>CM061538.1:210612536-211825974 GCA_030864215.1 Capsicum pubescens | reverse complement strand
GGCTCTTTGGTCTTTTCCCACTCTTTTCGGCCCCTATTTATATCTGATCAATGCTCACAATTTTATTCTTCATCTTCAACATCAAAAACTAGGGTTTCTACAAAATCAAAAATCTTCCTTCTTCTTCAAGAAAAATCAAGAGAAATCAAGAAATTAAGAATCTCTCCAAGAGCTTTCAAGAAAGAGTTTGTCTAAGGTATGTAGATGTTTATTCTTGGGTCTTTTTCATCCAAAAAGCTCAAGAATCCTTTTCTAAAATTCAAAGATCTTATGTTTGTGGGTTTTCATGATTTATGTGAGTTGAAATTGATGTTCATGCTATTATTGAGTTTGGATTCATATTTGTTTGCAAGGTTTTCAAGCTTTGACCCTAGTATGTGATATTCATGTGATGTTCATGATAAACCCTCTTCAAGTTGCTTGTTAAGTGATGTGTTCATGTCAATTAAGTGAAGAAAATTGTTGAATAAGCAAAGCATGCTCCCTATAAGTTTGATAAAATGCTTATGTGAAGGAATTAGAGCCATTATAGCACGTTGACTAGAAATCCCCAATTGTGTGCAAGCCCATGCATGTCAAGTGTTTTTTGAAAAGCCTTAGTGAATGAATTGTGACATGATAGCATGAAATTACCCAATTATGTGCTCTTTGATATATGCTAAGACTTTAATACATGCCAAGTGTTTGATGCAAAACCATGTTGAATGGAGTATGATCCAATAACATGTTCCCCTATGTTATTACATTTTTATGATTCCTAAATGCTTGAAGTGATGCCTTAGTGATTGTGATGGTGAATGATTGTCCATGGTCTTGATTATTTAAGAATGGTTATGTTTTACTTTTATGTTATCAAGTCATGAGGGTATTTATACCCGACAATTTAGTTGCTGTCTAGAGCCCGTGTTAGTTTTCATGATAATTCCAGTCGAGCCATGATTCTCAGAACTCAGCGAGTTATAGAACTCTGTATTCTTAGACAGATACAGAACTTAAAAAATCTTAGTAATCTCTATAATTGCCGTAATCTCAGTATCTCTAGTAATCTAGCCTCAGTTTTGTACCCAGCTTAGATCTAGTAGTATTCAATTGTTCAGTTCTGACCTCTGTAGTAATCGAGTACTCTATTCAAAGCTCAGTGTCATTCAATTAGATAACTAGATTCAGTTGTACTTTTTCAGATACGGAAGTAAGTGAATTCAGCTTAACTCAGTCAGATCATTCGAGAAACATGATCAGTATCAGATTCATCTTAGTTTGTGTTAAGTTAAGAATCAGTTCATAGTCTTTCAGTTGGGAGTAGGAGCTAGCACCGAGCGAGGGCAGGGATGGCGGCTCTCCATCAGAGAGGCAGAGTTGTTAGAAGCAATCCCTGAACACTAGAACTGTATAGCCAGCGCAGGATACAAGAGTCACCCGTTAGGAAAGGCTGGTCACCTGTTAGATAGGCTTGATAATTATATGCCTTAGGCTTGACTTTCTACGAGAGTCACCCGTTAGATTGTCTTGACCAGAGAGGTATTTACCCATGGCACAGTATTGACACCCTTCCAGCTGGTGTTATAGGTTGGACCCCACCAGTTGAGATTTAGGGCATGTCGGTTAAGTGACTAGTTCCCACAATTATAGTTTCAGTATCAATCTTCAGAAATCAGGACTGTCAGATACAGTCATCTATCTCGGTAGGGAAATCAGATAGTTCCATTGATTCATGGACCACCCGTTATATAGGCTTGGTCTCATATAAAGTTATTTAGTATCAGATTTGGAGATCGCCCTTCAGATAGCTTGATCTCAATCTCAGATTCAGTTGAGTATTCTTGTTATCAGATCTAGAGATCACCTAGCAGATAGGCTTGATCTCAATCTCAAATTCAGTTGAGTATTTTTGTTATCATATCTAGAGATCACCCATCAGATAGGCTTGATCTTAATATCAGATTCAGTTGAGTATTCTTGTTATCAGATCTAGAGATCACCCATCAGATAGGCTTGATCTCAATCTTAGATTTAGTTGAGTATTCTTGTTATCAGATCTAGAGATCACCCATCATATAGGATTGATCTATGCCTCAGATTCCATTGAGTATTCTTGTTATCAGATATAGAGATCACCCGTCAGATAGGCTTGATCTCAGTCTCATATTCAGTAGAGTATTCTTGTTGTCAGATTTGGATATGATCTTTTCTTATCATTGATAGTAGATTTCAAAATCATCCGTTAGAGAGGTTTGATCTCCAATGCAGTCAGTCGAGATTAGAAAGCTCAAAATTTGGTAAATGACGTAAGTATATTCATTAATCAGTTTCAGTATCATCAGTTTTCGAGATCACTCGCTAGATAAGATTGATCTCAACTCCAGCACTCATTTATCAGTATCAGATGATTCGATGTTAAGTATCTTAGGCATTAGTAGTGAGTTCTGATGGTAGTAAAGTAGTATCTGAGTTTCAGTATTTTGAGTCACGATGATTTTAGTTATGGTTCATTTATTTATGCATGTGTTCTCATTCAGTACTCTTATGATTATTCAGTTAAGTAATTGTTCATGCATGATCCCTTGCATTTATCCTTACCACATCTTCATACTCGGTACATTTATGATACAAGCATGAGGTGCACAAAATTGTACAAGGCATTGTCAAAGGTTCAAACTTTGGAATTGGCAAGTGTTTGGAGCATTTTAAAGCCTTGTCAAGTGGAAGGAGGAGAAGGGAACCGTTACACTCTAGAGGTGCCTCACTTGAAGGACAAAATGGACTTTGCACATTATGATTTGACACTCAAGAGGCACCCAATTTTAGGGCTATTGTTGTCTTTTAAGACTCCTTTTTTACACTCCAAAGGAGCACCCTTCATTAAGGGTATTTTTTTCCTTGTTTGTAATAAGTATAAATAGGCACCTTAGCTCTTATTTTTACTTAATTTTGACATAATGAATTGAGTGAATTTTTAGATTGTAATATTAGTGTTATCTTGTAGTATTCTCCTTCTCCTTAAGAGAGAGAAACCGTATTAGGGTTAGCACAATTGATGGATTTCACTTGTGTTGACAAATTGGCAAGAAAGGTGGGTTTTGAGGAGTGTGAATTCCCTTGGTCCACCTAAGAGGAAGGTTTGAGATTCTATTGGTGAGGTGTTATTGATGTTTTGATACACCATATTTTGTTAATCACTTGGTAGAAGTAAGGGTTTTTCTATCTATCTTTACGTTTATGCAACCTTCTCCTTCATCCCCTTTCTTTTGTGCTATTTTTGCTTGCTGATTTTTGCATCTTGTGTGTCCATTTCGTGAATTCCTAGTCTTCTCTTGTATCATTTGGTATCAAAAAATGTATTAGAGTTGTTCCCACAACTCTAAGTCTTGGATCGAAGAAAATCTTCACAAAAAAAGAGTCTAGAGTCAAAAAATCCACAAAAAGAGTCAAAAATTGGAAAAACTCAAAATAAATTGTGTTGTCTTGTTGTTTGGTAGTATATCCAAATTTCACAACTTAGATATACTAATTTTTAGTTTGTTTTGATAGTTTCTAGTGTTAGATTCTTGTTCTCTAGCACTTAAAGGGTCTAGATCTAAGTTTAGAACAAGATTTGGTTGTTTTTGAGCTAGATCCACCATTGTTGTGTCTTGTTTGAATCTTTTGAGGAGGGGTCTCGTTTTTGATCAAATTGTGTGTGGTGTTTTGTGGCTGGTTTTGTGTTGGTTGTGCTTGGTTTGTCAAAGGTAACCTAGATCTAAAAGAAAAATTAAAGTTAGGGTTCATTTGCCTAGTGGTCAAACCTTGGTCAACTCTTGAATATTCATCTTGTTCATCCACCATCTTCAAATCTTGTTGAAGAAGAATATTCAAGTAGCTTGTTTGATCCCAAAAGGGAGAAGAAAGAGAGTGTACTAAGTGTTTGTACAAGAATATTCCCTAGCATATTCTAAGTCTTCCAAAAAGGAAGAGGGGACAAGGGGATCAATCCATTTTGAATTCATTTGAAGCTCCAAAAAAGGTTCCAAACCTTTATTTTCCCCCCTAAAACCGAAATTCTTATTCCCTAAAGAAGTGTTTGGCCGAAACAAGAGATTTGGAATTGAAAATATTTAAAAATAACGTCCAACCACAAGTTGCCATATCATCACTTTATGAACAACCAAATTGAGTTCTAAATTAGATTTCTAAGTTTTTATTTGTTGTTTCTAGTTTCTTTTGTGTTGATTCTATCTCTAATTAGCAAACTAGTAAGTACCTACTAGGTTGATTAAGTACCTACTAGGTTGATAATTAGTCTTGAGTCCATTTTGTTCGTGTCTTCGCTTTTTGTGTGCTTTTCTTATTTTTGAGTCATAGTAGTTTGTTGGTTCAAGTCCGTGCATCATTTTATTTGAGTCTTATAAAAAAAAAATCGATCCCGGACCAAGGCATATTCACCACTCAATTCACTTACCAAGTATTTCCAAGTATTCAACACTTGTGAGACCAAGTGTGAGGTAAGATCCGAGTGTGAGTGTGTGAGGTTATTTGAACTAACTTATTTGTTCGTTTTGTAGTTTTTTCCCTTTGCTGTTTTTTTGCTCTTTTTAGGTACCTTGACAATGGAAGGAACAACATCATCCACTCCGGATAGTTATAGTATTTATACTACCTCGGATCCTTTTGAAAATTTCCATCGGCACCTTGAAAGTCTACGCCAATTAATGATTGAAGCATGCCATCTAAGCCGAATCACCACTAACCAAGATACTAGAATTTTACCTAGTATCAATTCTCCTTGTGTGTAGGTTCAAGATAATATACTTCCATCGGAGGATTCAAGGAGAGTTCCTCAATAACACATGGTTGTTGATCAAATGGAGCTCTTGGCTAAGAATTCCAACTTTGGGAAAAATGACAAAGAGGTGATGCAAGGAAGAATTCTTGACAAATTCCCTTGTAATGAGAGATTCCCAAAGGAACAAATGGGCTGCCATGATCCAAACCTAGGTGAAGGCCATACCTCATGTGAGCTAAAAGGTATTAATGCTATCTCCTACACTCTTATAAACTTAGAATGTCGTAATATGGCTAGTAGTAGACAAATGGATGTAGTTGATGGTTTTCTTGGAGGAGAATCGCATGAGTCTTCCCTTTGTGATACTCTTGGTATTGTTAGATTGCATGAATACCAAATTCTTAATGTAAGTTTGCAAGCACTAGTTGATCCTAAAGATGACAAAATTGATTCTTTTCATAAGAATGATTTGTGTCCATCTAGTGCTAGCACTCATGACTTTAATAAGGTTCCATTACTAAGTGACAAGAGTATTTACACACTAGTTGACCCTTTTGAAAACCTAGGTGAGTCTACGTTGGTATATGAGTTGCCAACAACTAGTGAGGATGTGAATGATGATCAATTTACTCACGAATGTAGCCCATTACTTGAGTTTATGTATGATGTGCTTGATGAGCCTCAAGTTAGTGTTAATGTATATAATGTTGATCTTGATAATGAATATGGTCTATTGAACATCTTATGTGGTGAGAAACTTTCTATTAATTGTGTTCTTGGTGATCATGTGTATGGAGAGATTGCAGATGATGAGGTGTATGTTGTTAAGGGAAGCCTACTAAGCCTTAGGTCCTTATCCTTGTGTGCTAGTCTTCCCTTAAGAACAAATGCTTTCGGTGAGTGTGATACCCTAGTATATGGAATGAGTAGCTTCGATTTAGTTCCTTGTCCACTTCACCCATTTGATCCCGGTGTACTAGTGGGGAGGAAAAGGGATTGTTTCAGCTTGTGCTTATTTTCCTTTGATGTTTGTCTTATACCTATCCTTTGTAATGCTCATACTAGATGTTTCATGGTTAGAACAAAGGATTGATGGTTTTATTTTAAAAGTGTACCCTCTCGGCATGATGTCTTCACACTTGATTCCTTTCTATACTACCTCTTTAGCTATGATGATAAGCATGTTAATTCTGAATTTGTATTGTGTAGAGGTAGGAAGTTTGGTGTCTGGTTTCCTTGTTTGAATGATAGTGATGTGTGGGTGAGGTGGACCTTAGGATCAATAGTGGAACCATATTTGATGAGGTCCTTTGTAGAGATAATGAAACAAATGTATCTTATCGTTCCTAAGCAAAAGGTAGTCTTACCTTTTGGGTATAGTAAAGCCGTTAAGACCATTGTAGTTTCCTTATATCTTGATATTTTCCAAAACCACCTCCTTTATGCCATTCATGCTAAGCTTCTCATTTCACACACAAAGGACCCGTGGTTGTATTTCAAATGTGAACAACCTTGGAGTGTTGAAATATGTGATGATTTTGGGTTGCACTTTTCTCTCTTTGATGCATATCTTAGTCATGTCCTTTGTGTTTCTTATAGTGAGTGTTTTATGATTATTAAAAAGGATTGTTGGCTATATTATAAGAGTGTGCCACCTTGGTGTGTTCATATAATTTGGCACTAATGCTAACCCTCCTACCAAGAGGATTGTGTGCTTTCTTTTCTTCTCTCTTTGATTTTGTAGGATCTGAATTTAAGGACAAATTCCCTTTAAGATGGAGAGGATGATACAAGCATGAGGTGCACAAAATTGTACAAGGCATTGTCAAAGGTTCAAACTTCGGAATTGGCAAGTGTTTGGAGCATTTTAAAGCCTTGTCAAGTGGAAGGAAGAGAAGGGAACCATTACACTCGAGAGGCGCCTCACTTGAAGGAAAAAATGGACTTTGCACACTATGATTTGACACTCAAGAGGCGCCCCATTTTAGGGCTATTGTTGTCTTTTAAGGCTCCTCTTTTACACTCCAAAGGACCACCCTTCATTAAGGGTATTTTTGTCCTTGTTTGTAATAAGTATAAATAGGCACCTTAGCTCTTATTTTTCCTTAGTTTTGACATAATGAATTGAGTGAATTTTCAGATTGTAATATTAGTGTAGCTTGTAGTATTCTCCTTCTCCTTAAGAGAGAGAAACTGAATTAGGATTAGCACAATTGATGGATTTTACTTGTGTTGACAAATTGGCAAGAAATGTGGGTTTTGAGGAGTGTGAATTCCCTTGGTCCAACTAAGAGGAAGGTTTGAGATTCTATTGGTGATGTGTTATTTATGGTTTGATACACCATATTTTGTTAATCACTTGGTAGAAGTAAGGGTCTTTCTATCTATTTTTACGTTTATGCAACCTTCTTCTTCATCCCCTTTCTTTTGTGTTGTTTTTGCTTGCTGATTTTTGCATCTTGTTTGTCCATTTTGTGAATTCCTAGTATTATCTTGTATCAATTCCCATACTGACGCATTTGTGCTATGGTGTTTTATTTGACACCATAGGTTCGGAGGCATGAGATCCAGAGCACCCTTAGCAATTCAGTCCGAGTCAGCAACAGTAGACATAGAAGTGAGTCCTCTTCAGTCCAGGATGATCCTTATTTTTATTATTATCACATCAGATTTAGTTATTTTCAGTAGACGGATTTAGTTGGGGACATGTCCCATCAACTCCAGAGCTCAGACAGTTTAGAGGCTTTTCGGACAGATGTATTAGTATTCACTTTTAAATTTTGATTATTTTTAGATATTTTGAACCTTATGGCTAGTTTCTGCATTTATTATCTATATTATGCAGTTTCTAGGTACATATATCAGTAGAGGGTTGGCTTGTGGTCCTTCGGGATCATAAGTACCGTGTGACGTTCTGATTCCAGAAAATTGGGTCGTTACAAAGGGAGTCTCTAAAGTCCATAATATCCCTAAGTTGAGGTGCCTTTGGTGTGTATTCAAGGATGACTTGGAGTGTATTTAAATCTCTTTACATTTTAGCAAATACACTACCTTGGTTGATGGCATCATGCTCTCATAAGCTCCCATTTGCATGAACAAGGCTTGAAAAGGCTCAAAATGGTCTTCAATCCGAAACTTGAACCTTTGACATTACCTTGTACTCTTTTGTTCTCTTCATGCTTGTATCATACTCTCCATATTGAAAGGAATTTATCCTCAAATTCACATCTAGCAACACCAAAGAGAGAAGAAAACAAGCACACAATCCTCATGGTAAGAGGGTTAGCATTAGTACCACATGTTATGTAATCATGCCAAGGGGGTACACTTTTGGAATACAACCAACTATCCTTTGTTATGATCATGAAACACCTACCACAATCATAACAAAGGACAAGACTAAGGCAAACATCCAAAGATAAGGCAACTACAAAGGTCCACCAAAGCCTTATAGCATTGTAACTCCAAGTGGACCAATAAACAAATATCTTGTCCTTACATAAAATAAATCCAAAACTGGCATGGATATCATCATAAGCAAAGAGGTAGTATAGGAAGGCATCAATTGTAAACAAATCATCCAAGGTTCTATCATCTATAAGAATGCCAATATATTCAAAAGACTTAGCACATAAGGATGGAATCAAGTCATTTAAACTCATACAACTCCTTAATTTCAAATAAAACATAAACTTGGCATCCACAAGGTGAGATTCAAGCAACTTAAGCACAAGTGTGTCAAACAAGGATGCACATGTATAAGAAATACCCGAAACAGGCAATGACACATTTTCCTTAGGGTCCTCAATCATGAAACCACCTTTGAGAAAGGTGTGTCTCATCACAACCAAGTCACAAAGAAGGGTATCACAAGAATGGAGTTCATCTAAAGTGTTTTCAAGAGGGAACTCTTTTCTTGACCTACAAGTAGTGATACCTTGGTAAAGAATGGAGTCTCTCAAGAATGACCTCTTTTGACTCTTTTTATTACTCCCCTTCTTTAGAGAGCACTTAACATTGTTGAAAATTCCTCCCATGCACAACTTGGGTCTATCAAGTGGGTTGTAAACCCCCAATAAAGACTTTCCGTCATAGGGAAGGATTCCAACATCCACAATCAACCTATGATTTTTGTCTTGTCCAAGCAATAAGTTGGTTGTGTTGCAATTTCCACAACCCAACAAATCACCGGGGTCAAATGGAAGAAGTAACCAAGGGCTTAAGTCTCGGCCACTTTTATTTTCCCCTAAGGTTCCATCCACAAAGGTAAGCATACCCTCTCTGTCACTATTAGAAATGTCATAAGAGCAAAGAGAGTTGAGAGAGGTGTCACACAAGTCAACTTCAACTTTCGTGTCCTTATGTATGTACTCACTAGTTTCAAGCTTATCATAGGAAACACACAAAGAACAAGTAGATGGAATACCTAAACAAATACCACCTTCTCTTTCAAGAGTGTAGCCTACACACATATTCAAGCCATAACGGGCATCAAAGTGATCATAATCAAAATCATTTGTACAAGTACAATCATAATTCGGGTATCCTAAACATTCTAGCCAATCAAGGTCAACTCTACCCGATTGATCATTTTGCACACCCTTACTAGTTATTGGTAACTCACATACCAACGTAGACTCACCTTGGTTTTCACAAGGGTCAACTAGTGTGTGAAGACTCTTGTCACTTGGTAATGGAACCTTATTCAAGTTATAAGTGCTAGCACTAGATGAACACAAATTATTATTATAAAAAGAATTAATTTTGTCATCTAAAGGATCAACTAATGCTTGCGTACTTACAACAAGGGTTTGGTCCTTATGCAACCTATAAAAACCAAGAGTATTACAAAAGGAAGATTTATACACTTCTTCACTAAGGAAATCCGAAACTACACCACTTTGACCACTACTAGCCACATCACAACAATGCAAGTTTCTAGGAGTGTAGAAGATAGCTTTGTTACCTTGTAGATCATGGAAAGTGTGTTCTTCACTTGTTTTTGCATCATGTAATACCTCATGCTACACTTCAAAATACAATATGTCAAGCTATCCCCTTATATTTATTTCTTCATCACTTGTTCCAAGATTGGAACTTTCGGCCAAGGGTTCCATTAACTCGTCAACCATGTGTGTGTGTGGAACTCCTTTTGGATTCTTCTTTGAGGACATATGATATTGAACCTGCAAATAAGAATAATAAATTCTAGTCAAAGTTCTACAATTTGGGTTAGTGAATATCAAGGGTCCTTTGTGGACAAGATCCACAATCAAAGTTTCTTCTCCCTTTCCAAGCTCACAAGACGTGGCTTCCCTTTCCCTTTCCCTTTTTTCCTTACATTCTTCTTGTACTTCTCTATACACTCTATCTCCATCTTGAGGCTTGTACTTATTCTCCTTGGATGGATGGGCCTTGGTTTTGTGTAGTTTAGAGATGAAGTATCGATTTTTGTTGAGGATGGATTTGGGTTGGTGGCTTTGGATTTAGGAAAGTGTAGAATCTTTGGTTTTGAGGGATTTTAACTTATGGAGGTTTTGGTGGACATAGTCTATCAATCTCCTCTTTTATTTTAATCACTTCACCCCTCATTGGTCCTACATAACCCTTCATATCTCCTATATGTCCCTTATTTCTCCCAAATTTGAACCCATTCTTGCCATCTTTTGATTCATGGCCTCAAGTTGAGCCATGATGAGTCCACTAATATCATTAATAATGTATTGTGAACTTGAACCAGTGGTTTACATGAGTAATTACCTAACAAACAATCAAAAACATACAAAACGAACAAACATATTAGTTCAATAATCCTCACCACACTCCCACTCGGATATCACCTCACACTTGGTGTCATAAGTGTTGAATACTTGGCAATACTTGGCAAGTGAATTGAGTGGTGAATATGCTTTGGACTGGAATCAATTTTTGTTTGATATGACTCAAATAAAATGATGCACGGATTTGAACCAACAAACTACTATGAATTAAAAATGAGAAAAGCACACAAAAATTGAAGACATGAACAAACAGACTCAAAACTAATTATCAATCTAGTAGGTACTTACTATCTTACTAATTAGTGATAGAGTTTAACACACAAGAAACTATAATAAAAAATTAGAAAATAAGAAATCTAATTTTAGGACTCAATTTGGTTGTTCATAAAGTGACGACGTGGCAGTTTGTGGTTGGACGTCACTTTTCAAAATTTTCAATTCCAAATATCTTGTTTTGGATAAACACTCCTTTAGGGAAGAAGAATTTCAGTTTTAGGGGAAAAATAAAGGTTTGAATCCTTTTTGGAGCTTCAAATGAATTCAAAATGGATTGGTCTCCTCAAGTGTACTTTCAATTGTACTTGCTTGTCCCCTTATCCCCTCTTCCTTTTTGGAAGACTTAGAATATGCTAGAGAATATTCTTGTACAAATACTTAGTACACTCTCTTTATTCTCCCTTTTAGGATCAAACAAGCAACTGGAATATTTTTCTTCAACAAGATTTGAAGATGGTGGATGAACAAGATGAATATTCAAGAGTTGACCAAGGTTTGACCACTAGGCAAATGAACCCTAACTTTAATTTTTCTTTTAGATCTAGGTTCCCTTTGCAAAACCAAGAACAACCAATACAAAACCAGCCACAAAATGACACAAACAAGTTGATCAAAAACGATATTCCTCTTCAAAAGCTTCAAACAAGCCACAACAATGGTGGATCTAGCTCAAAAACAACCAAATCTTGTTCTAAACTTAGATCTAGACACTTTAAGTGTTAGAGAAATGGAATATAACACTAAAAACTATCAACAAAAGCTAAAAATTAGTAGATCTAAGTTGTGAAATTCGGATCTACTACCAAACAACAAGACAACACATAATTTTTTTTGAGTTTTTTGGATTTTTGACTCTTTTTGTGGATTTTTTTGACTCTAGACTCTTTTTTTTGTGAAGATTTTCATAGATCCAAAACTTAGAGTTGCGTGAAAAACTCGAATATATGGCTTTGATACCAAAAAATAAAAGAATAAACTACTAAAAATGAAATTAAGGATTCAAGACTCAAAAATCAGCAACCACAAGACAAAGAAAACAACACAATAAAAAAGGGCATGAAGAAGAGATGCATAAAAGTAAAGATAGGTAATGAGACCCTTACTATCACCAATGATTAGCACAAGAAAGTGTATCAAATCTTCAAACACACCTCATCAATGGTAGTTCAAACCTCACTCTTAGGTGGACCAAAGAAATTCACACTCCTCAATCACACCTTTCTTGCCAATTGATCAACACAAGTGAAATCCATCAAATGTATTAAATTCTCATGTTTGAATGTCTTTTCCAATATATACACTAAGATGGATACACTAAGTAAATAAACTACACTAAGAGTAATACTCAATTTCAATTCATCAAAGTCTAATGAAAAATGAAAGTTAAAGATCTATTTATACTATTACAAGAAAATGTCTAAAATACCCTTAATGAAGGGTGCTCCTTTGGAGTGTAAAAAGGGTGTCTCAAAAGATCATAATATCCCTAAGTTGAGGCGTCTTTGGAGTGTATCCAAGGCTGCCTTGGAGTGTATTCAAAGCTCTTCTTTACGGTTTAGCAAATACACTCCCTTGGTTGAAGGCATCATGCTCTCATAAGCTCCCATTTGCATGAACAAGGCTTGAAAAGACTCAAAAAGGTTTTCAATCCAAAACTTGAACCAGTGAAAATACCTTGTATTCTTTTGTGCTTTTTATGCTTGTATCATAATACCCTTCCTGAATATATTATTCATACTAATTTGGTTCTCACTCCTAAGAAAGATAATGTACAATATTTTTCAGAATTGAGACCCATTAATTTGAGTAGTTTTGTAAATAAAATTCTCTCAAGAATTATTCATGATAAATTGGAGAATATTTTTCCTAGGCTGATTCCTCATAACCAAACAGGTTTTATCAAGGCAGAAATATTGTTAAAAAAGTGTTATTAACACAGGAAGTGATTATTAACATAGGAAAAAGAGGTAAACCTTCTAATGTGGTGCTAATGTTCGGACATGGAAAAAGCTTATGGCAGAGTCTCTTGGTACTTTTTAATGAAATTAGATTGTGAACATAATTTAGAGGTTGCCTGAATAACTACTATTTAATGTTATTAAATAGGCAATCAATAGTTTTTTTCCATTCTACTAGGGGGTGAAACAAAGATATCCCATATCTCTTACTCTTTTTATCCTATCTACTAAAGTTATGACAAGGTCAATCATCTTTTTGAGGATGATTCTTATATGATGTATAGTATGCCTAAGTGGAGTCCATATCTCAATCACTTGGCATATACTGATGACACTATAATCTTTGCTTCATCTAATGAATATTCCCTTCTAAAAATTATGTTGATTTTATAGAGATATGAAAAAGAGTTGGACAGAAGGTGAACAAGGACATAAGTTTTTCTATATACACCAGAACACTTCAAGGAGGGTGCTTCAGCTGGTGGAATAATTAACAGGGATGGAAATAGGTTTATTTCCTCTCAAATACTTTGCCTATCTAATTTCATACTCAAAGAAGAAGAAAGAAAACTTTGCATATTCTGTGGATAAAGTGAGAAATTAACTCAAACATGGAATGGTAAATTATTATCTTACGTGGGAAGGATGTGTTGTTGAAAAATGTACTTCAAAGCATTCCCATATATGTCTTATCAGTAACTATCCCTCCAAAAAGTGTGATTAAAGAGTTACAGAAGATTTTTGCAAAATACATTTGGCATAATAAAGAAGTAGTTAGAAGCAAACACTAGTCTTCTTGAGATAAGATTTGGTTACCCAAAGAAGAAGGGCGATTAGGGTTTAGATCTATTGGAACTATTTCAAAAGTAATGCATGCCAAGTTGTGGTGGAGGTTTAGGATACAAAATAATTTTTGGACCATATTTCTTTGGAATAAGTATTGTAGAAAACAAATTCCAACTTTGGTGCAATAGAGACGAGGCTCTCAAGTATAGAAAGCTATGTTGAATAATAGGGAGAAGGTTGAACAGTGCTTATGGTGGAAAACAAAGAGTTGAACTTTTTTTATATGGTTTAAAAACTGGACCAACTCAGGTCCATTATATTTTCACCCTACTGGGGTTCACTTTTACCATCCTTTGAATGATATTAGAGAATTTCTGAATAAAGAAGGACGAGACTATGAAAAAATACAGGATGAAGTCCCAGAGTATGTAGTCAATCATGTCAAAAATAAAGTGGGTCCATTTATATATGTGAATGTGGTGGACAAACCTTAGTGGACTAAGAACAATAATGGTCGATTCACTGAGTGCATGGGAGTTACTTAGAATAAAGTTGTTGTTAAATTAGACCTAAAAGGTATTTTGTACAAAATGCTTCCTTTTAAGTACTCTTTTCTTGCTTGGAGGATTTTTTTAAGGTTGGTCCCTGTAGCTTCTCTAATGAATAAATGGAATCCCAAAACCTCTAACAATTATGGATGTTACAATAGTACTAAGAGAGAAACTATTGAGCAGTTATTCCTAAAAGGTGAGATTGCTGATAAAGTATGGAATTATTACTGTGGTACAACTGATATCATATATCACAAGCTCAATTTGAAGCAAAATATTAGATTATGGAGGAATCATGAAGGTAATTGTAGAATAAATATTGTTTTTAATGTTGTTCCTATATTAATTTTATGGTTTATATAAGAGAAAGAACACTATCCTTTATATAGGAGGGTATCATGAAAGAAAGATACACTAGGAACTTGATACCAACGTAGTCAACTTTATAAAGTACAAATTTATCATGGATATGCATGGTCAGATATTGGATGAAATAATTGATGCAATGCAAAGTTATATGTAATACCCCACAATCTCCTAGCTAAGTTCTTAGCAATTCATCATATGTTTAAAGGCCCCAAAGCAATTATTTCAAATCATAGATAAGTATCATGACCATTAACGTTTACGTAAACTTTTCTTAATTTGATTATGATTATAGGAAGCACTTAGAGAAAAGTTGAGTTGAAATCATTTGTATCGATTGAGTTTTAGAATTCGATCCTACAAGGGTAAATTTTAAATGAGTGTAACTTCTAGAATATATAGAATTTTGGAGATCAATAAGCATCAAATGAAAGATCTTCTAGTCTTCTTTCCAAAATATCTGATTTCACCTTAATCAGATATCAAAGAAGAAAGTTATGCTTATTTTAGCTAGAGAGTGTTTGTCTGAGAGAAGGTGATGACTTGAGTTGACAAGCTATCAACTAAGTGACGAGCTGTCAACTTAGTCGTCAGCTTTAACCAGAAAGGCATTAAATTATTTAGATAAGGTGACGACTAAGTTGATAAGCCTCCAGCTAGTTGACAACCTGTCAACTAAGTCATCAACCTTAACTAGAAAGTGTCCAAATTTAGCTTGAGATTGACGACTAAGTTGACAAGTTGTCAACTGAGAAATTTCAGCAATCCTGTCCTACTTCCTTAGGGGTATTTTGTTTTTTCCCCACCTCAACTCTTCTCACACAACATAAATAATTCCATAAGCGTTATTTACCCATTATAGTCAGTTTTCAATACTCATTCTTCTCTCCGCTCCCATGGGAAAGAAATTAAAATTTCTTTCCAAAGTTCAACTTCCAAGGCTCCAAATTTAAGTTCTCTTTCATGAAGTCAAGAAATTCAAGTATATGGAGTTTGAAAAAGGACACTCTTCCATCCTTGTTCCCAAAAGTTTGATGTTTAATTAAATTTGAAGAAATGGGCTTACTAGGGCTTATACCCACTTTCCTTATGCTTTGAGATTTTGATGCTTTCTCATGAATGAAATATTATTTTTCATATGATTTCATGTTTAGTAATGATTTTATCCATGAAAGTGATTTTAAGTATTAAGTTTAATATTTTGATATGAAGCTTTTTTGAGATGTTAAATGATTTCAATTTTCAAGAATAAGTTACTGAATTTTCAAAAATGTTAATCTTATCTGTTCAAATTACAAGTATTACAACATGATTAAAGTTCAGTTTTAATCTTATGATCTCAAATAAGACATGAAATCCACAAGTTCCTTATGAAAATGATTTAAGACAAGTGATCCTAAGCTAATCCATGATACTGACATAATATGTGAGCAACTGAATAAATTATATAAAATTGGAAATAATAAGTGAAAGAGAAATCATTAGCTAAACTTTATCAATAAATTACTATCTTAAAATATTTACAACACTAATTATGCAAAACAAAACTGAAACTGAATACATCAACTTTGACTGACTGTCTATAAAGCCTCTACTATTACTGACTATAGGTAGCCGGTAACTCCCAGCTATCCCTAAAAAATACAACTGAATAAAATAAATAATACTGGACCTATAATTTACTCGAGTCCTCGAATCAAGAGTACTCATAACCTGTGGGATAGAAGCTACGAACTGTCTAATTATTGTTTGTGGCTATAACTAGTACCTACATTATGAAACAATGTAGCCACACAAACATATATATGGTTAGTACTTCTGGAATATACTAAGTGTGTGAACTAAATCTAAACATACTTCTAAATCATGTATGCTAAGTATAAAAGGAATCACCTTGATCATGAATATAATAAAAGCTGAAATACCATAAAACTTGAATAATAAAACATAATCTGAAAGCTTAGTGAGTCATTACACTAAGTTTCTAAAATCTTTACTTTTATGGGAGATTCTTATAGCCGACATAAATCATGTGAGCTATCATAGAGTCCAACGTCTTACCCATGTAGAGGAGAGTTTTTCTACCCTTGCCATAGGAATAGAGCCTTAACTTAGAGTGATCATAAACTTATCCCATATTGGGAAAATGGGAGGACACTTTCTGGCGAGGCCTCTAAACCTATGGTAGCACATAATTTTTGGAGAATAGGATACGGTAAACCCATATTACCTTCTAGTGCTAAATACTACTCCCAAAAAATATACTTATATGCTCATACTAATGAAATCCTCCTTAAAATAACACATGGGTATATAAATAGAAAATTAATTATGCTTTTCTTAAGGAGGATCCACAGAAATTCTTGGACAATGTTCAAAATATGACCAATATCAAGGGTGTAACTTCTACTGAGAGTGCTGACCTGAATGCTTACCAACTATAAGGAGTGGCTCATTCTTGGTTCAAGTAGTGGAAGGAAGATAAGGGCATAGGTGTAGGGCTAGTAGAGTGGGATGTGTTTGCTTTTGTATTTTTGGATAGGTTCTTCCTGCTTGAGTTGAGGGAAGCCAAAGTGCAGGAGTTCATTAATTTGAAACAGGGAAGTATAAGTGTTAAGGAGTATTCAGTCAAGTTTACTTAGTTGGCAAGGTATGCTCTGACTATGGTGTTTGATTCTAGGGCCCGAATGAGTAAGTTTGTGTATGGTATGTCCAAGGATATGGTTACGAAGTGTAGAAAACTGTGTTGATTAAGTAGATGGACATCTCCAAGTTCATGGTCCATGCTCAACAAATTGAGGAGAAGAAGCTCAAAGAGAAGAAAATGGAGAATAAGTGGGCCAAAATTGGTAGCTTTAATTTTTCTCAACCAAGGTTAGAGGGTGGGAATCATTCTCAGTTCTAATAGAAATATTCATTTGTATCCCCATATTCTGCTAGTACTTCAGTGTCCAAATTTAGAAAAGATACTCGCAATAGGATGCTAGGCTCTAAGTCCTAGGGTAGCAAGAATAGTAGTTGGACCAACCCAATTTGCAAGATATATGGTAATAACCACAAGGGTGAGTTTATGGCTGATGGCGATGCTTGTTTTGGGTATGGAAAGTCAGGCCTTAGAATTGGGGGTTACCCAATAGTTACACAGACAGTTATGAATGATCAGAAACAAGGCCAGACAAACTCTTCAGCAGTTCTAACAGGTCGCCCAACATAGAAGGGTGCCACCTCTAGTACAACTAATGTGCAACATAGAAATATGTATTATGCCCTTCAGTCTTGATAGGATTAGAAGGGTTCTCCTGATGTGGTTACTTCTACGTTACAAGTCTTTCACCTTCATATGTATGCATTATTAAATCCCAGAGCCATACTCTTCGTCATGACTCTCTATATAGAAGTAGATTTTGGTATCTGTCATAAAATCCTTATAGAACCCTTCTCAATTTCTACCCCAGTCAGTAGTCCGTTCATATCCAGATAGGAATATAGAAATTGCCCAATCATAGTATCTCAAAAAGTAGCTTAAATCGATCTTGTAGAGTTATACATGAATGATTTTGATGTTATTCTTAGCATGTATTTTCTCCACTTTTGTTATGCCTCAGTTGACTGTAGAAATAAAATAGCCCAATTTTAATTCCCAAATGAGCAGTCTTAGAATAGAAAGGTAGTACCCCAGTGCCTATGGGTCGGTTTGTCTGGTTCCTTAAGGCAAGAAAAATGATCTCCAAAGGGTGCATATATCATCTTATTTGAGTCAAAGACTCCAATTATAAAATCCCGAGTCTTGAGTTAGTTCTAGTAATAAATTAGTTTCTAGAAGTATTTCTCAAAGACCTACCGGAGTTCCTCCCGAAAGGAAATTAACTTTGAAATAAATCTCCTTCCAGATACCCAGCCCACCTTAATTCAACCATACAGAATGGCTCCAACTGAGCATAAGGAATTAAAAGAGTAATTGAAGGATCTCTTAGATAAGGGTTTCATCAAGATGAGTGTCTCTTCATGGGGTGCTCCAGTTCTATTCGTGCATAAGAAAGATGGTTCTCTAAGAATATGCATCAATTGCCATTAGTTAAATAAAGTCACAATCAAGAATAAGTATCCCATCCCTAGAATTGATCACCTGTTCAACCAACTTTAGGGTGCACACTGTTTCTCAATGATAAACCTCAAATCTAACTATCATCAGCTCAGAGTCTGATTGTGACATTTTGAAGACAACCTTCAGAACTCAGTTTGGTCACTTTGAATTTATAGTTATGTCTGTTGGACTAACGAATTTCACTACAACTTTTATGGACTTAAAGAACAAAGTGTTCAAGCAGTACTTAGATATGTTCGTTATAGTCTTCATAGATGACATCCTTATTTATTTTTAGAGTGACGGTGAACATGAATATCACTTAAGAATTGTCTTGCAGACTCTTAAAGATCACCAGTTATTTGCTAAATTTAGTAAGTGTGAATTTTGGTTGAAATCAGTATCATTCCTTGATCATATCAGTTCTGGTGAAGGCATTTGAGTTGATACCTAAAATAAATTAGTAAGGAACTAGACTAGACCCATCTGTTTATCAGATATCAGGAATTTCTTAGGTTTAGCCAATTACTACCAACAGTTTGTTGAAGTATTTTCCTCTATGCATCTAAAGTTAGTCTTGGTTATATGTTGATGCAGTGTGTAAGGTTATAGCTCATGACTCTAGACAACTCCAATCTCATGAGAATAATTACTCGACTCATGATCTTGAGTTGGTATAAACCTTATTTGCCTTAAAGATTTGGAGGAATTATCTTTATAGTTTTCATAATGATGTGTTCAATGATTACAAGTCTCTAATATGTTTTCAACCAGAAATATCTAGATCTTCATCAGAGAAGGTGGCTAGAATTGTTTAAGGATTATGATATGAACATCTTATATCATCCAGGTAAGGACAATATAGTGGCCATCACCCTTAGCAGGTTGTCTATGGGTAGTTTTGCTCACATGAAGGATTAAAAGAACGAGTTAGTTCATGAGGTTCATCAACTTGCTAGGTTGGGAGTTTGATTGGTTGATTCAACCGAAGGTAGTGTTTGGGTTCAGAATGGTTTGAAATCTTCTTTAGTTTCTGAGGTATAGGAAAAGAAGGATAGAGATCCTACTTTTCTTAAGTTGAAGGAAGCGGTTCAAAATTAGAAGGTTGAGGTTTTTTCATAAGGGGGAGATGTTGTTCTTCACTGCCAGGGTAGATTATATGTTCTGAATATGAATGATTTGAGGCAACAAATGTTAGTAGAGGCTCATGATTCTTGATATTCTATTCACCAGGATCCATTAAGATGTACCATGACTTGCGATAAGTCTATTGGTGGAACGGTATAAAGAAGGATATTGTGGAATTCATGGCTAAGTGTCCAAATTGCCGGCAAGTTAAGGTTGAGAACCAGACCTAGTAGTGCACTTTAGGAATTCAGTATTCCTCCTTGAAAGTGGGAAGTGGTGAATATAGAATTCATCACAGGGTTACCTCATACTCGTCATCAACATGATTTTATTTTGGTAGTTATGGATAAAATGACTAAGTCAACTCATTTTTTACCAGTTAACACTTCAGACTCAGCTGAAGATTATGCTAGACTCTTAGGGAGCTAGTAAAGTTTCACGGAGTTCCTTTAATGATCATTTCAGACATAGGTACCCAGTTTACCTCTTATTTTTGGAAGTCTTTTCAGAAAGGACTTGGTACCTAAGTTCATCTCAGTATAAATTTTCACCCGCAGACAGATGATCAAGCAGAGAGAACCATCCAGGCCTTATAGGATAGGTTAAGGGTGTGTGTGATTAATTTCAAGGGTATTTGGAATGACCACTTGCCAATGATTGAGTTTTCTTACAATAACAACTATCACTCCTGTATTTTGATGGCCCTATTTAAGGGTCATTATGGGAGGAGGTGCATGTCTCTTATTGGTTGGTTCATGTAATACCCTATGTTTTCAAGTTATAGACCCATCAAAGTATAGGCCACTAAATTATCTTTCCAATCCCACTAGTCTCGCCTTAATCCAATGCCATGGCAAAAAGATATAGAAAATTTCCTAAAGGCATGTCAAACTGCTAGTTACAACGGCTCAGGCAGTGAGCCATTACTAGACATAATGACTCATTATGCGTCAGTCGTTGGCACTCCAATGAGGGTCTTAAATTTTTTCCCAGTGAGAATGAGTCGAACTCATGACTTTTTATAAGGCATAATGAGTCATTGCATGGACCCGTTCCCACAATAGTAAGAAAACTCGAAATTTATTCTCAAACCACTACACCCCTAATGACTCGTGATTTAATATAATAGGTTGTTAGGTGTGGGAGTCATTGCCTTAATAGTGAAGGCTCAAAATTTAGGGACTTAGGTCACAACTTATACCACGACTCATGACCAGTCGTGATGAGTCATTGGCTGAGTCGTGACGACTGGAACCAAAAATCCCTACATGATTTTAAAATGGGATTTTTGGTAAATTCCCATCTTTTAATCCCAAATCCCACGTCGTTTGGGAACTACAATATCATTTATTAAAGGATTAAAGTTACCCTAACGCTCTACAAACTCAAAAATCATTACACTTAGCAAAAAGAAAACAATTCTCTTTTTCTCCAAAGAAAACTAAGGTTCTCCAAGTTCAACCACAAGTTCCAAGTAATTCCCTAAGGAATTCACAACAAGTATGCGGAATTTCATCAATGGGTCCCTTTCACCCATTGAGTCCTAAGAACTTTTAAATTCTTAAGAAAATTTCCCTTCCCCTTGAATTATGTTCCAAGTCAAATATGAGTTTCCCTTCTCTAATTAATTTATGTGCGTAATCAAACCATGAATATGTGTTTTCTCAAAGAATAGTGATTTACAAATGTTTAAGATCATGAATTTTCCTATCATGAAGTTGCTGAGTTTGTTCACTTTAAATTATGAAATACCCTTTTATCATGATCCGTAAATGTTATCATATTCAGTAGCATTAGTCAAAGATGGTGGATTATGAACACTTTATACCTAGATTGTCATGTATATATCAATTTTCAAGTTATGAGCCATTCAGATAATGTTCATGTTGCTAAATTTAGAATGTTATCATGTTTAGCATATATCAGTAATCAGATCATGTTAAGCAGTTCTCAATTATTAGTGTTAGTTTAGTTGTGAGTAGTACTTACACCGAGTGTATGTAGGTATGAAGGTTAGCCCACCCATTGAGGATTGAGACCTTTAGTAGAAGTCCCTGTGTTCCAAAACTACGACACCACCGTAGGTTATAAGGAGTCACCCACTATTAAAGAAATAACACCCTAGTCCTTCAGTACTTTAGTTTAGTAAATCTATGCCATCTAGAGTTGGTACCCTTGGCAAGGTACTGACACCCTTCCAATTAGGGTTATAGGTTAGACCTCAATTAACTTAGATTGGGGAATGTCGGTTATTGTTAGCTCCCACAATCCTGAATTCAGTTTTAGTTTATGTTTAGTCTATCTTTTCTTGACAAAGTGTTCAGTATTCAGATATTCAGTTACCAAGATATTTAGTTTATTCAACATATATTTACACTTGATCTTGTTTTCAGTTTACATGTTCATGCATTTATGTTTAGCTTATATACCAGTTAGTCTCTTCCATATCACATACTCAGTATATTCAAAGTACTGATTGCATACTTCTTTGTGCTATATTATCTCATAATATAGGTTCACATGCTCAGCACCTGGACCACACTTAACATGTTTATTTTCTACTTAGCTACAACCTTGATGAGTCTTCATCAATCGAGGACTAGCCATCATTTATTTATTTTCAGTATTTTACATCATTTTAGTTAGATAGAGTTTGTTGGGGACTTGTACCAATAGTTCATCATAAGTTGGCGGTTTTTAGACAGACAAATAATTTGACATGTTTTCAATTTCATCAAGTATTTCAAACAACATCAGTATTGACTTTATTATTATTCAACATCAGTTTAATTTAGTTACCTTCAACTTAGTATTTTGTTACTTTTCTTCAGCAATCGTAGCTTATACCAGGCCATGGGTTAGCTAGGGGTCACTTGTGACTCTAAGCGCCATGTTACAACTAGGGGTAGTCTCAGTTCATGACAAACTTGGTATCATATCACAAGGTTTAAATTGTCCTGGGTGTCTGTAAGTCACTTTAAGTAGAGTCTTATTCATGGGTATGAAGCGTGCCACACTTATGGATGAGAGGCTACGAAACATTTTGGGAAAGTCATACCTCTTTTATGATTTATTTCATGGGATAGGGTATGAAATCTACTATTTTTTTCTTATAACTCATCCTCTACCTATTTATATAAAATATCTCCCAAAAGGGCTAATGGAAGGAGGAATGAAGACCAACCAACACCATCGCCTATTCCTGAAGACCCTTTTAATGAGCAGGTCTCGCATGCTAAATTTAGGGTTGCTTTCACTTCATTGGCCCAATACATGTTAGCTCAGAATAATCAACAAGTTGTTACCTCAGCCAACCTAGTAATAAATACAACAACAACTAGGACTCGAGACTTTACTCAGATAAATCCCTCGGTGTTCTTTGGGTCCAAACCCGAGGAGGATCTCCAGGAATTTTTAGATAGTGTGCAAAAGGTGACTGAGATCATGGGTTTCATCTTGAGTAAAAGTGTTGATTTAGCTGTTTACCAATTGTAAGGGGTGGCTCAAACCTGGGTTAAGTAGTAGAAGAGGGTAGAGGTGCCGATGTAGGGCCTGTAAAGTAGGATGAGTTTGCTACTGCTTTTCTGGTAGGTTCTTCCCACTTGAGTTGAGTAAAGCCAACGTGCAAGATTTCATTAACTTGAATTTTGGAAGTTTGAGTGTTAAGGAGCATTCACTCAAGTTTTTGCAGTTGGCGAAGTATTCTCCGACTATAGTGTCTGATTCTAGGGCTTGAATAAGCAAGTTCGAATCTGGTATTTCTGAGGATGTAGTCAAAGAGTAAAAGATGAATATTTTTATTAAGTATATGGAACTCTCTAGATTGATGGTTCATTCTCAGTAGATTGAGGAAGAGAAAATCAAGGAGAAGGAAAGGGAAAATAAGATGGCTAAGACCGACCCTTTCAATTTCTCTTAGCAGAGGTCAGATGGTGGGAATTGTTCCCAATTCTACCAAAAATCTTCAGCCCCATCCCTATCGTCAGCTAGTGTCCAAGTGCCTAAGTTTACATAAGATACTCATAATAGAAGGCCAGGATCGATGACTCAGGGTAGTGCGAATAGTGTCGTACCAACCTAGTTTGTAGGAGATGTGGTAGGAACCACAAGGGTGAGTGAATGGATGATAGTGATGCTTATTTTGGGTGTGGCAAGTAAAGACACAAAATATGGGATTGCCCAGTCGTTGCACAGTGGGGTAAGGATTTTCGTCTGCTAGGTCAGTCTAACTCCTTATCAGTTCTAGCAGGTCGCCCGACTTCGCAGGGTACCACTTCTAATAAAACTAGTGGACAACATCAGAACTGACTTTATGCCCTTCAGACTTGACAAGATCAGGAGGGTTCTTCTGATGTAGTTACTGTTACATTGTAAGTCTTTTATCTTCAAGTGTATGCATTATTAGATCCTAGAGCCACACATTATTTTGTTACTCCTTATATAGTAGTCGATTTTGGCATTAGTCCCAAAATCCTAGTAGAGACTTTCTTAGTTTCTACTTTAGTTGGTCATTCTATTATAGCCAGATAGGTATACAGAAATTTCCCAGTCACAGTATTTCAGAAAGTTACCTCAGCCGATCTTGTAGAGTTAGAGATAACTGACTTTGATGTTATTCTTGTTATGGATTGGATCTACTCTTGCTATGCCTCAGTTGATTGTAGGAATAGAGTAGTCTAGTTTCAATTTCTTAATAAGTCAGTCTTAGAATGGAGGGGTAGCGCCTCTATACCTATAAGTTAGTTTGTCTCCTTTCTTAAGGCGAGGAAAATAATTCCCAAAGGGTACATATATCATCTTGCTCGAGTTAAGGACTCAAGTTCTAAGATCCTGATTCTTGAGTTATTTTTAATGTGAGTGATTTTCCATAAGTATTTCCTAAAGATCTACCCGAAGCTCCTACCGATAGGGAAATTGACTTTGGAATAGATCTCTACCCAGATACCCAACCTATTTCAATTCCACCTTATAGAATGGATTCATCCAAGCTTAAGGAATTGAAAGAATAGTTGAAAGATCTCCTAGACACAGGTTTCATCAGACCTAGTGTCTCTCTATGGGGTGCTCTAGTTCTATTCGTGCAAAATAAATAGGGTTCTCTCGTAATGTGCATCAATTAGCATCAGTTAAACAAAGTCATAATAAAAAATAAGTATCCCATCCCCAGGATTGATGACTTGTTCTACAAACTTCAGGGTGCTAATTTTTTCTCTAAGATAGACCTTAGATCCGACTATTATCAGTTCAGAGTCAGAAAGTGTCACATTCTGAAGACATCCTTTAGAAATCAATATTGTCACTTCAAATTTATAGTTATATCCCTTGGACTAACAAATGCTCTAGCAGCTTTCATGGACCAAATGGACAAAGTGTTCAAGCAGTACTTGGACATGTTCATCATAGTATTTATAGATGACATCCTTGATACAGAACAACCCATGAAGACACAAAATAGTCCACAAAAACATCACAAAACAGTCCAGAAAACTCAACAAGAACAAGAACACAAAATGGAACAAGAAGAGAATCACAAAACACAAATTATTTGTAATAAATTAAAGGATAGGTAGAATAAAAAAGGATGTATAAACCCTAAGAACCCTAAGATATATCAAATCTAAGGACACTTAATACATACACACACAATCACCACTCTCTTACTTAGACACAAGAGGGATTCCACTGCTCAAGGA
This sequence comes from Capsicum pubescens, assembly GCA_030864215.1. Lineage (NCBI taxonomy): Eukaryota > Viridiplantae > Streptophyta > Magnoliopsida > Solanales > Solanaceae > Capsicum > Capsicum pubescens. The sequence continues at coordinate 211,800,593 of CM061538.1, read as the reverse complement.
CCAACGTTTCTAGCAAAGTTTGCAACACTAGTGATTCCACACTAGTATCACCCTTATTTTGGTTTGACTATTCTAAGCCCTACAGCTAAGGTGTTACACTCTCAAACAAAGAAGAGAGGACGTTTCAAGATTGTCTTTCTATAATATTCAACAGCTAAATAAATAATAACCTAATACTAGTCTATTTATAAACTTATTACAACATAGAGTGGAAAGTCCAAAAGCCCCTTAATAAAGGTAGCAAAATATGCACCCTTGGAGTGTATGTAGGGGTAGATTTGTTGTTTCCAAAGACCTTTTCATACTTCAACTTATACACTCCCTCGGCTTGATTCCATGCATACTCATGTACGCTCATCTTCATGATTGTGCCCGTATCAATCCTCGTCTATTCCTATAGTAAGGGTGAGCACAAAGACTATTTATAGGTTGTTTTCTAGACTCATAAAGATTGCCAATTATTATCTAAGTTTAATAAGTGTGAATTTTGATCGAAATCTATAAATTTTCTCGGTCATATTATTTTTGGTGAAGGTATTTGAGTTGATCATCAAAAGACCGAAGTAGTATTGAACTAGCCTAGGCCTATCTCTCTATCAGATATTAGGAGTTTCTTAGTTTTAGCCGATTACTATAGACCATTTGTTGAATAATTTTCTTTTATTGCCTCTCCCATGTTGAGACTAACTCAAAAGAAGTTCAAATTTTAGTGGTCTGATTCCTGCGAGAAGAGTTTTCATGAGTTAAATACTCGACTCATCTCTGCTCTATTTTTTACTCTGCCAGAGGGTTTAGATGGTTTTATGGTCTATTGTGATGCTTCCAAGGTTGGACTTGGTTGTGTGTTGATGCAATGAGGTAAAGTTATAACATATGCCTCTAGACAGCTCAAGCCTCATGAGAAGAACTGCCCGAACCATGATCTTGAATTAGAAGCAATTGTCTTTGCTTTAAAGATTTAGAGCCACTACCTCTATGGATTTTATGTTGATGTGTTCACTGATCACAAGATCCTCCAGTATGTTTTCATTCAGAAAGATTTAAATCTTCATCAAAGAAGGTGGCTAGAGTTGTTGAAGAATTATGATATGAGTGTGTTGTATTAATCAAGTAAGGTCAATATTGTAGCTGACGCCCTTAGCAAATTATATATGGGTAGTTTTGCCCATGTTGAGGTTGAAAAGAATTATTTAGTTCATGAGGTTCATCAGCTCGCTAGGTTGGGAGTTTGGTTGATTAATTCAGTCAAAAGTAGTGTATGGGTTCATAATGGTTAAGAATCTTCATTGGTTTCCGAGGTAAAGGAAAAGTAAGAAATGATCCCATTTTTCTTAAGTTAAAATAGGAAATTCGGGATCAGAAGGTCAAGGTTTTCACCCAAGAGGGAAATGGTATACTTCATTATTGGGGAAGGTTGTGTGTTTCAAATATATGATTTGAGGTAACGAATATTAGTACAGGCTCATGGTTTGCTATATTCTATTCATACAGAAGACACTAAGATGTACCAAAATTTATAGGAAGTCTTTTGGTGGAAAGGTATGAAGAAAGATATTGCAAAAGTCATGGCAAAGTGTCCAAATTGTCAGCAGATTAGGGTTGAGCACCATAGGCCTAGTGGTATGCTTTAGGAATTCAGCATACCCACTTGGAAGTGGGAAGTAGTGAATATGGACTTCATCATAAGGTTTCCTCATACTCTCCATCAACGTGACTCTATTTGGGTTGTTGTGGAACAAATAACTAAGTTAGCTTATTTCTTTCCAGTTAATACTCTGTACTCCTCCAAAGACTATGATAGGCTCTATATAAGAGAATTGGTGAAATTTCATGGAGTCCCATTGATCATTATATCAGACAGAGGTACCCAGTTTACCACTCATATTTGAAATACTTAATCTCAACACCTCTTTTCACCCACAGATAGATGGTTAGGTAGAGAGGACCATACCGACTTTAGAGGACATATTGAGAGCTTGTGTAATTTAGTTCAAGGGAAGTTGGGATGATCACTTTTCTTTGATTGAGTTTGCCTACAATAACAAATATCACTTCAGTATTCAGATGGCCCCATTTGAGGATCTTTATGGTAGGAGGTGTAGATCTACTATTAGATGGTTTGACGCTTGGTGAGGCTGCATTAATAGGGCCATATTTAGTGTATGAGGCAATGAAAAAGGTTTATCTCATTATAGAAAGGCTCAAAATGGCCCAAATTCATTAAAAATCCTATGAAGATGTAAGAAGAAGGAAGCTTGAGTTTGTTGTTGGTGATTTTATTGACTTAAAAATTTCACCCATGAAAGGGGTAAAGTGGTTTAGTAAGAAAGGGAAGCTCAGTCCTCATGGTGTTGGTCTCTATAAGATTTTGAGTTGGTATGGTAAAGTAACATATGAGTTGGAAATGCCTGCAGAATTAGCATCAGTGCACCCAGTGTTTCATGTATCTTTGTTAAAGAAGTGCATTGGTGGTCTAGCCTCCGTAGTCTCTTTAGAAAGGATTGGCGTGGAAAATAGTCTCTCATATGAAGAAGTCCTAGTTGATATCCTTGATCATCAGATTCATAGGCTGAGGAATAAAGAGGTCGCTTAAGTAAAGGTTCTGTGGAGAAACTAGCCAGTTGAAAGAGTTACTTGGGAAGCAAAAGCAGATATGATGACCAAGTACCCCCATCTTTTCTCTTTGAACCCAGTTTATGCTTGAGGTACTAGTTTCCCTTAATTAATAAATCCATTCATTCCTGTCTTAGACATCCAACTATTTTCATTTCATAGAATGCATTCATGAGTTCATTTCAATCCATGCATCAGTTACAAATTCAGATATCAACTCATAGTTCAGCTTATAAGCATTCAGTGAAAAATCTCAGCTTTTCCCTAGTATTTCAACTTAGTCCATTTCATTTGAGGATGAGTGATCCCCAGGAGGAGATATTATAATACTCCAAGTTTTCAAGTTCTATACCCATCAAAGGATGGACCACTAAATTAGCTTTCCAATGACACTAGTTTCACCTTAATTCGATGTCGTTGCAAAAAGTTACAAAAAATTTCCTAAGGGCTATCAAACTGCCAGTGACAATGACTCAGGCAATGAACCATTACCAGATGTAATGAGTCCTTATGTATGAGTCATTTCCACTCTAATAAGGGTTTCGATTTTGTACCAGTGACAATGATTCCAGCTCACGACTCATTATGAGGCATAATGAGTCGTTGCATGGACCAGTTGTCACACCAGTAAGAAAACCAAAAATCTAGTCTCAGACCATGAATACCCCTAACGACAAGTGATCATACCTAATGAGTCATTAGGAGGGGGAGTCTTTGCCTTAATAGTGAAGTCTCAGAATTCAGGGCCTCAAGTAACGACTCAGACCATGACTCATGACCAATCGTAATGAGTCATTGGGTAAGTCATGACAACTGGAATCAGAAATCCCTGCATGATTTTAAAAGGTGCCTTTTAGTAAATTCCTATCTTTTAATCCCAAACACACATCATTTGGGCACTCCAACATCAGTTATTGAGGGATTAAATTTACCCTAACACTCCATACACTCCAAAATCATTACACTTAAAAAAAAGAAAATGATTCTCTTCTTCTCCAATATAAACTAGGGTTCTCCAATATTAAGCACAAGTTCCAAGCAATTCCCCAAGGAATTCTCTACAGGTATATGGGATTTCATCAATGGGTACCTTCCACCCATTGAGTCCCAATAACTATTAAATTCTAAAGAAAATTTCCTTTCCCCTTGAATTGGGTTCTAGGTCAAATATGAGTTTCTCTGCTCTCATCAGTTTATGTGTGTAATCAAACCATGAATATGTGCTTTCCCCTAGAGTAGTGATTTACTTATGTTCAAGATCATGAATTTACCTATCACGAAGTTTATGAGTTTGTTGGCATTAATTTGTGAAATCCCCTTTTATCAAGCTCCGTAAATGTAATCATATTCACTTGCATTAGTCAAAGCTTGTGGTTATGAACATGCAATACCTAGATAGTCATGCATATATTAGTTTTCCTGTTTTGTGCCATTCAGATAACATGACCCGAACCAGGGCCCATTCATATTGGGTGCCTCAAACCCAATCAGGATCGGAGACAACCTACAATACCCAACCATAACTGCCCTACACCCTATGTCGAATAGATTCCAAACATATAACAAGATGGAACAATCAAAAATCAAAGACATCCAAATTGTATCAACCCCAATACCAATACCAATGCTAAGGCTAACACCAATACCAGCACTGCCTATGCCAACCCAAAGTAGTACCACAAAGCCTCTATCCGAATAAAAATAATATCCGTTTGGGACATGCCCTCGACCATAGCCAAGAATCAAAGTCTAAGAAATATCAAATGTATGTATAAAAGTCGATAACATTAAATGGAGTCTTCCAGAGTATAGAAGCTTATCACTTCAATCCGACATAAACCTATCCCCGAATCCAAGTCACTAAGTAGGACTAGTAGTATGGGCAGTTCCTGCATCGCGTGGGGATACAACGCCCAAAGACGGGTTAGCGGGTGAATGCTATCATGTACCCCGGAATAAGGATAAAATAATGCCAATATTTATAACCAAGTAAGTACCAAGTGTAATCACATTCATATATAAATATATATGTATATTCCATGTTGGGAAAGGAAATCGAGTTTCGCATACATTTAAAATCTTAACCTGGACTGTGTAGCTTGACCGTCCTAAAACCACCCATGGTCTATGTTGGTCCAGTGTTACCCCCTGAATGGTCCCCAGTGCGTGTAACCACATGAATCGGAGATATCATAGGGGACAAGGATTCTCGTGCACTCTTTGCCCTTCATGATACAAATATACAAGTATAACTTAGGGGATTACCATGTACCCCGCAAGTATATAGTCACCATGACCAACCCTCATGTCGGTAAACATCAGTTTCCAGTGTCCGTCTGTTGGACTTACACCTTAACGGTCAGCTATCACAACCCGCCAATATTGCCCTACTAAAACCTTTAGCACATAACCAAACCATCAATTCCAAGAGTTAATTACTAAGGCATTATGAAGTGGTATTGTCATACCGACTATAACTTGCATGTAATGTCATTAGTAAACACTTAGGGAGTTCCCATGTACCTCACAAGATTTCCAATTAAACCAAAGACATCACCACCAATGACTTTTCAATCCATTTAAAACCATTTAAATCAATTTGGGTTCCATTACCATATTATGGAATGCAAGGTTTTCAATAAAAGTCAAACTATGTGACAAAACCATTCTCATAGGCATTTTAACAAACATGTTGCGGTATATAGTTTCCAAAACCAAAACCAAGAACCAATTAACCATTCCCATGAAACCACATATCCAAACCATAATTATAACATGAAAAATCATAAGAAAAACATGGGAAAGCATTATCCAACCATTAGTAACCAAAACCCCCAACATATATTTCAAAACCAACCCAAACCCACAATAATGTCATGAGAACCATCAAGTAAATCAAGATTTTAGTTTGAACTAGCAATGAGGGAGGAGTAACATGCCTTAGAAAACTAGGAAGATGGAGAGAAACCAACCTTTAGTGCCTTAATTGATCACCTTGAAGAAAACCCTAGCCTTTCTTGAACCAAGATTTTGAGAGAGATTTGAGAGTGTTTAAAGTGTTTTTGATTGATAATAATTGGATAAATGGAGTCCTAATAGTGTTTTAAGTCATGGGGTCAAAAGATGTTAAGAGGGGAAATGTCCCGAATAACCCCAACTTAAACTCTAAAAAATACTGCAGAAGGGTACAATTTGGATCCCTCACTCATACCCAGATCATACGAGTGGTACCCTTCACTCGTACCATGATCAAAAGGTTGGATATCACACACCGTCCACCATATGACTCCCCTTGCCCAAATCATATCCATATCATATGACTAGTACCCTTAAATTGTATCCAAGACTGAGGTGTTGGACACTGGACAACATAAGAATTGGACTATACCACTCATACCCTTAACGTATGACTCATTACTACCAACACGTACCCACAATAGAAACTCACCCTCTACATATTGGAAAACATACGAGATAGGTAACCTGACCCGTACCCTCACCATACGACTAATATGATGATCAGAAGGCTCGAGACTCAGGAATTTTTCCAGGGTCAAAACCTAGGGTGTTTAAATTCTCCCCCACTTAGATGATTTGTTCTCGAATGATGGAACAGGAAGTACAAGCATAATATAAACCCCACCACCTCAAATCTAACCTTTAACTAAGTTAGAAAATAATGATGCAAGGATGTCCATCTTTCTTTTAATAAAGTTTGATAACAAAAGTGTGATGAAGAACACATACCTTCGAATGAATTTCTGTAGAAAAAAACAAAAATGGATACTGGGACTTCATGTTGTCTTCCTCTTCCCAAGTGGCCTCTTCAACCCAGTGGTTCTTCCATAAAACCTTGACAGAAGTTTCATCCTTGGTCCACAACCGACGAACCTGCCTATCCAAGATCTCAACTGGGACCTCCTCATAATTCAAGGAATCCGAAATACTAATATCCTTGATAGGCATAATTTTATATGGATCACCCATGCACTTTCTCAACATAGAACATGGATTACCGGGTGAATGGAGCTCAAACTATAAGGCAACTCTAAATCATACACAACATTACCAACCCTTCTCAAAACCAAGTACGGTCCAACATACCAGGGACTGAGCTTCCCCTTTTTACCAAGCTGCATCACACCCTTCATGTGAGATACCTTCAAGAACACCCTTTCCCCAACATCAAACTTTAACTCTCTTTATCTCATATCCACATAGGACTTTTGGCGACTTTGGGTATCCTAAAGTATATCTTAAATCATCTTTATCTTTTCCATAGCTTGGTGAACCAAATCAGGGCCAAACCTATCCGCCTCACAAAGCTCAAAATATCTAATAGGAGATCTACACCTCCTACCATACAAAGCTTCAACAGAGCCATCCCAATTCTAGAGTGGTAGCTATTGTTGTACGCGAACTCCACAAGAGGCAAGTGTTTAAACCAACTACACTATAGTTAATCACACAAGCCTAAAGCATATCCTTCAATATCTGAATTGTCCTTTTTGCTTGCCCATCTATTTGTCGGTGAAAAGCAGTATTAAAACTCACTTTGGTCCCCAAACTTTTCTGAAAAGACCGCCAAAAGTGAGATAAAAATTGCGTACCGCGATTTGAGATGATAGAAACAGGTATCCCATGCAACTTTACAATCTCATAGAGGTACAACCTCCCATGATCCTCAACTGAGAAGTTAGTCCTTACTTGGAAAAAGTGAGCCAACTTTGTCATCCGATCCATGATGACCCAAACCAAGTCAAATTGGTTCCGAGACTGAGAAAGACCAGTTATGAAATCCATGTTGATCACTTTCCACTTTCACTGTGGTAACTCAATTTCTTGATACAAATGTCTGGGCCTTATGTGCTCAACTTTCACTTCTTGACACACCATGCACTTGGCCACAAAATTAGCCACATCCCTCTTCATATTATTCCACCAATACACCTCCTTGAGGTCATGATACATTTTCATCAAACTGGGATGAACAACATAGCGCGACTCATGTACCTCAGCCAAGATCCTCTCTCGTAAACCATCGATGTTGAGAACACATAATCTCCCTTGGTACCACAGAGTACCATCATTGCAAATCTCAAAGCTCATCACCTTCTGCCCCCTAACATCACCTCTGATCCTCATCAACACAGGATCTAAAACTTGTTTCTCCTTAATTTTAGCACCAAGAGATGACTGCATCACTTTCTGAACAAACAACCCACCATCCTCAGAGTCCAAGAGGTGAACTCTAAGTTTATCCAAAAGGTGAATATCTTTCACCATCTCCCATTTCTTCTTATCAACATAAGCTAGACTTCCCATGGATAACCTGCTAAGAGCATTAGCAAACATATTCGCTTTACCTAGATAGTAGTGAAGACTCATGTCATAATCCTTAAGCAACTCAAGCTACCTCTTTTTCTTGAGATTAATCTCTTTTTGAGTAAATACATACTGCAGGATCTTATGATAAAAAAAGATATCCACATGCACCCCATTCAAATATTGACGCTAGATTTTCAACGCAAACACCACAACAAGTAATTCCAGATCACGAGTTGGATAATTTCTCTCATGCACCTTCAACTATCTAGAGTCATAAGAAATCACCTTACCATGCTGCATCATAATGCATCCAAGACCCACACGGGATGCATCACAATAGACCACAAACCCATTGGTGCCTTCAGGCAAAGTAAAAACTGGAGAAAAAGTTAGATTATCCTTCAGCTTCTCAAAACTACCCTCAAAAGCATCAGACCATAAGAACTTTACCTTTTTCTGAGTTAACTTAGTCAACGGGGCAGCTATAGAAGAAAAAATCCACGCAAACCTCTTATAGTAGCCAGTTAAACCCAAGAAGCTTTGAATGTCAGTTGGAGTCGTGGGTCTAGTCCAGTTCTTAACCAATGCAACCTTCTGCGGATCTACCATGATGACTTCAGTAGAAATGATATGACCTAAAAAGGTGACAACGTTCAACCAAAACTCACATTTGGAGAATTTGGCATACAACTGTTGCTCCTTCAAGGTCTGTAATATAACACAGAGGTGATCAATATGATCCCCTTGCACTTAAAGTACATCAGAATATTGTCTATGAACACAATGACGAACAAGTCCAAAAACTAACGAAAGACCCTATTCATCAAATCCATGAATGCCGTTAGGGCATTGGTCAACCCAAAAGACATAACTAGACACTCAAAATGCCCATATCGAGTACGGAAGGCAATCTTAGGGATATCCTCATCAGTAATATTTAATTGATGGTAACTGGATTGAAAATCAATTTAGGAGAAATACTTAGCACCCTGCAACTGATCAAATAAATCAATTATCCTTGGAAGGGGATACTTATTCTTTACCATCATCTTATTCAACTACCAGTAATTAATACACATCTGAAGGGAACCATTCTTTTTTTGCACGAACAACGCAGGTGCACCCTATGGGGACACGCTAGGACAGTTGAAAACCTTATGTAAAAGATCCTTTAATTTCTCCTTAAGCTCCTTCAACTCAGCCGGAGTCATTCTTTATGGAGGAATAGAAATTGGACAAGTGTCCAGAACAAGATCAATCCCAAACTCAATCTCCCTATCAGGAGGATCACCAGGAAGGTCATCAGGGAAGACCTTAAGAAATTTATTTACCACTAGGATAGAATGCAAAGGATGCTCCGAGTTAGAATATTTAACCCGAACTAGATGATAGAAATACCTTTTGGAGATTAATCTCCAAGCTCTAAGATATGATATGAAATTCCCCTTAGGAGTTAAGGAACCACCCTTCCATTCAATAACTGACTCATTAGGGAAATTAAATACAACATTATGGGTCCAATAGTCCAGAGATGCATAGCACGAGTGTAACCAATCCATCCCCAATATGACATCAAAATCCACCATATCTAATTCAAATAGATCTACCACAATTTCTTTACTACCAAAATACAACACCCCCTATAGACTCTTTTAGTAATCACAAAGTCACCTACTGGGTAGAAATAGAAAAAGGGTCCAAAATGCACAACCACAAATAGGGTCACATAAGATAAACTGGACCCTGGATAAATTAAATAGTTCACATCACGAGAAAAGAGATTCAACATACCAGTCACGACATCAGGAGATGACTCAGTCACTTGATGAGTAGTAAGAGCATAAAGATAGTTTTGACTAGTGTCAGAGCCAGATGGTGCACCCTTTGGTGCCGGAGCTGAAGAAGAGGCAATAGGAACCTTGTTTGCCCCTAAGGCAACCTTACCAAAAGGACAGTTTCTAAGCATGTTCCCTGGATAACCGTAGTTGAAGAAGTTGTCCCTTCTTTCATCATAAAAACCCCGATACAATGAACCACAAAATCTGGAAAAAGGATATAATGAAGTTGACTATGCCCCACTAGCCTGATATCGGGCACCCTATTCCCTGAAATTGTTGCCACCATGAAAATGCTTATCACCCAACATCTTTGGTTAGGGAGAACTAGCCATCGAATAAAACCCTGAATTGCCCCACTTTTTCTTGGCCTACTTACCACCACCCCTGCCACTCTACTTTTAGCTACCACCTCTCTCAGAGAACCTAAACTTCTTGCCCTACCTCTCTACTATATATGTCTTCTTTTTATTTTCTTCCTTCTCCTACTGCATGTATACTACCAAGCTGGAGATATCTATGTCCTTGATCAACAAAGCTTCTTTCCAAAATTAAGTCTCATGACAAACTAAAAGCAAACTTCCTCATCCTCGCCCTCATACCAGAAACTAACTCCAGAGCATACCGCGATAACTGGTGAAACTTCAATGCATACTCTTTGACTGACATCTTACCATGCATCAAATTAACAAACTCTTTTTCTTTGGCTTCCCTCAACTCTCGAGAAAAGAGTGGTCTAGAAAAGCATTAGAAAAATCATCCCATGGAGATGACTCAATATCTTCACCCCTTGCCTGATCCCATTCTTCATACCATTGGTACGCCACATCTTTCAGCTGGTAGGTGACAAACTCCACACCTTCTACATTTATGCCATGCATAACATGAGATATTTTTTCTATCTCATCATGAAAACCCTGAGGATCTTTCTCCACCTTAACACCAGTAAAGGTCATAGGGTTTAACCCAATGAACTAGCTAACCAATGTGGCCTTAGAAGATGGAGTAACAGGAAACTCATGATTAGGCTGAGTAGCTACCAACTGTGCCAACATATGAATAGACTGACAAAACTCAGTGTTCATCACATAAGTCTGAGAAGTTTTAGATAGACTAGAGGGAACTAGGTGAACTCCAGGAGGAAAATCAGGAACTGGACCCCTAGACCAGGTATGGATCTCATGAGTAGAGTGTGTCCCATCAACATTGTCCCCAGTTGGGACACATGAGTTTTTGTGAGCTTTAGATCATCGAGGCATGATCTGAAAAGTGAACAAATGAAAGTTAGATAAGAATTTAGGACTCAGACTCTACAGTTGGAGAATAAAATACAAGAAAAAGAAACATTCCTAAATTCTTTGTAGCCTTTCCCTTATGAGTGTAGAATGCTACACACCCTTAAAAGAGACTCTACTCGACATAGTTTTGTGGGCTCCTAATTATCTATGAACCTAGGGCTCTAATACTAATCTGACATGACCCAAACTAAGGCCTAGTCATGTCGAGTGCCTCAAGCCCAACTAGAATTGGAGACCACCCAAAATGCCCAACCATACTCGCCCTATACCCTATGTTAGATGGATTTCAAACATATAACACGATGCAATAATCATAAATCAAAGACATCCAAATAGTGTCAGCCCCAATACCAATACAAATGCTAAGGCTAACACCAATACCAACACCAACCATACCAACCTAAAGTAATACCATAAAGCCTCTATCCGACTAAAAATATTATACGATCAGGACATGCCCCCGACCATAGCCAAAAACAAATGTCTAAGAAATAAAAAAAGTATGTATAGAAGTCGATAACATGAAATTGAGTCTTCTAGAGTATGGAAGATCATCACTTCAATCCAACATAAAGCTATCCTCAAATATAATTCATTGAGCAAAAGAAGTAGTATGGGCGGTTACTGCATCGCGTGGGGATACAATACCCGAAGATGGGTTAGCGGCTAAACACTATCATGTACTTAGGAATAAGGATAAAATAATGTCAATATTTTAAATCAAGTAAGTAACTAAGTGCAATCACATTCATACATATCTATTCCATGCCAGGAAAGGGAACTGGGTTTAGCATGCATTTAAAATCTTAACCTGGATTATGTTGCTTGACCATCCTAAAATCACCCATGGTCTATGTTGGTCAAGTGTTACCCCCTAAAAGGGCCCCAATGCGTGTAGTTGTATGAACCGGAGATATCATAGGGGCCGGGGATTCTCGTGTACTCTTTGCCCTTTATGATACATATATACAAGTATAACTTAGGGGATTACCATGTACCCCACAAGTATATGGTCACCATGACCAACCCTTATGTCGGCTAATATGAGTTTCCAGTGTCTTTCCATTAGACTCATACCTTCACGGTCAGCTATCACATCCCACCATTATTGCCCAATAAAAACCTTTAGCATATAACCAAACAACCAATTCCAAGAGTTAATTACCAAGGCATTATAAAATGGTATCATCATACCAACTATAATTCGCAAGCAATGTCATTAGCCAAGACTTATGGGGTTCTCATGTATCCTACAAGATTTCTAATTAAACCAAAGCGATGGATACCAAGGCCTTTCCAATCTATTTAGAACCATTTAAACCAATTTAGGTTCCATTTCCATATCATGCAATGCAAAGTTTTCAATAAAAGTCAAACTTGTGACAAAATCATTCTCATAAGCATTTTAGCAAATATGTTAAGGGCATAGAGTTTCCAAAACCAAAACCAAGAACCAATTAACATTTCCATGAAACCATATTCTCAAACCATAATTATAACATGAAAAAACCATAATAAAAACATAGGAAAACATTACCCAACCATTAGTAACCAAAACCCTCAATATATATTTCGAAACCAACCTTAACCCACAATAATGTCATGAAAACCATTAAGTAAAACATATTTTTAGTTTGAACTAACAATTAGGGAGGAGTAACATACCTTAGAAAATGAGTAATATGGAGATAAACCACCCTTTAGAGCCTTTATTTATTGCCTTAAAGAAAACCCTAGACTTTCTTGACCAGAGAGTTTGAGAGAGATTTGAGAGTGTTTAAAGTGTTTAGATTGAGAATTATAGGGTTAATAGAGTCCCAATAGAGTTTTAAGTTAAGGGGTCAAAAGAGGTTAAGTGGGGAAATGTCTAGAATAACCCAACTTAAATTGTAAAAATCAATGTCGAAGGGTATGATTTGGACCCCTCACTCGTACCTATATCATACAAGTGGTACCCTCCACTCGTACCTTGATCAGAAGGTTGGACATCATACATTATCCACTATACGACTCCTTTTTTCCAAATCGTATCCATACCATATGACTAGTACCCTCAAATTGTATCCAAGATAGAATCAAAGGGGTTGGACACTGTACAACATACGAATTGGACTATACCACTCATACCCTCAATGTACGACTCATCATGACCAACCTTTACCCACAACATAAACTCACCCCACCACACACTGGACAATATATGCCCAGGGTCAAAACTCAGGGTATTTCATCAGATCCTGTTCATGTTGTAAAATTTAGAATGTTATCATGTTGAGCATATATTAGTTATCAAATCATGATAAATAGTTATCAGAGTCAGTTCAGTTGGGAGTAGTACTTAGCACCGAGTGAATGCAGGGATGAAGGTTCACTCGCTAGTTGAGAACTGAGACCTTTAGTATAAGTCCCTAAGTTCTAGAACTATGACACCACCATAGGTTATGAGGGGTCACCCTCCTGTAGAGGAATGAATCCCTTGTCCTTTGGGACTTCAATTTAGTGGATCCACGCTGACCAGTATTGGTAACCTTTGTAAGGTACAAATACCCTTCCAACTGGGGTTACAGGTTAGACCCCGATTAGCTCAATTCAGGGCATGTCAATTATTGTTAGCTCCCATAGTACATAGTTTTAGTTTATTTTTAGTCTAGGTTAGCTTGACCAAGTGTTCAGTATTCAGTTATTTAGTTGCCTAGATATTCAGTTTATTCAGCATATGTTTACACTTGGTCTTGCATTCAGTTTACATGTTCATGCATTTATGTTTATCTTATATACTAGTTAGTCTCTTCCAGTTCGCATACTCAGTATATTCAAAGAACTGATTGCACACTTCTTTGTGATATATTATCTCATAATATAGGGTTGGACGCTTAGTAGCCGGACCACATTTAGCGCATTCCTGTTGCACTCAGCTGCAGCCTTGGTGAGTCTTCATCAGTCGAGGACTAGATACCATTTGTTTATTTTTAGTATTATACATTATTTTAGTCAGTTAGAGTTAGTTAGGGACCTGTCCTACTAGCTCATCATGATTTAGAGACTTTCAGACAGACAAATAGTTTGACATATTTTCAGTTTCATTGAGTATTTCAGAAAAAATCAGTATTTACTTTATTATTATTTAGCATCAGTTTAATTTAGTTACCTTCCGCTCAGTATTTCGTTACTTTTCTTCAGCAATCATAGCTTATGCCAGGCCATGGGTTAGCTTGGGGGGTTATTTGTGACTCTAAGCACCGTGTTACAACTAGAGGAAGTCTTGGGTTGTGATAATTTGTGGTTAGTGAAGCTGCTTTGATAGGGCTAGATTTAGGGCATGACGCAATGAAGAAGGTTCAACTTATAAGAGAAAGTCTAAAGGCAGACCAAAGTCGTCAGAGATCTCATATAGATGTAAGAAGAAGAGAGCTTGAGTTTTATGTTGGTGACTCTGTGTATTTGAAAATTTCACCCATGAAAGGGGTAAAGAGATTTGGTAAGAATGGGAAACTTAGTCCCACCTTTGTTAAATCGTATAAGATTTTGCGTCGTTATGGTAAGGTAGCCTATGAGTTTGAGTTTCCTTCAGAGTTGGCATCAGTGCATCCAATTTTCCATGTCTCCTTGTTGAAGAAATGCATTGGTGACCCAATATATATAGTCCCTTTAGAAAGGATTGGTGTGGAAAATAACCTCTCTCATGAAGAAATATCGATTGATATCTTGAATTGCTAGATTCATAGGTTGAGGAATAAAAATGCTGCCTTAGTAAAGGTTCTGCGGAGAAACCATCTTGTTAAGGGAGTTACTTGGGACGTAGAAATAGATATGAGGACCAAGTACCCCCATCTTTTCTCTACGAACTCAGTCCCAACACGAGGTAATGGTTATTGTAATTAATTAATTCTTTTATTTCTATCTCAACCATCCATCCATCTTCATGTCATAACATGCATTAATGATTCCTGTTCAGCTCATACATCTATCATAAACTCATAGATCAGTTCATGATTCAGCTTGTAAGAATTTAGTGCAAAATTTCATCTTTCCCCTAGCCTCTCAGCTTAGCCAAATATTTTCGAAGACAAATGATCCCAAGGGGGAGCTATTATAATACCCTAAGTTTTAAATATCTAGAACCATGAAAATATAGGCCATTAAATTAGCTTCCGAATGCCACAAGTATCGCCTCAATCCAATATCGTGTCAAAAATTTATGGAATTTTTTTAAGGGTATGTGAACTGCCAGTGACAACGACTCAAGAAACAACCCATTATCAGTCATAATGAGTCATTGTTTTGAGTCATTTCCACAATAGTAAGGTATCCCAAAAATTTAGCCCAGTGGTGATGAGTCCAACTAATGAATCATTATCAGTTCGGAAGAGTCGTTAGGTGGACCCATCATCACAATAGAATGAAATCCAAAAATTGAGTGTCCGACTATGACTTCTCCTAACGACCCGTGATCAAACCTATTGAGTTGTTAGGAATGGAATCCTTGTCTTAACATAAAGGAATCAGAAATTTAGGACTCCAAATCATGACTCAGAGCACGACTTGTGACCAATCGTAGCCTGAATCATTGCGACTGACACCAGTAATTTCCTGCACGTTTTAAAAAGGGCCTTTTGATCAATTATCATTCTATTAACTCCTAACCCACACCTTTTAGGCTTCCTCAAGAGTGGTATAAAAGCCCAAACTTCCCTAAATTCACCATTTAATCATAAAATTAATCCACAATAAGAAATAAAGGCAATTCTCCCATCTCTAATAGCAAGCTAGGGTTTCTCCATCTCAAGTCCAATTCTAAAGATTTCTTCTAGGCTTCCACCTTCAGGTATGTAGGATTTCATCAATGGTTCCCTTCCACCCATTGAGTCCCAAAAAGATTTTAACCCCCAAGTTTACTTTCCCTTCAAGTTGGGTTCCAGGTTAAATATGAAGTTTTCTTTAATTTACTCAGTTTGTTTTGTAATCCTACCATGAATATATTTCCTCCCATGCGATTGTCATCTTCTATGTTCAAAAACCATGAATTTCCTTATTATTTCTACGTTAGTATTTTGGGGTTTGTTTTGTAAAATACTTTACTATGATCAGTTTTAAATTATCATCATGCTCAGTTGCATTAGATGAAGCTGGTGGGTTATGAAAACCCGATAACTAGGAGCTCAGACATACATCAGTTTACATGATTATGAGTATTTCAGATTATGCATGTATTACTATTTTCAGAATGATATCATGATGAGCAATTAGTTTATGCTTCAGTGTCATTCAGTTGGAAGTCATATATAGCACCGAGTAAGCACAAGGATGACGGCTCCCCCATCAGTTAGGTAGAGACCATTAGTAGAAGTCCCTAAGTTCAAGAACTACAACACATCGTAGGTAAAAAAAAGTTCCCATCAGTTGAGGCATGATACCCTAGTCCTTCAAGACATTAGTTTAGTGGATCCATACCAACCAATGTTGGTAACCTTGGCAAGGTACTAGCACTCTTCCAACTGGGGTTACAGGTTTGACCTTGATTTTCTTAGATTGTGGTATGTCGGTTATTGTTAGCTCCCACAGTCCTCAGTTTATGATTCAGTTTATGTTTAGTTCAAGTTTGCATTGACCTTGAATTCAGTTATTCAGATATTTAGTTTTTATTGAGTACATGATAATACTTGGTCTTGCATTCAATTTTTATGTTCACGTATTCGTGATTAACTTATACTAGGTAGTTTTCCATCTCGTATACTCAGTACATTCAAGGAACTAATCACATACTTTTTACACTATATTATCTCATAATATATGTTCGGACGCTCAGTACTCGGACCAGTTTTAGCACACTCCCGTACCACTCAGCAGAGTAGTTGTTGGTGAGTTCTCATTATGCAAGGGCTAGCTATTAGTTATTTATTTTCTTTCAGGCTAATTCATTTTAGTCAATTGGAATTAGTTGGGGGCTTGTCCCAATAGCTCATTATGTTTAAAGGCTTTCAGACAAATGTTTAGGTTTTTTCCAGCTTATTAGGTTGTCAAATAGTTCTATTTCTATCTATGATTGATATTCAAATTTATATTATCATGATTATATTATTATGATTTACGCCAACTAATTTAGTTAGATTTTGCCTAGGATTTTGATAATTTCTTCAGTATCTAAGTGCAAACCAGGCCACGAATTAGTTTAAGGCCACTTGTGACCTTACGCACCATGTTATGACTAGGGGTTGTCTCGGGTTGGGACACATCAAAATCTACCATATCAAATACAATCAAATCTACCCAGGTCTTATGCCCAGCAAAAGTCACAAAACATGACCGGTACACCCGATCCACCATAAAAAGTCTCCTATGGGGTTCGATACACTAATAGACGCATCAACACGCTCCCAAACTAAATCAAAACCCAAAGCAAAGTATACAGACACATAGGAGAGAGTCAATTTCAGATCCAATAATACAGATTTAGGTCTGAAGAAATAGGATGATACCTGTGATGACAACATCAGAGGCTTCTGCATTTGGTCTGGCCAGCATAGCATAGCATTTCCCATGACCACCAACTAGCTGAATAGATCCGCGACCACCACCACAGGCTCCACTACCTCTTCCCGTACACCTCTGCTAGAACCCCTACCCTTCATAGCTAAAATAGGAGTATCTCTCAACACACGATGAGGACATTTCTTAGCCAAATGGTCAGTCTTATCACATACATAGCAACCTCTATGACCCATCTCAGTAGGAGGAGGTACGACTGGACATGAGAAGCCACCTAAAATTGCTAAACCAGAAGACCTACTACCTAAACTCTACAATACTACCTGCACGGGTCTACTATGATAACCACAAAAGCCTTTTGAATCCCTACCTCAAGAAGTGTGACCTCTAAATACGCCCAGATGATGCACCTTCTTGGCGCCTCCCTAAGATAGTAGAACAATACCTTTAGTTGTCTTAGCATGATCACCAATACTCTGAAATAATGCTTTATACACTACCATCTGAGATATAGCTTGCTGATGGGAAATATCTAACCCCTCCATGAACTTCTGATTTTTCTCAAAGTTGATGGTAATACTGGCATTAAAATATCTACAAAAGACATAAAAGTGTGCCTCATACTCTACAACAATCATAGATTCCAGCCCCAAGAGATAAAATATGTCTCTCATATGATCACTCAGACTATAGGTCAAAAACCTCTCTAAAAAGGCCTCAGTAAACTGATCCCAAGTCATCTCAGGAGAATCGAGAGATCTGCAACCAACCAATGACCTCCACGAATCTCTAGCGATATCTCTTTACTGATAAGTGGTAAATACAACACCATATGACTAAAGAGAACCCAAATTATGTAACTTCTCATAAAAATCAATCAAGAACTCATAGATATTCTTTCCCGCAGCACCACTGAACCTAGGAGGACCAAAACAAGTGAACCTCTCAAACCTCTTCTGATCCTCAGAATACATAACTGTACTCTT
The DNA here is from genome assembly GCA_030864215.1 of Capsicum pubescens. Classification (NCBI taxonomy): domain Eukaryota; kingdom Viridiplantae; phylum Streptophyta; class Magnoliopsida; order Solanales; family Solanaceae; genus Capsicum; species Capsicum pubescens. Next base: position 211,782,047 of record CM061538.1, on the reverse strand, counting down.
AATAAGAGGAGGCATGGTGAATCTGGCAGACTGAGATCCTATATAAGGAGGCAACATAGATGAAGGATGAACTCTCGACCTCAAAATACCATACTCGGATATAGGTGTTGAAGGAGGGGCAACACTCGAAGTCTATGGAGTACTATAAGTAGAAGTATATACCACTGGAGGATCAACACTCATGGTTGGAGGAACACTATAAGAAGACTCTGGCATAAAAAGAGGTACAATACTTAGAGCTGGGGTAACACTAGGCACATTCAAAGGAGCACCCTCTAAATGGGCCAATAAGCAAACCAATAACTCCTTCAAGACTAGGGTAGAACTCATTGGAATTAAAGTAGGACCCATACCTCCAATGTGCTCAACCCAAGGATCAGGGGAGAGTCCCTAAGCATGACTCTAAGTTGCGGCAGATTCACTTGCCCGTCCACTACCTCGAGCTCATCCACGACTCACAACTCTTCCTCTAGACTGGGACCTCTCCTCGAATGAAGGCTCTACATCAATATCTGCATAGTGAATAATGAAATATGACTCAGAACATAAGGTATGGAAGAAATCCGCACGATAAGAAACAATATAAAGGAAATTTCCAAAAGACAGCCTATAGCCTTTCAAAGATAGATATATATTTCTATGTACCGATCCGCGAGAGTTTGTTAGATATCCCATTCTTATACTGTTGTGACCAAATAATCCTAGATGCTCTGATACTAATTTTTCATGACCCAAAACCAAGGGTCATAATGTCACTTGTCACGGCAAGCCTTGACAAGTAAGCCTATCACACAAACGGATACAAAAGGGAAAATAATAACAAAAAACCAAAGGCTTCTAGAAGGAAGACAAACCACAAAATATAATAAAAGTGGAAGAACATAACCAAAGATATCATACCATAATCCCAAAATCCGATGTCACAGTGTAAGAAAATCACTAGTACAACTCGAGAACAAAATATATTTGATATCTAAAATAGAAAAAACTCTATTTCTAAAAGAAAAATAAAGAAATAGTCTAAATAAAAAAAGGTAGTAGTCGACTTCGAAAGAAAAAATACAACCCCCACCTCAAATAGCTCTAAAGTATTGCCCGAAGTCAACCACCAAGAAGCGCACTCAAACTAGAATTTATACTAAAAGAGCATATAAGGGGTGAGTATGGTCCACTTGTACTCAGTAGATATCATAGGCCAACTGAGCAGAGAAGAAAATAAAGCATACGAAATACACACTAAGGGCATGTCACCTACAACCAGAAAATATCCCTAACAGTAGCCTACAATGTCTCTATTAATAGTTTTATAATATTCACATACACCATAATAATATGATAGAGAAGTAAAAGTATACAAGTATCACACATACAAATATAAAGAAAAAAATACACATAGACAGATATCAAACCAAGGAAAATAATACATAACAAAAATATTTAAAGTAAATACAAATACAATGGAGATTATAATGATGATGATTCCCAAGGTTTTCACACAACCCCCGTATACACCTATGGATCTAAAGCTTCTCGATGTAAGACCCATGATGTTAGGTGAATTTATGCATTCTAGCGTTATTATTCTAGCCTATTTAGCCTTATTTTGAGGATGATTCATGTGGTTAATGTGTTGATAATGATAGAAAAGTATATTTAAGTGTACATGTATGTGTTTACAATGTTTAATGGTGTTTCCAAGCAAGTTTTTATTCAAATTGATCATTTAGAGTTCAACCGAGAAAACTAGTGTGACTAGCTTGAGCTAGGTATTTGTCAAGTCTATCGTGTTGGGTTATAATGTGTTTGATGAGTTCCTAAGGTTTTTATTGTATATTTATATGTTAAAAAACTTTATTATAATGTTCAAGTATCACTTGGATCAAAATAAGAGGAAAAAAATGAGCTAAAGATCAAAGTGAATGAAGCCTAGTCTTAGCTCGTGTTTCTAGTTTGTCGTGTTAGATGTTCTGTTGTTTTGAGATCTAAATTGTTGTGTTTAATCCTATAGGATAATTTTTTAATGGATTATGATGATATATGAAGGATATAAAAGTTTTAAATAAAGTAAAAACAACTCAAAAAGGCTCAGAATGGATAAACGAAAGAACAATACAAAACTTGGATACAATTTGGAGCCCTGGAATGTACAGGGCATGTGTCGTCTGTAGGAAATGCCAATTGGTGAATTTTGTGGACTAAAATCTTCATAAGGGACCCAAAATAGTGATCCCTTATGATGAGGTCACGTCGCGACCTCCACACACATTTTTAAGACTTGCGACGTGACCTTCACTTGTGTTTCCAGCTTGCACATCACGACTTCCACTCCCGTTTGTTGTAAGTGCGGTGCGAACACCCTCGAAAAATGGTCAAAAGTTTCACTACAACTCCTACTTGGCTTGGGACTACTTGGATACTATATATACATATTTGTAAACATTATTAGACATTTTTGGACGTCCTTGGAAGATATTGGAGGCTACCACAACTTCTTTATAGTTTTTATCATTCTTTAATTTAGTTTATTTATGGTCTTTACATCAATCATAGGGATTGGTTGATGAATATTTCCATTAAAGGTTAAACTCCCTTTCCGGGGTTAAGGCCAAGATCAAGAATACTTTCATTTTGCATTAAATTTGTTGATTCGCTTATCATTATGGTTGTTTGTTAATCCTTGTTTTAACTATTTTAAGGATTAGCTACCCTTAGAATATATTCATTTTCAACCTTGTGATCTCAGAAGGGGGAATAGGAAGATAGAACATGGGGATAAGCAAGCTAAGGTTCGTAGTCTTTTATAATATAAAGGATTTTGAATTAGTATCTAGGATAGGGATGTACCTAGAAACCTTACATGATTCAAACGTAGAAAGATAGCTGTAAACACTTAATTGGATTATTACATCCCCTCTCAACGATGTAGTTGTAATTCCCACATTAGGTAAATATTTAGAGGTCGGGAGACCATAATAATGTGATTAACCCTATGAATCAACAACCAAGATAAGAAATTTAATGAATGAAGTTCAATAATGTATTATGATTGTTCGTAATCCTTAATCCTGGGTCTCTATCCATTGATTGTCCAAAGTCATTACTTTTTCGCATCAGTTTAGTTTACAATTCTAAAACATTATTTGCTACTCTCCTCAATTTGTTAAACTAGAATTGGATAGTTGTTTAACACAAGTCCTTGAGAGATCGATATTCGACTTCCTTGAATGTCACTATATTACTTGGTAGACCATGTACTCTTGCGTGTTCGCTTGGGAACTGTCAAGTTTTTAGCGCCGTTGTCGGGGATTTGTATTTAGGCAGTTATCTTGTTTTAGTTTAGCTATATTGAGTTGTAAATAGTTTTTTTAGTTTCATTTTATTTTCTTTTATTTCTCTTTTATCACACTTTTTGATATGTTATCCTAGGATAGATGGTTTTCGAGTGATGACGATTCTTGTTATTTTTGTGGGGGACCACATCAAGTGGCTTTTTGTCTTGATTTTGATGAAAGTACGTGGATGGGACCTTCATAATGTGATGCGGATACTGTTCTATCTGTGGAACAGACTGCAACTTGGTGTTTGTTTTTTGGAAACAGTGGTCATATGATAACACTCCAACTACACCTCTCTTACGAGAATGTAAGCGATCGTTGTCAATATATAACCCAACTAGGTTGGGGTCAAATCCCACAGGGAGTAGGGTGTGAATTTGAGTTATCTGCGGGTTAATCAACTGATAGTTACCAATTTTCTATGAATGGGTTTTTTTGAAAATGTAACAAATAATTACTTCTCAGTTCAGTGTTTGAAATCAATATGATAAGGAAAACCAGAGTTATGTTCACTATGGGTATTAGGATTTGACAGACGCTAGTAATGGTTCAAGATTCTCGTGGTAGGTAGTAACAACAGACTATCCTTGTTGAAGTTATGTCTAAATGTTTCTCAACCTATTTAAATATTTAATTACCTAATTCTCTCGAACTTAGGGAATTTATATTTCATAACAGGATGTTATCCCAAGTTAATTAATCTTGTTACAACATTAATTATTAAATGGAAGTTTAATGCTTCCAAGTCCCTGTTGATAATTCACTTCTTACTAGGGTTGATTTCTTATCTCAAGAAAATCACCTGTAAGCAAAATCTATTGTTTGCAACCAATAGTCAGCATGTAAAATAATGGAATTAACAAGAAGTTCCTACCACCGTTAGAATCTTACACACTTAGTTACGTTACAAACCTAAACCCATAGATCCCACAACTCAGGTTAAGGGAAATTAGCTACTCATAATAAAATAATCAAGACAACAAGTTGAATTCATACTTAGATAGCTGATCTTACAACAAGATGAATAGCAACAAGTGTTTCTCAGATTTGATCCAGTAGAAAATCCCAAAACTATTGTAATAACTCTCTAAAGAATAAAAGTCAGAAGATAGAGAGAAAAGTGCTTAAAACATGAGTTCCAGATGTCCAAGATGATGAATGAAAACCCTAAGATATTCTTTAAATACTTCAATCTAATTATGGAAAAAAAATCATAGATCACAATATTTTCTCGAACAGGTGACGACGTGTGTGACGGCTCATCGGGAGTGTGATGGCTTATAAGGAATGTCGTCAGCTCCTCTTCACTTTGATAATCTCTTCCTTGGGCTGACGATGAGGAATGACAACTTATCAGACATGTGATGACTTATCAAAGATGTCATCACTTCTTCACTTTAAAATCCATTCCCTGCCTAAGCCTGATGACTTATCAGATATGTGATGACTTATCAGAGATGTCATAACTTATACACTTCAAAATCCATTCCCTACCTAAGCCCGACGACAAGACGGACGACAAATTTGATGGCTTATCACACTTCTAACGGCCTATCACAGATGTTTTCACATATTTCAACTGAAGGCCATTCTCTTTCTAATCCTGACGGCAACTTTGATAGCTTATCACAAGGCTAACGACTTATTAGACAAGTCGTCATCTATTCTTTCTTCTCTACTTGATCAGAAATCAATTCTTTTACTCCCATAATTGTTGATTCTCTTCTATCTTGACTTTTACTGCAATATCATAGAGAAAATAATCAAAAATGACAAAAGTTATTTAAGACTTTGCAATTATTCTCAGTTAAAAGCCTTAAATATGTTAGCATCTGCTTACACATTGACACCCTCAACTTAATACAATTGCTTGTCCTTAAGTAACTAAAATGCAACCAAGAGGATACAATTCACATTCAGCAGTCAACCATCCATATTATCTCAAAACATCTTCACCATCTCCAAGGTCAATCAATTTAAAAACAACTGTGTATGTTATTGAAGAACAACAATGTGATATACAGGGATCAAGATATGGCATCAGTTCAGTAACAACAATCATGCATGTACCAAGACTACACTATCCAAACAAGTTAGCACTTAGCAATATAACCAGTGTTCCCTCACTACAAAGAAGTACCACTTCACTTATATCAGACATCACCTATGTAACCATGGGGACAATCAAAAGACAGTCACTCTCAAAATGAGGTTCCAATTAATGTATACCGAATACCATAGGCTTGCCCTTATTTTCATTACTAAGATTTCCAGACAGGTAAGCTAGGATCACTATAGGTCTTCTCTTTGGCTTGTAATGTAGGCTAGGGGTTGGTATGATACTCGATGATATTTAAAGTGACTAAGACTCCTTGACACTACACTAGATTTTGGGGTCTAACTCATTAGCCTTTTTCTATTCTTCTCTTTTCTTGATCACACATATTCAGGATGGGTATGGTCCTTTCTACAATCACTTCTTTTTTTTCACAACTTTTCTTTTCTTGTTCTTTTCCACCGCACCCAACTTTTTATTTTTTTCTTTTATTCTATCTTTCTTCATACTCATTTTACATCATGCAACCCTATGATAGCCACCCTCAACTTAGGCAATTTTCCTAAGTCAAGGTGCACAATGTCCAAGGAGGACCAGGGCCAAAATAGGTTCATTATGATATAAATGGGACGGTGATAGGTGTCATAAAAAGAAATAGGTTATTCAGGCTCAAAACAAGGATCAAGGGATATTATGCATACATGCAAGGTCATTTAGGCTAAAGTGGGCTAACATAAAAACGACCTATGATCCTTTCCTAACCCCTATCCTTCAACCTAGGTAAGACTAACCGGGCAAGTTCTGAATTAAACATATAAAGGGAACAAAGTAAAATCTCACACGCAAAGATGCACAGTGGTCACAATTAGATGCAAATCACATAGTTAAATAAACCATTTGAGAGGTTTTCACAAAATAACAAAACCATGTTAACTGCCTCAGGTACTTGTATTTCTCCTAGTCAACTACAAAATGTTACAATAATAACTCACCCTACACCCTCAACTTAACATCAGATAAAAATTGAACCAAGGGTTAGGGGATACCTAGATTAGATCAATCACGGGGATCATGGGTCCCTAACCCTGCTGCTGTATCCTCAGCTGCCTTGTCTCCATCGAGAGTCTCTCTCTATTTTGACGTATCTGTCCCAGCAGTTTTTGGGGGCCTACTAGTTGAGGCACCTACGGCTCTCACTCGGATGGCTGACTCTCATTTCTCATTGTCAACTAAGGACTCGATCATTACCTTCTTCATCTTCTTTTTTTCATCCTTCTTTCTTGCTTTTTTCTCTGTTTTTCTTTCTTTATCGCTATCAGGCCTCTCTCTGTTACCCTTACCTTTCTTCTCACCTTTTTTCTTCTTTATCTTCACTGGTTCCCCCGTGAGATCGAGCAATGGGATTTCACCTTCAGACTCATCAATAGTCGGATCTGCCGACACCATAAGTTGGTGCTGCTGTAATACCCCAACATCTGCCTTTACCTTGTCTAGGGATTCTCTAAATTGTGCAAAGTTTGAGCTCGACATCTCTTATACCCGTGTATTAAAATAGTTTTCTAACTCATTAATCCAACCGAGCAAGGCTTGAAAGGGCTCCAGTGTGACCTTAATCCTCTTGTCTACCGCAGAGGCAAATTATTTGGCAAAAAGTTGCAGCTGAGCCTCGTACCACTTGGCTTGTTTTGCCACTCTCCTAAAATTTATCGGGTTGAAGGCAAATTCTGTGGTAGACACAACAGCTGATGGATTTGTTTTGTTTCTAGGCACTGATTCTGCTATTGCAGAGGATGTTGGTGCTACAGCTTCAAAATCCTACACCGCTATATTAGGTGCTGAGTTGGTACCTGTAATTGGCCGATCTGTTTCAACCCCTGCTCCTCTGTCAAGTGTCAGCCTCGGCTGATTTTCATCATATCAGATGGGGTTGTGGGTCTTCTTAGCAGGAAATTCGTTGTCTATCCCTGCAACTTCAGGTATATTGGATGCCTGACATAACCTCATGATTAGATAAGGGAAAGGATATGCCGTGTCGGGTCTTGAGACCCAAATTTTCATCTCTTCGGCAATGATCTCTCTGAAGTTCAAACTGAGTTTATCCATAAGAGTTGCGAACAATATTGCTCTATCATCTCCAATGATGTTATCTCCCTCAGTAGGCATCAAATGGGTGCGTACTACACCCTACCAGAACCATACCTCTTGAGTCAGGGAGGCCTTGAAAATCCTTTCATTCGAGTTGGTCAGCCATTCAGGTTTCCCTTTAGCTATGAGAGAGGCTAACTAAGACCTTTGATTTGCATGATGCTTCAACCGAGCATAGAATGCAGGTGAAGTGACCTAAGGAGTGAATTCGGGTCCATGAAGAAATCTATTGATTGTTGTTTCTGAGAGATCCACCTTTACACCCCGTACTGGAACTTTATCCAACAAATGTTAATCCGCTGATTTCTCTCCTTCTTTGCATATGTTCTCCAATCGAGCTTGATAGTTTGCATAGAACTCCTAAAATACTGTAGGGCAAAATGAGCTTCCTCTTTTCGTAGTCCATCCCAAGTCATAGTCTCAGAATTTCTGCTCCACTTCAGGGTATTTGCTTAACCCAGTAGTGATGATCTTATTTTCTTTAAATATTGGCCTTTTAATTATTCTTATTTTAGTTCTGAGAAGCCCACCATAGAAGATTTTATGTGCCTTGGTAATTTATGACCTAGCACTATCTCGAACCCCGGGGTTCTTGTATTTTACCAGAGTTCCCCGAATCAAAGATTCTTCATTATCCTATTGCTTAGTAGAAAGGGACTCAGATAATGGTCCCTCAGATTCAGGTTGCTCAGAATCAGCATGCTCTGACTCAGGCTCCCCAGACTCAGAATGCTCAGACTCAGGCTGCTCAGAAGCCATACTGTCAAGTGGTGGTGTTGCTTCAGTATAACTTTCTTTACTTTCTCCACCTCAACTGGTGAAGGTGGCGAAGTCTCTTTTGGGTTTTTCTTTTTCCTTTACTTCCTGAGCAGTAGATCCTTCTCGTCATAATCGGATCCCTCATCAAAGAGTCTCTGAGGTACACTTCTCTTTATCACTATCTTTGTAGGTTTGGTGCTATTTCCTTTGGGTACCATTATAAGACCTGTAGGAAAAGGAAGCAATCATTTAGCACTCATGATCATACAACTCAAGAAGTTCAGTCATTATAATTCCACATCCCTCAAAAGAGGTTCACAATTGTATCAGAACAAAGTTGTGACATGTTCTGATAAGTCATCACAAATGTGATAGCTTATCAGGCATGTCGTCAGCCTTAAACAGAACAGGCTTATTTTTCCCAGCTTGTGACGACATAGTTTGATAAGCCATCACATGCGTGATAACTTATCAAACACGAAGTTAACTCAAAATATAACCTCCAACTCAGTTTTAGTCTTGATTATCAAACCATTTTCTTTTTAGAATCGCATGGAGTTGTGTTCTTGAGATAAGCCCTAGGTTCTTTCGCACAATGTAGTGCTATAAACCCTAGATGCCATTTTTCACACAATGGAAAGTTATGCTTGCCTCAATTCCTTTGAAACTAAGATTTACATTAGTTGCATCACTTACCAAATGAAGAGAAGAGTTAAGTGTTGAGCATACCTGATGAATGACTTTTACTTGGTTACTCGAGTGAAGAAGAGTTAGCAGATGAAAGAGGGTCCTTGACTTTTTTGAATTCAAACCCACTCTCACAAGAAAATATATTTTTCTTATCTTACTTGGAAATATTTTTGAAAAAAAGGTAATAAAATAACTATGGAAGGAAATAAAACTTAAAGGAGAGAAAAAAGAGTACGCGGGAAGGTGAAAAGATTGACTGGGCCGGGTTGGATCTTTTTTTAATTCTGGGCCCAAATTTCACCTGACAGCTTATCAAATGTCTGATAAGTCATCGATGATGTCGTCAGCTCAAGGCAGTATGTTGCCTTATTTTGAATTCTCTGACGTCTTATCATAGGTGTGATAGCCTGTCACAAATGTCGTTATCCTTATCAGAACATGTCTCAACTTTCTTGAGCTGACTACATCAGTTTCACCTTCTTTGTACTAGAACCTAACTACAAAAAATAAAAACACTTTTGCTTGAAAACATAAAAATTTTGGGTTGCTTCCCAATAGCGCCTGATTTAGTATCGCGGCATGACTTGGTTACCTTGACTCTTCAGACTTTGTTAAGACAACCTGCTGATACCTCATTACCATCTTTATAGAATACATCCACGATTGAGAAAAAATTCATCTCCTTTTGTTGTGTCATGGGTGAGTGCATGGCGAATCTTGCTTCTTTGTTATTGAGCCTGAACTTCAGCTCATTCAGCTTCATGTCTACTATCACTCTCCCAGTCATGAGGAATGGTCTACCCAAAATAATGGGTACTTCAAAATCCACATCACAGTCAAGGACTACAAAATCAGCAGAAAGTATAAAGTCGGCCACCTTTACCAATACATCATGTAGTATTCCTATTAGCCACTTTACAGACCTATCCGCCATCACCAGCCACATATTTGTCGGGGTTGGATCTCCCAAACCCATCTTTCTATACAAGGCTAGTGGCATCATATTTATGCTTTCCCCCAGATCATATATGGCCTTACCAATATTGAGAGGCCCAATTGTACATGGAATAGTGAATGCTCCAGGGTTGGCCTTCTTCTACCCTAAGGATCGTGTAGAAACGACACTACAATGGTGGAGATTGTCCACTGTATCATAGCTTACTACCCTTTTCTTTGTCAATAGATCCTTCATAAACTTAGCATATCCTGGCATTTGCTCCAGTGCCTCAACCAATGGCACATTCACTGTTAATTGCTTGAGCATTGCCATGAACTTGCTGAATTTTACATCATTAATGTTTTTCTTCAATTGATGAGGAAATGAAGGTGATGGTTTTGGAATAGTGATAACCACTACCTCCTTCTCCTTCTCTTTTCCCTTTTCTAAAGCATCAGCAGGGTTGTCCAGCTTCTCAGCCTCCACTGGACCACCTTCTTTTAGTTCATCATCAACTACCTCATCAACTATATTTTTAACCATAGAAGGGCCAGGTAATATCTTACCACTTCTAGTGGTAATATCCATACATGATCCATCATTCCGCAGATTCTAGATTGTATCACTAGGTAATGTTCCACTCTTCCTCTGGTTCAGCGCTGTGAAGAGTTGGCTTATTTGTTGTTCCAACTTTTTGATCGAGTAGAGTGTGAGTTTACCAACTGACTAATAGAGGACATATCGGTCTTCATAGTAGTCACCCCTGAGTTTGTAGCCTCCACTCCCTTAAACAATTTAGCTATCATGTCCTCCATGGAAATTTTTTCAAAACTTGTTGTAGCAGCCTCACAATTTCCAGGAGGGACATATAGCCCGCTCCTATCATTATTGCTCATCTAATTTCCTTGCTCTTGATTCTTATATCCAACCTTGTCATAGTAATTCAGACCTTGATTTCCTTGGCTATTGCCTCAAAAACCCCCTGATTGTTTACATAGTTCACCTTTTCTTCTGAGTCAGACTCCACTTTGACCTGCTATCCCACAACCTTTACTTTCTCAGTTTTACCTAATAGTAAATGCTTGGTTAGCAAGTCTATCTGTGTTTTTAGGTGAGCTATGTCTTGATCATGCTCCTTTTCTTTTTTACGTTGTTCTGCAGTCATACCCACAAAAATAGTGGGGCTTGCTACCAAAGAGTCTCTGGTATGCCATGCCCGACTCTATTTGGTCATTCTCTCTAGCAATTTTGAAGCCTTTGGAAATGTAAGATCAACAAACGAACCAGCAACAACATTATCTACAATTGGTTTTGTCACAGAGTTAAGAGCCTTGTACAAAGTTTTTATCAAGTGTATGTCCGTCATATTATGGTTCGGAAACTGCGTCAGCTTTTTTTTTAATCTCTCCCAGGTTTTATGCAAGGCTTCAGTTGGGAGCTATCTAAAGTTACTAATATCATCCCTTAACTTTAACCTCCTGGAAGGTGGAAAGAACCTTTCTAGGAAAGCTCCTTTCAACTGCCTCCAGTTGGTGATAGAATCGGGTGTCAGCTTATTAAGCCACAATGTTGCCTCCCCATACAGAGACAACAGAAATAATATCAAATGGATAGCATTCTGACCTACTCCTGGGTTATCAAAAGATTTATAGATAGTGACAAAGTTCACCAGATGGAAGTTCGGATCATATCCAGGAAGGCCACCAAATAACCCTTTCAGATTAAGAAGTTGAATCATTGTACTCGTAATGTTGAATTTTGAGCCAGGTGCTAACAGTGGAGGAATAATTGCACCCATTTAACCTTCTCCATCTATTCCATCATCATCATCATTGAGGTCATACTTGATCGGCTGGTGATCTTTCCTTCCTCGGAACGGACGGTTCCTATTAGCATTACGTTGTACTGGTGCAACTATTTGCTCTACAATCCTTGGGTTACCAGGGTTTAGCAGCTCCTCGTCTCCAAAATATTCTTCCTTAGGATTTGGATATCGTACTTGTTGACTGACATTCTACACATTTAGCTGAGATCTAGCTAAGACTGCTAACATGTCAGCCTCCTACTGGTCTGTCATTATGCCGATTAGTTGCGATTCTGGATTATATGGTAATAATGGTCCTCCAGAACTTCTGGTTCTTGGCATACACCACAAAAGTCCTGTAGAAAACAAAAACAACAAATAAACGTAAAACTAGGAAACTTGACTAACAGTCAATTAGCGCACACAAACTTTAATTTACAACCGTATTCCTCGGCAACGACGCCATTTTTGATAATGCTCAAACTACACCTCTCTTATGAGAATATAACCAATCATTGTCAATATATAACCCAACTAGATTGGGGTTGAATCCCACAGGGAATGGGGTGTGAATTTTGAATTATCTACGGGTTAATCAACTGATAGTTACCAGTTTCCTATGAATGGGGGTTTTTGGAAGTGTAACAAATAATTACTTCTCAGTTCAGTGTTTGAAATCAATATGGTAAGGAAAACAAGAGTTATGTTCACTATGGGTATTGGGATTTGACAGACGCTAGTAACGGTTCAAAATTCTTATGGTAGGTAGGAACAACAGACTATCCTTGTCGAAGTTATGTCTAAATGTTTCTCAAACTATTTAGACATTTAATTGCCTAATTCTCTCGAACTTAGGGAATTTATATTTCATAACAGGATGTTATCCCAAGTTAATTAATCTTGTTACAACATTAATTATTAAATGGAAGTTTAATGCTTCCAAGTCCCTATTGATAATTCACTTCTTACTAGGATTGATTTATTATCTCAAGAAAATCACCCGTAAGCAAAGTCTATTATTTGAAACCAATAATAAGCATGTAAAATAATGGAATTAACAAGAATTTCCCACCACCATTAGAATCTTGAACACTTAGTTATGTTACAAACCTAAACTCATAGATCCCACAACTCGGGTTAAGGGAACTTAGCTACTCATAATAAAATAAGCAAGACAATAAGTTGAATTCATACTTACATAGAAGATCTTACAGCAAGATGAATAGCAACAAGTGCTTCTCTGATTTGATACAGCAGAAAATCCAAAAATAGTTGTAATATCTCTCTAAAGAATTAAAGTAAGAAGATAGAGAGAAAAGTTCTTAAAACATCAGTTCAAGATGTCCAAGATGATGAATGAAAACCCTAACATATGCTTTAAATACTTCAGTCTAATTATGGAAACAAAATCATAGATCACAGTATTTTCTCAGACAGGTGACGACGTGTGTGATGGCTCATCGGGAGTTTGACGGATTATCAGGAATGTCGTCAACTCCTCTTCACTTTGATAATCTCTGCCTTGGGATGACGATGAGGCTTGATGGCTTATCAGACATGACATGACTTATCAGTGATATCGTCACTTCTTCACTTCAAAATCCATTTCCTGCCTAAGCCCGACGATGAGTCTGATGGCTTATCAGACATCTGATGACTTATCAGAGATGTCATCACTTCTTCACTTCAAATCCATTCCCTGCCTAAGCCTGACGATGATCCTGACGATGATCCTGATATCTTATCACACTTCTGACGGCCTATCACAGATGTCATCACATATTCCAGCAGAAGGCCATTCTCTATCTAAGCCTAACGGCAACTTTGATAGCTTAGCACAAGGCTGCTAACTTATTAGACAAGTTGTCAGCTATTCTTCCTTCTCTACTTGCTCAGAAATTAACTCTTTTACTCCCATAATTGCTAATTCTCTTGTATCTCGACTGTTACTGCAATATCAAAGAGAAAACAATCAAAAATGACAAAATTTGCTTAAGACTTTGCAATTATTCTCAGTTAAAAGCCTCAAATGTGTTAGTATCTGCTCACACATCATCATACTGCAACTATATATGCTGTCAATCCCGATTCAGAATTGTTTATGGTCTATGTTGAGAGGCAAAATTATATAAATAACTGCAATCAAACGGTGCAGAATCAGCCACAAATTCAATCATGGAATAACCAGCAGCAATTATTTCAGTAGGCCCAACCAAATCAGTCAATTAGCAACTTGAAAGAGATGCTGAAATAACTTTTTGCATCTTAAGTAAAGTTTATTGCAGGCATGAAGAACTATCGGAAGGTTGCATAGCAATTGAATAATAAGCTGGAGGTAGATGTAGAGTTGAATCCCCAATCGATTGTAGAGAAAGTTATTGATAGTTCGAGGATGTCTAAGTACTCAAAAACTAAAGTTGTTGAACTGGTTGATGAGATACCACCACTACCATTTCCACAAATGCTAAGAAAAGAAAAATATAAAGAGGATACTAGTCAATCTGTGGAACAAATACAAGAATCACAGTCACTTGATTGTCATCTTTTTTTTGAGACTGAAATTGAAAAAGTGAATAAGAGTAAGGGTGTTGAGGATAGTGTAAATTTAGAATAAGGATTTGTTGGGCCTCACTCGAAGCACTTTTCTACATTATGTTTAGATGTTGTCTTGTCTGTGGAATCATTTAAAATAGTGAAAGAGTGCGAAGATGAGGAACAAGGATCCTATATTCTTGCTTTTGCACTGGCTAAGCAACATAAAAAAGCCGAGTGGTTTACCACGCACATTCCATTACTTGGTTCCTTAATCTTTGAACCACCTCCCTATGACCGAGGTAAAAAGATGGATGTGATGTTGGGGGTAAAATTTATATCTTCAAGGTGGAGAAAAAAGTTGATTGGGTCGTGCCGCGACACTAAATTAGGCGCTTCTTGGGAGGCAACCCAAGCTAAGGTATGTTTTATTTTTATTATTTTTAGTTTTTAATTCACGTAGTTTTTGTTTTTGATTGAGTTGTAGGTTGATAGGATGTCTGTGTACCAGAAATTTGAGCAAAGAAGCATGGCAAAGACTAAGTGTGGGGTCCCGGAACCTTCTTAATGCAAAAAGATGCTACTATCTAGGCCTATAGGCCTCAAGGAGTATTTCTATCTCTTATTTTAAAAATTCACTTTGAAGAAAAAGTAGATTTTTAAGTGTGGGGTGGGAAATTCCCAAAATTTGGCTCAATTTAATTTTTTTTGTGTAAGATATTCCTGTTGGTGCTATTTTTGATTACATGATGCAAGTGCATTTATTTGTAAAAGCGTGTTGATTGAATGAATTGATATTTTTAAGAGTCCTAGACTCATGTTTATGACTCTTATACTTGTTAGCTTTATTTTGAATTTATGCTATTATTTGGTTGGGAGTCTATGATGATCCTATTGAGTTGAGCTTGTACCATGTGCATTTGAGATTTTTGTATATTCCTTATTGCATGTGATTTCTAGAACTTGCCCGGTGTGTGTGTGAATCAAAATAAAGAATGTGGGTTTAGGAGATGATATAAGCATTTCTTTGATAGCCTTGTTTTAGACCTTCTATACATTACAAGAAATACAATTTTTTGTGAGGACTTTCAGTGGCGACACAAACAGTTGCCGGAAATGTTAGGATTTTTGTGGCGACATACAAAGGTTGCCATAAAAGGTATAAGATTTAGGGGCGATCATTAAAGTCGCCACTAATAATGACATATTTAGTGGAGACTATGTGTAGGTCGCCACAAATATGTAGTAATTTTTCCAACAAAATTTGGGTTAGTGGCGGCCTAGGAATTGTCGCTACTAAAAGTTTTTTGTGGCGAGTCGCCACTAATAATGACATATTTAGTGGAGACTATGTGTAGGTCGCCACTAATATGTAGTAATTTTTCCAATAAAATTTGGGTTAGTGGCGACCTACGAATTATCGCTATTAAAACTCTTTTGTGGCGACTTAATCGCTGCTAAAGGGAGATTTATTGTGGCCATCTTTTTTGTCGCCACTAATACTTCTACTTTGTTATTCTGCCCACTTATATAGGTAAATAAAAATATTTTTAGTGGTTATAATTGTTGACACCTAATTTTGACCTCTCGGTACTACATTTAGGCTGCTATTTTAGCAAAATTATTAACTTTTAAATTTTAGTATATTTTACACTTTTTTCTTGCATCAAACAAATTTTCGACGTGCCACATTTATGATTTAAAATGTATAAATTATTTTATTAATTTTTTGATATCATTTTTTATAATTTATTAATTCAAATATAACATTTTTTTACATAATTTTATTAAATTATTGGTAACTGTGCATACTCACATTTTTGCAAATACATTGTCTAGTTTTCCATTATTTAGTATTATTTATTTTATTATTAATATTATTATTTATTATTATCTATTATTATTATTATTATTATTTATCTATTATTACTATTATTTATTATTATTTAACTAACAACATAAATTAAAATCACTTTGTCTAAATTCATTTCTCTTTTAGCCATTTTCTATCCAGTTTTACCTAATTTAATATCAATTTTAGCCTAATTGATGACATATTAATTTCAAATTAATTTCTGGACATCTTTTTTAAATGATTTTTTTCTTAGCTGTTGATCTAAAATGATCCAACGACTGAGATCAGATTAGCCTCCCTTTCTTTTTAAAGGATAAACAAAACCCTAATTCAAAACATTTTTTTTGCAAATTGATCCACCTCTCTCTCTTTTCTCCTTCTTCATCTCTCCAAAAACCCTCCGCCGCCACCTCCTCTTCACCGCCAGCCACCGCTGGCTGATGAAATGACCCCAAGGCCTTATCTCTCTATCTTCCTTCTACATCGAAGACGTTGCTTCGATGCTCCGGAGAAACCACTACAAGCCACCTCTATCCTCCTCTTCTGCCGCCATAACATCCAATGCCACTAACTACCAGTCACGCCAAACTAGCTATCACGCTTCCTCCGATCTCTTCTTCATCATCAACATCGACGCACCAAACATGACGTCTGCACCTCTCAGTCCGTCGTCGCTGCCAGCAGCCGGATCTGGCGCCTTTCAAAATACTACCGGCAGCTGTCGTGTTTCCCCCTATCTCCACGCCCAGACCCGATAACCCTTTTCACCGAAAATGAATGGGTATAATTTTTAATTTTCACATTAAAGTTTTGCCTATGGGTATCAAAAGTGTAAGACTAATACCTATTTTTAATTAAAATCATTGGGTATAATTTTGTGATGGAAACCCCAACCAAGACTTAAGAAACTGATAGCCACAAAATTATGTCTCGTGTTTTAGTTTTTAATTTAAGAAATTATTACTAACACTTACTAATGACATTTTAAAATAATTCTAATTTGGCATTAATTGAGCATATTATTGTTATTATTATATATGAAAGAAGAAGAAAATGGGGTTTCAGAAGTTAACTTTCCAGCATCAAATGAGTGAAATATCCACTTCAGTCTAATTCAATATAATCTTCCTATTGGCTCGTGTGTTTTGAGAGGGGCTTGGCCATCACATATTATACTTAATTATATAAACGAATTTGTGGAAGTTTTTTCTGGAGTGCATATACAATAAAAAACTTTAGTTACAGTCATCAAAGCAACTCAAATAATTTGTATTGGCTACTTGGTTAATTAGTGATGGAACCAAATCAAAATGAATATTTACCATCATTATAAAACTGATCCACCTAAAAAGTATGTACGACTCACTTGAGGGAATAGATTGGCATGTTTTGAATGTAATCATGAATAATCATTACTTATTGAACTTAGGTTTACAACTCTTTGAGTCAAAAAGGCTATCATAAATCAAAAGTTTGTGAAAAATCAGTAGTTTCATCATTTAGATGATATATAGATGACGTAAGAATTTTTACCAATTGTACGTAAATTTCTTTCATTATATTTTTGGGTTATTTGTATTCTTACTGTCTAACTTTGGCTACATATATACCCTGAACTATTAAAAATTGTACGTATATATAGCGAAAGCTTTTATGCATCAAATTTCCTTTGTTTTATATAATTAGTGTATTACATTATATATCGAGTATATATAAATGACAATTGCAAATGGTTACAATTAGGAGAGTGAAATTCTTTTAATTAAAATGTTTAGATCCCTTGGCTATAGTTTGAAATCAGCACGGGGTAAGCCATTTGAAGTGGTGAAGGTTTGAACTTTTTCAAAGCTTTTAAGGTACAATTTCAGATACTTTGAAATATTTTTGGTTTTGTTTCTTTATTTTTTGTGTTAGTAATTAAAAATTGAACAAAAGTAATTCCACTAAAAGGATTTTTTTATCCTTTTAGTTCCACTAAAAGAAAAATTGATTCCAATGAGTTTAAAGTTCTCTATGGATCCATTTTGTGTTGATTGTACGTAATATTTGACTATTTTAGCCAAGTGGAGCCTCGTGTATTATCAGTTGAGTAACATATTCGTTGCAACATTATGTGAAGCATATTTATATGTATTCTGGTTAGCTGCCAGGTTTTCGATAGGCCTATTTATAAAGGAAATCCTAGTAATTTTTTTTGAAAATTTTGAGAGTTAAACAGAATTTTAGGACTACATAATGGATAAAATGAAGTGGAAGTTAAGTAAATGATCTCACGAGTATCTTAGATAATTCATAAGTAAATTCTTAAGAAAAAATGTGTTAGGAATTGATATGTCTAGCATGAATAAGTTTGGTGGTGTTAGCTAAATTGAGATCTTTCTTTTTTACTGGCCAAATCTTTCTGTTAGTTTCATTGTCCTTTTATTCTATTTTGGTTTAATAAGTTAGAATTGAAACTTCGCTTTATTTTTTTATTTCAGGGACAAGTAATTTCATGATGGGAATTGTTATCCATGAGAAGTTTGAAGATATTTTGTGATTTTCTTTCTCATATGTGTATCACACTGATTTGTTACCCATTAAAAACTATATAATTTTCTTGTGGAGAAATATATTTTAATATCGTCTTTCTACCTTTAAGTACTATAGTGGTATTATTGGCTACAAAGCAGATAATATATAATTTATATTTTTTTTGTGAAAAAAGTGAGTATTAGTGACGACAATGATCGGGGGTAAAGCCTCATCTACAGTGCAGGCTATCCCAAAATTGAATTTTTGAACTTTGTTTTGTGGTGTATTTGCTTGCTTTTTTGTGGAAAGTTTTGTCGCCACACAATGTATATTTTGTGGCGACTTACATATGTCGTCACCAAAAACTTTTAATTGCGGGAGTAATTGCTACGACCCTTATGTCGCCACTAAAAATTATTAGTGGCGACTTTTGGTTCTTTTGCAGCGACTTTTGTCGCCACTAAAAATCAAATTTCTTGTAGTGTATGTGTCCTACTCTTGTGCTTTATCCTAGTGATCCCCATTTAGCCTTTAAATTTTTCTTTGGTATCCTTATATGTAGCCTAATCCTCTTCTTTGATAGAACATAATTTTATCCAAAAAGCTCTTAGGCACTTTAATAAAAAATTAATTGAATAAGGAGTTTGAAAAATAAGAAGGAAAAGGTGAAATTGATGCCCCAAGGTAATAGTTATTGGTGTTTATAATTGATGTGTGGTGGATGGATGTGATAAAATTTATGCTAAAAATATTGCCATGATTATGAAAAAAGAGAAAAATTGATTCTTGTGGTAGTAAACTATACGTCCATCAAGTGTTTGTGAAAATGCTTAAAAGAGAGGGGGCAAAAACAAAAGATATGGGTAGATGAACAAGTGTAATTTGGTTATTGGATATTGGTTCTAAGTGTATAATGTAATGTATTAAAGAGCTTAGAGAGGTTAGTCATTATTCTTGGCCAAAATAGTTCCTACCCGTCCCTTAGCCTACATTACAACCCGAAAAAAACCTGTTTGATCCTAGATTTTACATTCTAATATTAGTGGAGTATGACACTAAGGGAAAGCCTATGGTTCATTATGTGTAACTTGAGAATTCTTTGTGAGAGTAAGTGTAATTTGATTCTCGTACCCATCATGTTATAAAATGCTTTTATGCGAGTGATTATGGATAACTCTCTTGTTGTGAGGGGCACATGTTTGATGAATATAGGTGATTTGTATGATGTTCTTGATTGAATGATAATCATAATTTTTCCAACTAGGTGAGTAAATTCTTGAGGCTAGGATGTTTTGAAGTAGTGTTCATGAGCTTTTAATTGAGTAAATAACATGCTTTGTGTAGAAACTTGTATTTCGTGTAGTCATTGTAGTACTAGCTTGAGTGTATTACATTTAGTAGTAGTGTAGAGTCTCCTAAACTTATGATGCTTGGAGTAAAGAGTTGTTCGAGGACGAACAAGGCTTTAAGTGTGGGATGGTGATGTTGGGTGTATTTATGCATTCTAGCATTACTATTCTAGCCTATTTAGCCTTTTTTTGAGGATGATTCATGTGCTTAATGTGTTGATAATGATATAAATGTGCATTTAAGTGTCCATGTATATGTTTACAATGTTTAATGGTGTTTCCAAGCAAGTTTTGATTCAAATTGATCATTTAGAGTTCAACCGAGAAAACTAGTGTGACTAGCTTGAACTAGGTGTTTGTCTAGTCTATCGTGTTGGATTATAAGGTGTTTAAAGAGATACTAAGGCTTTTATTGTATATTTATATGTGAAATAACTTTATTATAATGTTTAAGGGTTAATTGTATCATAACAAGAGTAAAAAAAATGAGCTAAAGATCAAAGTAAATGAAGCCTAGTCTTAGCTCGTGTTTCTAGTTTGTTGTGTTGGATGTTGTGTTATTTTGAGCTCTAAATTGTTGTCTTTAATGCTATATGATGATTGTTAAATGGATTATGATGATATATTAAGGATATACAAGCTTCAACAAAAGTAGAAAAAACTCAAAAAGGCTCGGAATGGATCAACGAAAGCACAATACACAACTTGAACACAATTTAGACCCCTGGAATTTCCAGGGCGCATGTGGGCTGTAGGAAATACCAATTGGCACGTGCTATGGACCAAAATCTTCAAAATGGACCCAAAACAGTGATACCTCATGATGAGGGAGCTTTGCAACCTCCACACCTATTTTTAAGACTCGAAACGCGACCTCCACTCTCGTTTCCAGCTTACGCATCGCGATTTCCAATCCCGTTTGTAGAAAGTACGGCGTGACCCCCTCCCAAACATGGTCAAAAGTTGTACTACAACTCCTATTATGCTTGGGACTACTTGGAAACTATAAATACATCTTTGTAAACATTATTAGACACTTTTGGACGTCCTCGGAAGATATTGGAGGCTACCACAACTTCTTTTTAGGTTTTATCATTCTTTAATTTAGTTTCTTTATGGTTTGTATCATCAATCCAAGGGATTGGTTGATGAATATTTCCATTAAAGACTAAACTCCCTTTTAGGACTTAAGGCCAAGATTATGAATACTTTCTTTTTGCATTAAGTTTGTTGATTCACTTATCATTATGGTTGTTTGTTATTCCTTGTTTTAACTATTTTAAGGATTAGCTACCCTTAGAATATATTCATTGTCGACCTTGTGATCTCGAGAGGGGGAATAGAAAGATAGAAAATGGGGATAAGAAGGTAAGGTTCATAGTTTTTTATAAAATAAGGATTTCGAATTAGCATCCAGGACAAGGATGTGCCTAGAAACCTTACTTGATTCAAATGTAGGAAGATAGCTTTACTTAATTAGATTATTACATCCCCACTCAACGATGTAGTTGTAATGTCCACATTAGGTAAACGGTTAGAGGTCGGAAGACCATAATCATGCGATTAACTCTACGAATCAACAACCAAGATAAGCGATTTAATGAATGAAGTTCAATAACGTAGTATGATTATTCATAAGCCTTAACCCTGGGTCTCTATCCATTGATTGTCCAAAGTGATTACTTTTTTGCATTAGTTTAGTTTACTTTTAGTTTACAATTCTAAAACTTTATTTGTTACTCTCCTCAATTTGTTAAACTAGAATTGGATAGTCGTTTAGCATAAGTCCCTGTGGGATCGATATTCGGCTTTCTTGAAGGCCACTATATTACTTGGTAGATCACGTACAATTGCGTGTGCGCTGTCAACCCATGAGGGGTTTGTCAACCCATATAAAACCAATATCAAATACCAATATCCATAACTCCTCTCCCTCACATCCATCGATAGAGGGTTTAAAAGATGTCACATTTTCTGTTAGAAAAAGCCAGTATTTCTAGTATTTATACGGTGGTACCAATGTTTCATAAATGTTTATGAGATGAGGATGTAATGCTCACAACCAACCAGAATTAGTATTTCCATATCCAACCAATTTACCAACCAAGGGAGCCAATAATCAACTCAATATTTCTAACCATCCATGAATTCCAACATAAATCATATGCCAAGAGAGTAGAATATAGTTAAATTACACCATTGATACCACATTAGGCTTTTTCATTAATAGGATATAATTAATTTCATGAATACGAGGCCAATAACATCATATAAAACCCTACATGATCACATATAACAAATAATATTCCAAAAACCACCAAACACATCAGTATATAGGCCCCCACATACGAACGACACAATTATTATAAAAAGTTTCATGATTAGTTCCAACACCCGTAACATGCTTTTGTATCAACACTAACTACCCAACCCAGTCTGAAGAAACTCAAACCATAACCTACCTTGAATGCCGAAAACTAGTTTGAAAGCCTTCAATTCAAAGACTTACTCCTAACGAATGGAATCATAACCAATTAAATCATACTAATATAGAATCTATGCACCAAAAGAAAGTCAACAATATCCATATTGCCTATTTCGATGTCGAGGTCAAAACGGACCCCCAAAACGGGTTTTCAAAAAAGAAGAGAAAATCATAATTCTATTTTTGAAATATGTTATCCATATTTATTGAATTCTAGAGTTTAAAACTCTAGCGAAAATGAGCTACAAATGAAGTGCCAATCGAAGAAAAAACATGCTTAAGATTTACCGGCAAAAAACCTCAAAATTCATTTTAAAATCAAGAATTGAAGTTGTTTTAAAGATGAAATCAAAAGAAAAGTGATAATTATAAGATTAGAAACTCACCCAAGTGAAAATGGGTTAAAAATTTGAGGTTTAAATTGGAAAAGTACAATTTGTAGGCCTTACGGGTCAAAATTTACAATTTCTACCTTTTTAATTCACGTTTAAACAAGAATTCCACGATGAAATTTGGAGAAAATAGTTGAAATAGGTGTTATGGAGCTTACTCAAGCTTAAAAGTGGAAGAAATTGCTCAAAATCATGAAATCCCAAGCTCCAAGTAACAAAAATGGTAAAAAAAGCGAAACATAGGTATATAAAGAACCCATGCATCGCATACGTGATCACCGGGTCGCGTACGCGGCACCTGGTCTGAGGGCAGGTATCACATACCTGTCGTCGCATATGCGAGTCCCGCGATCGTGACCAAGATGTCGCGTATGTGACACTCATGTCTTGTTAGCTGAGTCGTATAAGTCACTGACCCATCGCGTTTGCAGGTGCACCAACACCAGCCGAAGACTTGGAGAATTTCAAGTCTCTGCGGACCTCTCGGAATTCATCCAAAATTCCGTGAACGCAAACGAACTATACTACCCCATCAAATTCGACGCTCCAGACTTAGTGACGATATCAAATTTTAAAAAATAGTGTTTTCACAAGGTTGACCCCCGAAACCAAATTTCACAACTTTCCGAACCGAGGATCGAAATGAGATATAAAATCCATACAACCACACCAACTATGTTACCAACTTAAAATCGATGTTTCGGTCTGTTGGGGAAGTCCGTTTTGCCATCCGATGCACAGATCAAATGAATGTTGACCGAAGTCAACTATAAGACTTTTCAAGCCACTAAAAATCATAATTTCACATAAATCACACCGAAATGCATTGAAAAACATGTCAAACATCGCCACACCCCATAAATACCATAACACAACTACGGAAAGGGATAAAATATTCAAATCACATAGAAACAAATATTTCACATAAATCATAAAAAAATTAGTTTGATACAAGTGCAAGCACCATTCAAGCTTATGTGCAGGCACCATCCAAGGCAAAATATAAGAGTATACTATCCAAAATCAAATCTCAAACATTGCAAAATTGCTCTTGAAATGTGGACACTGTGCAGGCACCATCCAAGGCAAAATATAAGAGTATACTATCCAAAATCATATCTCAAACATTGCAAAATTGCTCTTGAAATGTGGACACTGGAAAGTATTTTTATGAGAAGTCCTATTTCCTTTCAAATATAAATGTTTACTAACTTTTGAATTAAAATGCTAATAAAATTCAATAAATAGAAAAAAATATGTTTAAGAGCATTGAATGTGTGCCTTTTGAGTACATTTCAGTTTTGGAAAAAAATAGGGATAAGAAATTTACATTTCAATTTTGAATATTTAAAATACTTCGAATTTTGTATAATCTATATCAGTGACCTTCAATGGGAAATTCCCACGTCGTCCAATAAATAATTGGTTAAGACCAATTCACTATCCATAACACATTGACCAAGAAAAGGCTTAATTGATGAACATTCAACGTCACTGCAATTACGTTGAGTAACTCACATTATTTTGATTACACCAACCTCTCTAATTCTTGTCCTTTTCTAATTACCTTAAGTACCATATGATGAGTTAAATAACATACTTAAGTATTCAACTGCCAAAGAAGCAACATACTAATTGGAAAATAACTACTGAAACCAAATATAGTAGACTCATTCTTCAGATTTATGTAAGAGAGTCTTCCTTTCTCCCCATTCCTATGACAAAATATGAAAACCATACCATGTACTCGTTTGTTTTTTAGAAATTAAAATACATTTGGGAGATACTCATATACATCACATTTATGGAGACCTCAGGGTCTTTAGTTGCACCTGTACGAAAGAATAAATGGAATATGAGTTGTGGTAAACATCAAAGTAGTAAAATGGCTAAACTTAATCTAGAAATTACCTTCAGAATTATTTAATTTGGGAGAAAAATGTAGTGTGTCATCTATATTACATATAACGTAAAGTAATAGAATTGCTAAACTTAATCGAGAAATTTCACATGCGCATGCTCAAGAAAATAAAATGTAGTGTGTCATCTATATTACATATAACGTAAAGTAATAAAATCGCTAAACTTAATCTAGAAATTTCACGTACGCATGCTCAAGAAAATAAAAGACATTTGTTCATTTACATAAGGTCCCCCCCCCCCCCCCCCCACAAAAAAAAAAAAAAAGGCGTCTAAGATAGCAATGAACTGTATGCTAAGTTACGTTTGATCACATAGCTAATGAAAGCAGTAGGGGGAGGGGAGGGTTGAATTACTTCTTTTTCGATTAGATAGTCGACTTTCTTTGATAATCAGTCGACCTCTAAAGCTGTAATGTGAAATGCAAAAAGTAAAGTACTGAAAAAGAATGACACCAAATATTTTATATTAGTTGGGACCTCTAATATATCTTACTCCAGCTCCCTTCTACTAGCTCTCTTTCTAAAATCAAAGGTTACAATATTAGAGTTAAGTTTTCTAGCATTAACTCACACTTCTTTTATTTTCTCTCTTTGATACAAAAGTCTCACCAACTATGTGCTTGTTTTCTCTATTTGGAGTACACCGTAAACTATAAGACAATACAATACTTAATAAAAGTAGAGAATAGAGATTCAGAAGGTTGACATAGTTTATGTCTCTTCCAATGTTTAAACAGTACTGATTGGACTACTACTAGCCTTTGGAAGATAAGTATACAACGCAACCCAAAAGATTTTCTTCTTTGGAAATATAATAATTGATATTCAATTTTCAAGAATAAGTAAAGATTATAACAAGAAAATCTAGACTAAGTAAATCCTAAGGAGAGACACACGACAAATCTGCAAGGAGAATCATTTCCTTCCTTAGGCGAGATATGCTCGATTAAATGCTTAGAAGAAAATAATGATCTTCTTCCTTTTGAGATATTCTGTTAATACTTCTTCCTTTTTGATCTTTGACCAAGAGTCCTATGAATATTTTTTTCCTAAAATTCTCCAAGAAAATCATTCATCAAAATTAACATTATCAATCTCCCCATTTTTGATGGATGACAATAAGCAAATAGATGTAGTTAACTTCCCTTTCAGCCCCCCCCCCCCCCGAATTGGTGTATATTATTTCATCGGCTTGCAGTCATAATGAATTCTTTCATCTAAAAAGAATCCTTTTTAAAAAAGTCAATATAGTTGCAAGACCTGTCCTGCGTACTGAAAATTACACTCACTTCTCCCCCTTTGACATCTATCAAAAAGAAAGAATTCCAAACCAAAATAACTAGAGGACTACTGGAAGACAAAACAAGATAAAGTTATTCATGAGCTTAGGCCCATGTACAAACCAAAAACCAATAAAATAAAAACTGTTCAAGAGAATAATTAGGCAGCAACAATAGTAGAAGGATAGTGATGGAAAAAATATGCCACGGGATGAGTAGTAGCATCCTTCAGATTCGTGAATTAAGTGACAATAATGGTGGAAAGAGTATCAACCATGACCTGAATTTTGGCAACAGTTTTTGTTGCCTCCTTAATAATTTGATCCAACTTGACCCGAAGTCGTGCAACATCTATTCCAGTTTTCTTACAGGTATACTTTATCTTATCAAGTTGAAAGTGAGTGGCCAGTAGAAGATCCTTTATGCTGTCTAGCTTGGAATCAATTTCCATTAATCGAAGATCAACATCCATGGAGGAGGAATCAAGAGCATGAGAAAACGGGAAGAGAAATACAATTTAGGAGAGAATGAGTTATCAGTAGAGTAATTTTTAAACTTACGAATCCATGCATCATCAAATAGAATATAATCCATACAATGTTTCAACATTGTAACATTGCTTTATATAGATAGAGGAATGACTCCAAGAGACACATCACAAAATATCAGTAATAATGATCCTATAATGGAGACTGGTAGGATCAAGGGATGCTTCAATAATGTAGTTGAGGATAAAAGAGGATAAATTAATTTTACGCTGACTAGAAATATAAAATATGAGCAAGGTGTTTTGCGAATTTCAAAAGTTAAGTGATTAGGATCGAAAGCAGACGAAAAAGAGCCACAGTTATTCAGAGCAATAAAATTTTTTGCTTCCTCAAAAGAAATATCAAAGTTAGATGGACAGGAATTTTTAGATAAAGTAGTAAAATCTAAGAAATTTATGTCAAAGATAACATCAAAATGGCATAATCAAGAAAAATTCCTTTCTCCATAACAAGGAATTCAAGTTCATTAGATTTGAAAGAATAGAGATAAACCTAAACTAGATGAATAAGGGGATAATAGGAACGCATAGGAGTAGAGGCAAAGATGTTTTCCCAACCTTGAAATTCAAAAAGTAATTTTATAGGATAATGCAGAGATTCTAAAGTATCTACATTAACAATTCTATCACTAACAAATGATAGTTTCTTCACAGAGTGAAAAAAGAGTTTCATTCTTTGGTCTCATGAAATTAGTTTTGATATGTAGAGAACTGTTAAAATCAAACTTTAACTTTAACTTTTATTTTAGAACAGTCAGAGTCATCAAGAATGTTGGAACGCTTACTTATAAGAGAACAAGAGGAACCAGAAGAAGCTTGAGGAAGATTCTGATTAGATAAGTCTGAATCAAGAGGGACTAAGGAAGAAGCTTTCCCTTTTCCCTTGACACGAGAACTTTTTCTGTTACCCAAGGAGGAGGGATTTGAACCTTTAGACATTTTAGAGTGAGAAAAAAGTGATAGATATGAAGAACAAGAGGATATTTGTATATAGAGAGACAAGGAATTTGAAACAAAATGATAGAAGAGGGAAGGATTGCCTAGGAAGACAGAGAGGCATCATAATTACCATACACAAAACCTTATGTCAGGTGTTGAAAAAGAAGAAAATAAAATAACACATACATTAATCAAATCAACATTGATTAAAGACACTTTTGCACATAAATACACTCAATCAAATATGAATGTAAATACTTTTAAAAAAAAAATTGCAATAATTCCAAGAGATTTTCTTAGAGAACAAAATCATTCCTTTGGTAATGGTTTAGTAAGAATATCAACTAATTGAAATTAGTAGTAACAAAGGATAACTCGGTACCACCTTTCAAAACATAATCTCTAATAAAATGATGCTTTATATCAATATGTTTAGCCCTAGAATGATGCATAAATTCTTAAAATAACAGATAACATAGCGTTACCACATAATATTTTTACAAGTTTGAAAGATAAATCATAATCACTGAGTTGATGTGACATCCAAAGAATTTGAGAACAAAATAGCCCAATTACAATGCATTAAGATTCAATAGTAGATAGGAAAATACAATTTTGTCTCTTGCAATTCCATGGGACAAGAGATTTTCCCGTAATTGACAAGTCCCACTAGTGCTTTTTCTATAAACTTTGTCACCTATATAATTTTTATCTGATAAACCTTTTAGATCAATTTCATTAGATTTTGGATACTATAAACTATAAGAACTCATATCAATAAAATATCTGATAATTCAATGGACTTTAGTCAATAAGATTCCTTAGGAGCTAACTAAAATCTGACACATTTGTAGTCACTGAATAGGATATCTGGTCGACTTCCAGTGAGATATAAAAATGAGCTAATTATACCTCAATATTTTGTTTTGTCAATAGATTTACTATCATCTCTTGATTCAAAAACATATATGGAGCTCATTGGAGTACTAAAGGATTTTGCATTATCCATCCCGAATTTGTGAATGACTCTTTGGTGTACTTACCTTGGGAAATGAAAGAACCTTTAGTTTTTTGATGGATTTGTAGCCACAAAAAGTAGGTTAACTTTCTTATCATACTCATTTCAAACTCACTTTGCATGAACTCAGAAAATACCTTGAATAAGACAATATTAGAAGTTCTAAAAATAATATCATCAACATATATTTAAATAATAAGATTTCCATAGAAGGTTCTTTTAATGAATAAAGTGGTATTAATTTTTCCACCGGTAAAATCATGATCAGTTAAGAAATTGATTAATCTATCATACCAAGAATGGAGTGCTTGTTTTAAACCATAGAGAGCTTTTAAAATCTTAAAAAGACATGATAAGGATGAGAATAGTAGGGGGGTAAATTACTCTTTTTTGATTTGATAGTCGACTCACTTGGATAGATAGTCTACTATTAAAATGGAGAAGTAAGGTTCAAAAAATATAGTGCTAAAAAAATGATACCAGATATTTTATACTGGTTGGAAACTCTAATAGGTCTTACTCCAGTCCTCTTGGGTTTAAATAAATTCTACTGGTTCTTTTTAAATAAATCAAATTACAAAGATCAAGTCAAGCTTTTTGGCAATGGCTGACACTCTTTTCTTCTTTCTCAGTTTTAATACAATGCCTCACCAACTATGTGTTTTGTACATAACAAACCTCAAGAGAATACAATGCTTGACTAAAATATAGCAAAATAGCCGAGAAGGTTGAGACAAAAAAATATCTTTTCCTTTGTCTTCTATTGCTTAAATAGTAGTAATTGGGTTATTAGTAGCCTTTGAAAGAAAAGTATAAAAGGAAACCCAAAAGATTTTTCTTCTTAGGAAAAGGGATAACGGATATTCAATTTTCAAGAATAAGTAAAGACTAGAAAGGAAAATCTAACTAAGTAAAACTGAAAAAGGAGAGAGAAGTGATAATCCCATGGAATATACTCCCCATTAAATGCAAATTATCTTTCTTCCAATTTGAAATCCTTGAGACACTTCTTCATTTTTTGAGAATTGACTAGGGGACATCTGAATATTCTTTTCCTAAATTCCTCCAGTAAAATGAGTCACCAAATCATTCATCAAAATTAACATTATCAATCTCCTACTTTTAGATGGATGAAAAAATTAGATAGATAAAGATAACTTCTCTTTTTAGTCTCTCTTGAGCCGTGACATTAGCTCCTTCTTACTGTGTGATTCTTTATCCTATTGACTTATCCTGCATAGTTAAAACCATACTATGCTTCCTCTTTGACATCTATCAAAAAGGAAGAAGTATTGTTACGACTCAAGCCGAGGCCCTGTCCATGATGGTTATCCCGAACCAAGAAGGCCCCAATCATCAACCTCAAACTCTTACTCCCTTCTTCTCATATTGGAATAAAACCTTTGGAGACTCTGGGCAGTCTTAAGACTCTCTCTAATGACTTTCATTTTTCCCATCACATGATGTAAAAGATCAGGTCCAAACAGATGGGCTTCACCCACCTTTGAGTATGATCTGAAGGTGGTGGGCATGTTCTTCTTTATTTTTTGGAGTAAACCAGACTATAATCAATGAAAACTATGATGAATAAATCTAAAAATTGTCTGAATACCCTATTCATGAGGTCAATGAAAGTTGCAGGTGCATTAGTTAATCCCAAGGACATGACCAAAAATTCATAATGATCATATTGGGTTTGAAAAATAGTTTTGGAAATATCAACCTCCCTAACCTTCAAATGATGATAACCCAAATAAAGGTATATCTTAGAGAAAGATCTAGCACCCTGAAGCTTGTCAAAAAGGTCATCAATTCTGTAGAGAGAATACTTATTCTTAAAAGTGATGACACATCCTGAACCAGGGCTTGTCGTGACAGGTATCTCAAGTCCAACAAGGATCGGAGACCACCCCAACACCCCAAACCGTATACCACCTTACACCTATATTGGATGAATTTAGAACATATAACAAAATAGTGTGCAATAGCTTAATAAAATTTTAATGCATGTCTATAACCAACCATCGAAGACCAGCCAAATGATCGACCGACACCGCCTAATAACCACAGTAGCCCAAACAAAGCCTTCTAAACAGTGAACCAAACTTAATATCAATAAAGTGTTGGGACATTCCCCGACTATAGCCAAAAATAGTATTCGATAGTCTATAATAAAAAAAGAAACATAATCCTAAAATGGATACTTTTGATGTATGGAAGTCGTGCGATGCTAATTGTAGGCATTCTAGTGACTGATATTTAGGGCTACAAGCTTCTGTTGTCCTTACAATTCATCACCATAATTCATAGTCGGTCCTTATGACTTTTGGTCTTCACTCGTCATCACTTGGCCTTAGACTTTCAAGGCTTTGAACACTGGTCTCTTTACAACTTCTCATTATGAGACGTAATAGATCTTACGACTCATGATATTCTATTACTTCACCTCTAAATGTTAGATTTGGCTTCTTCTCTCTTAACGACTACTCATCACGACTCGTAGTCACTTCTTACGAGTTATGATCATCCTTCACTTAGCTTCTTTGGATTGATTATTTCTTGTGTTTTGTTTTGAGTAGGGTTTTGAGTTATATGATGACTTGATGACTTATAGGCACACTCATATGTTGATCCGACTTCAACATATACTGAGCTTTTTCTTCTATTTTTCATTCTAAAACACTTCTTTCCTAAAGTCCCGTGCACTCAAGCAACAAACACATTATATCCCTCAGAATAACCTAAGTCCAAGCATAAATTCTTTGTTTTAAGCATCTAATGTGTTGTGTTTCCATGGAATATCAATACCCAAGATCTAGCTAATTCTCAACTCACCCTTATTTCTGAGATAATGACAAGAGAATACGCTATATCTAATTATTATTCACTAATGCCTTGTCACTCATATCCCTCTTTCAAGGATGATATAGGATCCAAAGGTATATTCACATCTCTCTTTCAAAGATGATGTGAGAGTTTGGGAATTTGGAGTTTTCACCCATAAATCTGTTTTGGGAATTTATGATTTTCACCCATAATTCCCATATAAATCAAGCAAGCATTAGTGAAACCCACAATCAATGACCAAGAATATATACTAATAAATCATAACCCATGCATATTTGCACCCTATTTCAATATAATTCCAAGATATATATTTATCTCGCGAAGTTAGGGATAAGAAATATACCAAAAGGTTCATTCAATGCATCCATAGAAGTTGGAAGTAAGAAGATTCTTTAAACTTCAATTTCACTAAACTCAAATTAGAAATTTAAAAACAATAGTTTCTCCAAATTAGTAGGGTTTACAAAGACTCCAAATTCAATTCTCAAAGTGATGATTCCAAAATTAGAAAGGGCTTTTTCTTTATATGGGATTTGGGGTCGGCTAAAGAAAATTACACGATTGCCCTTGGGCATAAACCCGCGATGCCACGATCACTGCAGCTTGTCTGCGATCGTGGCCACCGCAACCATAGTAAGACAATAATGATCACAGATAGTTTGACCAACCTTGACTTATCACGATTGCTACCCTCAGATCGCGATTGCAGTTTCTGAGGATCAGTTCCTCCACATGCTTTTCAAGCTTTTGCACTTCTCTTCCCCTTTTGATCCCTTTTCAGCTTATTTTACTTCTTTTCTTCTTATGACCTATATACCTACAAAATATGAGAATTAGTACATTCAAATAGTGAGATTGTCTCATTCATATTATTAAATCATAGTAGTGTGTACTAATTTGGATTTGAATAAGTGGTAAATTTACCACTCATCAGTTAGTAATGCGACACTATAAAACCAAGTGGATATGAGTTAAATACACTCAAACCAAGGTCTAGAGATTATTAGGTGATACATAACTTGTTGTATTCTGCATGAAAAACACCAAGATAGTTTGACGAGCATGATAAGTCTACAGAGTTAAGAAGTCAAGGAAAACACAATCCTAGTGATCATCTCATATAAATAAAAATCCTATTTACCAGTAATTATTACTATTACTATATTTTTACAAAAACCCCATGTACTTTCTATATTTTCAGCTACATCAGCGATCTTCTAACTAATTTCAATCCTATTCCCTGTGGGTTCGAACACAACCTTACTGGATTCTATATTTAATAAGCAACCATGTTATACTTTTTAAGAGGTATAATTTGGGTGACATCAAGTGCTTCTTCTTAATGATCGTGCCTATGGGTATTCATTACTTCTATTAGAGCATTATATTGACTAGTTTTAGGTTTTGTTTGCATTCCTCAAAGCTATTCCAGTTTTGAGCTACTGTTAGTATTATTCACCACCTTGCTGATTTCTTGGGCATACTTGATGATTCATTCCCTCCATAAGATAAGCAATTGAA
The DNA here is from genome assembly GCA_030864215.1 of Capsicum pubescens. NCBI lineage: Eukaryota > Viridiplantae > Streptophyta > Magnoliopsida > Solanales > Solanaceae > Capsicum > Capsicum pubescens. The sequence goes on along the minus strand of CM061538.1, from coordinate 211,749,120 downwards.
TGCTTGTGCTTTTAGCCTGTGGTTTATCCACCATTATGATTTTGTTCTCCAGTTATATTTTGATTATTTTGATTTTAACTTTGGTAGGAATCGGTGGGGACATGCCTGATTTTTTATAGTGAGGGTGAGTTGGGTGCTTGCCCTTGGTTTAAACTTGTTGGTTCAAGTTTTAAATCTTGACTCTTTTTAATGGAGGCTTGAAGTTTAGGATAGATTTTGGCATTTGGTTGCTTACGATTCTATAAAATTGGTTGGGATACTTAAGATCGGACGGTTCAGGTTTAATGTTGAGATTTTAGCTGTGAGTTATAGAGCTTGGTTGTAGCCTCTATTTTTAGATCTGTGTCAGTTGAGCATTCATTTATAGACTAGCTAAGCCTACTCTTCATCCACCAATTTAGTTTTTTTTTAGTTTAGATAGATTGTAATTGATTGATATTTGTATTATAGCCTATTGGCACTTGATGATGATTTCTTATGCTCTTGACCTTAATTTTTAGTTTTTATCATAATTTTGGATTGTCTTCTTAGCAGAAGAAGTGTACTCTAGTTGGATTCAACATAGTTTCATCTTTAATTAATGGAACAACCTAAAGAAGATCATTTAATTTAAGTGTTTATGATTTGCACTCCTGACTATCAATTTTAAGAGTTATCCATATCAATTAGCAGCTTTGGAATAGATTGCATACATTGGATATCACCATTTATGGGTAAATATAGCACCTTATGGGCTTATCCTTATGCTGGCCATTACAGATTTTAGTGGATCAACTTTAGTTCTTTGAGTTTAGTTTGATGGGGTTGCAGGGACAAGACTTAGATGACTTTCTTCTTGGCTTTGAGTAGATAACAAGTTTAAAATGGAAAAAGAAGGTTATATTTGGATATTAGAGTTAGTTTCATGATTCATGCCTTGGATTGCCTTTTTCTTGGATGATTCTTACTTGGTTGTACTAGTATTGGTGTGGGATCAGTGTTTTATGGTTTGGATTTGCATGCATCATCCATTGCTCATTCATTTAGAGGCTAGTTTATTGTTATAGTTGAGTTTGGACTTTTTGGAAGGTGAAGTAAGGAAGATGGTTGAAAAGGGATACTTATATCAAATTCCTTGAAAGTGTTGTCCCTTCATAGAGGTTATCTGGAGAGACATGCTTGGGGCGTGTAGGACTAGTACCGTGGCTCTTTGAGCTTTTATGCTTTTCCTATCCATTGACTTTTACAGATGAAAGTCTTTTTAGTAGTAGATATTGTCATGACCCTCCAGGTCATTTACTTAATTTTTAAATAGATTTGGAATTTGATCCTTCCCATAATGACTAAAGGTCATTTATGACTTATCAGAACTATTAGTTTGATTATTATATAGTTCGATTGGATTTTAGGCCCATTTCTCTATTTTATAGCTTTTGTTGTTAAAAAATTGGTCTTAGACCAAAACTCCTTGTAAATGACCTCAGATGAGAATTTCGACAGCACCATCAACAGTGAAATATTGATCTTAGTCTAGGGGGCCCTTGTTTCAGGTCCTAAGCCTTTTGGATTCATTTGAGTTTATTGGGTGATTTTTATGAAAAATAGAACTATAGGTATGTGCCCTATATTTAGTCAAAATGCAATTGGATGAAAGTTTTGATGGCTCTATTGAGTTCGAAATGTCGAATTTGGTATGTAGAATAGTTTGCTTGTATGCACAGGGTTCCAAATGAATCTGGAGTACTCAATTGGAGACCATTTAGACTTAGCCAAAAATCTGCTGCCTAATATTTGGTTTGGCCATTTTAGCAGCCTTGGCCCATTGGCTTAGGTTTTCTTTAGCAGTCTAGGTCGACTTAAGTAGACATCACTTTAGAGGCCAAGATACACCTTTAGTGATGCCCTCATTCCATGGTTTGACCGCTTTAGCTTCCTTGTATCGCTTAAGAGATAACTTCTTAAGTGGACAAGTGACTGCTTTAGAAGCACCTGGGGATTGTTAAATCCCTTTTCTTAAACAATTTTTTTCCATAAATTTCTCAATATTTTTTACAACAGTTTTAAGAGCTTGGAGTGTGGAAAGTGTGGGAATCATCCACTGAAGCTAAGGTAAGTTAGCCTAATACTCCTGGCCATTTCCCACTATTTTCACCATTAATTTCAACCTATTTCATTGTAAATTTTTAGAAATTAGGTCCTTATATACTTACACCTTAGGGATGATTTGGGCCCAATTTGTGCACCATTTGTTATCAAATTTTGAGCGTACATTCCTTGTCCTTCAAGGGACCCCGATGAATTCAATTTTAGATTCCATTTGCAGGCCCCACAGGCCCATTCTTGACCTAAAATCTGACCCATCTTTTATATAGAAATATGGGAATCATTTTAATCCTACTGATGTGTAGATTATTATTTTGATAGCGTGGTGGAATTTTCAGATCGTGAATAAATGATGAGTAATTTATGTACAATTCAAGAATTATGGTTTGGCATCGAAGTAGGCTTCAATCTACTCTTCTCTATGAGAAGTATGTGTGTAGATTTCATGTTAGGTAGGTACTATAGAGTGTGATCATAACTTAACCTAATTCAGGAGTTTGGGGATAGAAGGGTGAATCAACCCTTAAGATGAAATACTTGTGGCTATAGGATACTATCACTCTAGAATATAAGCATGTGATCGTAGTTGATGCTAAGGACCTTTAGTATAAGGTTTATTATTAGACTTAGTGAATTGGATCATAGTTTTCCTAATTATAGTACAAATATCATACTAGTTATAAATCAGGTCGGAGGTCGTGGTTACGATGCCAGTTGAACTCCAAGTGAGTTTTCTACCCTTAAAAAAGGTATGATTCTAGTTTATGGATGCTTAGGAAATTATTGATGTATTACTTGATAGAAGTGATGACATGCATACTTTTATGTGTTTCTCACTTAGTGGTATGATTCCAACCAAAAACATGAGTTCACTATTTTTTTCTAAAAGGGGATTTATTACCACTTTTCACTTTTAAAATGAATTCTTTTAAAATGGGAATCATACCACCTTAATTAATGATTTATGAGATTTTGGAACTAAATATGATATTTTGGAAATTAGACAGAGATCTATTCTAATCCACGGTTTGTTCACTCTTTTACCACTGCTATTTACTTCGGTTGGGAGAGATTTTGACTCTTTCTGCACTTTTATGTTGATTTAGTCTTAGAGTTCATCTCGGCCAATGGATTTAAAGACTTACACTTTTTTCCACGGTTCTAGTTCATGTACTTATTATATATATATACACACACCCATCTCTCTGATACTGGATGGAGTAGATTGATGATGATGATGATTGGAAATCCTAGATCAAGACCAGGTAAGTGCATAGAAATATTCTTAAATCCCTTAGGGGTCCATCTGTGAGTCATCGTGTAGGAGAAAAGATGGCACCGTAGGTACTGCCTTTGCGAGTTATTGATTAGGAGGTGTATACACTTGGTACATTATGGCACTAGGATTAGATATGGTACTATCGATTTACTTTGAATTCATTAATTCATATGCATTTCCTATCACCAGTATTTTATTTGGTGCTTATTTCTATCATCCTTAAGGGGTTGTATAGGTATAGGCCATGATTGTTGTTTGTTGATGTTAATTGAACCTTTTGGGCTTATGGAGGCCCGATTAGGTATTATTTGTTCCAACTAGCTGGTTATTTCATTGTTGTTATTATGGTTAGTTCATGGCAGAATAATTATGAATTGGTACCCAAGGATGTCAATATGTTTCTGAGTCATTTACCTTACTATAGCAAATTGAATTATGGATAGTGTATTTGTGGTTAGGTAGTTTGACTAGAGGACCTGATCCTACTAGTATTAACTTTCTTACTTGGTTAGGATTCCCTGGTGATGTTAGGATGACTGATGAGTGGTGAATTTACCATTTATTTGCACTCAATATTCATGCACATTACTATGATTTGAATGTATAATCGAGACATATTTGTGATCAAATGCACTAATTTCAATATTTTGCAGGCATACAAGTTATGAGATGGAATGATATGGATTTGAGCTAAAAAGGATCAAAAAGGAGAAATAAGTCCAGCTGGAAGACCTAAAATAGAAAATCAGTCTCAGTTACCGTGATTGTGGTTTGAGGGCCACAATTGTGGTAAGTCAAGCCAGGTCAAAGTACTGCAATCGCGAGGTATTGACCGTAGTTACGATAATCGCGATCACGGACAAGTGTCAGTGGTTGTGGGATTATGCCCAGGGGCTATTTTGTAATTTCACAAAGTCGTCTCCAATTCTCTTAAGAATCTTAAACTCTTTCTCATTGAGAAGAATTCCTAATTTTTGGAAGTCTTTTTCCACTATTTAGTTTTCAATTTTGGAGGTATCTTTATTGTACTAATTATGGGGTGAAGAAGACATTAGAGTAACTCCTAAGTGGAGAATTAGCAAGTTCCATTGAAGATTTGTTGATATTTAAAGCTTGAAATTGTATTCTCTTTATCTTTCATAAATTAATTTGATAGAGGTTTTGGTACATATTTATTTATATCCTTATGAGTTACTAGTTTTCCCTCTTGGGGTTATGTTTAAATAGGGTGAAAGTGTGTGTGGGTTGTGATTGTTAGCTTTAACTTTTAGTTGATGTTGTTGGGTTTTAAAAATGTTTAACTCTAAAATAAAATTTGTTGGTCAAAGCCTCAAATTCTCTAAACCCCACATCATCCTTGAAAAGGGGATGTAGGTAGTCTATATCCTACATCCTCCTTGAAAGAGGGAGGTAGGTGACATGAGCATTTGTGAACAATAATATAGATGATAGTTATTCCCTTTTTGTTATCTTTGAAATAAGGATAAATTATGGAATTGCTATATCTTGGGTATCGTCCTAGAAATAGGGATGCTCGTATTGAGGCTTTGTGACGAATGGTTGACCACACCCACAAGGTATTCGAAAGCATCAGTGGGTGAAAGTTTGGTACTTTGTTGAAAGGCTAGTATCAAAACTCCTAACCAATCCTTCCCATGCACACTTTAACTAAAATTTGAAGTCAATTTTCATGTACCCACACATTATTGTTGGGTGACTGTCCCTAGATTTGTATTATTTATATATTTATGGATGTTTTGATGACATTTTGGATGATTTTTATTTTTTGTTTCTGGGTTGCAGTATTTGAACACTCTAATGGTGCCCACATTTCATGGATTAATTTTGTGGTCTATTTTTACATTTTTTTACTTTATCTCTATATTGGTTATGGTGATATCAAACAAGTTTTTCACTATGATAGATTGAGTGGCGACATTCTTAAGGGAAAAGCATCGTGATTAGGTTTCACTCCATGGATGCAAGGAAAGTCTAAGTACCCATAGCATCAAGGGCATAAATATAAGGGAAAGCTGAGTACCTGTCGCAATTTGAATTGGGATCGCATTTATACTTATGGTGAAGTCTGAGTAGCCATATGGTTTGCCCGTATGAAAGACAAAATGTGAGACAAAGGCTTGGGTTGGTGACATAATTTGCAAATTGTGAATGGTTCAAATGCAAAGAAAACACACACACCCTCCTCTATCTAAAAAAAATCAAAAATCAAGGGCATGGACATGAGCGACCTTGTAAAATACTTTTTCTCTTTTGTGACTCCAAAATTCTGGCTTGTGAAAATTGATAGATACTCTATTTTTTACTCTAGCATGAGGGGCAATTGAACCTCTTTGGAGAATTTGCATGCCATGTGCTTGTGAGCTTATTTGTCCAAATCTCATGTATGCTTCTACCATCTAGAACTTGCCCCATTAGTCCCTCAAGGCTAATTTTTATTTAACTTGGTTGGTGAGATGATCCTAGGCCATCTTTGTGATATTGGAAGTCCACTCTAGCCTAAAAATCCTACTCTTCCATAGATGTTATCCTTATTCACTCACTTTGAGCCATTGGACCTTTCTTTGGAAAACACATTGCAAGCCGTCAGTCATTCAATTTTTATCCCTCTTTTGAACCCTACCCTCCTTGAACATTATAATGCAACTTGAGGCTAAAAACCTAAGTTGGGGGTGGTGAAGATTGAAAGAGGTACCTTTGGGCCACAAAATTGTAAGTGGGTGCCATAGAGCTTAAGCATTGAGAACAAATGAATAATAAAATGAATGGATCCAACAAAGGGAAGAAAAGCACAATGTGTGCAGTAAAAAGAAATAAAAAGAAAATAGGTGAACCAAAGAAATAAAAGTAGGCACATGCGTAAAAAGTGACAACAAAAGAAGTGGCCCATGGTCAAAAGTTTGATGGAATAGTGTGATGTAGATGTTTAAGGAGGGTATAGCCATGTTGTTCCTAAATGATATCCTACCCTACCCCAAACCTACATTACAAGCTCAAAAATCCCTTCAAGATCTCCAATCAAATGAATTCATTGTAGTGGCAATTGAAAATACAGGAAAGCCTATGGCATGGTACATGTTAGCATTGAGAGTCCTTGAGAGATAGAGAGAGAGTGTGTGTTTTGAACTTAAATCCGTTGTTACATTTTTGATAACTTGGTCTGTGGAATTTTCCTTCTTATGAGGTGGTATGTAAACAAGTTGGGGTGGGTGATTTTCACAGCTCCCAAAAAATGAGGTAAAAAGAGTATAATGCAGTTGATGTCAAAGGTGAGACACTTCTAGAGTACTAGTGATTGTTGCATGATTTCTCTTTGAAGTCTTTTGCACTCTTGAACATTGCATTTCATGTTGAGGGAGGTTGTAAGACTAGCTTTGCCCATCTTTGAAGAGCTACGTGTGGTAGTAACTGAGCTTGAAGTCATTGTGATCATTGGGTCATCTAATTTGGGCATAAAGTTGCATTGATTCATGGCAGGAGGTAGTATGGCTTTAAGACAAACAAAGTTTTAAGTTGGGGGGTGTTGATGAGTGGTGAATTTAACACTCATTCACACTTAATATTCATGAACATTACTATGATTTAAATATATAAGTGAGACATATTTGTGATTAGATTCACTAATTTCCACATTTTGCGGGCATGCAGGTTATGATATGGAAAGATGTCGATTTGAGCTAAAGAGGAGAAAGAAGTACAACTGGAAGACCTGAAGCAAGAAATCGATCTCAGTTTTTGCGATTGCGGTCTGAGGGATATGATCGCAGCTTGTCAAGCCAAGTCAAAGTACCACGATCGCAAGGTAACACCTCAAGATAGCGGACAAGTGTTAACGATCACAGTAACACGAGATTATGCCCAGGGGCTGTTTTGTAATTTCACACAGCCGTCCACATGTAACGCCTCGAGTCTGGTACCCCGGATACTACATGGTGCTCATAATCCCAAGGGACCACAAGCTAACCCATGACTGGTACCTGCTACAATAACTGAGTAAGAACACTGTACAATGCGGAATAATAGGCTGAAATGCCATAAGGTTCAAAACTGTAATACTGATGAAAAAAAAATAATAAAGTTTGATAAAACATCAGAATCTGAAATACTGAATACTATCTAAACATCTAGTCTGAAAAGACTCTAAACGAAACTGTCTGAATAAGGAGTTAATGGGTTAATCCCCTAACTAACTCCATCTACTAAAATGCTGAATCTAATGAGATAATGAAATAAAAGAATATCCTCGAATAATAAGGACTCGCTGGTAGTCTACTGCTGCAGGCTGAATGTCTGAACTGCTAAGAATTCTCTGGGGCCCATATGTCTGAACCTATGGTATAAAACACCATAGCGCAAAAGAAAAGTATGTGTCAGTACGTGTGAATGTACTGGTATTCAAAGTGAGGTAAGGCTGAATGCAAGGGTTCATATGCATAAACTATCACTAACTGAATAACATGAACATGACTGCATGAGAATACATGTATGAATACATAATTGTAACTGAAGTCATAAGGATTCTGAATACTGAGTTTACTTATAACATAGATTACTGATAACTGGTATAACTAGTAACTGATATGTTGTTTGCTGATTGATTATGTCTGGAAGTCATGTTTTTGATGGAACTAGCAGAGTTCTGTACTAAGCTGAGTAACTGTATCTGAGAGCCCTGAAATCTGTAGAACTATCTGAGTTCTTTACTAAAGACTGAGATTGAGATTATGTGAGATAATCATCTAACCCACATGCCCCTTTTATGAATAGATTTGGGCTCCATCCTGTAACCCTAGTTGGAAGGGTGTCAGTACCGTGGCATAGGTAAATACACTAAAGAGATACCCTTATCAGGCAGGTTTTCAAATGAGAATGGTGGGACCCTCAACTGTTAGGTTAAGCCACCTTATCAACCCTCAACTAGCAGGTTTTGATGTCTCAACCTATGCTGGCTATGTAGTTCTAGAATGCAAGGACTGCTTCTAAGGATCACACCCTTTGCTGGTAGGTGAGTCCCTATTCTTGGGTTCACTCGATGCTGAATCCTACTCCCAACTGAATAGACACTGAACTAATTTCCTAGTTCATACTAGGCTAGACTGATCTGTTACTGATTGTAATGATTAACGGAACTTAGATGATTTTATTGAGTTTTGTTGACTGACGGAATACTACTGAGTTCTGTTATCTGACTTAGTTTACTGAGGACTGAACTATATACTGAATGGGGCTGGATTGATACTAAGTTTACTGAGTTTTCCTGAGTTTTATAACTGAACTAGAGTACTCCTAATCATGACATGACAGAGACTGTTCTATAGCTGACACTGGCTCTAGGCACACAGCTAAATTGTCGGGTATTAAATACCCCCAGGACTCAATAGCATGAAAATAATAAGACATGACAATTCTTGAATACTAGACAATAGTCAACAACACACAATACGATCTTATGAGGCATTTCATCAAACACATAAAAGGTATAACTTTAACATGGAAGACATTGTAAACATGTGGGTATAGCATAAGTTCATCTTTCATACCACCAAAGGATTACAAAATCACCATAGTCTTAATTTAGCATTTTATCAAACACATGGTAGGCGTAACTTTATACTTGGGCCTGATCAACAATGCTAATATATCATGACTTCATAATTCAAGGGTCTCAATATAGGAGAATCAAATTTCAACTTACATGCTATCATAATATCAAGAAACACATAAAGATTTCAACTTGGAACCCATTCCATAACATCAACATGATTACATTCCAACCCACAACTTGGAAATCACAATTCATATTTTTTAAAAGAAGTTTCTTGAACTCCAAGGGTGGAAGGGACCCTTGGATGAACACTTTACATACCTTGTTGAAGAATTTCTGGAAATAAATGGTGGAAATCTTGAGTTCTTGATTTGAAATTCAAAAACCTTAAGGCTTGTTCTTGAGAGAAATTGAGAAGGAATGAGTTTATTTGATTCTTGGGGTATTAAATTTCATGTTTTGGGGGCTGAGAGTCAGGGAAAAAAGACTCAAATACCCCCAAGAATGCGGTCTTTTAAAGAGTCAAAATAGGATTGTCGACGCACAGGTCGACACAGTGCGTCGATGGCACCTACGTGATATCCAATTGTCATGCTAAGATCATGCCGACTCACTAGAATTTGACGCTGGTAGCTGGGGAAAGTATTAACCAACGTGATAGGTGATGTGGCGCGCCAAGATCACATTGGTACACTATTTTAGGATTCCAAAGGAGCTTCAAGCAAAATCCAAAAAATCTAAAACTTGTCCAGGAACACCTATTTACCTTCCTGATCATGAATTAACTAAAATATAGACATTTAAAGAACTTTAAGGTCGTGAAATGAGATTGCCAACTTTTGAAGGCTTAAAAAATAAACTAAGTTTGAATACTTAGCTAGAATTTTCTAAGTCTGGGACCCCTTAACAAGCTTAAAGGACTGAATTAAGCTAGGAAATTTTGTGCGGTCTTACAATATCTCCCCCTTTGGAACATTTTTCCTCGAATGAGACTGACTAAACTGAGAGTACTAGTAGGTTGAATCTACTTACTGGACATAAACATCTGGGACATGACTATAGGACTGATATTATTGATATATTTAATTATCATACTGAACATGCATATCTGATGCATGAGTACATAACTGAGCTTGATCATGAATACATGACTGGGAGTACAGATAAGCTGAGTTTCTCATACCGATTATGCATATATGATACATGAATACATGACTGAACTTACTCATGAACATATAACTAAATATATAAAGGTAAATGATACCAAGTTTGTAATGAAAATCTGAGCATGAAACTAAATAAGCTTAAAAAAAGTCATTACCTCAAGTTGAGTCTGGATTTGAGGAGAAGAGGTGAGTATAATTGGTCCACATGTCTTCTTCTACTTCCCATATATCTCCCCCAATGGACTGATTCCTCCAAAGAACTTTAACTAGAGGGACTTCCTTTTCCTCAGTCTGTGAGTTTGGTAGTCAAGGATTTTGACAGGGATCTCTTTGAAAGAGAGGTTATTCAGAATATCTAGTCCCTCTATAGGGACTATGACTGTTGGGTCACCTATGCACTTCTTAAGCAAGGAGACATGGAACACTGGATGGACTGAAGATGAATCTGAAGGCAATTCGAGCTCGTAAGCTACTTTACCGAAGCGACTGAGAATTTTGAAGGGACCGACATATTGGGGACTGAGATTTCCCTTCTTTTCAAACATCTTCACTTCCTTCATGGAAGAGATTTTCAAATACATATAATCGCTAATCTGGAACTTGAGATCCTTTCTGCGCATATCAGCATACGATTTTTGTCGGCTCTGAGCTATCTTAAGCCTCACTCTGATTAATTGAACTTTCTTTAAGGTATCAAATACCAAGTCAAGACCTACTACTATGGCCTCACCCACTTCAAACCAAACAACGGGAGATCTACACCTTCTCCCATAAAGCACTTCAAACGAAGCCATCTTAATACTGGAATGATAGTTATTGTTATATGCAATCTCAATCAAAGGCAAGTGGTCATCCCAACTACCTTTAAAATCTATCGCACAAGCCCATAACATATCCTCTAAAGTCTATAGAGTCCTTTCTATTTGATCATGTGAAAAGCAGTACTGAGGTGAACTTGGGTAACAAGACCCTTTTGGAATGCTTTTCGAAAATAAGAGGTGAACTGGATACCTCTATCTAAGATAATGGATAAAGGAACACCGTGTAATATGACCAACTCTTTGATGTAGAGTTTGGCATAATCCTCGGCTAAATAATAGGTATGGACTGGAAGAAAATGAGCTGATTTGGTCATCTTTTCTACAATGATCCAAACTGAATCATGCTGACGACGTGTATAAGGAAAACCCTTCACAAAGTCCATGTTCACTTCTTTCCATTTCCAAGTGAGAAGACTGAACCCCTGCATAGACCTACTAGGCTTCTGATGATCAATCTTAACCTACTGACATATCGAGCACTTAAACAAAAACTCTTCAATATCTCTTTTCATCCCACTCCACCAATAGATCTCCCGTAAATTATGGTACATCTTGGTGGCCCCTGGATGAATAGAGTAGCATGCACCATGCTCTTCTACAAGAACTTGCTGTCTTAAGTCATCAACACCTGACATACATAGATGACCCTAACAATGCAGAACACCATCTACCCCTTGGGAGAAAACCTCAATCTTCTAATCTCTGACTAATTCTTTCTACTGGACTAGACTAGGATCCCTATCCTGCTTTTTCTTTACTTCTGAAACTAGGGATGATTCTGAGCTATTCTGTACCCACGCACTACCTTCTGTTGAGTTGACTATGCGGACACCTAGTCGGGATAACTGATGTACTTCTGGGGCTAACTTCCTCTTACTGTCCTCAACATGAGCAACACTACCCATAGACAGTCTACTGAGAGCATCAACCACTACATTGGCCTTGCCCGGATGATAAAGGATACTCATGTCATAGTTTTTTAACAACTCTAACCACCTTTTCTGACAGACATTTAGATCTTTCTGAGAGAACACATAATGGAAGCTCTTATGGTCAGTGAACACATCAATGTGCACCCCATACAAATAGTGCCTCCAAATCTCTAAGGTAAAAACTACAGCTGCTAACTTAAGACCATGAGTAGGATAGTTCTTCTCATGGGGCTTAAGTTGTCTGGAGGTATAGAATAAGACCTTACCATACTGCATAAGGACATAACCCAAACCTACTCTGGATGCATTACAGTACACCACAAAGCCACCTGAACCATCTAGTAAAGCTAAGACTGGGGTTGAGGTAAGTCGAGTCTTCAACTCCTGAAAACTCTTCTCACAAGAATCCGACCACGAAAATTTGACTTTCTTCTGAGTCAATCAGGACATAGGGGATACAATAGATGAAAATACCTCAACAAACCTACGGTAATAACTAGCCAAACCCAAGAAACTCCTAATATCTGACGGAGAGATGGGTCTGGGCTAGTTTCTTACTGACTCGGTCTTTTGGGGATCAACTCTAATGCCATAATCGAAAATGATATGGCCAAGGAATGTTACTGACCTTAGCCAAAATTTGCACATACTAAATTTTGTGAATAACTGATGATTTCTGAGAGTCTGCAAGACTACCCTGAGATGGACTGCATAATCATGTTTACTGTAGGAGTAAACTAGGATGTCATCTATGAAAACTATGATGAACATGTCCAAGTACTTCTTGAACACACGGTTCATCAAGTCTATGAAAGTTATTGGGGCATTGTTAAAACCAAAGTACATGACTAAGAATTTGAAGTGACCATACCGAGTTTTGAATGTTGTTTTCGAGATGTCACATTCCCTGACTCCGAGATGATGATAGCCTTATCTGAGGTCTATATTAGATAAATAACTGGCACCTTTAAGTTGTTCAAACAAGTCATCAATTCTGGGGAGCGGATACTTGTTTTCTATTGTAACTTTATTTAACTAACGGTAATCTATACATATTATGAGAGAACCATATTTCTTACGCACGAATAACACTGGTGCGCCCCACGGGGACACACTGGACCTGATGAATCATTTATCTAAGAGATCCTTTAACTTCTACTTTAATTCTCTGAGTTTTACTGGAGCCATTCTGTCTGGTGGAATAGATATGGGCTGAGTATCTGGGAGAATATCAATTCTGAAATCAATTTCCCTTTCGAAAGGAATTTTGGGAAGATCTTTGGGAAATACATCTAGGAATTCACATGCTACTGACACTTATTCAAGAGTAGGGGTTTCTGAACTAGAGTCCTGGACTCAACGAGATGGTAGACACATCCCTTAGATATCATCTTTCTCGCCCGAAGGTAAGAAATAAGCTGACCCCTAAACGCTGAAGCACTACCCCTCCATTCTAGGAGGGATTCATTCGGAAACTAAAACTGGACAACTCTATTTCTACAGTCGACTGAGGCATAGCAGGAATAAAGGCAATTTATGCCGGGAATGACGTCGAAATTAGTCATCTCTAATTTGACTAAATCTGCTGAAGTGACTTTCTAAGATATCATAACCGGACAGTTCCTGTATACCCGCCGAGCTATGATATATTTACCCACTGGTGTAGAAACTAAGAAGGTCTCTACTAGAATTTTGGGACTGATTCTAAAATCAACTTCTATATACGGAGTAACAAAAGACAACAAAGCTCTTGGATCTAGCAAAGCGTAAACATATAAGTGATAAACTTGTAACGTACCAGTGACCACGTCAAGAGAACTTTCCTGATCCTATTGGGACTAAAGAGCATAGAGTTTGTTTGGATGTTGCCTACTGGTGGCACTGGATGAGGCACCCTGCTGATTCGAGTGATCTGACTGAGCTGGAGGATGGTTTCACTGACCCTGAGAACCTGACTGGGGACAATATCTGACTCTGTGGCCTAGCTTGCCACATCTAAAACAAACATCACTGCCATCTCTATAAATACCATGATAGTTCTTTTCATAAGTCTGACAAAGAGGATTGGTTCGGGCACTACTGACACTACCCTGAGACTTAGAGCCTGGCACCCTATCTCTATTGCTATCTCTAAATTTTGGCACTGGAGAACTATCTGAGGATGGAGCTAGAACTGAAGATTTTAGGTGGAACTAAGAATGATTCCCACCATCTGACTTAGGTTGAGGAAAGTTGAAACTACCTGTTCTATCTCTCTTGTTCTACTTCTCTCTCTTCTTATTCTTCTGCTTCTTTATCTGCTGAGCATGGATCATCAGCCTAGACAAGTCCATCTCACTAATCAACATTGCGGTCCTACACTCTTTGACCATACTATCATTCACCCTAGACACAAACTTACTCATTCAGGATCTGCTATCTTCTACTACATGAGGAGCGTATCTATCTAATTGAGTAAACTTGAGAGAATACTCTTTCACTGTCATATTGCCCTTCTTCAGATTAATAAACTCTAACACCTTATTTTTTCTCAGCTCTATGGGAAAGAATCTATCTAGAAAGTAGTGGCAAACTCCTTCCATTTAATGGGCCTTGCATGTATGACCCTCTCTACTTTCCACTGTTTAAACTAAGTGTGAACCATATCCTGTAACTGATATGTAGCTAGCTCAGCACTCTCACTAGTAGTCACCCCATAATATCAGAAATTTTTTGCACCTGATCAAGATGGGACAATCCCCCAAGTAACTCCATCTACAGAAATGCTTAATATAATGAGATAATGAAATAAAAGAATATCCTTGAATAATGAAGACTCACTGCTAGTCTACTGCTACTGGCTGAATGTATGAACCGCTAAGAATGCTCTGGGGCCCGTACATCTAGACCTATGGTATAAAACACCATAGCGCAAAAGAAAAGTATATGTCAGTACGTGTGAGTATACTGGTACGCAAAGTGAGGTAAGGCTGAATGCAAGGGTTCATATGCATGAACTATTATTAACTGAATAACATGAACATGACTGTATGAGAATACATGCATAAATACATAACTTTAACTGAAGTCATAAGGATTCTGAATATTGAGTTTACTGATAACATAGATTACTGATAACTGGTATAACTAATAACTGATATGTTATTTGCTGAGTGATTGTGTCTGACAGTCCTATTTCTAATGAAACTAGCTGAGTTTTGTACTGAGCTGAGTGACAGTATCTGACATCCCTAAAATCTATAGAACTATCTAAGTTCTTTACTGATGACTGAGACTGAGCCTGTGGGAGGTAATTATCTAACCGACATGCCTCTATTCTGAATAGATATAGGGTCCAACCTATAACCCCAGTTGGAAGGGTGTCAGTACCGTGCCACGGGTAAAGACACTGAAGAGATACCGATATCTAGCAGGTTCTTAAATGAGAATGGTGGGACCCACAACTATCAGGTTAAGCCACCTTATCAACCCTCAACTAGCAGGTTTTAATGTCTCAACCTACACTGGCTACGTAGTTCTACAATGCAAGGACTACTTCTAAGGATCACACCCTCTGCTGGCAGGTGAGTCCCCATCCTTGGGTTCACTCGGTGCTAAATCCTACTCCCAACTGAATAGACACCGAACAGATTTCCTAGTTCATAATAGGTTGGACTAATTTGTTACTGATTTTAATGATTAACTATACTGAGCTGATTTTACTAAGTTTTATTTACTGACGGAATACTACTGAGTTCTATTATCTGACTGTGTTTACTGAGGACTTAACTGAATACTGAATGGGACTGGATTAATACTGAGTTTCACTGAGTTTTGTGACTAAACTAGAGTACTACTAATTGTGACATGATTGAGACAGTTCTGTAACTGACACTGTCTCTAGGCACATAGCTAAATTGTTAGGTATTAAATATCCCCAGGACTCGATAGCATGAAAATAATAAGACATGACAATTCTTGAATACAAGACAATAGTCAACAACTCACAATAAGATCTTTTGAGGCATTTCATCAAACACGTACAAGATATAGCTTTAACATGGAAGACATTATGAACATGTGGGTATAGCATAAGTTTATCATTTATACCACCAAAGGATCTCAAAAGCACCATAGTCTCAATTTAGCATTTTATCAAACACCTGGTAGGCGTAGCTTTATACTTGGGCATGATCAACAATGATAATACATCATGACTTCATAATTAAAGGGTCTCAATATAGGAGAATCAAATTTCAACTTACATGATATCATAATATCAAGAAACACTTAAAGATTTCAACTTGGAACCCATTCCACAATATCAACATGATTACATTCAAACCCACAACATGGAAATCACAATTCATGTTTTTTGAAAGAATTTTCTTGAACTCCAAAGGTGGAAGGGACCCTTGGATGAACACTTTACATACCTTGTTGAAGAATTTCTAGAAATAAATAGTGGAAATTTTAAGTTCTTGATTTGAAATTCAAAAATCCTAAGGCTTGTTCTTGAGAGAAATTGAGAAGGAATGAGTTTATTTGCTTCCTAGGGTATTAAATTTTTTGTTTTGGGGTCTGAGAGTCAGGGGAAAAAGACCCAAATACCCCCAAGAATGCGGTCTTTTAATGAGTGAAAACAGGATTGCCGACGTGCAGGTCGACGCAATGCGTCGATGGCACAAACGCGATATCCAGTTGTCATGCTAAGATCATGCTGACTCACTAGAATTTGATGCTGGTAGCTGGGGAAAATATTAACCAACGTGATAGGCTACGTGGCGCGCCAAAATTGCATTGGTACACTATTTTGGGATTCCAAAGAAGCTTCAAACGAAATTTGAAAAATCCAAAACTTATTCGAGAACACCTATTGAACTTCATGATCATGAATTAACTAACATATAGACATTTAAAGGACTTTAAGGTAGCGAAATGAGACTGCCAACTTTTGAAGGCCTAAAAAAATAAACTAAGTCTGAATACTTAGCTAGAATTTTCTAAGTCTGGGACCCCTTAACAAGCTTAAAGGACTGAATTAAGCTAGAAAATTTTGCTGGGTCTTACACCACAATTCCCTTAAGAATCTCAAACATTTTCTCATTGAGGGTAACCCTTAATTTTTGGATGTCTTTTTCCACCATCTAGGTTTCAATTTAGGAGGGATCTTTATTGTACTAATTTTGGGGTGAAGAAGACATTAGAGTAACTTCTAAGTGCAAAATTAGCAAGTTCCATCGAAGATTTGTTGAGATTTAAATCTTGAATTTGCATTATTTTTATATTTCATGAATTAATTTGATGGAGGTTTTGGTACATCTTTGTTTATTATCCTTTTGAGTTTCTAGTTTCCCCCCTTGGGGTTATGTTTAAATAGGGTGCAAATGTGTGTGGGCATTAGTTGTTAGCTTTAACTTTTAGTTGATGTTGTTGGGTTTCATAAATGTTTGACTCTAAAATGGAGTTTTTTAGTGAAATCCTCAAATTCTCTAAACCCCACGTAATCCTTAAAAAAAGGATGTGGGTAGTTTAGATCCTACATCATCCTTGAAAGAGGGATGTAGGTGGCATGAGCATTTGTGAACAATAAGATAGATAATAGTTATTCTTTTTTTGTTATCTTATAAATAAGGATAAATTATGGAATTGCTATATCTTAGGCATCGTCCTAGAAATAGGGAAACACATATTGAGGCTTTGTGACGAATGGTTAACCATACCTACGAGGTATTCAAAAAAATCCGTGGGTGATAGATTGGTACTTTGTTGAAAGGCTAGTATCAAAAATCCTAACCAAGTCTACCCACGCACTCTTTAACTAAAATTTGAAGTCAATTTTCATGTACCCACACACTAGTTTCCCCTAGTAAAAGCATAGCCCCAATATCCATTACTAATTGATTACGCTCTAATTATTTATAGCCTCAAGTTAGTCCTTTAGAATCCCATATTTGTTATCTTTTTTAAAGTATTTAAATCCCCAAATGTTTGTATCTTAGGTTTAATCTAGCAAGCGACTTCCATTTCAAACTTAACTAATCTATACTCACATTGTTCTTCATGGATTCAACCCTGACTTAAAGTTGGGTAATTTTATTGACAATGACCGACGTGCACTTAAATTGACATGTGTGTTGAGCATTATTAATGACTACATTAGGTTGTTCCCCTTGAGTTAGTCTTATATATATATATAATTGGTGTTGCCATATATCCCACTTTTTCTTGTTCATTCATATTGTATATTTATTCCTTGGCCTTATATACTAGTTTATGTCATTCCTTCACTCTTCAGTATATCGTCTAGTGATATATGATACTATACTTAAACCTTGATTACTATCAGGATAGGATAGGTTATCCTTATTGCTCTGTTAGCATTATCACATTTAGTTTCTTGGATAGTTGCATGTAGTTCACATTCCTTCTTTACATGTTATTTATGCTTGTAATATCCTTAGAGATTAGTCAGTCGATGCCTACTAAGTGCCATGTGTTTGTTACTCACACTACACTTATGTATCTTGTAGATTATAGTATGAGTTCTCTCTGTTTTTGTGTGCATCATTCGGAGTATCTATGGAGTGGAGATTTGGGGTAAGCTCCTGGCATTTGAAGTATTACTGCACTCACTCTTATGGGTTAGACTGATCTCTATACTGTATTCAAAGATTACTTGTACTTATATTCACTTTATATTTCACTTTATACTCTTATTGTAGTACAAGCTCTTGTACTAATTTCACTATGTTTTTGGGGTTGTGCTTAGGTCTATTGGTCTTTTATCATATTTATTATGCTATTTTTTTCCATTTCTCATGACAGCCTATTACTTGTTGTTTTGAACTACGGGTTGGCTTACTAGCAGGTTAAAATAGGTACCATCATGACCTGATAAATTGAGTTGTGACAATCTGACCTAAAAGTTAAGAGTAAAACCTTAAAATGTACTTTGACCATGGAAACAAAAGCCTGAAGAACTGAAAGAGGATTACACTTGGAGGTAAAAAATATGTCCAAGTATCCCTAGAATAATCATCAACTAAGGTTAGAAAGTAGGTAAAACCATTATAGGTTTGTGTGTGATATGAACGCTATATATCAATTTGAATGAGCTAAAATGGGAAAGAAGACTGAATAACACTATGTGGGAAGGGTAGTCTTTGTTGTTTAGCTTTGGGGAACACATCACATATGAAATATTAATTAAAAGAAGTTTTATCATGTAAGAAAGGAATAAATTTCATTTTATTGAAAGGAATATGATCTAATCTTTGAGGCCAATACAAATCAATTTATTAACATCAATAGTAGGAAAATAAGGATTACAATAAGTTTCGAGTAAACAACTAGAACTTAAAGAGGAAACATAATTAGCCAAACTATATGGAATAGAATCAGAACATAAAATAATGGTGTTGTACTGAAAAAGATCTGTATCAAGGATGTAAAGACAATTTATAGATTTCCTAATTGCTAATTACCTCTTCATATAAGGGCTATGTCAGGAGCAATCAATTTTGGTAAAGTATGCACCACAATCAAAATGAGATAAGAGTTTATGCACAGACCCAATAGATATGACTTTTACTTTATAACTATTAGGTAGACAAATAAAAAAGGGATAGAAAGAGGGTTTATGCTGTGAAGTAAGTGCTTATATGGTGTCATATAATTGGTAGCCCCAGAGTCAATAATCCTAGGATTAATACTTAACAATGAAATTGTACAAGTATGAAAAGCATAGAATTAACCTCAGGATGACGAAACACACCTGAAAAATGGGTAAATCACATGTCCTTACTGTTATCATTATTAGGAAGATGTGTGGATTGGAAATTTCCCCTTTTATTATTAAGAAGTAATAGATGTTGATAGTGTTCTAACTCTTCACTAGTAAACATATGTCCACCAAAAGCAACCTTAGAGGATGAGGTAGAACCTAAATTTGGAAATTACAAGCCACTTTGAACATAAGATGTTGATTTTTTATTCTTAGTAAACTTGAAAACGGGTGGGAAACTATGGAGCCTATATCATTTCTCAATAACATGGCTTGATTTCTTACAGTACTTACAAGAAGGAATTAAGGTAGGGTAAGTATTGGATGAGTATGGTATGTTTGGGTCAAACTGGAAACAATGACAATGCCTTATCCTTGTATCATGTTGAGTCCTTTAGAAACTAAATGGAGGATAGTTGTTAAAGTCAGACTTAACATGAAAGGAAGCTAATTCATTTGAGAAACTAGAAATGGGAGAAAGTGACTCCTTATGTTTCTCAATATGCATGTTAAAACATGAAGTAAACATTGTTGAGCGATAGTAGATTAGGAATCATCAAATTATTGATCTTGCTAACTAAGTAATCGTTTTTTAAACCACCATAAAGCGAAAAGAGATTTTATCGATACTTATTTAGCTTAGTTTTAAGGACTTTTTGAGTGCGTAATGAGTTAATCTTTATTTAAATGAGAATCTAAGTGTTAAATTATGCAATTTTCATGTTTAGGGTGTGTTCAAACCAAATTTGGAATCAAAATGTACATTTAGAGTTCAAACAAGACAACTAGTACTCTTAGCTTGAGTTATGCTCCATTCTAATTTGTCTTGCTTGATTCTAGTGTAGTTAGGGTCCTAATTCGCGGTGTTTATTGTTATAGGAAGCTTGGTGTAAGTTGATATATGGTTTTTACACAAGCTTTTTTCTATGTGGAAACACAACCACGAAGCAAGGAACAAAGGACCAACTGCATAGAGTATTCAATGACGAAATTTGGAAATTGAGAACTTATAGGCGTGCCACGCTGCCTAAGGACCTCTTTTAGGGAGAAACTCTCTTGGATGAACAATAAAGTTCACAAAATAGTGTGCCTCTATGATATTAGTATGTCACACTGCGTATCCCACATGATAAGGGCGTAGCATGCTAGCTAGACAAAATCGGCCAAGTTTGTTCTACTCTAAATAGGACGCTCCAACCTTTGTGTATACACTTTGGACAACTTGTGGGGATTAACATAAACTGAAAAAGTCTTAAATCAAGGTTTTTAATCTTCTAATTTAGTTTATTCTTTTATTATTACATGTATCATACTCTTATGATTCTTGTTACGTCCATGAGTGGATAAACACCTTTTTTGGGGTTAAGGCAAAGAACATGCTTACATCTGCTTGTTAATTGAGTTGGTGATTGTTATTATCATTGTTCGTTGTTTAGGTATCCTTTGTTTAACTATGTTGTAGATTCACAACCCTTGTGTTGTATTATGTTTTGATGATGAGCAGCATACTACAAGGGACCAGGTCTCTGGATGTTCAAGGCTATAGTACAGCTAGCATGTGTCTACATAATTTTATCCTCTTGTGTAACAAACTGTGCAGGTATTTCTTGTACTATTTGGGACACCTGATCTAATTACATTTCAACCCTAATCATCACTCAACTATAAAACGAAAAAGATGTTTCTCTATCAGGTGGTTTTTGCAAACACGAAAAGTTAAAGAGTGAAACAAAGGAAAATACTCAATTTCAACATTGCTCAAGATCTTATATCTTGTGTTCTAAAATAACAAATGTTTTGGAGTCCATTTTAAGTCTATAAATGAATTACTTATTCTATTAGAGTAATGATCTTTTCTTCTTATTTTGAGAGTGCATTAGGAAGAGTTGCCCAAGGTTGAAACTGGTTAGAGTTAAACAGTGTTGAGGAGTGTTGGTAAAGTTTGTAAGTTGAGATTGAGTAGAGTTACTACAAGCAGGAAGAGCCTAGAGTTAGTTTCAAGTTCGATTCTGTAATCAAGAGGTTGATTATAGTGAACTTTTGAGAGCTTGTGAGGGAAATTCATGGTTTTTCCTCACTTTAGCAAGGAGGTTTCCACGTTAAATCTTGTGTTCTTTACATTTTATACACTATTTGTGTTCCTGGTTGGTTTATTTTTTATTGCCAGTGATTGATTTTGAGGGACCTGGTCCTTTATTGTGTGGTGCAACCCCTAGGGTTCTAACAATTTGTATCAGAGCCAGAATACTCTAAAAGGTTCACACCTAGAGTGATTTGGTTAGCATGGTTGCTCTACCTAACCTGGAAGAACGACAATCTACTACTAGGCCACCTAGATTTAATGGGCAGTACTACGGGTGGTGGAAAACCAGGATATTTGACTTCATTATGGCTGAGGATAGTAAGATGATGGACATAATTCTTGATGGTCCTCATGTTTTTGTTAGAGAAGTAAAAGAAGTACAAATTACAAGAATGGTTGTCAAAATAAGGAGGGATTTCAATGATGAAGATAGAAAGAAAATTGAGAAAAAATATACAACCAAGAAACTACTAGTGTGTGGTATTAGACCTGATGAATATAATAGAATCTCATCCTATGAAAATGCCAAGGAGATTTGGGATTGCTTGAGGACTTCTCATGAAGGTACCATAGATATAAAGGATTCAAAAGTAGACATGCTTACTACTCAGTATGAAACCTTTACCATGAAAGAAGGAGAAACAATCCAAGAAATACATACAAGATTTACCTCTTTCACAAATAATCTTCACTGCTTGGGAGAAGTGATTCCATTGTATAAGTAGGTGAGAAAGATTCTGGTGTTCTTCCTAAGTCTTGGGAAAGCAAAGTGGATTCCATAACTGAAGCAAGAAACCTGAAGAACCTCACTGTGGATGACCTGATTAGAAATCTAAAAACCTATGAGCTCAAGAAGTATCAAGGGCTAGAGAAGAATGAAGTAAAAAGAAAAATCCCTGTCATTAAAGGATTCCAAACATAATTCAAGAGAAGAGGACACTAATGTTGCCTATTTGGCAAAAAGGATTGTCAAAGCCATGAGGAAGAGTGGTCAGTTCCAAATAAGACAAAGCAACAACAAATAAGGAAGAAATATTGAGGCATGACACAAATGTTGATGGCCTGAGATTTTTATTAAGGTTTGTCCAATGCACAAGATGGATTACCAAGAATACCTCAATACTGGAGGTGAAAAAGGAAACAACAAAGACTAGGTCCCTGAAAAATCAAGAAGAAAGACTGTAGCTGAATATGTAGTAAAGCAAGCTCTAGCAGCATGGGGAGATTCTTCCAGTGAATCTGATAAAGTTGAGAAGTCTTGAGATATTCCTATGCTAGATGTGGAAGATAGTCTAGTTATCTATGATTCCTTGTTTGCCTTCATGGTTAACACAGAAGATGAAGTAGAAAATAAGGTAACTCTTTGATATTAAGATAAAAAATCTTACAAGTATGTTAATAGACTCTGTATGTGAACTAACTACTAAAAATAATAGCTTAAAGGAGAAAGTAGAGAATCAATAGAATGATTTTATTTCCTTAACTCTTCAGATATCTAAAACTGAAGAAATGGGCACTAAATTAAAATCTAAAAATTTAAGTGGTGTGAGTTAACTGAAGAAGGCAGATGATTTAGATAATAAACAAAAGAAGGAAGCTTCAAGGATTCAGATTGATCTTGAGAAAAAACTGAGGGATCATCAAAAACACCTTATGTATACACTTTACAAGAATGAAAGGTACCTAGTCCATTTGAGAGAAGAGCTCAACTAGTGTCTTAAGTGGACTACTTTTTGACAGATTCTTTCTAATTTGACTAGTTAAGGTTTTAATAATGGCAAAGTCCTGGGATATCAAGGAGAATTCCAACCTTCTAGGACTCAAGGAAAGACTATCAATGATGTTAGAAACAAAGGACACAAACTCCTATGCACTCATTGTGGAAAAGATGAACACTCTAAGAAAAGTTATCAAAGCTGGATGAGAGCAAGAATTAATAGTTTTAGATATTTTTAGTAGGAGAATATACATCTTAAAGGCTTCAAGTCTATAAAAAGGTAAAAAGGAACTCTCTACCTAGATGGGCTAAGAAGGATTTGATCAAACCATTATCCTCCTACTAGAAAGTCAAGCTCAAGTGGGTTCCTAAATTCAACAACTGGTCATGATTCAAGGTATGAGAAAGGGGGTCGCAGTCAGTAATGGGCTATTAATAGTATGTTCTCAAAGCTTAATTTCCAAAGGTTTGACTATATTCTCTCTCTCAAGACACTTCAAGTAGAGGTATCTCATTTTAAAATAGTTGATATCAAAGAACCTGGTCCACTATAGAACATATCTGAAACTTCTAAGTCAAGAAGAATTCATTAGAGCAAAGATAAAGGGTTGGTGATGCTAAAGATGATGGAAAAAGGCTGAAAGATGCAAATAAGAAGGGGGTTATGATTCTTAGGGACCTGGTCCCTAGGGAACTCATCTCAGAAGAAGAAGCTTTAGAAAATTGAATAAAGTCATGTTTGGGCCCTAGTCCCCAGACCTTCCCTGGGAATAAGTTCTGAGATAAAAGGGGTATGCAGAGGCTAAAGCAAGATACTATCCTGACCTAATATATGAATCAATGCCTCTCAATAAACAGGCTATGAAAAGAAGGTAGGCATCCATGATAAGGTAGGTGCATATTATTCAAACTCAGTATCATACCTTTGTAGGTATACACCCATGGAAACATGAAACACCTTGGTTTTTTTACCCTTGAAAAGTTTCTTGGGTTTTGGACTTTCTGGAAAAGGTGACTTTTTGGAAAAGGTATGACTTATGGGTACCAATCATACCCTAAGATATAGTTTGGGGATGGCTCACTCGTATGTTGGGAAGTAGGTTTTCTTGGTTATTGTCCACTATATAATTCAACATCATACTAGTCGTATGGTTATATACGAGGTGTATGATATTATTTCGTATGATGCCTTAGGTATGGACTTATTGAGACAATCCAAGGTACGGTTTGTGGGTACCATTAATACCCTAAGGTATGATTTGGGGTTGGGTGGTCATATTTTTCTCAGTTTAGGGGACTATAGTGAAGGATAGGGTAAGAGTTAAGGTACCACTCATACCCTAGGATATGGGTTAGGGGGTTTGGTCGTACCCACTTGGGAGTTGATTTTTATCTTTTAAGTCGAGGATAATCCAAACATTTCCCACCCCAAACCCTTATGTATCCACATTATATAACCCTTGGTTTCTTCTCATAATATTCTTTGAATAATAGAAATACTTCAAAATACTCTCTCAAACTCACTCTTGAAGATTGGAGGCTAGGTTTTCGAAAAGTGTTCTTCAAAGGTCTCAAGAGTCAAATTTCTCACGAGAATTTGTATGTACTCCTTTCTTCATTGTTACTTCTAACAAAATTCATGTTTTAATGTGTTTTAAACATTGATTATGAATCATATATGGTGGATTTGTAAACCTATATTGAGGGTTTTGGTTCATGTTGTTGGTTATTGGTTTAAACTATGTTCCACATGCTTTTGGTGATGGTTTGCATATATGGGTACTTGTTCGTTATATTTTAACAAACGAATCATGAGTAGCCCTAAAATTGATTATGTATGCTTGGGTTTTGGTCTTGCTAAAGGTATGCCCTCAACATGTTTGATAAAATGCCTAAGAGAATATTTTTACTCTACTATTGAACTTTTATTGGAACTATTGCATGGTATGGTTTGGTAATGGAACCTTAAATGGAATTGGATGGTTTTGTATTGGTTTAAATATTTTGAATGGCATAAATGATTTAAAGTTTTGGAATGGTTTTAAAAGGTACAAATGGTGTGAATGGTTTGGGATGGTTAAATGGTAAGGCCTTGGGGGCTATGAAATTGTTTTGAATGAAAATCTTGAGAGGTACAAAGGAATCCCCTAAGTGAATGAATTAATGAAATTTGTTTGAATGTTGAATGTATTGTAGGATACAAAGGAATCCCACAAGCAAATCTAACTAATGAAATACTTGCGGGGTACATGGGATTCCCCTAAGTAAGCCTAATAATGATGTACTTGTGGGTTTCATGGGAATCCCCCAAGTAACTTAATAATGTAACTTGTGGGGTACACTTGAATACCTTAAAGTTGGTTATAGACATTGCTTGCAAGCTATAGTCGGTATGACAATACCACTTGTAATAGCCTAATTCGATAATAAAGTAAATTTGTGATTTTGTTGTATGGAAATGGTTTTAATTGGACAATAATAGCGGGATGTGATAGCTAACCATGATGGTGAGAGTCCAAGGAAAGAACACTAGAAACTCATGTTTGCCGACACAAGGATAGGTTATAGAGACCTCATATATGATACTTCTAGGGCACACAGGAATACCCTAAGTACACTTGTACATATGTATCATAGAGATCAAGGGTACTCGGGAATCCCCTACTCCTATGGTATCTTTTATTCATGTGGCTACTTGTATTGGAGCTCATTTAGGAGGTTACACTGGACCTATGTAGACCATGGGTGGATTATGATGATTAAACTACACATAAAAAGGTTAATAGTTTTTAAAGGCATGCTAAACCCGAATCTCTTTCCCTGTATGGTGTTATATAAATATATATATATGTATATATCTATGTATGCATGTATATGTATTTATGTTTGTATGGTTTGTATGCATATTATTTATTTACTTTGTTTTACTGGATCGCTTTATTTTATCCTTATCTTGAGTGCATACTAGCGTTCACTCGCTAACCCATCTTTGGGTGGTTGTATCCCCATACAGTGCAAGAACTTTCCATACTACACCTCCTGCTCATTGATCAAATTTGGGTATAGTTGATGTTGGATTAAAGTAGTGAGCTTCCATAGTTCGGAAGGAATCTATTTCATGTCATGGCTTACTTTATATATTTTTGTATTTTTATAGACTTTGGTTTTTGGCTATGGTCGGGGGAATTTCCTGACTAGGTACTCTTTGTTTTGATCTAAAAGCTTTGTATGGGAAACTGTGGACTTAGGTATGGTTTGATTTTGTTATATGTATAATTATACATTGGGTTATTATTTTGGTTTTGGTTTATGGTTTGGCATGGTTACTGGTTGGCTTGGATGGTTGGTTTCAGTTATTGGGTGGATTGACTTAGTTGGGTTGGCCTCAGATTTAGGCTTATCCCAAAGTAACCACATTATTAATACGTTACCTGGTTATATGTTCAGAGTCCATCCGACTAAGGGTATATGTTGTTTGATTAGGTTGGGTATCGGGGGCGGTCTCTAGTTT
The DNA here is from genome assembly GCA_030864215.1 of Capsicum pubescens. NCBI lineage: Eukaryota > Viridiplantae > Streptophyta > Magnoliopsida > Solanales > Solanaceae > Capsicum > Capsicum pubescens. The sequence goes on along the minus strand of CM061538.1, from coordinate 211,722,201 downwards.
TGGTTGGACTGGAGATTATCTATTATCATAAGGCCCCAGTTTGGGTCGTGTCAAGTTTGTATTAGAGACTAGGTTTTGGTTTCATGGGGTGTCCACAAAACTGTGTTGATTAGTGTCTTGCTTATGGGTATGTTGTGCACCACACTTATAATCAGGAGCCTATGAGGCATTTAGGAATGTTCCACTTTCTTGTTGTTCTACTTTTGGGCTATGGAGTCTAAGGTCTTGAACTCTTCCCTAAATCTTCTTTGGTTCATTTTTTGATCATGTCCTCTCAACGACCTAAAGTTGAAAGAAACTCACCTATCCCACTCGAGGACAACATGGATAGATCTAGTCCAACTCATGAGGCACAGACCCGAATAAGGGTCGCAGTTTTTTATGTTCCCCATGAAGTCCCACCGGTCTCTACTAGCCCTATTTTAAAAGGTGGTACTCATGCTCGATTACCAACACTGAGTTTTGATGTTTTATTCATTTGTTGGCCCAGATAGTGACATTTTTGTCATGCCAGTCTGGTCCTAGCGGTGTGAGAAAGAATCAGACAAGGTCGGGAAAGAGAAAGACCAAGAAGACTCACTGTTCAGACCGGGGGAAAGGTTAGAAAATTTATAGTAGGAATAGTGAATAGTGGTTTAAGCAAGGGAATCCGGGAAGTTCCTATGTGGTTGTCAGTATCCCTTATCCTCACTCTTCTAGTGAGTATCAGTTTAAGTAGAGTTCATTCAGTCCCACGCTATCCTTCTTAAAGGTTTTATGGTCGATTGTACCATGGTTATTGCTATGAAGGAAGGAATCAGTGTCTTCATTGTGGTCATTTGGATCACATATAATGGGAGTGTTCCATTAGGTTTGCCACAATGGTGAATAGGATACTGATTGCAACTTCTCTAGCTCTTGTACAAAGGGGTGTTCTTCTAGCTCCAACATTAATCAGGATTGTCTCAATGCTCTCATTTTTCCTCAGGAGTCTAAGGCATCTCCTGATGCTGACACTAGTATGTTGAAAACTATTCTCCCATGGTATGTATGGTCTACTTAGTTCAGGGTTCTTTCTCTTTCTCTTGTGACCTTTTTTGTCGTTGTGTATTTTGGTTTTGCTCCTAATGTTGTTTCAGACTCTTTTTCTATTTCTACCCTAGTTGGTGACTCCATGATTTCTAAAAAAGTTATGGAAGGGTATAGTCATTGTTAGTAGTAGAAAGGGGTCTTGGTGGATTTATTTGACTTAGATATGATGGATTTTGATATCATTTGGGGGATGGATTGGTTGCACTCGTGCTATGCATCCTGAATTTTAGACCCATAATGTTGTCTTTAGGATCCATGGTGAGTCCATTATGGAATGGGAGGATGGTTTCGTTCCCTAACTATTAAGGGAAAGGCTATATCATATCTTAGAGTTTGGATATTAATCTCTAAAGAGGTGTCTCTATCATTTGGCCTGGGTTAAAGGTTCTAACTCAAAAGGTGTTTCTTTGCATTTGATTTTAGTGGTGAGTGAATTTCCTGAGGTCCTTTCTGATGACCCTAGTGGTGTCTTTCTAATGGGGAGGTTAGTTTTGGATTGGTCTTGTTTTGGACACTTGTCCAATTTCTATTCTTTCTTTATAGAATAGTTCCAATTAAGTTATAGGAGCATAAGAAGAACAAATTTACTGGGAATGAATAGGTTGTCCGTAGGTGAATAAGGAATTTTAGGGTGTCCTCCTTGTGGGGTGAACTATATATGTATATTTTATATGGGGTACTTTTGTTGTAGTACATTATAGTTGATAAATACTAGGCTTAAACCTAGATGCTTGATCTTAGTAAAGGGAGTATATTAGCTCAGAAATATCTATGTGAGAATTGTAGAGGTAAATTGGTAGGTGGGATGAGGTGTGTGGAAAGGGTAAGCTTAATGTCTTGGGGAATACAATAGTGGGAAAGTTTTGAAATATAGGCCAGAAATTCAGGTTGAACTGGTGGATTGAGGTTTATTCATTGGATAGGTCAGAGCATAGAGTTTGTATGAATATATTGGGCTCTAGGTAGCATATGAATGAATAAAGTTTTGAGTATAGGAAGACTAGGTGTCCCTAGTATACATCCTTGGTGATACCCATTAGAGTGGAGTGTTGTGCTTATAGGCATCATGGGATGAAGGTCAAGTATTAATCTAAAATATTATTTTAGCGGTGGACTTCAAGGGAAGGTCGGGTTGCATATTCTAGTATTCTCTTCTATCTCGGTTAACAGAGTATTCTACTAGTGTTGCATGCATTCTTATAGCGTTTATGCCTAAGGTTCACATTTTTTATTTGGCTTGTCCCCTGGATATGACTCTTGAATTTACATTACATTATATTACCTAAGGTATATGTGGTTTAGTTTCTTTCGATGTCCAGTCTTAAGGACTTCTATTATGGTATGGTTATGACGGGATGGTTCTTCATTATGGAATAGGTAGTTTCTATAAAGTACTTAGTTCCTATGATGTTGTATTTTGTTTTAGGGGTCTTGCCTTGGGTGGCATGGATAATTCTTGTAATTTGGTTCCTTAATAACCCTTCTTATGATTAGGGTGCTAGTGTCTTGAAAATCATTGTGATGTTTTAAATATGAGGAATGTAGAAGTCCTTAAGTGGGGGAGATTCTAGGGTGGCTACTAGAACTAAGGTTTTGGAAGGTGAGGTAAGGTTATCATCATAAGGAATGGATAGGAGAGGAATAAGTGGTGAAAACTCTTGAGAAAATGAAAGAGGATGCTGGATCTCTAGAAGGATAAATCACACTGCGAGTATAGAAGAGGTAGGCTTGAATGTTGTGATTGATAGACATACCAATCATTGTGTTGGGTACTTAAGAGGCTTGGTGAGATATGTTTTATGAATTATCTTTATGGCATAATTGTTATATGTTTTTGTGTTTTCATATATTGGGGATGTTGGTTATAAGGGTTGATTATGATTTTCCCATGTCTTTTGCTTATGGATTTCATATTATAACGGTGATGAAGCGGAGTAGTGTTTCGAGATAGATGTAAGTAGAGCCCTGTGACCTAATTTTGCTCCTTTTAGTTCTGGATAGGCTTAAACATAGAAGTGGTATACATCAAGACTCAATCTCTTGTAGTGATGTGTCCTTGAGAAATTCTAAGTTGAATCAAACTTGCTCTCTAGCATGAGTTCCATTCATTCGGTATTCCATGGTTTTTGTTGGGGTAAGGTGTGGATGATCCTTTGATAGTTGTTTACCCTTGGGGTGGTATTGGTATCTCAGATTTTTTGTTCTTTAAGGAGGTCTTGGTAAGAATCTTGGGTTGGCAAGTTCCCTTGTTGTGGACAAAATGTATGGCTTCGGTGAAGTTTTATGGTGGAACCAAAAGTCCTAGAAATCCATTTTGGATGTAGAAGTGGGCATGGAGTCCAAGTATCTATGTTGGTTTTCATTCTTGAAACTCGTGTGTAAGGTATGTCTTCTTTGACACATCTTAGTTCTCTAATTTGGTTATAAAAGGGAATGGTTTCTCATGCATTTTGCTTTCTAACTTAGTTAGAGGTCAGAATAGAGGTGTTAAGGTATAAATCGTGCTTGAGACATATGATGAACTTCTCATCTTAGTTTATGACTTGGTTTTCTAATTGGGTTAGAGGGAAGTTTGATGGGCTTTAATGTTTATATCGTACTTTTTCTTGCCTTTACTCGTCATTCGAGGATGAATGATCCTAGTGGGGGAGAATAAAACACCCCGAGTTTATGACCCTTGATAAATTTCTTGGGTTTTGGACTTTTTGGACAAGGTACGACTTATAGGTTCCAATCATACCCTAAGATACGGTTTGGGGATGGCTCACTCATATGTTGGGCAGTAGGTTTGGTTTGGTTACTGTCCAAGATAAGAGTCAACATCATACAAGTCGTATGGTTGGATGCGAGGTGTATGATGCCAAGTTGTATGATGCCTTAGGTGTGGACTTGTTGAGACTGTCCAAGGTACGGTTTGTAGGTATAGTTTGTAGGTACCATTCGTACCCTAAGGTACGAGTTGTGGTTGTGTGGTCATATCTTGGTTAGTATAGAGGACGATAGTGAAGGGTAGGGTATAAGTTAGAGTACCACTCGTACCCTAGGATACGGGTTTGGGGGTTAGGTCATACCCACCTGGAAGTTGATTTTCAGCTTTTAAGTCGAGGATAATCCAGACATTTCCCACCCCAAACACTTATGTCCTCACATTATATAACCCTTGATGGCTTCTCATAATACACTTTTAATAATAGAAACACTTCAAAATACTCTCTCAAACTCACTCTTAAAGATTGGAGGCTAGGGTTTCTACAAGTGTTCTTCAAAGGGCACAAGAGCCACGTTTCTCTACGGAATCTTCTTGTATAATGCATGTACTCCATCCCTTATTGCTAGTTCCAACTAAAGTCTTGTTTTGATGTGTTTTACAAATTGATTATGAATCATATATGGTGGATTTAGAAACCTATGTTGTGGGTTTTGGTGCATGTTGCTGGGTATTGTTTTAAACTATGTTATCACATGTTTTTGGTGATGCTTTGCATATGTGGGTACTTGTTGGTTATATTTTAAAAAAACGGTTCATGAGTAACCTTAAAATTGATTATCTATACTTGGGTTTTGGTCTTGCTAAAGGTATGCCCTCAACATATTTGATAAAATGCCTAAGAGAATGTTTTTACTCTATTATTGAACTTTCATTGGAACTATTGCATGGTATGGTTTGTAATGGAACCTTAAATTGAATTGGATGGTTTTGCATTGGTTTAAATGTTTTGAATGGCATAAATGGTTTAAAGGTTTGGAATGGTTTTAAATGGTACTAATGGTGTGAATGGTTTGGGATGGTTAAATAGTAAGGCCTTGGTGGCTATGAAATTGTTTTAAATCAAAACCTTGAGGGGTACAAGGGAATACCCCAAGTGAATGAATTAATGAAATTGGTTTGAATGTTGAATGTCTTGTGGGGTACAAGGGAATCCCCCAAGCAAAGCTAAATAATAAAATACTTGCGGGGTACACAGGAATCCCCCAAGTAAGCCTAATAATGATGTACTTGCGGGGTACATGGAATCCCCCAAGTAACTTAATAATGTAACCTGTGGGGTACACGAGAATCCCCTAAGGTTGGCTAAAGACATTACTTGTAAGGTATAGTCGGTATGACGATACCACTTGTAATAGCCTAAATTTATAATAAATGAAAATGGTTGTTTGGTTACGTGGAAATGGTTTTAATTGGGCAATAATGTCAGGGTATGATAGCAAACCGTGGAGGTGAGAGTCTAAGGGACGGACACTAGAAACTCATGTTTGTTGACATGATAAAAGGTCATAGCAACCTTATGTATGACACTTCTGAGGTACACAGTAATCCCTTCAGTACACTTGTACATATGTATCATTAAGAGCGAAGAGTACTAGAGAATCTCCTACTCCTATGGTATCTCTGATTCATGTCACTATACTTATCGGGGCCCGTTTAGGGGGTTACACTGGACTCATATAGCCCGTAGGTGGATTATAATGGTTAAGCTACACATACCAAGGTTAATGGTTTTTAAAGCCATGCTAAACTCGGTTCTCTTTCCCGGTATGGTTATATATATATATATATGTATGTATGGTTTGTATGCATATGGTTGGTCTGCTTGGTTTTACTGGATGGCATTATTTTATCCTTATCCTGAGTGCATGCTAGCATTTACTCGCAAACCCATCTTCAGGCAGTTGTATCCCCACACGATGTAGGAACCATCCATACTACTCCTCATTCTCATTAATCGAACTCGAGAACAGTCAGTATTGGATTGAAGTAGTGATCTTCCATAGTTAATAAGGCATCTATTTCAAGTCATGGATTACTTTGTATACTGTTGTCTTTTCATAGACTTTGGTTTTTGGCTATCGTCAGGGGAATGTCCCGACTAGGTACTCTTTGGTTTAGTCTAGAAGCTTTGTATGGACAACTGTGGACTTGGGCATGGTTTGATCATGTTATATATATAAATATACATTGGGTTATTATTATTTTTTTGGTTTATGGTTTGGCATGGTTATTGGTTGGCTTAGTTGGTTGGTTTCGGTTATTGGGTGGATTGGCTTGGTTGGGTTGGCCTCAGATTTAGGCTTATCCCAAAGTCACCATATTATTAATACATTACCTGGTTATATGTTCGGAGTTCATCCGACTCAGGGTACATGTTGGTTGGTTGTGTTGGGTATCGTGGGCTGTCTACGATCTCGATTGTACTAGCGATTGTCCATTACAACAAGGCCCTGGTTTGGGTCATGTCAGAATAGCTCTATAAGTGGACAAATATGACAAATACAAATTTGAAAGCTCTCTCAAAACAAAAGGACAGGGACCTAGTCCCATCTCAGGTTAGTACCTATACAGGATACACTAATAATCATAAAATGTTATCTAAAAGGGGCCATATGTCTTTCTTTCTCTATAAAAAAAAGTCAATTCTTTTACAAAATGAAGAGTCGCTCTTATTAAGTTGATACATGTCATTTCAAAATGAACCTCTCTTAAAAGACAACTGTGACTTCTAACTGCTGAGTTAGACCTTCCTATTTTTTCTTCAACAATTTCAACTTATCTTTTTAAATCGACAATCTTCTCTATACAAAACTAGTTCTATTTCATCTCTCTTACTCTCAAAATCAAGTGGTTAATAATCCTACTTCCTCAAACCCTACTAACAGTCCTGAAATAGATAAAACCCTACAAAATCAAGCTGAATATTCCCAATACTCTGATCCTTAAATAACAAAAGCCATAGAAGACATCATCTTAAGTCTCCACCTAGAACCTAAGTCAACTTTAACCACTGAGTCATCTACGAAAAAAATCAAAAACTCTTAAACAAGTCAGTTTCTATTGAATCTTCATCAACCCTAAAAATTTATGTTCAACCAATCATGGTAGATGATCCAAATAAGGGCTATCAGCCACCAGTTGATCAGGAAATCTTCAACCCGAAATTCCTCCATCCTCGGAAAGTTCAAAAGAACCTGAAGATTCTCAAATCCTTGGGTTGTCTAAAGAACTCAAAAAAGCTAAAACTTCCAAAAACTTGTGAGAACCAGGCTATCCTACTCCCTCAGATTCAAACCCTATTTTTATCAGTTATTTGGTGAAGAAAGAAATACTAGTAAAAAGGGTTGATCTTTCCTGCAATGAGAACTGGGTGGCTGAAAATTTGTTTTTTCTTGCATATGATACCAAGGAAAGCTCAGTTAATAGAGAAGAACAAGAAGTAGGTGATAAGAATAAAGTAAATAAGGAAAAATACATGTTGTTGCCTCCAAATGAGGAGGATCATGAGGATGAGGATGAATTGCCTCTGAGATGGTCTATGAAGAAACTATGGAGAAGTAGTGATAAGGAGAAAGTGGTGGACTCTGAGGTGAAAGTTATTAAATCCTATTCTACAAGAGGATCTAAAAAGAAAATGTTAGAAGATGCAATGAAGGCTAAACAGACATCAACCATGAAAAAAAGCTCAAGAAAATTATTGCAGTAGAGGATAAAAAAGATATTGAAGTTGTAGAGGTTGAAGGAGGGGAGGACATGAATTCAAGAGTTGTTGCTGTCACCGAAGAAAAAGAAAAAGAAAGTTCATACTGCTGAGATCACCAGGTCCTCTAAGTCAAAGTTTGGTAGCCCTGCTGAATGAGGCAGAAACACATAGTTGTCAAGAAAAAAAAATACTATGAGGGACCTGGTCCCAAGAGAGAACAATTTTGGTTAAAAAATTAAGTTGTAGTCCCAAGAGAAGCAGACAGGATGAAGAGGTGAAGGATGTCGCAAGAGAACGAAGGAATAAGATGTTGATGACACGGAAGGTTTTGATAGAAAGAATATTTGATCCCAAGATATATGAGAAGCCTAGAATGATAGAACTGGTTGAGTATGCTAGACACCAAGGTCTTTGTCACTTATTTGAGGAATAAACTCCCATAGTGTTTGATAGTGAGGCCAGAGAATTTTATTACACCATAGATTTCTCAGAAGATGGGCTAAGTTTGAATACCCAAGTGCAAGGAAAGACTATCAAACTAGATGAAGAGCCATTAGGCAGGATCTTGGATGTACCTGTTGTAGGTGTGAGAACTGTGGTAAAGCAATAGCCTACAACTGAGTTTATGATTAATGTCCCAAATATGGGAGGGACATCAATAGTTGCAGTGAATTTTTTTTTTAATTAGTGAGTTTTAGTTGGTATTTGAGTTCATTAACAAAGTTCCATTGCCAATATCTGAGAAAAGAACCATAGCATCAGTTGTTAACTTGCTTTTGATTGAATGCTTAAGTAAATTTGAACTATTAAGTCACCCTGCTCTAATGATAGAGCATATGCACAAGGTGGTTAAACAAAAAGAAGGAAGACATGGGATGTCATATAGTTATTTATTGAATAAAGTCTTTGAGCATTTTTGAGTGGTTGGAACTAAGGGGACACTAGCAACAGTCAAGAAGATATTCAGTCTGACAACTCTAGTGGACAATGAACATCTTGAAGGCAAGGTTGGAACAGTGTCTAAGTTGTTGAATGCTCAAGAAAAATTGGGCAGGGAAATAGAGAAATTAAGAATTAAGTTAGCTGCAAAGGATGATAAAATAGTTCACCTGAAGATACAGAACCAAAGTTTATCTTCTGAGAGAGCAAGTTCCATTGAAGAACTTGCAGCAAAAAATGCAAAGCTCCAGACTAAAATGGAAAAACTGACTGGTAAAGTTCATGGAATTAATGTTGAGGTGAAGGTCCTCACCAAACAGTAGTTGGATGTCCATGCAGCGGAAAATGTAAGAATGGAGATGCTGATTACGTCCTTTTCCCCCAAGTCTCCCTCTACCAAAATCTTGTTATCCCTATTCCCTCATCAACCTTATGTCAATTTCATATCTTGGTTATCATGATGGCCTTTTGATGTGCTATAGAGATATAGCACTTTCGATGCTTAAAACGAGGAAAATATGCAAGTTTTTGAGGCCTTTTTTTAGATATGATCGGTTTTGGGTATGTTTTGTAGAAAACCACATTTTGGATAATAAGTTCATGAAAATGGTGCAAAAAGTCTTTTTGTCCACTTTTGGAGCGATTACGGATGAGTGGGATGTTTCCGCCTTGATCGTGATCAATGCATGTTCAAGAGTCAAAGAAGAGCTGAAAACAGACTCTCGGCACCTACTAAGTCAACCTAAGAACTGCATGTACATCTATGGACTGCATGTAGAGGAAGCGGGTACCATAAATACCAAATCCCCGAGAGTTGACTTACAGGAAATTGACCATCCGCAACTTGCGGTCTATACCTGCACCCTGTACCAGACCACAGGTGCCACTTGTGCCCTACCTAACCGCAGGTATAGAAAGCAGGTGGCCATCGACCATGTTTTCTCCTATTTCATCTGGTCTTAGTTTTTAGGGTTTTCTCTTATACAATAAATACCCCTTATGTACTGTTTAGTAGAGAGAAAACACTTTTAACACTTAGAAATATATTTGAATTTCAAGATCCATCTTTGATATTGAGATTTCATTGTATAGACTTTGATTGATTATTCAGTTTATGGTTGTGATTTTCCTTTCATCCTATCATTGTGATTTACTCTGTAATTTCCAATATGAATATTATTGATTTTATCCCAATCATGAGCGGCTAAAACCCATAGCTAGGGTTGTGGAAACTCTGGAAAATTGATGAAGTAGGGAAAGTGAGATTGTTGATCTGAACCAATACCTATGACATGCATTGCGTTATCTTTGTTTTGATTGATTTCTTAATGGGTGAATATATTAGGATCCATCCTAGATATTGCTGCTACTTACTCCAAAAGAGGAGTTGTGGCTAGGTAAAGATAAAGACAATAGTAATTTGGGAGTTAATATTCAATCTATTGCAGTACAACTGAATATAGTAAATAGTTGTTATCTTCTGTCTAATAATTTAAGACTCAAAAGGTAATATATAACTGGGATCAAGATAAAGATTAGTAACGCGACACCCTGAGACTCAAAATATAAAGGGTGAAATCCTCCTACTCGTCCAAAAAAATATAGGAGGTACATAACTTATCAATTTTGCATGCAAAGAAGTGGGTTGGTTCAACAACTCACGATAAGCTTATGGATTTGAGACGCCAGGGGGAGCATAATCATAGTGTTCACCTCCGACTGATTTTCAACCAATTTAATATTGTTCTTTGTTCGAGACGACTACAAAGAAATCCCTCCATTTATTTTTCTTGTTTTTCCCGTACACTTCAACCACTGAGATCTGTCTAACCACGTGTTACCTTGGGATTCGAATCCCACCTTAGTTGGGTTACTATATCTTGACAGCAATAGTACCATCATCTAAAATGTGGTGTTGCTTGTAAGTCATCAAAAAATTAGCGTCATTCCCGAGGAGCACGGTGTTGATTTGTAGATTGAGGATGTTGCAATTTTTGGGTTTTATTTTTATTTTTGGTCTTAGTTGGGCATACTCTGGTGTATTACTAGCACACGGAGTAGATCCGATTCCTTACTCCCAGTGAATCCGAATCCAGAAAGGATCCTACAAACACCTGGTAGGATGTCTGATCCAAAAAGAGTTGATAGTCTTGAAGGGATTCATGATATTGTACCTCCTGCCGAAGGAGTACAACATATTGTTGATCGTCATACTGGTGAGCTTCTAGATCAAACTAAAGTTAAGAGGAGAGAAGTAGAAAAAGATCAAAGGTAGCTAGGGATACAAATCTAGATAAGCAGCAGACCACTAAGCAGCACTCGGTGGGAACCAAAACAAATCTAGAGGTGCCCGTGTTCAAGTTATCCCAGCATATCAGTATGTTCATCCATATATAGATAAGGAATAAGATATGGGATATGTTGAGCCGACAGAGACTGGAGCCATCGTACCTCCTATTTTGCCTCCAAGTATCAAATGTGACATCACGAGTGCTATGATACAACTTCTAAATTAAAAGGGTGTGTTTGCTGGATTGCCTATCGATGATGCAAACTTGCACGTTGAAAATTTCCTTGGGATCTACACTTTGTTGCCAATCTAGGGGTAAATTTTAAAGCACTTAGATTGAGGATTTTCCCCTTCTCACTTACAAGAGAAGCATCTTATGATTAGGGGAATTTTCAAGAGGCTCTATCATGACTTGGAAGGAGTTGCGCAGTCAATTCTTAAGCAGGTTCTTCCTTCTGTCAAGGATGTTATAGCTGAAGGACGAGATCTATAATTTTAGGCAGCTGTAGTCAGAGTCTATTTATGAGGCTTGGTTCAAGTTTAAGAAGAAGATAAGCATGGTGACAAATCATCAGTTATCAGGAATAAGCTTATCTAAGATATTCTACAAAGCCCTGACCATTAGCTCTAGAGCCATGGCAGACACTAGATATGGAGGAGCATTTATGAGATTATGATGGGAGGTAGCTTTGGACATGTTAGATCGGATCTTACTCTCTAACCAAGGGTGGCAAACTCAGGAGGCTGAGAGGGGATATGGTACGTATGCTATTAATGCCTCTTGCAACCAGAGAGCAGCTGACGATACAGTAGCGCAAGAAATTATGTTTCTAAGGAATGATCTAGGGGTACTAGCAAAGTAGTTTTCAGCAACAAATAAATGTAGTATAAGCACAGAGGCCAGCTCCCAAAGCGTATGAGTCAGAATTGGAAGAGAAAGATAATTATTTGGATTGTCAGATGGTGGGTTTCAAAGCCAAGGTCAAGGGAACCAAGTTCAGAACTATTATAATAGAAATAGAGACCATAGCAGAAAGTGATATTAAGACTGGAGGAAGAAGGATGACTATAGAGAGAAGGGAAATAGGTATATTCCACCTAGTAGACGTGATACAGAATCCAGAATGAAGGAGTTGTTGGCTAAATTAGTAAAGGGTCAGGAAAATAAAGAGACCATCTTTAAGGATATTAAGGCTAATATTCTAGGGTTTACCTAGAAGGTCAAGTCACATTCCACTACTATCATATAGTTGGAGCATCATTTTGGGTAGATGTTATCCACTCTAAACTAGAGGAAACCAGGTACCCTTCCGAGTACCATAGTACAAAATCCAAAAAATGACGGTCACGTACTTGATTTTACCACAAGGAGTGGTATCACTACTACGGATCCCCCAATGCCTGCTACAGAAGTTGTTGATTATGAAACAGTTGTTGTTAAGTCTGAGAAGGTAACATGTGTTAGAGGTACAACTTTTAAAGATAAAGGTAATGGTCCGATCATTGATCTAGAAGTCAGACAGATTCTGAGACCACCCTCACCTTTTCCTCAGCGATTGAGGCAAAAGTAAGAGGAAGATAAGTTACAACAATTTATTAAGATGCTGAAATAATTGAGCTTAAACATACCTCTTCTTAAGGCGTTAGAGCAGATGACATGATACGCCAGGTTTATGAAATAGTTGGTCACAATAAAGAAAGTAGAAACTTTTGATGATGTTGATGGTGGGCACCAGTGCAGTGCAGTCACGACTAGGTACTTGGCGCAGAAAAACGGGTGATATCAGAGCGTTCAATATACCATACACTATTGGTTCATCCAAATTCTCCTGAGCCTTGTGTGATTTAGGGGCCAGCATTAATTTGATGCCACTTTCCATATTTAAGCAATTAGGCTTGAACCCTCTGGAACCAACTTTAATGCGGTTAATGATAGCTGACCGCACAGTGAAGAAGTCCATGGGAATCTCTTTTGATATGATCGTGAGGGTGGATAACTTCATCTTTTTGACTTACTTTATCATCTTGGACAGTGACGTGACACCAAGATGCCTTTTATTTTGGGAAGATCATTCATGGACACAGGTAGAGCTATAGTTGACATAGAAAAGGGTGAGCTAAAATTCAGAGTCAACGGTGAGGAGGCAACGTTCAACATTCAAAAGTCCATGAAGCATCCAACCGATATGAGGGTAGTGTCGGTGATTGATTGTATTAATAACCCTGAAAGATATTCCTATAGGTATCTTGATGAATTCTTAGTAGTTAAGATACCCAAGTCATTTCACGACATTAAATCAAGCTCTACATAGAAGGCAATCCATAGTCTTGTTGGTGAAGTCTGAGTACCAATATAGCCACATCGTGTCGCAATGTTAAATCAAGCATTGAGTGGGAGGCAACCCATTATATTTTAGTGTTAAATTTTTGTTGTTTTTGTATTTTTGTAGGTTTTAGCATTTGGAACTTACCCAAAATACAATAAACTTTGATACATTCATCGATTTCCATATAAGGAGACTATGTGATCAGCCCATCATGGTCACAAGTCCCACTCGGTAAGTTGAGTAATAAGTTGAACAGTTGAAATTTTGAGGATGAAAATGATAAGTTATGGACATTGGCACCTAATTTTACTTTTGGGACCCAAAACCTAGGTTGCGGGATCATAAGTATCTGGAAAATGTCAACATGCAAAGTTTGGGTTGCAAAAAAAAGGACAAAGACGTTGGCTCGTTACCTGTGCCAGCACTTGCGGGTCACGAGTACTACCTACACCCAAGACCTGACCGCGGGTACGTGCCGCAGGTAGGGTTAATTTTATGCCCACTTTTTAGTTAAAATTTTGAGGCCACCAACATTTAATTATGACCTAAAACATCCCCCCACCTATATAGAAACATTCTTACCCTCATTCTAACTCATTCAAATCCTCAAAACTTCACTTTTCTCTTTAAATTCAAACTTTTCACTCAAAACATAAACCAACACTACACTTAAGAAAAGGTTAGTTTGACACTTGTTTGAGATATCAACTTGTCCCCAACACACTAAAAACAAGTTTCAACCTTAGTTTTGCTTGAGTTCTTCATTATTCTCTTCCAAATTTTCATATAAGAGGTAACTTTCGTAGCTCCTAATGGTTATATATTGGTGTATCTACTATTAACACAAGTTGATATGCTTATTTCATTACAAAATATATTGAAAATATCATGCTTGTAAGAGGGAGCCTTAAAATAGACCAAAATCATAATGTAGGGCCTTATTTTGAATTAAAATTCTATGTTTAGGCCCTAATCAGAAGTTGAACTTGAATGGATCAAAGTAATACCACGAGTTGAACATATTTGTTGCTTTGAAATTTATGACTCTTGAGTAGAGTATATACATTGGATTTGTTGGGATTTCAAAAAGGTTATATCGGTGTGAAAATTGAGGAAAAATCAATCTGTTTAAATTTTGAGTTTTTCTTCAACTTTTGTTATCCCTCACTTTTGCTGGAAACTGATGATGATAGGCGTATTTACATGCCTAAAGCACCTTAATGTACCAATATTTTAGCTAAGTTTTGAGGACAAAATATATAATTCTTGCACTTTTAGTCCTTTTTCCTGTAAGTGAGCTAACAAACGTGATTAGCAAGTTTTCAGGTATAAATGATGAAGATTCCAGCACTTTATGGATAACTTGACGCCAAAGGAAGCTTCACGAAAGAAGGAAAGCAGCGTTTGGAAGCCTATGGACTGAAAGTGATGCATGGATAACTTGTCCCGGACAAAAACAACATTTCTAAAGACTTTGGGGATCAGCAGTAACTTAGTAGGATTAGGATAAGGATGCAGTAACCTAGTAGGATTAGGATAAGTACGCAGTAGCCTAGTAGGAATAGGATATGGGTGTTATAAATACCCTATTTTGCTGAATTTTTCATCATTCATGCTTTTCAATTAATTCAAGCTTTTTATTATTGACTCATTCATTAATTCTATTCTTTTTCATTCAACTTCCGCTCCTAATTCACGTTACAATTGTTAACAGATAAAAATGCTAACTCGTGGGAAACACCAAGAGGAAAAACGTCAACCTTGTTGTGACGCCACACTCCTCTCCAACGTGAGATCATTCTAGTTTTGATATGATGATGATGTTTATTGTGATCTCCGTTGCGCTCATAAGTAGCTAAACTTCTCTGTTAGGGTTATGGAAGCCTTATGAGATACTATCTATTGCTATGAGTTTGTGAATTCTTGATACGTATGCTGCTTATATCATTACTCTCTTCATCTTAATTGAATTCTTGTGGTTGCAAACATATAGAATACGCCAGTATAGCATTAACTTGTTTGAAAGAAAAGTTACATGTCTGGAAAAGAGAGAATGACAAGGAAATAGGGCTACCAACCCCTGTTTAAAAGTTAGTGCCGTAACTAGATTAACCTCTTAGAGAATTCGTACCATTAGTATACGCTTTAAGCTCGAAAGAGTTAAAGTGATATAATCCTTGATGGTCGAAAGACACTAGGATTTACCATAGAATACGAATCTCTATAAGCGCATGCATGTCTGAATTCTGCATAACTCATAACCAATAGATACGTAAAACTCATAAGGTGGACATAACCCTAACTTCCAATTCTCATTAATTAAAACCTACTAAACATTCCGTTTTTCTTTGTTACTTTGATACTCTTAATTCACGCTACAATTAAATTCCCCCTTTTTCGTAGAATTTTTTATCAACAGTCTACTAATTGTTGCATACTTAGTGACCAAGTATTCCCTGTGGAATTCGACACCCAACCCAGTTGGGTTCTATATTTGACAACGACCGCTTACACTCTTACGAGAGCTGTAGTTTGAGCGTTATCAAATTTTGGCGCCGTTGCCGGGGAATTCAGTTGTCAACTAAGTTTGTGATAGTTAATAGACCCTTTGGTCAAAGATTCTTGAATTTTACTTTTAGTTATTGTTTTTGTTTTATTCAAGTTTGTTTGAGTGCATGCCAAACACTCGAAGTTCAGGTCAACCGTTATTACCTATCAATCCTGAACCACAACTTATTGGCAGAATGGATGCACAACGTGACATTGACAGAAGGGCGGCTCAACAGGAGCAGGCTAGACTAGCTGCACTGGCAGCTGCTCAAGTGCATCAACAGAACATTGTTAACCCAGGTCGTGCAACAAATCATGATGATGAGGACATGGGTGATGATGAGTTACTGAATCCTAGGCGTGCAGATGAAGTGGCAGCACCTATGCACCGGAGAGATCGTCTAGCTAGAATGAGACCTGACCGTCGAGCTATGAAGGCTCCTTTTGATGATGATGATGACGATCTTGATGGAGCTGGTGCCACAGGGGCTATTATTCCTCCACCCTTGGCACCCGGAGCTAAGTTCAATATCACTAGCACTATAATTCAGTTATTGCAACTCAAGGGATTATTTGGTGGACTAGCAGGCGATGATCCGAATATGCATCTGATCAACTTTATTTCTACATGCAAGTCATTTGACAATCCAGGAGTTGGGCAGAATGCAATTCGGCTGCGCTTATTTCCATTGTCCCTGTCTGGGGAGGCAACTCTATGGCTGAACGGGCTGACTCCTGATTCTATTACTAATTGGAGGCAATTGAAAGACGCTTTCCTAGAAAGATTCTTTCCGCCATCCAAGAGAGCGCAGTTGAGAGACGAGATCAGCAATTTTCGACAACTTCCAACTGAAGCTCTCCACAAAACATGGGAGAGATTCAAGAAGAAGCTTATGAGATGCCCAAACCATCATATGACCAATGTCCACTTGATGGAGATATTATACAGATCTTTCAACTCGGTGACTAAGCCAGTGGTTGATAACGCAGCAGGTGGATCATTCATGGACCTCACTTTTATTCAGGCAAGTGATATGCTAGATCGTATGACAAAGCAAAGTAGAGCTTGGCATACCAGAGATTCTGAGGTAGCAAGCCCTACTGTATCTATTAGCATGACAGCAGAACAAAGGCGAAGAGAGGAAGAACGTGATCATGATATGGCGCACATGAAAATACAAATGGATCTTCTTACAAAGCATCTATTATCAGGAAAGACCGAAAAAATCAAAGTTGTTTCGTCAAAGGAAGAGAGGAATCCGATTCCGAGGAAGAAGCCAACTACTTGAACAATCAGGGGGGTTTCCGAGGCAATGCCCAAGGAAACCAAGGTCGGAACTATTATGATAAATCTGGAAACAAGGACCGTGATCAAGGAAGTTGGAAAAATAATACCGACAGGAGTGGTTTGTATGTTCCTCCTGGAAGACGTGACGCCACTGCATCTGGTTCTGGAAATATGTCCATGGAAGATATGATGGCTAAGCTGCTGAAAGGAGTAGAGGCAACCAGCACAGGAGTAACTGAGGTAATAAATGATCTGTCCTCAATAAAGCAATTGGTTGACTCACATTCCACTTCAATAAAACAGCTGGAGCAATAATTGAGTCAATTATCTGCGGCATTCAATCAAAGAAAAGCTGGAACACTACCTAGCGACACAATGCAAAATCCGAGGAATGATGGATCGTGTATGGCTATTACTACCCAAAGTGGTAAAGTGTTGGAAAATCTATCTAAAGGCAAGCAGGTAGTTGATGATATAGCAGATAATATTATTGACGCAGAATGTGAAGAGGCCGAAGAAGCTGAAGAGTGTGTTCATGACGTCACCCCTAGACGTCTGCATCCTGAAAAGATTAATAGTTGGAAGCAAGATAAAAAGAAAGTTGTGGAGAAAACTATTCCCCTTCCACCACCACCTTTTCCTCAAAGACTGAAGAAGAAGGCTGACGACACTCCTGAAAAAGTTGATAATAGAAAGGAAGATAAAAAAGAAGTGGTGGAGAAAACAATTCCCCTTCCACCACCACCTTTTCCGCAGAGACTGAAGAAGAAAGCTGATGATACCAGGTTCAGTAAATTCATGACTATGTTGAAGCAGCTGACTATTAATGTTCCTTTGGTCGAGGTGCTGGAACAAATGCCTGGGTATGCTAAATTCATGAAGGACCTATTGACAAAGAAGCGGGCAGTAAGCTATGAGCCGGCAGATAATATTCATCATTGCAGTGCAATTGCCACAAGGTCCTTAGTACAGAAGAAGGCAGACCCTGGTGTTTCACTATTCCTTGCACGGTTGGATCTATGAATTTTGCCAAAGCATTGTGCGATTTGGGAGCTAGCATCAATTTGATGCCACTATTTGTCTACAGAAAGTTGGGATTGGGCGACCCTACACCAACCAATATGCGGCTCGTGATGGCAGATAGGTCGGTAAAACGACCTGTGGGAATCTTGAATGATATGTTGGTGAAGGTGTCTACCTTTATTTTTCCTGCAGACTTTGTGATTTTGGATTGCGAGGTGGATTCTGAAGTTCCCATAATCTTGGGACGTCCTTTCCTTGCAACAGGAAGTGTGCTCATTGACATGAGAGCTAATGAGTTTTTATTTCGGTTGAATGACGAAGTGGTCCTCTTTGATATATGTAAAGAAATGAAGCAGCCCAGCGATATGAATGTGTTCTCCGTAGCTGATGTTCATTATGAGGATAAGAAAGCATTATCTGTAGAGAAACAGCTTACTGTTGAGCCATTGTCTGTTGCGCTGCTGAATGTTGAGCATAAGGACAATGAAGATTATAAAGAAACTATGTGTGCTCTAACAGAAATAGGGTCCTATTCTCATACTCCTAAACAGCCGGACCTTGATCTTAAGAATCAACCGTCACCAACAGCGAAGACTTCCATTGAAGAGCCCCCAGTGCTAGAATCAAAAGAGCTCCCCAATTATCTAAGGTATGCATTCTTGGGAAGTGGAAATACACTTCCGGTGAGTGTGGCAGATGATTTAAGTGAATAGCACGTAGAGGCTCTCATCTCTGCTCTGAAGAGATACAAGAGAGCTATGGGTTGGACTATTGATGATATAATTGGTATCCTTCCTGGGATATGTATGCACAAGAGTCATATCGAAGAAGATTGCATGCCTACAAGTAAGCATCAGCGTCGTCTGAATCCATTCAGAAAATGATGCCCCATCTATCTCGATGAAGTCTAAGTAATCGAGATAGCTATGTCGTGCCGCAATAATAAATCAAGCGCTTGGTGGGAGGCAACCCATCGTTTTTAATTGTTTTGTTTTCTTAAGATTTTGTCGAGCCACGACCAAAATTAAGGCGCTTAATGGGAGGCAACCCATCGTTCTAATCATTTTTGTTGTTTTTGAATAAGTGTAGGTGCAAGAGGTGTAAAGGAGGAGATTGGTTTCAAATTTTGATTTGGACGTATTGCATGTTGAAGGTGGTAAGTTAGGAATGAAGAAGCAAAAGGCTATGGGTTAGGCATTGCCTATGAAAATATAGGCAAAGAACAAGGCAAGGCCTATGTAAATCTAGGCCACGAACAAGGCAAGGCCTATACTATGGCCTAAGATCTCGGATTCTAGAGTGCCATAGCATAGGCGCCGCCTATGCTCAACAATGCCATAGCATAGGCGCCGCCTATGTAAAAGCCTTTTGTCTCTGAATCTACTATGCCATGGCATAGGCGCCGCCTATACCTAACAATGCCATAGCATAGGCGGCGCCTATGCTCAATAAGGCTTTGCAAAAGGCGCCGCCTATGCCAAGCATAGGCAAAGTATTAGGCGCCGCCTATGGTCACTTTTGGTCTCCAAATCCGATTCCAAATGGGTCAAAACCTGACCCAAGCTTGTCCTATAAATAGAACCTTAGTCTTAGAACAAAAATTCATTGAAACCTCAACCTAGGCGCCGGCTACCTCTCCAAAATCTCTCAAAAATTTTCCTTTTGCTCTTTTACTTTGCAAGAACATCTTCCGAGGCCATCAACCAAGTAAGTACTTCTTTGTTCTTCTTTTATATTCCGTAAGTACTACACTACTATGCCTATAATAAATTGTTAAATCTTGAAGTAGTATTGGTGATTTGAATATGGTTGATTTGTTGTGATACAACTAAGTGAGTGAAAGAATACGTAATGATGCTCTTGATTTGGTTCTGACTTGTATTTGATTGTTAGAAACTGTCATACTTTTGCGGAGTCGACATGGTGAAGTTAAGTGCATAATCTTCAAAATTGAATGTTTGAATGTTTGAATAACTCGTTCATCGAGATAAAGATCATGATTGAATACAAGCATGAGATGTTGTGATTATTTCTATACCATAACTTGATACGATCTCTATGCAGTAGTCTTGTTCAAAAAAGTACATTAATCCAAACAGGAGAGTATGATCAAGATTACATGAAATAGAGTTGGAAAGGATAGTTAAGACGACATGAAAGTATGACTGTGCTGAACATATTGTTGGAACATATCGCCCAAATGTATGACGATGAAGTCTGAGTAGTCGACATCACTCACTTAATTAGTTTGTGCCAACAACTTAAGTGTGGGGTGGTGCCATTACTGTTTGTTTATCAATTGAATCTTCTGAGATAAAGCTAACATGACTCTATTAGGATCTCAGGTAGAATGGCCTCAAAAGGACGACAAGAAAAACAAAAAGTATCCACCTCACAGAAAGGTTAGGAAAGTGGAAGAAAAGAGCAAGTTGAATCCTCCTCGCTACAAATACCTCAACACACTTTTGGATCAAGTGGGGTACAATTTGAGGAAACTCTGAGGATGACGACTCTAATGATGATTCCGACGCAGGGGGTATGACCCCAGACATAGAAGAGGAGTCCGACTAATCAGGTTTTCCGTATTTATTTTCCACTGAGGGCAGTGTGTCCCGTCTAAGTGTGGGGTGCTAGTATTCGTATGTTGTACTTCTTTGCCTACATTTATTGTTATATTTTTTTGTTTGTTTTAATTAGTCGTAGATTTTTTTAGATTTTGATGCATGAAATTGTTCTGATAGGCGGCATGGTATTATGACAAGAGTTTGTGCTAGAATCATTACTATTGAGACATTTAGGCTCTAAGTGTGACTCACTATGTGATAATTGTGTGGTTTAATTCATTCATCTATTAGGGTCAAGAGTCTATAATACTCCCAATAAAGTTGACCATGTGCCTTGTGTGTGTGAGGATATAGTATATTCTTGGTTGTGACTGATGCTAGAACTTGCCTGGTGTGTGTGTAAAGAGAAATAAAGAGTGCAAGTTTAGGAGATGATTTAGGCATTTCTTTGGCAACCTGTATTTGTTTACCTTCCTTTTACCTACCCATGAACATTATCTTATTTAACCCCCTTTGAGCCTTTAGCCATTTTCTTTGACAGCCTCATATGTAAGCCGAATCCATTTTTTTCAAGACCATAATTTGATCCAAATTCCTAAGTGCTTTAAGTTGTGAAGTCATGTGACAAAATAAGAGGAAATTGGGTGAGAGTGATGCCTTAAAGTGAATTGGTACTTGAATTTGTTATGAAAAAAAAAGAGTGGCTATCATAGAGGTGTGTTATAAAAAAAAGAGAAAAGAAAAGAAAAAGAAATAGAAAAACAAAAAGATAAATTGTGTTTATGATTAAATAAAAAGATAGTTATGCTTGAATGGCAAAATAGGTGAAAAGGGGATAGATGAAAGAAAGGTAGCAGGGTTGATTAAAAGAGAGTGTTAATGGCATAATGTGATGAATTAAAGCGCTTAGGAACATAGTCACTATTTCTGGCCAAAATAGTCCTACCCGTCCCTTAGCCTACATTACAACCTGTAAAAGACCTAATTGATCCTAAGCTTAACATTCTGATATTAGTAGAGCATTACACTAAGGGAAATCCTATGGTCATCAGTTGCAACATATGAATTCTTTGAGAGAGTGAGAGCAAGGATAATCTTATATCCATGTTCTGAAAAATGCAATACTTGTGAGTGATTATGGGTAATATCTTATGTGAGACACACATGGTTGATGAGTTTTGGGTAGTCTTGTATGATTCATTGTGCCTTAACTTTTGAATATGAATTAACCATCATCACGAGTCTATGTTGGAGGTTGAATTGTTTCTAGAAGTGATTAGAAAACTACTCTTTGTTAATAATTGTCGTGCCTGTCTTGATGAATATTTTGTGTTGTTACTGTGAAACCCTAAGTAGATGTTTATATGGACATGATATATTGTTCGAGGACGAACAAAGCTTTAAGTGTGGGGTGTTGATGATAGGCGTATTTACACGCCTAAAGAACCTTAATGTACCCATATTTTAGCTAAGTTTTGAGGACAAAATATATAATTCCTGCACTTTTAGTCCTTTTTCCTGTAAGTAAGCTAACAAACGTGATTAGCAAGTTTTCCGGTATAAATGATGAAGATTCCAGCACTTTATGGATAACTTGACGCCAAAGGAAGCTTCACGAAAGAAGGAAAGCAGCGTTTGGACGCCTATGGACTGAAAGTGACGCATAAATAACTTTTCCCTTGCAAAAACAGCATTTCTAAAGACTTTGGGGATCATCAGTAACTTAGTAGGATTAGGATAAGGATGCAGTAACCTAGTAGGATTAGGATAAGTACGCAGTAGCCTAGTAGGAATAGGATATGGGTGTTATAAATACCCTATTTTGCTGAATTTTTCAGCATTCAAGCTTTTCAATTAATTCAAGCTTTTTATTATTGACTCATTCATTAATTCAATTCTTTTTCATTCAACTTCTGCTCCTAATTCACGGTACAATTGCTAACAGAGAAAAACGCTAACTTGTGGGAAACACCAAGAGGAAAAACGTCAGCCTTGTTGTGACGCCACACTCCTCTCCAACGTGAGATCATTCTAGTTTTGATATGATGGTGATGTTTATTGTGATCTCCGTTGCGCTCATGAGTAGCTAAACTTCTCTGTTAGGGTTATGGAAGCCTTATGAGATACTATCTATTGCTATGAGTTTGTGAATTCTTGATACGTATGCTGCTTATATCATTACTCTCTTCATCTTAATTGAATTCTTGTGGTTGCAAACATATAGAATACGCCAGTATAGCATTAACTTGTTCGAAAGAAAAGTTACATGTCGGGAAAAGAGAGAATGACAAGGAAATAGGGATACCAACCCTATTTAAAAGTTAGTGCCGTAACTAGATTAACCTCTTGGAGAATTCTTACCATTAGTATACGCTTTAAGCTCGAAAGAGTTAAAGTGATATAATCCTTGATGGTCGAAAGACACTAGGATTTACCATAGAATACGAATCTCTATAAGCACATGCATGTCTGAATTCCGCATAACTCATAGCCAATAGATACGTAAAACTCATAAGGTGGACATAACCCTAACTTCCAATTCTCATTAATTAAAACCTACTAAACATTCCGTTTTTCTTTGTTACTTTGATACTCTTAATTCACGCTACAATTAAATTCCCCCTTTTTCGTAGAATTTTCGATCAACAGTCTACTAATCGTTGCATACTTAGTGACCAAGTATTCCCTGTGGGATTCGACACCCAACCCAGTTGGGTTCTATATTTGACAACGACCGCTTACACTCTTACGAGAGCAGTAGTTTGAGCGTTATCAAATTTTGGCGTTGTTGCCGGGGATTAGAAGTGATTAGAAAACTACTCTTTGTCAATAATTGTCGTGCCTGTCTTGATGAATATTTTGTGTTGTTACTGTGAAACCCTAAGTAGATATTTATATGGACATGATATATTGTTTGAGGAAGAACAAAGCTTTAAGTGTGGGGTGTTGATGATAGGCGTATTTACACGCCTAAAGCACCTTAATGTACCCATATTTTAGCTAAGTTTTGAGGACAAAATATATAATTCCTGCACTTTTAGTCCTTTTTCCTGTAAGTGAGCTAACAAACGTGATTAGCAAGTTTTCAGGTATAAATGATGAAGATTCCAGCACTTTATGGATAACTTGACGCCAAAGGAAGCTTCACGAAAGAAGGAAAGCAGCGTTTGGACGCCTATGGACTGAAAGTGATGCATGGATAACTTTTCCCGGGCAAAAACAACATTTCTAAAGACTTTGGGGATCTGCAGTAACTTAGTAGGATTAGGATAAGGATGCAGTAACCTAGTAGGATTAGGATAAGTACGCAGTAACCTAGTAGGAATAGGATATGGATGTTATAAATACCCTATTTTGCTGAATTTTTCAGCATTCATGCTTTTCAATTAATTCAAGCTTTTTATTATTGACTCATTCAATAATTCAATTCTTTTCATTCAACTTCCACTCCTAATTCACGTTACAATTGTTAACAGAGAAAAATGCTAACTCGTGGGAAACACCAAGAGGAAAAACGTCAACCTTGTTGTGACGCCACACTCCTCTCCAACGTGAGATCATTCTAGTTTTGATATGATGATGATCTTTATTATGATCTCCGTTGCGCTCATGAGTAGCTAAAATTCTCTGTTAGGGTTATGGAAGCCTTATGAGATACTATCTATTTCTATGAGTTTGTGAATTCTTGATACGTATGCTGCTTATATCATTACTCTCTTCATCTTAATTGAATTCTTGTGGTTGCAAAAATATAGAATACGCCAGTATAGCATTAACTTGTTCGAAAGAAAATTTACATGTCTGGAAAAGAGTGAATGAAAAGGAAATAGGTCTACCAACCCCTGTTTAAAAGTTAGTACCGTAACTGGATTAACCTCTTGGAGAATTCGTACCATTAGTATACGCTTTAATCTCGAAAGAGTTAAAGTGATATATTCCTTGATGGTCGAAAGACACTAGGATTTACCATAGAATACGAATCTCTATAAGCGCATGCATGTCTGAATTCCGCATAACTCATAGCCAATAGATACGTAAAACTCATAAGGTGGACTTAACCCTAACTTCCAATTCTCATTAATTAAAACCTACTAAACATTCCGTTTTTCTTTGTTACTTTGATACTCTTAATTCACGCTACAATTAAATTCCCCCTTTTTCGTAGAATTTTCGATCAACAGTCTACTAATCGTTGCATACCTAGTGACCAAGTATTCCCTGTGGGATTCGACACCCAACCCAGTTGGGTTCTATATTTGACAACGACCGCTTACACTCTTACGAGAGCTGTAGTTTGAGCGTTATCAAATTTTGGCGTCGTTGCCGGGATTAGAAGTTATTAGAAAACTACTCTTTGTTAATAATTGTCGTTCCTGTCTTGATGAATATTTTATGTTGTTACTGTGAAACCCTAAGTAGATTTTTATATGGACATGATATATTGTTCGAGGACGAACAAAGCTTTAAGCGTGGGGTGTTGATGATAGGCGTAATTACACGCCTAAAGCACCTTAATGTACCCATATTTTAGCTATGTTTTGAGGAAAAAATATATAATTCCTGCACTTTTAGTCCTTTTTCTGTAAGCGAGCTAACAAATGTGCTTAGCAAGTTTTCAGGTATAAATGATGAATATTCCAGCACGTTATGGATAACTTGACGCCAAAGGAAGCTTTACGAATGAAGGAAAGCAGCGTTTGGACGCCTATGGACTGAAAGTGACGCATAAATAACTTTTCCCTTGCAAAAACAGCATTTCTAAAGACTTTGGGGATCATCAGTAACTTAGTAGGATTAGGATAAGGATGCATTAATCTAGTAGGATTAGGATAAGTACGCAGTAGCCTAGTAGGAATAGGATATGGGTGTTATAAATACCCTATTTTGCTGAATTTTTCAGCATTCATGATTTTCAATTAATTAAAGCTTTTTATTATTGACTCATTCATTAATTCAATTCTTTTTCATTCAACTTCTGCTCCTAATTCACGGTACAATTGCTAACAGAGAAAAACGCTAACTTGTGGGAAACACCAAGAGGAAAAACGTCAACCTTGTTGTGACGCCACACTCCTCTCCAACGTGAGATCATTCTAGTTTTGATATGATGATGATGTTTATTGTGATCTCCGTTGCGCTCATGAGTAGCTAAACTTCTCTGTTAGGGTTATGGAAGCCTTATGAGATACTATCTATTGCTATGAGTTTGTGAATTCTTGATACGTATGTTGCTTATTTCATTACTCTATTCATCTTAATTGAATTCTTGTGGTTGCAAACATATAGAATATGCCAGTATAGCATTAACTTGTTCGAAAGAAAAGTTACATGTCTGGAAAAGAGAGAATGACAAGGAAATAGGGATACCAACCCAGGTTTAAAAGTTAGTGCCGTAACTGGATTAACCTCTTGGAGAATTCGTACCATTAGTATACGCTTTAAGCTCGAAAGAGTTAAAGTGATATAATCCTTGATGGTCGAAAGACACTAGGATTTACCATAGAATACGAATCTCTATAAGCGCATGCATGTCTGAATTCCGCATAACTCATAGCCAATAGATACGTAAAACTCATAAGGTGGACATAACCCTAACTTCCAATTCTCATTAATTAAAACCTACTAAACATTCCGTTTTTCTTTGTTACTTTGATACTCTTAATTCACGCTACAATTAAATTCCCCCTTTTTCGTAGAATTTTCGATCAACAGTCTACTAATCGTTGCATACTTAGTGACCAAGTATTCCCTGTGGGATTCGACACCCAACCTAGTTGGGTTCTATATTTGACAACGACCGCTTACACTCTTACGAGAGCTGTAGTTTGAGCATTATCAAATTTTGGCGCTGTTGCCGGGGATTAGAAGTGATTAGAAAACTACTCTTTGTCAATAATTGTCGTGCCTGTCTTGATGAATATTTTGTGTTGTTACTGTGAAACCCTAAGTAGATGTTTATATGGACATGATATATTGTTTGAGGAAGAACAAAGCTTTAAGTGTGGGGTGTTGATGATAGGCGTATTTACACGCCTAAAGCACCTTAATGTACCCATATTTTAGCTAAGTTTTGAGGACAAAATATATAATTCCTGCACTTTTAGTCCTTTTTCCTGTAAGTGAGCTAACAAACGTGATTAGCAAGTTTTCAGGTATAAATGATGAAGATTCCAGCACTTTATGGATAACTTGACGCCAAAGGAAGCTTCACGAAAGAAGGAAAGCAGCGTTTGGACGCCTATGGACTGAAAGTGATGCATGGATAACTTTTCCCGGGCAAAAACAACATTTCTAAAGACTTTGGGGATCAGCAGTAACTTAGTAGGATTAGGATAAGGATGCAGTAACCTAGTAGGATTAGGATAAGTACGCAGTAGCCTAGTAGGAATAGGATATGGATGTTATAAATACCCTATTTTGCTGAATTTTTCAGCATTCATGCTTTTCAATTAATTCAAGCTTTTTATTATTGACTCATTCATTAATTCAATTCTTTTTCATTCAACTTCCGCTCCTAATTCACGTTACAATTGTTAACAGAGAAAAATGCTAACTCGTGGGAAACACCAAGAGGAAAAACGTCAACCTTGTTGTGACGCCACACTCCTCTCCAACGTGAGATCATTCTAGTTTTGATATGATGATGATGTTTATTATGATCTCCGTTGCGCTCATGAGTAGCTAAAATTCTCTGTTAGGGTTATGGAAGCCTTATGAGATACTATCTATTTCTATGAGTTTGTGAATTCCTTATACGTATGCTGCTTATATCATTACTCTCTTCATCTTAATTGAATTCTTGTGGTTGCAAAAATATAGAATACGCCAGCATAGCATTAACTTGTTCGAAAGAAAATTTACATGTCTGGAAAAGAGAGAATGAAAAGGAAATAGGTCTACCAACCCCTGTTTAAAAGTTAGTACCGTAACTGGATTAACCTCTTGGAGAATTCGTACCATTAGTATACGCTTTAATCTCGAAAGAGTTAAAGTGATATAATCCTTGATGGTCGAAAGACACTAGGATTTACCATAGAATACGAATCTCTATAAGCGCATGCATGTCTGAATTCCGCATAACTCATAGCCAATAGATACGTAAAACTCATAAGGTGGACTTAACCCTAACTTCCAATTCTCATTAATTAAAACCTACTAAACATTCCATTTTTCTTTGTTACTTTGATACTCTTAATTCACGCTACAATTAAATTCCCCCTTTTTCATAGAATTTTTGATCAACAGTCTACTAATCGTTGCATACCGAGTGACCAAGTATTCCCTGTGGGATTCGTCACCCAACCCAGTTGGGTTCTATATTTGACAACGACCGCTTACACTCTTACGAGAGCTGTAGTTTGAGCGTTATCAAATTTTGGCGTCGTTGCCGGGATTAGAAGTGATTAGAAAACTACTCTTTGTTAATAATTGTCGTTCCTGTCTTGATGAATATTTTATGTTGTTACTGTGAAACCCTAAGTAGATTTTTATATGGACATGATATATTGTTCGAGGACGAACAAAGCTTTAAGCGTGGGGTGTTGATGATAGGCGTAATTACACGCCTAAAGCACCTTAATGTACCCATATTTTAGCTATGTTTTGAGGACAAAATATATAATTCCTGCTCTTTTAGTCCTTTTTCTGTAAGCGAGCTAACAAACGTGATTAGCAAGTTTTCAGGTATAAATGATGAAGATTCCAGCACTTTATGGATAACTTGACGCCAAAGGAAGCTTTACGAATGAAGGAAAGCAGCGTTTGGACGCCTATGGACTGAAAGTGATGCATGGATAACTTGTCCCGGGCAAAAACAACATTTCTAAAGACTTTGGGGATCAGCAATAACTTAGTAGGATTAGGATAAGGATGCAGTAACCTAGTAGGATTAGGATAAGTACGCAGTAGCCTAGTAGGAACAGGATATGGGTGTTATAAATACCCTATTTTGCTGTATTTTTCAGCATTCATGCTTTTCAATTAATTCAAGCTTTTTATTATTGACTCATTCATTAATTCAATTCTTTTTCATTCAACTTCCGCTCCTAATTCACGTTACAATTGTTAACAGAGAAAAATGCTAACTCGTGGGAAACACTAAGAGGAAAAACGTCAACCTTGTTGTGACGCCACACTCCTCTCCAACGTGAGATCATTCTAGTTTTGATATGATGATGATGTTTATTGTGATCTCCGTTGCGCTCATGAGTAGCTAAACTTCTCTGTTAGGGTTATGGAAACCTTATGAGATACTATCTATTGCTATGAGTTTGTGAATTCTTGATACGTATGTTGCTTATATCATTACTCTCTTCATCTTAATTGAATTCTTATGGTTACAAACATATAGAATACGCTAGTATAGCATTAACTTGTTCGAAAGAAAAGTTACATGTCTGGAAAAGAGAGAATGACAAGGAAATAGGTCTACCAACCCCTATTTAAAAGTTAGTGCCGTAACTGGATTAACCTCTTGGAGAATTCGTACCATTTGTATATGCTTTAAGCTCGAAAGAGTTAAAGTGATAGAATCCTTGATGGTCGAAAGACACTAGGATTTACCATAGAATACGAATCTCTATAAGCGCATGCATGTCTAAATTCCGCATAACTCATAGTCAATAGATACGTAAAACTCATAAGGTGGACATAACCCTAACTTCCAATTCTCATTAATTAAAACCTACTAAACATTTCGTTTTTCTTTGTTACTTTGATACTCTTAATTCACGCTACAATTAAATTCCCCCTTTTTCATAGAATTTTCGATCAACAGTCTACTAATTGTTGCATACTTAGTGACCAAGTATTTCCTGTGGGATTCGACACCCAACCCAGTTGGGTTCTATATTTGACAATGACCGCTTATACTCTTACGAGAGCTGTTGTTTTAGCGTTATCAACTGGCAGCTGGTTTTTTAGGTTCATATGAACCCTAAAGTATAGAAATCCAGTACTTCAAGAAGACAGGCAGAGTCTCCTGAGCTTAGCGGTTTAGTCGAAGAGTATCTGAGGCAGCACTATATAGATGTTGTAGTTGTAGTGACACGTAGAGTCAGAAGAGAACAAACTTATTAAGCTTCTATATCAGCTGCAGCCCGACTGAGGATGAAGTAAGTAAGGATATCACTACCACATACTCTTCCACCTAATAATGATGAGGAGAAGGAGGAGACAGAGTTTGAGATATCACCTTAGGTTACTCAGGACCCCCAGAGGGGTCCCAGGATTTTGCCGAAGAGGTTGAGTAGGAGTAATCATCAGCGGTACCCCATAATGAAAAGGGTATCTTCATTTACAATCATCAGCGGTACCCCGGTATGAAAAGGGCACCACCACTCATACACAATAGACAGATATACCCCATTCTAAGGAGGGTATAGTATAAGTTTTCCATAATGCATAGAAGGAGCAGACACCTGCACCTACCGTAGATGCACCTCTTGATGAGGGACATATGAGATAGTGTGTGGAAGGAATGCGACATATATATGAGCTTGATAGCAATTTTTAGGAGATAGACAGGCCTACGTGATGTATTTATGAGAAGTGTCAGATCGACTTACCGGGGCTAAAGCAGCAACCACAGTTGAGGGCAATATTTGTTAGATATCAGCTAGGGTGGATGACTAGACCACTCAGTTCTTATAGCCCAGCTATGGTGCGGAAGTTTTATATATCTTACAGAGCCACCATATTCCTTCCTCTATGCCATCATCAAGGCTTTATCATATTTGCACTCCAACCATAATTTGATCATACACTAATCTGAGTGCTAACACAGATTAAGGATTGTATGGGATTATCACATTATGTGGGAGGTTGAGCTCAGATCTTAGAGGGTTGAGATGGATAGGTGAATATCCAGTTAGATTTTACCATAGGGCGATGAGATCCCATGGATTATAGGACAAGTTATGATCAAGAAGGGTCTATTTACACTTGATGCAAAATTTTGGTGGTTTCCAATTAGATATCGCCTGCTACCCACTTCTTCAGATAACATATTAACGTGAGAGGGAGTTTCACTAGTTACCTACTTGATGGTTGTCTATGATATTAATTTTTTTTCCATCCTCAAGTATGAGTTACATGATCGAGCCTTTGGTGAGCTGACTAACATTTAATTTCCTTGTATGATCCAGAGGCTATAACACAGGTGAGCTTGAGTTACCAAGTATTAATAAGAGGGTGACTGTGATCGTGACTACACAGATGAGGACCATGAAGGGTCTGTCACGTCCATATAATTCTAGGAGATCTAGACAGTGGTCAGCAGTACCACAAGCCCAGTCTGAGGGCCCAACAGTTTCTGCAGGGCCTAATAAGGCACATATAGATAATACGGGTGTTGGTATAGATAGGGGAGAAGAGAGATGCTCCAAATTTGAGTACGCAGGGAGAGGGGACATAGGATTCTTCTTCATCAACCCCAACTTTGACCTCAGAGCTGGTTGGTGCATCTACAGAGCCTGCTCTCCCATCCTCTATAGCTCCTATGACAGGTATGATTACTGTATCCAGTGAGTTTTTTTAGAGTCTAGTGGATATCTAGAGGGACACAGTCGCTCGATTGAAGGTTGTCGAGATTGATATTACTACCCTTTTTAGGCAGATAAGATCAGGGGTCAGACTAGATTTGAGCAGGTCGAGGCTAAATGGGAGTCTGCTCAGAGAGCCGCACTGTCAGAGTTACATATTGATTTTCATACATGGATTAGTGAGCTAGAGAGATGAGTTACATCCTGATATACAGAGATAGGTGTGCCAGATCTAGTTTTGATGAGGGAGTATTTTGATATCCTACGAGCAGAGGTATGCTCTCTCGCATAAAGCCGGGTGGAAGTTACTCCCTCAATGATACCCCTTATAGTAAAGATATCACCTCGCATCCACCGAGAAATTTTGACTTATTTGTGGAGGATGATGTGAAGGTCCTAGTAGTTGGGATGAAGAGAGGTCACTTGCATAATTTTTAGGATCCTGTTATGATAGAGAAGGAGGCCCTTAAAAAGTTTAGACATGATTCTTTAGATACTGCATTCTAAGATAAGTAGAGGCGTGATGCTATAGCAGGGGGTGCATCATCCAGTAGTGTACCGCCACCACCACTGCCTCCGCCAGCTTATATTCCTCTATTTGGGGATGCTCCTAACTCGGGAGCCTAGTGCATCCCAGGTATTTTCTCACTTCCCTATGTTATTTTTTGTTTAAGCACATTGAGGACAATGTGAAATTTTTAGTTGAGGTGGGCATACCATGCCACCATGGGTTTTTATTGTCGTACTTTTTTTTCTGTCGCCTGCGGTATAGTTTTAGAATTGGCATGTCTAGGATAATTATGTGTCATATTATGTTTTTTTCTCTGTATTGTGATGTTTTGTGTAATTAGGATATTTTTTGAGTATTTAGGGCAGTAGTCATATTTTGACTAATTTTTAATACCCCTCCAAAATTTGAGTTTGTAGAACTGTGTTGATGTACATATATGTGAACTTTGTGGATCTTGTTATGGAATTAGTATTAGGCATATGATTACCATTTCCTGACAATTGCATGAATTGGATAGGTAGTAGTTGGTGATATTGACTCTATGCTGTGTGTGTGAGACACTACTTAGTTCCCTTTGTATGTTACATTCAGAACTTCCCTGGTTAGTCTTGCCTAGGTTGAAGGATATTCAGTTAGGAGAGGATCATAGGTCCTTTTTTATTTTAGTCCACTATTAGCCTAAATGACCTCATATGTGTGAATTGTATCCCTTGATCCCGAGTTTAAGCCTTATAAGCTTATTTTTCTTATTTTCTCCATTCACCTTTTCATTTGTATTATAATTTACCTTTTTTGTCCCTATTCCTCCTTAGACAATAAGCACCTCAACATAGCCTAAAAACCTAAAGTTAAGAGTGGCTATAATAGGCGTGCATAGTGTAAAATAGGTATGAAGAAGGGTAAAATAGGAGAAAAAAAAGTAGGGTTAGGTGTGGTAGCAAAAGAAAAAGAAAGGAAAAAAGAAAGAAAAGAAAAATTGTTAAAAACAATTAAAAAAAAAGAACAAAAGACCACACCCAACCTTTATCTGCAATAAAGGGAAAAAGGGAGAAATTAGAGTGGAATAAAAGGGAAATTGGCTAGTAAGTGAGACCCCAAAGTTAGTTTAGTGCCAAGGAGGCTTAGTCTCTTTAAATGTCGATATCTATCATACCATCCCCTAAGACTACATTACAAGCCGAGAAAAGTCCTATAGTGATCCTAACTTGACTATCTGAATGTTAAGGTAAAGAAAATAAGGGCAACCCTATAATATTTGACATGCATTAATTGTAACTTCTTTGTTGAGTGTGAGAGTGTCTTGACTGTCACTACATTGACATGAATTATTTCATATGAGTGAGTGGGACATCCTTATTGTTAGGGTACTTGAGTCATATTGCTAGCTATTTGCTTGATTTTTGTAGTGTATTTTGAACATAAGAGCGGTTGTCTGTTACTAATGTACTGCCATAGCTTGATTTCTTTGTGTCAAATTATTGTGCTTCATATTCATACATAGTTGGTTTTGAAAAGAGGCATAGGAGGGGATGTTATGATTTGAACTTAATGTGATGACTGACTACCTTAAATATCTTAGATTCTCTTAGTTAAATGTCATTTTTGTTTTGTTGTGTTTTTGCTGCCTGAGGACATACAAACTCTCTAAGTTGAGGGTGTTGATGTGCTATAGCAATATAGTACTTTCAATGCTTAAAATGAGGAAAATATGCAAGTTTCAGAGACCTTTTTATTAGATATGATTCATTTTGGGTATGTTTTGCAAGAAACCATATTTTTGGATGATAATTTTAGGAAAATGGTGAAAAAAGGTATTTTGGCCACTTTTGGAGCGATTATGGATGGGTAGGATATTTTTTGGCTAGATTGTGAACAATGTATGTTCGAGAGTTGAATAAGAGCTGAAAAACTGACTCTCGACACCTACTAAGTAAACCTACGAATCGGATGTACACCTACGAACCACATGTTGATTAAGTGGGTATCATAAATCCTAAAATTCTGAGAGCTAACTTGCAGGAAATTGACCATCCACAACCTGCGGTCTGCATTTGCCCCTTATGCCCTTCCAGACTGCAGGCACAGAGAGCAGGTGGCCACTGACCCTGTTTTCTCCTATTTTGTTAGGGCTTAGTTTTTAGGGTTTTCTCTTATACTTTAAATACCCCTTATGTACTTTTTAGTACAGAGGACACATTTTAACACTTAGAAATATATTTTGATTTCAAGATCCATCTTTGATCTTGGGATTTCATTGTATTGACTTTGATTGATTATTCAGTTTATGGTTGTGAGTTTTCTTTCATTTTATCATTGTGATTTCATCTTTTCTTTCCAATATGAATGTTATTGATTTCTTCGCAATCATGAGAGGTTAAAACCCATAGCTAGGGTTGTGGAAACCCTGGGAAATTGATGAAGTAGGAGAAGTGCAATTGTTGATCTGAACCAATACCCATGGCATGCCTTGCTTTATCCTTATTACGATTGATTTCTTAATGGGTGTACACATTAGGATCAATCCTAGATATTGCTACTTACTCCAAAAGAGGAGCAGTGATAGTAAAAGATAAAGATAACAATAATTTTGGGAGTTAATTTTTAATTTGTTCTAGTATAATAAAATATAGTTAATGGCCATTAGCTTTCGTCTAATAACTTGACACTCAAAAATAATAGTTAACTGGGATCAAGATAAGGGTTAGTAATGCGACACCTTGAGACTCAAAAGGTAAAGGGTGAAATCCTCCTACTCATCCAAAAGACTATAGGAGGTACATAACTTATTGATTCTACATGCAAGGTATTGGGTTAGTTCAATAATGCACGATAAACCTACAGAGTTGAGGCGCCATGGGGAACACAATCCTAGTGTTTACCTCTGACTGATTTTCAACCAAGTTGATATTGTTCTTTGTTCGAGACGACTACAAATAAATCCTCATATTTACTCTTCCTATTTTGCCCATAGATTTCAACCACTAAGATCTATCAAATTTCGTGTTCCCTTGAGATTAGACCCCAACCTTAGTTGGGTTACTATATCTTGATAGCGGACGTACCATCATCTAAAAGATGTGTTGCTTGGATGTCATCACCTTTAAAGAATGTTATTTTTATGTG
Organism: Capsicum pubescens; assembly: GCA_030864215.1. NCBI lineage: Eukaryota > Viridiplantae > Streptophyta > Magnoliopsida > Solanales > Solanaceae > Capsicum > Capsicum pubescens. The sequence goes on along the minus strand of CM061538.1, from coordinate 211,687,501 downwards.
TTATTTTAGTATGATTGTACTGGTACTGACTTTTGTTTTATGAATGAATCTTGGTTTGTTTGTTACATCTATCTACTTCATTTTAAAACTATTCTTCATGATAGTGTTTCTCCAATGGCCATGAGTTAACTAACATATTCTTATCCTTACTGGTGGTTTACTATTTTCACATTTCAATGATGCTCAAAAGGGGCGATATTGATTTTATATGGTAGGGATTAGGTACTAGGTGTAGATGAAAATATGTCTGGTGTAAATGAAATCTTGAATTACAGGTATATATGGTATGTTTATAGGGGTAAGTATGATGAGGCACAATGATAGGGGAAATTAAAAATGTTGAGATTTTTTTATACAAATGACAACAAGGAACCAGGTCCCTAAGTTGCATGTTGATAGAAGCATGGTGTTGCATGATAGGGTGAATATTCATCTTTAGTAGTGGTAATCACATTGATTAAATATGATGAATTTGTATTGATGCTCAAAATTCTGTGATTGGTTTTTCAATATCAAAAAGGGGGAAAATTGTTATATCTTGTTTTAATGATGTGCAACAGACTATAAGGGACCAGGTCCCTGGATGGTCAAGGCTACAGTATAGTTGGCACGCGTCTACACAGTTTTATCCTTTTGTGTAACAAACTGTACAGATGTTGCTTGTACTATTTGGGACACATGTTTTAATTGTATTTCAACCCTAATCATTACTCAACTATAAAAGGAAAAGAATTTTTCTCTATCAAGTGGTTTTTGTAAACACGAAAAGTTGAAGAGTGAAAGAAAAGTAAAAACTCAATTTCAACATGGCTCAAGTACTTAACTCTTGTGTGCTAAAATAACAAGTGTTCTTGAGTCTAGTTTGAGCCTGTAAATGAATTACGCATTCTATAAGAGTAATGATCTTTTATTCTTGTTTTGAGATGCTTTAGGTAGAGTTGTCTAAGGTTGAAACTGGTTAGAGTTAACCAATATTGATGAGTCTTAGCAGAGATGTCAAGTTAAGATTGTAGTAGAGTTACTACAAACAGGAGGAGCCTAGAGTTAGGTTTGAGTCTGTAATATAGAGGCTGATTATAGTAAACTTTTGAAAGCCTATGAGGGAAAGCCATGGTTTTTCCTCCATTGAGCAAGGAGGTTTCCACGTTAAATATTATCTTCTTTATATTTCCTGCAATGTGTTGGGTTCCTTCTTGGTTTACTGTTTTATTTCCTGTCACTGATTTTGAGGAATCGGATCCCTTACTATGTGGTGCAACCCCTAGGGTTCCAACATCTTGGGATAAACTCTTAATTTTATTATGAGCCCAGAAGGAGGAACGATAGGATAGACCGTGGGATATATGGGATAGGATTGTACTCTTTCAATTGATTGAAGTTATGATTTGCGATTATGATAGAAATATACTTAATTTGCCTTATGGTTACATCTGTACGTCTTAATCTTTATAGTAGAACTTGGATTAGATCATTGTTAACACACGTCACTATAGGGTTGATACTTGACTTGTAAAAGGATATTTTTTACTTCTTGGTGGATCACATACATTTTTATGTGCACTTGGGCGTAACAACAAGCCCTACATAAGAAGTGTGTAACTCATCCCAAAGACCATATAACTTAGTGAAATAAGATGCAATGGTAGAAGACCCTTGAGAAGTGAGATTAATTTCCCTCTGAACTGAATATACTCCATATCAGTCGACTGACCAAATCATTTATTTATATCAACCCATATGTCCTTACCAATGCCAAAATACATAACACTAGTATTTATATCAGTGGATAAGGAATTGAGAAATCAAGCTATGATTATAGCATTCTATCTCGAATAGAAAGAAAAATATGGAGATTGAGGAGATTATGTAGGGACTGTTGTGGTGATAATCCCTATTTTTTTCAATGAAAGTATGGTAAGCATACTTTTCTGCAAAATAACTAAACTAGTACCATTGAACTAGGGAGAATAAGACGAGACCTTGGGTGATAAGGGTGAATATAGAAAGGGTAAGACTGTGACACTGTGAACTCTGCAAACCCTTGACTATCAGAAGTAAAGGAAGTAATCATGACTCAATCACTAGCTAAACATGCAAGTTTTTCAGCCAAATACATAACTAATAGCAATAGAAACATAGGACAACAGAACAAACCTTAACTGTACAACAGTTATTTCCACAAAATTTTAAACAAAGAAGGTAGGTGCGAGGAGAGAATCACAAATATCTTCTCTAATACCATGTTAGAGTTCCATAGCTCTAGATCGAAGAATAAATATTAATAGAGAAAACTCTAGAAACTTGAGAGAGGTAGAGATAGAGAGAGAAAGATAAGATATTTCCATTTTACTCAACTGAAAAGAAAATAAATTGTTGTTCTTTATAGAAGCTCCTATCAGTATTTATATAAAAGACGAAAAATAGAAAGAGATAATTTCAACTATATACAATAAAGTAATTGATTTACAAAAAATATCCAAGTTTTGATTTATAAAAAAATAGCCAAAAAGCTAAAATACTCGCATATTAGCCGTGGCGAACTGTGACTAAATGGTATTAAAATCGTGGCTAAATGACCCATTATTTTTTATGATAACTAATAATTGTATTAATCACCAATGCAAATTCATATATAATTTTTCAAATGTTATTAATGCAATGTATCAATATTGTATAAATAGTTATGTAGTGATCAATATTGTATAAATGGTGTATAAACATATATCAATATCTTATAAATAGTGTAAGAACATGTGTATGATATATATATATATATATGTATATATGCAGTGTATATCTATCTATCGATGTTGTATAAATATTTATGTACTGTATATGTAATGTATAGATATTGTATAAATGTGGATGGATATTCTGTTAATAGTTATGTAATTTATTAGTTTTGTATAAATGGTATAGATGTGTATATATGATGTATCGATATTGAATATATAGTATATATATGATGTATAACTATCTATCATAGATATATATACATCTTAGAACTTGAAAATTTTCACACCAAAACATGCCTTTCTTTGAAATATTTACTCCAAATCTCAAACAATCATGTGAAATAATTGATGCATCAAGAGAACCTAGTATTATGTTCTAGTCTATTTATTCTACTTATAATGTTGATACAAGCTCATTTTAATTTAAACTCATCTCTAATAGCTTAATGACATAAGTAGCTTGTTAAATAGTACTAAATTCCTTATCCAAAATCCTAATAGCATCAAACAATAATTGTTACATGCACCTGAAGCAAAGTTGGAAATGCATTACAACCAATGACAATATTCATGGGACATTCTAGTTCGAGTAAATATATTTTTAGTTAAAACCTATTCAACACCTTACAATTGGAACAAGGGAATACAATAATACAACATCAGTAGTTAACCACAATAGTTTCCCTTCTGCTCAATTGGTGTCCCTAGAATTGAACAGTACTACATGTCCTTTTTGCTCCAACTGGCTAGTTACTCACTCTACAAAATAAAATTTTAGTTGTACTCTTAAATTAAATTACATAATGACTTAATTACAAACTCAATAACTATATAAATTAATGTCCTTTTAGATTTAACCACATCCAAAATTTGAATAATATCTCTATAATGGTTATACTAGAATGAAACAACTTACATAGAAATTTTTTATTTCTATATTGGAGATAATAAAGTAGCAGCTATCAAATCAAAAGAACCTCACACTTAAATTCAACTGCAACATTATTTAAAGAACTTGGTCATTATCAAGTTTTTTCAATTTCGACCAACTCAAAATCTCCTCTAAATAGTATCAAATTTTAGATATAAGCTAGTCTTGATATTTCAAGACTATTCAAATGTTATTCACTCAAATTGATTCATGTTAATGGCACATCAAATTTTTAAAAAGTGAGCTTTCATGAAACTTTAATGGGTGAAGAAATAAATGGCACATCGAATTTTAAAAAAGTGAGCTTTCATGAAACTTTAATGGGTGAAGAAGAAGAAAAAAAGAAGAAGAACAAGAAAAAAAAATGGAGGAGGAGAAAAAGGAGGACAAGGAGGAGGAGGAGAAGAATGAGGAGAAGAAGAAGAAGAAGAAGAAGAAAAAGAAAAAAAAGAAAAAAAAGAAAATGAAGAAGGAGAAGGAGAAGGAGAAAGAGAAAGAGAAGGAGGAAGAGAAGAAGGATGAGAAGAAGGAGGAGAAGAATCAGAAGAAGAAGAATAAGAAGAAGGAGAAGAAGGAGGGGGAGGAGGAAAATAAAGAGAAGTAGGAGAAGAAGGAGAAGGAGAAGGAGAATGAGAATGAGAAGGTAGAAAAGGAGAAGAAGAAGGAGAAGGAGAAGGTAGAGAAGGAGAAGGAGAAGGAGAAGGAGAAGAAGAAGGAGAAGAAGGAGAAGGAGGAGAAGGAGGAGAAGGAGGAGAAGAAGGAGAAGGAGGAGAAGAAGGAGAAGGAGGAGAAGGAGGAGAAGGAGAAGAAGGAGAAGGAGGAGAAGAAGAAGAAGAAAGAGGAGAAGAAGAAGAAGAAGAAGGAGAAGAAAAAGAAGAAAGAGGAGAATAAGAAGAAGGAGGAAGAGGAGAATAGCACATCGAATTTTAAAAAAGTGAGCTCTCATGAAACTTTAATGGGTGAAGAAATGAAGAATAAAGGACAAAGCAGGAATGAAGAAGTGATGAAGAAATAAATAAGAAAAAGAAGGAGAAGAAGAAGATAACAAGGAGGAGGAGGTGGATGAGAAAGAGAAGGAAAAGAAGAATAAAAAAGTGAAGGAGGAGGAGAAGAAAGATGAGAAAAAGAAGAATGAGGAGAAGAAGAAAAAAAAAGAATGGGAGAAAGATAAGGAGGATAAGGATGAGGAGGAGAAGGAAGAGGAGAAGGAGGAGGATAAGAAGGATGGGGAGAAGGAGGCGGAGGAGAAGGAGGCGGAGGCGGAGGATAAGAAAAAGGGGGAAGAGAAGGAGGAGAAGAAGGAGGGGGAGAAGGAAGGGGAGAAGAAGAAGGAGAGGGAGGAAAAGAAGGAGGGAAAGAAGAAGAAGAAGAAAAAGACGAAGAATAAGGAGAAGAAGAAGAAGAAGAAGAAGAAGAAGAAGAGGAGGAGGAGGAGGAGGAGGAGGAGGAAGAAGAAGAAGAAGAATTGGCTTCTCCTTCGCCTTCTTAATTCTTAAGGATGTCAAGGCTTCTCCGTCACCTTCATAATAGGCCCAAGGTATCTCTACTTCTTCTTTTTGTGTGTGTATGGATATGTTGTGTATGCGTGTGTTTAGGCACGTACCCATTGATTATGAAAAAGAAGTTTTATTCATACATTTTAATGTGTTTAGCAATTCTAATATAGCATAATCTCTTGTCATTTGTTGATTTTATGATCCTTCAATATTCATTTGCTAATGTTTAGGTTAGTGGAGGAATTAGCTTTTGATGCATATGTAGAAAATTAACATTTTTGTGCAATTTTAGTAGAATCTCAAACGGTAAACATGGGTTCTTTCCAAGTTACATTATTTAATTGCAAGGAAATAAAATAAATACTTCGCCTTCAAATTTAATCTTTAAGAAAAGAAAAAGAAGATTACTCTATTTGAATAGTTGATATGTATTATTTCATAATGTATTATAATATTTTAATAAATAAAATATTTGATAAATTATATTGTAGTTTTTCTTTTCCCTTTTCTATTCTCTTGTTTTTCCCCCTTGATTTTCAAGTGCAAAGAAAAGTTTCCATTTCTATTAAATTTTTGAATAATTTGTAATTTAGGGAAACCCCTTAATAATTTAGGAGAATAGACATTTAAATGATTTCATGCAATGGACTCTGATTTGATGTGCAAAACTTTTTCTTTCTCTTTATTTATTAAAAGTATATGGAGAATATGTGAAGAAATTAGGACATGTTTATTGTGCACCTTTTATATCTCATCTATAATGCTAATCTAAGTGTCATACTAACACTATATGAAAAGAAAAATCTAAATTTCGGCAACAAAGTAACAGATAAAGAATAGGACAAAAATGAAGAAAAAATAAATTACTAGTGTAAAGTACATACTACAACATAAGGCACGTATAGCTACATATTACCTCGTAGATAAATATGAAGATTTTTATAGATAAACACTTTTGCCACAATTTTCTTTTCCGTAGCTTTCGTAGCAAGAAGCAACATAACTAAAAGTTAGCTACAGACTTGAGAAAATTGAAGGATAGGTGTCTTTTAAGTCTTGAATGAAGGATTGGTGACATTGACCAACTTAAAGGGTCAAACATCATTAGAAAACTTGATTAAGTTAATATAGACTTGATTAATATTTTCAAAACTTTCTAATCTTTTCAAAAATATAAATCAACCCACATCCCTCTTTAATCCAAATCAACCAGTCTTTCTTCTCTCTCTCTCAACAGCTTCTCTCAACTCTCTCCAAACCAACATTTCTGCAAAATTCTCCCTTCAATCCCCAGGAACTTCAACCTTCGGTGAAAAATAGTCAAACGAGTTCCCTTTCGACTTTCAACCGTCAATCAACGTGAAGACTTCTCCGGCAACAACAACTTCGAGTTATTCGTCGTCCCATTTCTTTTTTCATAGGTAACAAATTATGAATAAACAGAGGTACTTGAGCCAACTACTCTTCTAGTATTGAAATGTGGCTTGAATAAAACCCTAATTTCTAGCATTTCTTTTTCTTATTATCATACTGTTGATTCAGATTCGTTGGAGATTTTTTTTCACAGTTGATATTCTTAGTGTGTGTGTTGGTGTTGTTAGGTTGATTTGTTGTTTGTATTGGTAAAAGTAGTATTGCAATAAATGAAATATTTGATGCGACAGATGAAGACATCTGATACAATAGATGAAAACATCTGATGCAACAGATTAAAATCTGATGCAACTATGAAAATTTGATGCAATAGATAAATAATCTAACAGATCATTCATCTATTATGACAGACGACTCTTCTGTTTGGAAGAAATCTAAACAATATTGATCCAATAAATAACTCATTTTGCAATAGATGAGTGATATGTTTCAACAGATCAGTGATCTATTTTTATTATTTCCAACAGATTACTCATCCGTTACAACAGGTCAGTTATATATTACAACAGATAACTTACCTAGTGTAATAGATTAGCGATCTATTTTTATAGTTTTCAATGGATTACTCATTCATTGCAATAAGTTGGTTATATGTTGCAACAGATAAACTACCTGTGTAATAGATTAGTGATTTATTTTATGGTTTCCAATGGTTTACTCATCTGTTGCAACGGTTGGTTATATGTTGCATCAAATAAAATACCTGGTGCAACAGATTAGTGATCTGTTTTTATTATTTCTAATGGTTTACTCATTCTTGCAATAGGTTGGTTATATGTTGCTATAGATAAACTGTCTGGTGCAACACATTAGTGATTTTTTTTTACTATTTCTAAAGGATTACTCATCCGTTGTAAAAGTTTGGTTATATGTTGCAACAGATAAACTACCTGGTGCAACAAATTAGTGATCTATTTTTATGATTTTTAACGGTTTACTCATCCTTGCAATAGTTTAGCTATATGTTGCAACAGATAAACTACCTGGTACAATAGATTAGTGGTTTGTTTTTACTATTTCTAACAGATTACTCATCCTTACAACAGGTTGGTTATATGTTGCAACAGATAAACTACCTGGTGCAACATATTAGTGATCTATTTTTATAGTTTCCAATGGTTTACTCATCCATTGCAACGGGTCAGTTATATGTTGCATCAGATAAAATATCTGGTGCAACAGATTAGTGATCCATTTTTATTTTTTCCAATAGTTTACTCATCCGCTGCAATAGGTCGGTTATATATTGCTATAGATAACGTACCTGGTGCAATGATGTGTGGTCTGTTGGAACTGTTATTTTACCATTGTGTATGTTAGATTTACTGTTATCCTTTTTAACGATGCATTAATCAATTATAATCTATTTTATGTTTTTGTTAATTTAAGATAATATGGCTCCCAAAAGAAAAGAAACCAAATCAAGTCCAAGTAAAGGAACAAGTGCAGCATCTCGGCTACATCTACTACTTTATGAGTTTGCTTTACAAGTGTTATCTCAATCAGAAGCAGAAGATAATGAACACGGGGAGGAGGAATATCGCAAAAGAGATGATCTAAATGCCAATATCCCTTCCGCCGAGAGTTGGTCAAAACCTTCAGCATTGATCATTATCCTGTGACAATGTAGTGCGATGGTGCCATAGATTTAACGGGTGATTTCGTGGTTAAGTCAGCCATGAGAAAATCTTTTGACGCCTTCAGAAAAATACTTCAAGAATAAAAATTGGATGGTTATTTTAGGAAAAGTTTCTTTGGGAAATATCTTGATTTACCAGAGGACAACAATGCTCGTTTCCAGATGAAAATGGTATACGATCTTCTCAAGCGTAGGTTTATGTATGAAAACAAAGACAAGATGGATGAGGTGTGGATTAATTACTATGACATACCTGTTTGGTTTGGTTGGAAGGAGTTTGCCATAGTAACCAAACTAAAATGTTATCCTCTTTCTCCTTCTCAAGTTATACCTACTCTGACCCAAAAAAAGCACCCCGCACACCCAAAAAAGGTAAAGGCAAGTCGAGTGATCGTGAGGACCTGGTGTCCATTGTTAGTCCAAGCTTCAAAAACAAAGATTTGATAGAAGCGTTGAAAGGTAAATGACTCTCAAAGAATCCCAAGCAATCATTGTGCTTGGTTTGATTTGTACATAATATTCTTTGGGCGAGAGACATTAAAAATAACATAAGCCCCGGTTTAATAAATTTCTCTAAGGATCTTGAGGTATTTAACAGCTATTCTTGGGGTTATGAAAGCTTCAATATAACTGTCCAATATTTGTTGACTCCTTTAACGCTAAAGACAATCAACTTATATGGCTTTCCATGGGCCTTCATGGTAAATATTTTTTTATTATGATATGATTCATTATTTTTTTATTCAATAATGCATTTAATTTATTGGCGTTATGTTATAGGCTTGGTCATTTAAACTCATTCCTTATTTAAGACAACAAGTGAACTACTAGGAAGAAGTTTCCTGTCCAAGAATCCTGAGATGGTTTCCAGCCAAAATTGATAAAAATATAAAATTTCTTGATCTTTTCAGCCCCCCTAAGGAAGCAGTAAGTCCAATTTTAATCAATTTTTTATTTTAATTAATGATTATTTTAAATGATTTCATCATCATTCTAATATATGTACTAATTTATTTTAGATTGTCCATCTGTGGCTTGTTCCGACCAACCAAGAGTTGAAGATGCCATTTTTCTTACTTTACGGTCTGTGAAAACTTTATCGGACCCTAAGGTTGTTGATGGAATAAAAATAGAATTGTTTGGAGCAACAGCCATCAGAAGAAAAATAATTTTGGAGGGTGGGCTTGTTGTTGTTGATGATGGTAGTGGTAGTGGTGCTGCTGTTGGGGTTAATAATGCTCCTCTTATAATTTTTGAAACAAAAAACCATTATGATTATGATCATACTGGTTGTACAGATTTTTCTCCAAATTTTACCACATCTAACAAATGTTCTACATGCAAATGTCAAGACTGCAAGGCAAAACACGATGTAGTGATTAATGCTATTAATGCACTAACTGCTTCTATAAAGGAAATGACATCTAAGAGGGGTGTCATTCCATCAAAGAGGATTTCATATCCATACACTCCACTAGAGATCAAGTAGGCTAAAAGGAGAAGGAAAGATACTTCCAAGGCATCATCAAGCATAAAAAAATGTAAAATTACAATGCCTCTATCTTTGCCTTGCACCATTGTTCAGTGTGCAAGGGCCACAGGAGAGTAGCATGAGCCGAAGAAGGTGAATGTACATTATTTGTTCGAACAAACAAATAGGAACATATCTTTTTCAACAGCTGATACATCTACAGAAAATTATCAAATAGATATATATATTTATTGCAATTGTTGTCTAACCTATTACGTCAGATGTGTTATCTGTTGCAACAGATGAGTCTTATGTTGCAACAAATGGGTCATTTATTCGAAATTATCGTACTGTTCTGATTTACCTATTCGAATTCGTCCCAACAGATGATCCATTTGTTGTAACATAAGGCTTATCTGTTGCAACAGATGGATAATTTATTGTATATCGATAATTAGCATTGACAATTTCTGGCTTTCCAGGTGGATGTCATAGTAGAATCCACTGCTGAAGATCATAATATCATAGTTGATAATCTATCAACTTCTTCTAAAGAAGAAGAAAAATTGGATCCTGTCAGTTTGGGAGAACGAAAGAATTACCCATTTGAAGGGTTCAACATCTCAGACGAGGATCCAAAAAAACTAACACAGTTGAGCAATGACTATTCAGAATGGATTGCCAATGGGATATTAAAGCATCATGCTGGCAGGTACATAAATCAATTTTTAAAGATATTGGTTTATATGATTCTTGTTGTAAGAACGTGACATTAACACATATAAATCATCATGTAGAAAACAAAATGACGAATGCTACAAAGTGAACAAATTGAGTCTTTATTTTGATATGTTCGACTTTGTTATTGCATGTTTTGGAATGAAGAATTGGTTCTATTTGATGTCACATCCCCAAATTTGCTGGAATAATGAGGTATAAATACCATACATATTACTATTAATTAATACTTTATTTAATTGTATCAGCATATTAATTTTTTCGTCATATAATCCAAAATATTTGATAATATGTGTAGCACATCGATGTTATTTTTTACTACCTCCGAAAGAAGTCCAAGTTGCAAATACAAGAACAATACAGATACACGACAGGCAATTGTTTGTACAAAGTTTACATCAATAATGCCTACGATAGGTATTATCAACAATAGCCGGAAGTTTCCCAAAAATGAGGAATGCTTAATCAATATCATCAAAAGTTTTAGCATTCCGGCTGGCTTACCTTAGCATTTGGTCGACGAAGTGTACATCCCAATCAATTATGGTGATGAATTCCATTGGGTATTGGCTGTCGTCATTCTAAAAGAGAGGCACATTCGAGTTTATGACTCGATGTCGTGAAAGAGATGTTTCGGGCCGTCGATTGAGATACAAAAGCTAGCCAAAATATTGCCTACTTACCTTGATATGAGTGTCTTTTGGGACCAAAAGGTTCGTACTGATTGGTCGATGATTGAAGCATACCGAGATAAAATGGATAATCCATTTGGTGTACAATATATTGAAGAAATTGCTCAACAAACCATTGGTAGGCTATAATTTTAAGTGTCATGATATAGTTTCATTTCACAAATTTCACAATGCTTGTATGAATGGCAAGATATGGATTATCTATTTTTTTTAAAATGCAGGGATTTCGGTCTTTTTATTGTTGCATACGCCAAGTATTTGAGCGATTGATTACTAGTACCAAATGATGGACTTGATGCCGGATTACTCTACAAAAGATATGTTGCTCTTTTATGGAAATATGGAGAAGCAAAAGCTCAGAAACTGTACGCAAGCGACATTAAAGATCTATGACGACTAAAGCCGAATTCCGCAGCACCGGATGAAGAACAACTTGTCCATATTGAGTAGATCTTTATAGCTTGAGTCCGTCAATGTAATAACCTATCCTCCTTGGTTTAACTTGTTGAATTATTTGTAAAGTAGATCATTTGTACCCATAATGATTTTTTTACATTTCATTTATTTGTTGAGTTATTTCATGTAATTGTCGATGGCTTCAACTTATTTTATGTTGTCTATGAATATAATTTAATCCTTAGTTTTGAACATGTTAATGGAATACTAGATTCAAATATCGTAACAGATGACATATATTATCAAATAGATTTAGACATATGTTGCAACATGAGATGCAACATGTAGGTCATCGGCTGGAAATTATATAATAGGTCTTCCTACTTTCTTGATTTTTTCCAATAGATTACCTATCAGTTGCAACAGATAGATTGTATGTTACAACAGATTGGATATCTGTTGCGACAGACAAGCTGGGAAACATCTATTAATACAACAGATGACCAACCTATTCCAACAGATAATCAATTTGTCACAATAAGTATTATATTTGTTACAACAGATATACTGTCTGTTACATTATAAAAATTCAACTTGGCCAGTATAAAAATTATTGCCACTACATGTAAAGTAAAGTGGCTTGAAATGAAAAATTATTATCGTGTTCATCTCCGTCTTTGTACATATTCTTCTTTATATACGGGCTCCAACCATTTAGTTAGTACCCCATAAGCCCATACCCATTGTATCTTTCCCATAACGGCGTTGCATATACCTTTTATTTCTGTGCCGGTCAGCAAATACTCGATTAATGCAAGCGAGTATAACCCGCACGCTGCACCGGTTTTATTTTTTGGGAGCTGGATGTTGTTATTTTGACCTACGAAATCTCATGATTCCTTCATCAAGACTTCAGCCGACAAATGATCCATTAGCTTACTCTGCGTCAATAACTTGGGAAACAACTTCAAGAGTGACTGCATGTGGGCTAAAAATGTGTCCTCGCTGAAGATAGGTAAGTTGCAGTCATAAACCTTAATCTTTCCCTCATAGAATAGTATCTCAATAGCGAGAAAATGTTTGACTTCCACGTTCATGACTGCAAGGATTCTCTTTTCCTTGGTCCAGCTCTTGCCGTGTGGATATAGCCTCTTTCCTCTAGCATATTTAATCGCTTCTTCATCCCATTGGAACGTAGAAACTAACTTATCAAATTCCAGGCCACCGAAATTATCTAGCTTATGGAGATCAGCGTACCTATCCTTGAAATTGTTGTAGAAATTGAGGTCCATTATCCTATCAGCAACATCATAAGCATCCGGGTACGCTAATTGCCTACCTCTTATGAGGAAGAGAATTTCATCAACATACTGTGGTATAAGAAGATAATTTTAAAATAGATTAGTAATTGTAAAGAATAAAAACACAGTGGAAAGAATTTGATGTAGAGGGTTCTCTGAATTAGTTAACAGATTACCCAGCCAACTCAACTTATGCAACATATGTGTATTATGTTGCAACAGAATACCAAGATGTTGCAATAGATTACACGACTACTGCGTAGATTCTTCTTTATGGGGTAGATTGGAAGGCTAGGTTAGCAAAAGTAAACTTACATTTTCCTCATACCAACCACGCATATTTGTCATATTCGTGAAGTATTTGGCGGCAAATGAATGCATGGTGTATTCTTTTTGAACCTTCGTCCTGCCAATCATGATTTCTTACAGTTCCTTCTTAATCTTCTTGCCAAGTGTCGCGAATATGTCTACCTTCTTCAGCATCCCCTGAACTTCAACAACTCTTGGAGCGGGAGTAGTTGCAATTTTTGTTATTTTCAGAATGGAGAGACTTTGTCTAATTTTTCTTCTCTTCCTCCGAACCGCCACTGTAGGAGTGCATGGCTCCCTCACCTCATTGGTTGGTATGACACCCCTCCTGGATTTCAAATCCTCGGCATCTTTAGCAATAGCCTCTAGTTTTTCAAGGATTTTATCCTCTCTATCCTTGCACACTTTTCATTTGCAATGACAACATGAGGGTGAAGAGGGGTGAGAGGGACCATTATAAGGGTGGAAGGGACCGGTGTAGGGGTGAGAGGGACCTATGAAAGGGGTTTTTTAAAAAGTATTTATTTTTTGCTGAGCACCAACATGCTCATAATCACAACTGGCAGCAGTAGCAGCAGTAGGATGGCTTCCACCGTCATAAACAACTCCAGCAGCAACACCCCTAGAAGAAGCACCCGGATCTATTGCAGTTTGAGGTTGGTCGTGAAGAACTTCAACATTAGGATGACCTTTCCTAACTCTTTTTCTTATGGATATTGCTCTAGATAATTCCTTCTTTATTAACTCTACTGTTGGGTCTTCTTTTATATCAACAAGACCCAGAGTAAGAAAAGAAGTCATCCCCAGCTCATCAACGGTAGGCACGATCCAAGGATGCACAACCTATAAAAAATAATGAAGACATTTAAATCATATAATAATAATTTGCAGTTAGTTGGGTTACATAGATGTTAACACATCCAACTTATGCAACAGACAATCTAGCTGCCACAACAGCTGATCTGTAAGTCATAATAGATTGATAATATATTTCATCAGATTACACATCTGTTGCATAATTTTCATCAGATGGGTAATCTGTTGAGTCAGGTTTAGAGAACCAAAGCAACAAATGGTTAATCTATTGCGAAATATGGATCGTCTGTCGTAACAGATTACCCATCTATTGCACCAGTTGCAGTTGACGGGTAATTTGTTGTAACAAACGACCCATCTGTCGCAATAGATGGAATATCTATTTCAATTTCTTTCTTTGAGGCAAATTATTTTAGTTGAAAGAAGACGTACTGCATCATCCGGAGGGTTAAAGAGATCAGCCTCCTTAATATATTTTTTGTTGCTCCTTGTTGTAGCCAACCACCTAAGGATCCTTGGATGAGAAACCTTATTCAGGTAATCCTTGAACTGCTTTCGGAGGGGGGGAATGGCTTCACATACCCAAGCCTAAAAAATGTAAACAGGAAGCAAGCAAAAAAAAAGTCATAATAACTATATTCAATATAAATTAATGGATGAGTAAAAATAGTGATCAATTTTACCATGAAAGCCTAGGAAAAGCTGTATAATGTGATAGTCTTTGGGGATGGATTTGTCAGTAAATATTCGACAGTCAAGTAGTAGTTGTCATATCCCCATGGATAATCGTTGAATTTCCCAAAATCATCAGCAAGTACCAACAAATCATGTTCTATGACTTTCCTGACGTCTCTTGCCAATAAAATGGAATGGACAAACCAAACTAAGCACAATTTCTCCCTGTAGTGGTTTGGTATGTTTTTTATTCTCGAGATCCGTCATCAAATCCTCCCCTTTGTAGCTAGGTCCAACAATTCCACCCATCTTTTTTTACCTTGCGTTTGTTGGACCCTTTGTGGGGTGTTTACTTGATAAGAGGTTTTTCTGGACTATCGCATCTCAAGCCCATCACTATGGCAAACTTTTTAAATCCAAAACAAACCGGCATTCCATAGTAGTTGATCCAAACTTCATCTATATTTTTTACGCCCTCCTTCGAATATTTATCATCCCCCGCATACTTGATCCTGCACTTTAGAAGGCCATATACCATGCTCATTAGAAAATAGAGAGTGCGGTTCTCAGACAGCTCGAGAAAGTATGCAAAGTAGCTCTTCTTAAAAAGTCCATCTATGTTTTCATTCTTCATAATACTCCTAAGTTCGTCAAAAGGTTTCCCCAACTGACATTTAAGTACAAGATCACCAAATACTGCGTTAGGGTTATTCATCGGCATCGCAACTCAAAACTTTTCAATACTAATGGTTTTGAAAGAATCATGCTGGGATTTCAATATTATTTCACGCCCATCACTTTCCTCAGCTTCATTTTGCCCTGACTGAGATTGTTCTGAAAGTTTCTCCGGATCTATCTGTACTCTAGACTTTTTTGTTTGGTGATCAGAAGTTGATCTACTTTCTCCACTTTCATTTTTTTTCTTTTGGGAGACATCTTTTAACTACAAACAATAGAAAAACAAAAAAATACATTGCATTTGATGTCTATATAATTTTTTAAAAGAAGGTAAGACAAATTTTAATACATTATTCTACACCACATTATAAAAAATACTTCAACGGATAACCCATCAGTTGGAACAGATGGGGAATATTTTTGAAGACCTATTTAATATTTCCCAATAGATCTTCCACTCGTTGCAATAGATGTACCACCACCACCAATGCCATCAAGACCAATACCAAGACCACCGACACCACCACCAAAGATACAAATACGACACCACCAATAACAGCCACCAACAACACCACAAACACCATCCAATATACCACGACAGTCAACAAAACACTGAGACAAAAACTAGGTTTTTATCGGGTGTTTCCTACTTTTTAAGCATCAAAACACAAAATTGCTAACTCATTCTCGGAGATAATACAACTAAAAGTCTTCTTTTTCATCATTAACTAAAAAGCCCTAATTTTTAGAATAAATAACAAATGTAGAACTCTTCTCAAAGTCTATTACCTTTGAAGACAGAGAAAATGATGGATACAAGCGAGAATGAAGTCAAAAATAACAACTATGTGGTTAGAAATGGGAAGAAAATCAATCTGTTTTGAAGGGTTGAGCAATATGTTGAGTAGTTATTGTCTGTATTGTTGAAAGAGAGAGACAGGAGAGAGAACTTGAGATTTGAAATGAGGAAAAGTTTTTTCCACAAATGGATGATTTGTATGAGTTAATTTGTAATTTTGGAAAAGAATGACAAGTTTTGAAATTGTTAATTTGGTCCAAATTGATCTTAATTAATTTTTAAAATTTCAAAAGATATATTTTTAAAAATATTGAGTTAATGAGAACTCATTTTAACTCAGAGTGATCGATCGATGACTCTGGTCGGGATGAACGCAATACCAATACCATGCAAATGTAATGACTCAATTGAAGTTGTTGTTGACCCTGTGAGCTCATTCATTCATCCCTAGTTTCACCTAAATCATTTTAGGTACTATTAATCTTAACATTAAGTTAATGACAACTCATTTCAACTCATAGTGATCGATCGACGACTCAAGTCAGGATAAACACAACACCAATACAATGCAAATGCAATGACTCAATTGAAGTTGTTGTTGACCCTGTGAGCTCATTCATTCATCCCTAGTTTCATATAAATCAATTTAGGTACTATTAATATTAACATTAAGTTAATTAGAACTCATTTCAACTCTGAGTGATCGATCGATGACTCAGGTCGGGATGAACCCAATACTAACACCATGCAAATGCAACGACTCAATTGAAATTATTGTTGACCTTGTGAGCTCATTCATTCTCCCCTAGTTCCACCTAAATTAATTTAGGTAATATTAATCTTAAAATTAAGTTAATAAGAACTCATTTCAACTCTGATTAATTGATCGACGACTTGGGTCGGAATGAACACAATACCAACACCATGCAAATGCAATGACTCAATTGAAGTTATTGTTGACCCTATGAGCTCATTCATTCATCCCTAGTTATACCTAAATCAATTTAGGTACTATTAATCTTAACATTAATTTAATGAGAACTCATTTCAACTTCTAGTGATCGATCAACAACTCAGGTCGGGATGAACGCAATACCAACATCATGCAAATGCATCGACTCAATTAAAGTTGTTATTGACCCTGTGATCTCATTCATTCATCCCTAGTTCCACCTAAATCAATTTAGGTACGATTAATCTTAACATTAAGTTAATAAGAACTCATTTCAACTCCGAGTAATCGATCGACGACTCGTGTCGGGATGAATGCAATACCAACACCATGCAAATACAACAACTCAATTGAAGTTGTTGTTGACCCTGTGAGCTCATTCATTTATCCATAGTTCCACATAAATCAATTTAGGTACTATTAATATTAACATTAAGTTAATGAGAACTCATTTCAACTCCGAGTAATCGATCGACGACTCGGGTCAGGATGAATGCAATACCAACACTATGCAAATGTAACAACTCAATTGAAGTTGTTGTTGATCCTGTGAGCTCATTCATTTATCCCTAGTTCCACCTAAATAAATTTAGGTACTATTAATTTTAACATTAAGTTAATGAGAACTCATTTCAACTCTGAGTGATCGATCGACGACTTGGGTCGGGATGAATGCAATACCAACACCATGCAAATGCAACGACTCAATTAAAGTTGTTGTTGACCCTGTGAGCTCATTAATTCATCCCTAGTTACACCTAAATCACTTTAGGTACTATTAATCTTAACATTAAGTTAATGAGAACTCATTTCAACTCCGAGTGATCGATCGACGACTCGAGTTGGGATGAATGCAATACCAATACCATGCAAATGTATCAACTCATTTAAAGTTGTTATTGACCCTGTGATCACATTCATTCATCCCTAGTTCCACCTAAATTAATTCAGGTACTATTAATCTTAACATTAAGTTAATGAGAACTCATTTCAACTCCGAGTAATCGATCGACGACTCGGGTCGGGATGAATGCAATACCAACACCATGCAAATGCAATAACTCAATTGAAATTGTTGTTGACCTTGTGAGCTCATTCATTTATCCCTAGTTCCACCTAAATCAATTTAGGTACTATTAATCTTAACATTAAGTTAATGAGAACTCATTTCAAGTTCGAGTGATCGATCGACCACTCGAGTCGGGATGAATGCAATACCAACACCATGCAAATGTAGTGACTCAATTGAAGTTGTTGTTGACCCTGTGAGCTCATTCATTCATCCCTAGTTCTACCTAAATCAATTTAGTTACTATTAATCTTAAGATTAAGTTAATGAGAATTCATTTCAACTCTGAGTGATCGATCGACGACTCAGGTCGAGATGAACGCAAGACCAACACCATGCAAATGCAATGACTTAATTGAAGTTGTTGTTGATCTTGTAAGCTTATTCATTTATCCCTAGTTCCACCTAAATCAATTGAAATGAAATCTATTGTAACAACTGACTGAGCTGTTGGATATTTTCAAACAGATAATCATATCTATTGCAATAGATAACATATCTGATTTAATTATCAAATAGACATTTGCATCTGTTATGACAGATGACTAAGCTTGTTAGAAATTTTCAAACAGATATTGATATCTATTGTAAATGATGACATATCTGATTTAGTTATCAAATGGACATTTGCATCTGTTGTCATAGATGACTGAGTTGTTGGGATTTTTCAAATAGATATTTATATCTGTTGCAACAGACGACATATCTGTTTGAAAATCTTTTTTTTCTTTTAATTTTAAAGCCAGCTTCTGTCCGAGTAGATAAAGTAGCACTACTAAAAGCGGTAAAAAATGTATTTTGGATAACTCAAAAATCTCATTAAGTAGTCTTGTCTTGTCTTTTCAATGTCACCCGTTTTCTTCCTTGTTCCCTTCAAATTATTAATGAATATTAATTAATGAATATTTAAATCTCTAATACTTCCTCTGTTTCATATTAGTTGGCCCCTATTGACTTGGCACACCCATTAAGAAAATATTAATTAGGGGTTTATTTTACCAAATTAGCCTTATTAATTATGCTTTGAAAATATAAATTTGAATAAATACACTTCGTTTAGTCATTTAATATTAAGGGTAGTACATCTAAAAATTAGAATTATCTTATCTCTCCTTCAGCCCTAAATTTATTTTATTCATCTCTAATATTTTTCTTTCTCTTCTCTTTAGGGTTATCACAACCTTTCTTCTCTCCTCTTTCTTATAAAGATCCTTTCGGATCTAAACCGATCTATATCTTAGATTCTTTTACTGAAATTGTTGTTTTAATCCCCTTTTGACATTAAGGTATGGTTCACTATTGTTCTTTCATTCTCTTCTTCTTATTTACAAGTTATTTACATTTATTTTTTTATTTAATTACCATTTACCCATATCATATTTATTTAAAAAAATTGAAGGAACTTTTAATTGTTGAATAAACGAACCGAGAATTTTTATTACAATATGCGACAAAAGTCATCTATTGGGAGAAGTTAAAAAGACTTATTGGCAGTATCATTTTTTTGTATGTATTTTGTTTGTTTCTTTGTTGTTGATGTTATTATTGATATTTTTGGTAGGGTTGGCGTTGTTGGAACTTGTGGTGTGGTGTTGTTGATGGTGATGGAACATAGGATGTTGCTTCTTTGTTGTTGATGATATTGTTGGAACAAATGTTATTGTTTTCTTTGTTGTTGATATTTTTTTATTTGTTGTTTCTTTGTAGTTTATGCTGTTGTTGATATTGCAACAGACGGAGCAACTGTTGGAACAAATCAAACAACCAGCAAGGCTAGTTTGATGTATTCTAACAGACTCCACATCTGTTGCAACAAACTCCATATCTATTACAATAGACTCCACATATGTTGCATTAGACTCCACATCTGATACAATAGACTCCTCATCTGATATAATAGACTCCTCATCAGATGCAATAGACTCTACATCTGTTGTAACAGATGGATAATGTTCTTTCTGTGACATTAATTTTTTTCTCTTCTTTGTAGATATAAGGAACTGAAAATTGATCAACTTTTGCCAGACCATCACAAGAGGTTGCAGTAAAGATGGGATCGAAGAAATAAGCTGCATGCAGATAAAACCACTTCATATGTGGGAGGTATGTATTACTGATAATGTTATCGTGGAAACACACATAGAGTACACTGATTTTATGAATGTTGTTCTTACCGATTAGTATAGATCATTCAAACAACATATCTAAAATTTTACAGTTAAGTTTGGTAGGTCCAAACTGATAAGGCTGAGGGACCATGAATATGGTTCTGATACCCTGTTAAGATTTAATCTTGCTTTTTGCTTATATTTATTTTTCAAGCATTGTGAAGGGATCTAGGTTTGGTGTCATTGTAAAGAGATTCAATAAAGATTAGACTAACTTTTAGGGTGTATTGGACTTTGAGAAGGCCTTTGAAGCCTAGCATTACATCTAAAGAGAATGAAAAAACAATATAGTTATTGCCCTAGCCCAAATTTATATGGTTGGGTTACTCGGGGTGATGATTATACGCTAGTAGGTATGGTAGGAGAATGCCTTCGAGGGAAAATGAGTGGTTGATAAAAGACTATATCATCTGAGAGCTAATTAAAGAAGAGACGTAGGGTAGAAAGTAACTTCTAGAGAATCTGGCTTATGGAATTATCTTAAACATGAGAAAATTGTATCAAGTGCAAATATGAAAGTGTATCCGGTAATGTAAATTCATTTATTATCTCTCTAAGAGAAAAATAGTGCAGATGGTCACTTTTCTAGGGAGATGCAACTAGGTAGCGTGGTCGAGATTATCACCTAGATAGAAAATAGCAGAAGATAAGAAAGCAGCCTTAAGGGCATTGAGGGTTGAAATGATCTACAGTAAGTCTAGAAAACTTGCGCCAACAGCAACTGCAGTTAAAGTAAAGAATCTAAGCGAAGGCGATAATTTTTCATTTTTAAATTGCATCTCATGCTTTTTTGTTTGTGGTTCCGATTAGGTCCACTGTTGTTGACCTGGTCGGATCCACAAACATGATTGAAAGGCAAATTGAGTAGCATCACTTCCATATCAATATGGTTATAATTGATTGTGTTTTATAGCCTTAGCATGCTTTTAATATTTCTTGGAGAAGATCAGAGGCTTGCTCTAGTTTGTGAATTTTGATAATTTTCAAGCTTGCCTTCATCTTGCTGATTCAGTATTCAAGCTTGTCTTTGCCGTCTTCAAAGTTGGTCAAGAGTTCCTGATCTCTTGTGAGTTTGATTAGGAACAACACCTTCAAAGTTGTGGCATTGAAGAAGGCCTATAGAACTCATTCTTCAGAAGCCTTAAAGGATACATGGAGGGTCGTTGTGTTTGTTTTAGGTCAAAATATGTTGATGCACATTGAAGATGTGGTCCCAACAGTTAAAGAACACACTTTTATCAAGCGTTGTTCAATACAGCTTGCTCAACCAATCTGATAAATTAATAGGCAAGGAGTTACGTAACGTTTGATCTAAATCGACTCTACCAAGCCTATCAAACGTTACATAACTCCAGGCTCATTACTCTATCAAAAAACTTTGCTCGAGTTAGTGGACAAATCAAACGAGCTCAATCTCTCAGCCTTTCTGCTGATCGCTCTTCTCCAATATAGATGATAAGATATCCGCTATGAAAAAGTCTACACCATCGATAGAAATGCTTGGCAGGGCGCAAGTCTTCAGAAGGCATCAACAGTAAACTCTCAATAGCAAATGATATTGAGAGATTACTAGTAATGATTTCTCAAGACTTTTTCTACGGCACTAATTTCTGTTGATGGCAAGATATTTGTCATGCAAAAGTCTACACCGTTAGCAGAAATTCTTGCTAGAGAGAAAGTCTTCAGAAGGCATTCTTAGTAATCTCTCAATATCAAGGAAGTCTTGTACGAATGTCTTCAGAAGACATTCAAAAATAAGAAATTTTTCAGCAATGACTACACATAATTACCATCAACAACCTCACCAGATTCACTCCTAGTTCAAAAGAAAAGGCAGAATATTCTTATTTGCATTCGAACTAGGAATGGAAATGAAAATATTTTTGCCTTTTCTTTTGAACTAGCAGTGTATCTGGTGAGGTTGTTGATGTCGTAATTATGTGTAGTCATTGCTGAAAACTTCCTTATTTTTGAATGTCTTCTAAAGACTTTAGTACAAGACTTCCTTGATGTTGAGAGATTACCAATAATGCCTTCTGAAGACTTTTGTACAAGACTTCCTTGATGTTGAGAGATTACCAATAATGCCTTCTGAAGACTTTTGCTCTTTCAAGAATTTCTGCTAATGGTGTAGATTTTTTCATGGAAAATATCTTGTCGTTAGAACATATTCTTGCCGTAGCGAACGTCTTGAGAAGGCATGACTAGGAATCTCTCAATATCATTTAATATTGAGAGATTACTGTTGATGCCTTCTAAAGTCTTGCGCCCTGGCAAGCATTTCTGGCAACAATGTAGACTTCTGTATAACAGATATGTCATCTATATTGGAGAAGAGCGATCAGTAGAAAGGATGAGAGATTGAGCTCATTTGATTTGTGCACTAACTCGGTCAAATTTTTTGATAGGATAATAAACCTGGAGTTACGTAACGTTTGATAGGTTTGGTAGAGTCGGTTTAGATCACACGCTACGTAACTCCTTGCTTATTAATTTATCAAATTGGTTGAGCAAGATGCATTGAGAAACTCTCAATAAAAGTGTGTTGTTCAACTGTTGGGACCACATCTTCAGTGTGCATCAACACATTTTGACCTAAAATAAACACAGCGACCCTTCATGTATCCTTTAAGGATTCTGAAGAAAGAGTTTTGTATGCCTTCTTCAATGCCACAACTTTGAAGGTAGTGTTCCTGATCGAGCTCACAAGATATCAGGAACTCTTGACCAACTTCGAAGACGGCAACGTCAAGCTTAAATATAGAATCAGCAAGTTGGAGGCAAGCTTGAAAATTATCAAAATTCACAAACTAGAGCAAGCCTCTAATCTTCTCCAAGAAATGTTGAAAGCATGCTAAGGCTATAAAACACAATCAACTAATCCATATTGCTAAGGAAGTAATGATACTCAATTTGACTTTCAATTACATTTGTGGTTCTGATCAGGTCAACAGCAGTGGACTTAATCGGAACCACAAACAAGAAGGCATGAGATGCAATTTAAAATTCAGAAATTATCACCTTCGCTTAGATTCCTTACTTTAACTGCAGTTGCTGGTGACACAAGTTTTCTAGACTTACTGTACATTATTTCAACCCTCGATTTCCTTAAGGTTGCTTTCTTAGTCTTCTGCTATTTTCTATCTAGGTGATAATCCCGACCACGCTACCTAGTCGCAGCTCCCTAGCAAAGTGTCCATCTGTATTATTTTTCTTTCAGAGAGACAACAAATGAATTTACATTACCGGATACATTTTCATATTTGCACGATTCAGATTTCTTATGTTTTAAGATAATTTCATCGGCCAGATTCGCTAGAAGTTACTTTATACCCTATGTCTCTTCTTCAATTAGCTCTCAGATGATATAGTCTTTCATCAACTCCCCTTTCTTTCACAGGCATTCTCCTTCGGCTCCTTCTAGCGTATAATCATCTTTTCGATCAACCTTTCTATATAAATTTAGGCCAAGGGAACTTCTATCGGTTTTTTGTTCTTCTTTTATGTAGTGCGAGGCTTCGAAGGTGTTCTCAGAGTCCACTGCATACTTAAAGTTAAGTCTAATCGCTATTAGTTCTCTGCAATGACACCAAATATTGATCCCTTCTTAAAACTTAACACACATAAACACGAGCAACAATCGGTAGTAATTCATAATAGGATATCTGCACCATCTTCATGAGGCCCTCAGCCTCATCAATTCGAACCCATCAAACTTAACTGTACAATGCAGGATCTTGTTTGAATGATCAGTGCCTAATCGGTTAAAAACTGCATTCACAAAAATATTATACTTTGTGTGTGTTTTTCTGGTGACCTTATCAGTAATACTACTTAACTCACACACATATGATAGTGGATCCATCTGCACGCACCTTATTCTTCCTAGCCCATCTATGGCTTAAATTGAATAAACAAATAACTAGCAAGTTGCAACAGACGCCACATCTGTTGGAAAAGCAAACTGATATATCCATCTGTTGCAGCAGATTGTCAATATTTGTAAGTTATCTGACAGATGGAATATATTTTGCAATAGATTACTTATCTGTTAGATTTATTTTAAAGCAATTTTCTTTTCTTTCCAAAATATAATAAAAAAGATAAAATGTTGTATTTAGATCCATTTTCTTTAATTTAAATATTCAAAAAGTCACCAGTTTATTTTAATTAAGGGATATGAACAGTCGTGGCATTTTGTTTGACTAACCCCTTCCAATTCAATCATTTCTAAATAGGTCCCTCCTTACTCGTTCATTCTACTATACTTACAAATATGGATGATCCAGATTAGTACAAGAATATTTATATCGAGTCCTTGCAGGAACTTCAAAGGTAGTTTGATGAACTCCAGAGGGATTTGGCCGACTTCGGAGCAAGGCTGAGGAGGGCCCTGCTGTTGCCGGATGAAAATTATCCGGTTGACAATACTAATAGTAATAATAATAATAGTAATGATAATAATAATAGTAGTAGTAATAATTAGGCTATGTTTTTTTTTCTTTTAGCATATGTATGTAATTTTCTCCTTTTGTATATCGGATCTACCCAAGGGATTCAAAGATCTATGTTTGGTGGTCGACTTTGAATTTTTAATTCTTATTTAGTATTTAATTATAATTCTTGCTTATTCCTTATTCTCAATATGTCGACAGAGTTTAATTTGATGCGATAGATCAATCATATGTTGCAACAGGCGGTTATTAATAAAAAAGAGTTATTGATATTGAGAGGGTGAAAAGACATGACTTTTCGATTATTTAATATAAAAAATGGTTCGTAAATAATTAATAAAAAAATAAATGATAAATACAATTTATAACCGCAACAGAATGGTTATTTAATTTTAATAACTGATCGTGACTTTTCGACATATTTGTTTTTAAATCTGTTTTTAATTTACATAATAAAAGTCACCAAATTTGGATTGAAGATATGTTGATTATTTAAAAAGATAGCTTATATATGCAACAGATATATTATCTGATGAAACAGTTTGTAGATTTGTTGCAACAAATGGTATGTCTGTTGCAACTAAAAAAATGGTTACTAAAAAGAACTTATCAAGTTACAACTTTCCACAATAATAAAAAATCCACCAGTATTAATAAATAGAAGTGAACAGTCGCGCCTTTTTGTTTTTGAATCTGTTTATTTAATTTATATAATAATAAAAAAGTCATCAAATTTGGATTAAAGATAAACATATGATGATTATTAAAATGATATATGTTGTAACAGATATATTATTTGTTGCAACAGATCATAGATTTGTTGCAATAAATGATATATCTATTGTCACAAATGGGTTATCTGATGCAACAGATATATAATATGTTGCCACAACTCAAAAAAATAATCACTGAAAAAAACTTATCAAGTCACAACTTTCCACAGTAATCAAAAAGTCACCAGTATTAATAAATGAAGGTGAACAGTCGCTCCTTTTTATTTTTGAATCAGTTTTTTTAATTTATATAATAAAAAAGTCACCAAATTTGAATTAAAGATAAAGATATGAGGATTATTAAAAAGATATATGTTGTAATAGATATAATATCTGTTGTAACAGATAATAGATTTATTGCAATAAATTTTATATCTGTTGTCACAGATGGGTTATTTGATGCAACAGATATATAATTTGTTGCCACAACTAAAAAAAAATGGTTACTGAAAAGAATTTTATCAAGTCACAACTTTCCACAATAATCAAAAAGTCACCAGTATTAATAAATGGAGGTGAACAGTTGCGCCTTTTTGCCTAACTCATTCAAATTCAATCATCTATAAATAGGTCTCTCCTTACTCGTTCATTCTACTACACATATCTATTTATTTTCTGCTCTTGTCTTTCATATTACACCTTCAACTACTGTCTCTTCAAGAACTTGATTGTTTTTCCCTGTCTCTAGTTAGTTTTTTTTTCTTACTTTTTGTGTAAATATACGTTGTATTACTTTCAGATTCATTACTTTACTTTTATTTTTGTATTTTTTGTCAATTTATGCATGTTCTAGATATGGGTGATCCAGTGTGGGATGTCTCTATTTTACGAGATGACGTACAGGAACTGCAGAGGCAGGTACATGATATACAGTGGGAGTAGGCCGCTGTCAGAGTAAGGATGTTGCGGGAGATCCACAGGATAAGAAGGGCGTTGTTGCTGTCTGTCGAAGATGCGGCTGGCGATAATAATAATGATGAAGAATCTATTAATAATAATTAGATTATTTTGTTTCTTCTTTCTTTCTTTCTAAGTCTGTGTATGAATTTTTATTTGTTTTAGTTTAATAAAAAAATTATGTTTAATCAACTTTGACCGTTTTAATTCATATTTAATTTTTATTTTGTCTATTATCTTCTCAACAAACATGTCGACGATTGGACGTAAGGAGTAATTTTGAATCCAGTAGCAATAGCAAGATTTAAGATTTATCTGTTGGATTTGTGGTAGGGGCTGATTTATGTTGGTCCAAACAGATTACTCATATGTTGCAACAGATAACTAGTCTATTTCAACAGATAACTCCCTCCGTCTCAAATTACCCTACTCGTCCCAAATTGAGATGGCACATTGATGAAGAAAAATAATTAATAACATGCCTAGTTTACCATAATACCCCTATTAAATTATGTTTACATTTTAATTTGAAGAAAAAGTGATTAATGCAAAGGGTAAAATATGAAAAAAAAATTATCTCTTCTTGATTAATAAAAAAAGACAAGTAAAATGAGAAATTAAATTAGAAAATTTGAGACGGGGGGGGGGGGTATTTAATTTTCATTCTGTCTATTATATTCTCAACAAATATGTCGACGATTGGATGTAAGAAATAATTTTGAATCCAATAGCAATAGCATAACATATTGGTTATCTGTTGTGTTTGTGGCAGGGGCAGATTTGTATTGTTCCAAACAGATTAATCAGTCTGATGCAACATATAATTAGTCTGATGCAATATATAATCAGTCTGATGCAACAGATAATCAGTCTGATGCAACAAATATATCTTCTGTTGTAATATATTACTCATCGGATGCACCAGATGAGTGATATGTTTAAATTGTGGGCACTAATATTGGATTCATGATCAGTTTCTATCCATTATTGGAAAAAACAGCAGTAACTTTGTAACCCAGATGACAAATTCGACTAAAAATCATTATTTGACTTACAAAGGTCTCCTATGAAGTAATGTCAAAGTGAAAAGTGGTGATGTTCGAAATAAAATTTGACCTAAGAAATTGGTAAAATAGCAACAGTAGCAGTAACAACAACAACAATGGTCGACAAGAAGAAGATGAAGATGATAATGAAGTAGAAGATGATGAATAAAGCCGCAGCAGCAACAATGAACAACAATAATCGTGAAGAGAGAGAAAACAACAACAGATGAGAATAGAGAGAAACACACATTTTTTTCCTCCATTTTCTATTATATTAACTAACATTTGGATCAAAGTGTAAATTTAAAAACTTGTGGATTATTTTCTAACTTCTCCAATTTTCTTAATCCATAATAAAGTAATTGTCACCTCCACCTAATAATTAAAACTTGTGTCACCTACACCTCATTTTAAAACTCTTTTGCCACCTTCAGCCCAAAGCCCCGACAGACTTTACATGATCCGTGTCTAAGGATTACTACTATAGATACAGAAAATATTGTTGTAGCTGTGATGGTAAAAGAAATTCTTGCTACGGAACATATACTTGTAGCTAATAGTTTACTCTTTTGCCATGACAAATAATATTCATAGTAATTTTTGTAATGTAGCCACAACATATTCTATTATGGCAAAAGACTTGATTTTTTTGCTATGAAAATTTGAAATTTGTGGTTATTTTATATTTTAATTTCATTATAAAAATACTTCTATTTAGCTACGAATTAGAAAATCTATAGCAATATAAAGTATTTGCCACAAATATTTTTATACATGGCTAAGAATTTGTTTTTCTTGTCAAAAAATTCATAAATTATAGCTAATAATTTGCTATGAAAAATGAAAATGCATAGTCATATTTTTTAAAATTACGTATAGGTTTGGCCAGAAATATAAAAATTTATTGCTACAAAGTACAACATATTGCCATAAAAATTATTAATCACAAAAATTTCAATAATGTAACTTTAAAAAATCCAAGAAATATTTCAACAATTCTATTACAACAAATTAAAGAATTCTTCACAACTTTGATAAGTCACAAAAGTTACATAATGTAGCCATGAATCTATTTTGAAGATTTCAAAACAATTATTAAGTTATATATAATTACATTTTACAATTTTAAAAATTGTAATTAGTCCAAAACAACATAGTCTTTTCCTATCTTTCTTTCCACGATCTTCAACTGCAAATAACTTGTTGTCTTTCGTTCTTTGATTCCACCAATGTATCTGTCAATAATACGATTATATATCCAAAAGTGTTTATATATAAAATTTCTAGAAGAATGAATATGTAACTTACTAGAATTTTCAATTGATAAAAATAAGAAAAAGTGCAAACCAACCAAGAAAGTAAATAAATCTATAAATATTGAAATCAAATTTCAATATCAATTCTACAATCCACACAAACAAGAAAATCTTTGCATCAATATATACACACACACAACTCAATGCAATGCTTATATTGTAAAAACTTATCTCACCTAGTTAAAGTATTTCATATTGCAAAACCTACAAAAAGAAAAAGAGTTAATTAGCAAAACATCATATACAAAAATTTCAAGAGTGAGGGGCGAAAGGAAAGGAAGAGGGTGAAGGAGAATGGATTTGAGGGTTTTTTTTTTAAGGAGGAGGATAAGTAGGTTATTTTATTGGGTTCTAAAATATTGAAGAAAGATTTGGTATTTTGAATTTTTTTAATTTGGAGGGAGATTTTTTGGGGAGAAATTTTTGTCCAATTGGCTTTGTGTTTCCCTTATTATTTTGGATAAAATTTAATGTTTTCTTTACCTATTACTTTACTACACGTTTTTTTCTAAACACTTTCTTTATACACAAATGCTTACTATGTAACTAACAAATGTTACACAAAAAAATATCTAATGAAAATAATATTAATAATAAAAATAAATATATACTCTACCTTAAGTTGATGGAAAAGTCAAATATTTATGAAATAAATAATATATAAAATGTATATTTATTTTAAAATATTTTGGTCCTCTTTATATTATTAATTTTATTAATAATACATCTATGTTCAACTTAAATTAATGAAAAAATTTATCTATTTATGTGAAATAAATATTATTCTAAATATTATGACTGTTATTAATGCCGAATTATTGTTATTTAAATTGAAATTGAAAATATTAAAATTATATTAATTTAAAATGATTTATATGGATTAGAATATTACATTTAAAAGGTCTTAAAATAAAATATTCAATATCAAAAAATCTATCTTGTCTATTCATATATAATCGAAGAAGCAAAATAATAATGTGAAGAAAAACTTTAATTACCATAAAATTTAAATTTGAAAATTATTTAAATTAGATATTTTCTAAAAAGGCATGTCAATTTAATTTTTCTTTTTAGTATCAGTGGCGTCAATTCAAATTCAATTTGAATTTCAAAATAAAGATATGAATTTTGAGTTATAATTTTTTAAAAAAAAATAAAAATATAAAAGTTATATAAATTTAATATTAATTATATCAATTAAAATTTCATGTCTAAAATAGATATCTAAAATAAATAAAATAATTCTTCAATGTTAGAAATGATATCTAATTTGTCCAAATCGAGAAGAAGTGAAGTAACATTATAATGGGAAGCGTCAGCTCCATAAAATTTAGTTTGGAAAATAATTTACTAGAGAACTTTCAAAAGAATAGCAATTTAATTTTTATTTTCATTATCAAAATTATGAATTCAAATTCAATTTAAGGTGTCCTATTATGGTGGAACCATATTCTACAATATCAATTATTTCAACTTGATTTTTTTAAAGAAAAGACTAAATTTGAATTATAGTTTTTTTGTTTGAATCAAAATATAAACTTATATGAATTTAATATGAATATATGAATTATATATAAAGCTACAAGAGAAATTCATAAATAAAATAAAATAAAATTTTTAATGTTAGAAATTTTATTTAACATGTACATTTAGAATAATAGAAGTGAAATAATATTATAATTACAGGTGTCATCATCATAAATTTTAAGTTTGGATATTATTTTACGATACAATTTCAAAAAAATGCTAATTTATCTTTTTTATACCAATAACATGAATTCAGATTAAAGCATCCAATAATAGTAGAATCGTAACTTCCACAACAAATGATTATTTTAATTTAATTTAAACATAGATAGGAATTCATATTTAATAATATTTTTGCAAATTTTAATAAAGAATCAACCATACATTTAAAAAAAATAAAAATTAACGTCCAAAAAAGTAACATGTTATAATAAGACATACGGGCTTGATAAGTTTAAGAGGTAAGACAACGTTAGAGGTTATAAGTATAGATATATATAAATATGGTTTAAGATCACCTTTTTTATTTTTTGTATTTTAGTTTTGTTATTTGAAATTTAATTGACTCTATATATATAACTTATTAATTTTAATTATACTGGAAACTTACAACTAAAATTGTATATAAAATTAAATCAAGTCAAATAATCAACACCTTTAATTTACATTGTATTAATGAAGACGTTGTCTAAATAAATAATATTTGTGTCAAATAATAATTCTGAAAACACTTTGGCCAAGATAAAGATGAATAGAAGTATTGCTAAATTTTGCTATGATTAGTCAATTGGAATAAATATAATTAGATATTTACTTAAGTTATATTTAGGAATTAAAAATTGTAAAATTGAATTAAATCGAATGGTTAATTCATCCGATCACATTAGATCGATAAATATTTTGTTTAAATGAAATCAGTTTGAACCAAATAATAATTCTGAAAGTACTTGATTAGGTCGTGAGCTCATAAAAGTTAAGTTTAAGCTAAATTTAACTAACTAATTAAAATTAATTGGATATAATCACCTATTACTGAAATTATATTTGAAATTTGCAAGTAGACATATGTATTACTAAATTGAATTGAACGGTTAATATGTCTAATTACTCTAGATTAGTATTGCTATAGCATCAGCACGTGATAAAAAAATTACTATCTATAAAATTTAATCGCAATATATATATTTGTGGATAAATCATTTCATTATGACAAATATTTCTATAATAAATTTCAGCACATGACAAAAATTAATAATTGGATATAAGATTTTACTGAGTGAAAATCTATATCTATATCTATATAGTTTGATTATTGTTTCCATACCCGATTTTTATCTAAGGTCAAAACGAGCACGACATTATGAACTCTAAAAGAATAAATTATGTACAGAGTCGCCACCTAATTTTTAAGAAAAAATAGGAAACTATTTATTTATTTAACAAATATGACTTTATTTAATCTACGAAACCAGTTTGAATTTTAGGTAAGGGTTCAAATTATTTCGAAGGGGAGGGGTTAGACACCCTTCAGAATCCACAAATGTGGTTCCCGGCCAGACTTAGGTTTTTTACAAGATAAAGAAAAAAAGTCAATGTTTATAAATACAAACCTAAAATATATATTAAAATAATTTGCATTTAAAGAATGTATAAATTACATAAATTATTGTATATAAAAAATGTGTGAAGATGATCGAAAGTATATAAGAATGTGTATGGAAAGAAAAGAAAAATTGAAAAAAAGAAAAAATAGTTTTAAAGAAAAAGATTACGCAATTTCTTTTAATGTATAAGTATAAATCAATTTATTAAATATCTAAATTAATTTTAATATAAATATTAACGGCCAAAATTTGCCTAATGCGTGATGAGAAACGCGTAAAAATAAAGAATATCCCGCCCAACACCCCAAAATAAAGTTTTCACTATTGTAATATTTGTACAAGTATAAGAATATAAAAAAAATACAACGCAAAATTTAAAGTCTTCTTCGAATGCCATTTCCGACGAGTTTTTCCAATAACCTTTATAAACACTTGTAACAAAATGTTAGTAACAAATAAAGAATTATAAAAAACATGTGTACATATATGTATTTAAAAATATAATTTTTTGCTAAAAGGTAGGCTCAGATTAGATTTTAAATACGGCATGGCTACGAAGTGGTTGCTGATTTATTAGTCGTCCTAAATCGTCTTTCCAAGATACAAATCATAAAACTTTTTGCGTTGTTATAAAAATTTTGTCATTGCCTAAATTTATTTATTTTATTACGTATTTACATACATAATATCTGTCTTTTTATTTGTGAAGGCCTAAAAATCGACGAAAAATTTCTTCATTAGCCGAGTGTCGCCCTTAATATAAAATAATAACTTTGATAAAATAAATTCTGTCTTTTTAATGGAGGTAGCCTCAAATATCCAGACGGAGATATAACTTCATTGGCCAGGTGTTGCAGTATTTGTTCATTATCAGTGTAATAAAATATAAAACAGTTAATGGACAAAATCTTTCCGAAAGAATGCCCTCAAAATAACACTAAAACAGTGGTGATCAACAAAAGCACCCAATTATCTTTGTAAAAAGTCATAATCAGTACAAAAGCAGTCCAACAAAGAATCAGATAATTCAAAGTTAGTCGTAAAAATCAAAAAGTACTGTAATGGAAAAAATAGTCCTGCAATGAATGGATCTATATCAATTCGAGCAACAAGGCTTGATAGATATGACGTCTTCTGGTCAAGTCCCAATCAAACTCCAACAAAATAACATATTTCGGATATAATAGCTTTGTACAAAACATAAAGCAAACACAAATTAGCAAATAGACACAAAAAATCAAATGAACGGTATAGTCAGAGACAATCAAGAAAACAGTGGTGTTGCTTCAATGGCGTTGTCGGAGAAACACCGAATACTCAAAATTTGGCCAGATTTGACAGCCATAGTACGACAGTGGAGAGGGGAAAAGGGATAACGATGGTTTCAAGGTTGTTTTGGCGATGGTGATGGTTGGACGTCGATGTTGTTGTTATGATGGTTCGGTGGTCGCCGGAGCTCGTTCACTGGAGCTCTGGCAGTGACGGTTGACGCAAAAAAGCAGTGGAGGTGGGAAATTTTTTTTGCCAGATTTGTCCTGTGTTCCCGGCTAACAATGGAGACAAAAGGATGAAGAGGGGGAATGGAAAAGCGTGTGAGGGAGAGTGGTGGTGGTCGGAGCTCCGACGAAGGAGCTTCGGCAGTAATGATGGCTGTTGGCGTCTGTTTTCAGAGAGAGAGAGGAACACGCGTGTGTTTGTCTGTGTTGTATGTGTGTGTATGGTGTATTTAAAAAAGAAAAATAAATAATTTATCAAATATATTTTTTTCTTCCAATATATCCCTTAAATTAGGGAAAGTAGATGTTGGAAAGTCATAAAAACGAAGAAAAATAGGAAAATAAATAAATTAATATTATTTGTGTTAATGTGACAAGACACTGAATTATTATTATACTGTGTATTAAAATAATTGATTCGATTTAACTTTTGCAGATCGTATTAAATAACATATAAAATAATGAATGCAGATATATAAATACAAAAAATATATATAATAAATAAAAAATATAATTATCTTGAAAAAAATATATTATGCTATAAATAATTAAAATTATATTGTGCAATGCAAAATTACAGTGTTATGTTGTGTACGTATATAGAGTACTGTGCAAAAATATTAAAATAATAATAAACTAATAAAATTTTTAAAATTTATGAAATTAAAAATAATTATCAATAAATTATGTAAAATTAAAATATGATAATAAATGAGTAAAAATTCTAAAATAATGATGATTATCAATAATTTATTAACAATTGCAAAAATATGTGAAAAATTACATATTGTGCCATTTAACGATCAGGAGCCTAAATGTATTAACTTTAAGTATGAAAAGCCGAAATTAGGTGTCAACAGTTTGTCCCTTTTCTTTTGAAGTTAATGTAGAAGTCTTCAAACGAAAACGTTGACGTGTAGTCAATTTTGTTCGATAAATAATTATTTTGATAAAAAAAATGAGTGATCTCCAATTTAGAGCTGCCTACATTTTTTCGAGTTGCATGGGAATCAGGTCGAATATAGCCCAAAATTTATCCCAACATGTCCTATTTTGGATTGAAAAAACCCAATGCATCCTCGAATTATAAGCTTGCAAAATTTATAGAACTGAAAAACAATAGACAAACGAGTAACTAAGCTTGATTTTTTTTATTTTTTCAAGAAATTCAAAAAAATGATATGTAATGCTTTAACTAATGTAAATATAAATAAATAAAAACATTGCACAATTCTAACTGAAGACAAGCAAAATATTCAACTAAAGGCAGACAAGCATAAAGGTCTTATTAGAGGGCAGACTAACCCAAAATGTCCTATTTTAGGATGGACGAACTCAATTCATACTTGTCAAAATTTTAAGAAACTAAGATGGATTTTTTTTCTTTTTTCCTTTTTTGTTTTTTTTTTCTCTTTTTTTTCAAGAAATTTAAAAGGCAAAGTGCAGTGCTTAACTAATTAATAAAAATGATACAAGTAAAGATAACATCTAGTGCTTAAATGGTAAAATAAGTGCATTGCAATATGTGCAGGTAAAGATAAAGCATACAGTGCTTAAATAACAAAGTAAATGCGTTGCGATGTGCAAGTAAAGGCAAAGATGAAATGCGGTGCTTAAATAAAAAAAATGCATTGCGATATTTGCGAGGCATGCAGTGCCTAAATGCTAAAATAAATGCATTGCGGTGCGTGCAGTGCTTAAATAATAAAATAAATACATTGCGATATGTGTCAGCAAAGGAAAAATTACATGTAGTGCTTAAATGATGAAATAAATGCATTGCGATATTTGTGAAGCATACAGTGCTTAAATAAAAAAATACATTGCGATGTGTGCGTACAGTGCTTAAATGTCAAAATAAATGCATTACTATATTTGCGAGGCAGCAGTGCCTAAATGATAAAATAAATGCATTGTGTTATGTGCGTGCAGTGCTTAAATGCATAGCAATATACGCCGATAAAGGCAAGAATAGCATACGATGCTGAAATGATAAAATAAATACATTGCGATAAGTGTGGAAAAGAATAACATGCGATGCTTAAATGATAAAATAAATGCAATGCGATATTTGCGAGGCATGCAGTGCTTAAATAACAAAATGCATTGAGATATGAGCCAGTAAAGGCAAAGATGACATTCAGTGCTTAAATAATAAAATAAATGCATTACAATATGTGCGCGCAGTGCTTAAATAAAAAATAAATGCATTGCGATATGCGCCAGCAAAGGCAAAGATGACATGCAGTGCTTAAATAATAAAATAAATGCATTGCGATATGTGCGTGCAGTGCTTAAACAAGAAAATAAATGCATTGAGATATGTGCCAGCAAAGGCAAAGATGACATGCAGTGCTTAAATGGTGAAATAAATGCATTGTGATGCGTGCAGATAAAGAAAAAGATAACCTGCGGTGATTAAATGCATTCCGATGCGTGCAGATAAAGATAAAGATAGCATACGGTGCTTAAATGATAAAATAAATAAATGATTGTGGTGCGTGCAAGTAAAGACAAAGATAAAATGTGATGCTTAAACAATAAAATAAATGTATTGCGATGCGTGCAAATAAACACAAAGATAACATACATTGTAAAAGAAATAAATGCAATGCGATATATGCAAGTAAAGGCAAGCAAATATGCATAACTGTATTTTGGAGGGCAGACCGACCCAATTTTTTCATTTTAGGGTTGACAAACCCATGCAATGAAAGTGTTCATATATTTCCGATGCTTCTTTTAAATTGCCCCAGTATCGAGCTGTGAGATGCTGAGGAATGCAAGATTGTGTATTTGCTGGGGAGAAACAGTGATTATGGAATTATGGTGACCGAATTCTATATAGAGCTTCCTACATATCTAGATTGTAATGAGAATTAGGTCAATGTAGTTCGAAATAAGAAAAATAAATTAAATTTAGAGGTGGCTCTCAAAATTTTTCCCAGTGTATGATTTATGGCTAATTCTGTCTCTTTGACAAAAGAAAAATCTTGAAAAGAAGTATGAATTTTTTGATTGCCTACGAAGACCGAGGCCCTCAACTAATGAGGTGACTGAAATCTATATAGTCTTTCGACTGACGGGACTATTGAAATGTAAAAAGCTCTAGACTGCAAAACAAAATGTAATAGGCTCTCGACTGGAGGGTCTATAAAAATGCAAAAAATACTCAAAAATGGGCGTCTAACTGAAAAATAAAATATCGGTATTTAAAGGCATGTTCTTGAAAGAAAAAGTCAAATGCCCATATTTCAAAATTGGGCGTCTTCAATAAAAAGTAAAAATGCATATATGTGGAAGTGGACACCTTGAATGAAAGGTAAAACCTTGTGTTGGAGTTTTAAACCCCTTTTTTCAACAAACTATATATTTTTTTGTTCTTTTCTCTTTTTATGGGGTTTTTGCTCCTTTGAAGTCATTTTTTAATTTTTGTTCATCTGGACAACATATTCTTTGCATTTTGCATCTTTGATCTTGAATCTTTGTTCGTAAATTTTACATATTTAGTGCGCTCAAAGAGGTAGGGACAAGAAAGGGATAGTGCATGTAAGCACTCAAAAAGGGTATAGGCTCATATACGGTTGTCCAAAGAAAAAGTTTTAGACTCAAAAGAGGAGATGCTAGGGATTAATGTCACTTGGTGGGTTATGAAAGGCTCAATCGGGTCAAAGAAGGCCTACGATCCTTTCCTAAATCAAGTGTAGCTTAGAATTTTGCTTCAACAGTCATTTAAGCTAAGTTCTAGATCAACAATGTAATGCAATGAATTAAACTAAAGCTCACCACACAATGCACATGAAACAATGAGGTTGACTTTGTTCTTGTCTTAGATGCATGTTGTAACACCCCGATTTTCTAAACCAGAATGCTACACGGTGCTCATGACCTCGAGGGACCACAAGCTAACCCATGACTGATATCTGTACCTGTACATTGCATAACATACATGTAATACACGGAAAACATAAACAATAGACCATAAGGTTCAACTGAAATAATTATAACATCTATAAGGGTGAAAGATACCTAAAAAAACTGAAAACTGAATCAAATCTGAACTAAATCTAAAAGCCTCTAAACACTGTCTGAATAAGGAGTTGAAGGAACATGTCTCCAACTAACTTCGTAAACTAAAAACTAACTGAAATAATAAATGAATCGAATCATATCGTCCTCGAATGAAGAGGACTCACTGCAGCTCTGTATATTGGAATACGAATGCCTGCTGGTCTGGAACTCGTGCCTCTGAACCTATGGTGTAACATAAAGATAAAGCACCATAGCGCAAATACGTCAGTACAACTGGAGTACTGAGTATACGAGTGAGGTAGGCTAAATAAAAAGGGTTTACATGCATGAGCAATGCTAACTGACAGACTAATATGAACGTGAGAGTGAAAACATACATACATAATAACTGGAAGCGTAAATACGTAGTTGTGGATCTGTACACTAATACATGATTTACTGATTTCTGACATGACTGAAACTATGGTTCTGTCAACATGGGTGACTGTGTCTGACAGTCCTGGGTCTGATGGAACGATCTGAGTTTCGTACTATAATTAAATTTGACTATGTTTGGAGTCCTGGTATACTGATATCTGAAAAACTATTTGGGTTCTTTTACTGAGACTGAGACTGAAACAGTGGGAGGTAGTTATTTAACTAAAATCCCCCAATAATGCATATAGCTAAGTTGGGGTCCAATTTCTGCCCCGACTGGAGGGGTGTCAATACCGCGCCACTGGTAAGGACAGTTGTGAGTGACCCTCAACTGGTAGGTACTCAAATGAGAACGGTGGGAACCCTAAACTGAAAGTTTAAGACACCTCATCAACCCTAGTCTGACAGGTTAAGGTGTCTTAACCTACGCTGGCTACGTAGTTCTGGAACACAAGGATGACTGCTAAAAATCACACCCTAAACTGGCAGGTGAGTTCCCATCCTTGGGTTCACTCGGTGCTAACTTCTACTCCCATATGAAGAGATTGAACATGATTTAACTGACTGTATAAGGACTAAATAACTGACATCCATTGACTAACGGAATAGTACTACTCTCTGAGATTTTGTTGAGATTATGAGATTTCGGAGGTTTCCTGAGTCACATGACTGACTGAGTTCTATAGATCATGGCTTGACTGAGATTATCGGGTAACGTGACTTGGCTCTAGGCACAAAACTATATTTTTTAGGTTCGAATACCCCCAGGACTCGATGGAAGGAAACTGATACATATGACATGACTTGATCACAAGATTTGAGTCCACAATTCATAATATCGTACATAAGGGATTTCATACTAAGCATGGTTATCAATAATGTATTTCATGGAAAGGATTTCATGTCACATGGAAGTACTTGCACAACCTTAATATCATGTTTATTGCATAATCATACTAGCAACTCATATCAATAGCATGGAAGTTCATGTGGAATCATCTTTAGAGTTTACTTAGCTTGTCATTTAAATACTATGGGGTCATGGGAACATGATTTTTAGAATTCTAGGCATTTTAACAAACACCTTGCATGCACACTTTAGGGCATAGGTTTTCTCAACAATTTTAATCATCTTGGACCACCCAAATTCATGGGTTTTAACTACAAACATGCATACATCATGGAAGTCAACTTAAACTAATATCTTGAAGATTAAACAATGATCATTAACATGAACAACATCACATAACCACAAGAAAATCAAAGTTTCCCATTTAAAAGCATGGTTCTTGAACTCTATGAATGAAAAGGGTCCATAGATGAACACTACGCATACCTGACTCAAGGTTCTTGATGTTTTTGAACTTGAAGGATTTGAAATCCTTTGATTCTTGAAGAAGATTGTGTCTTTTTCTTGGAGATTAAATTTAGAGAGAAATCATAGTTTTTGTTTGTGAAATAATAATGAGCATAATGGCTGAATTCGGACTTATCAGGGTATATATAGGCGAGTGGTAAGTGACCAAAATATCCCTATTAAAACGACCTAGAAATAAACTGAACGTGGTGTGTGATGGTCTGACTGATGGTCCGTCAGACACTTGACGGTCTGTCACTTAGCCCGTTAAACGTAGACCATAAATGGGGTTCACTAGATAAGAGTTGACGGCCTGGATGACGGTCCGTCACAACCTTGACGATTCGTCAAATCATCCGTCAGTCCTTATCCAGTACGTGGCTCAACTGCCTTGGCTGTGACGGTCAAAGTGAAGGTCCGTCACTTATGTGGCGGTCTGTTAACTTGGCCATCATACCTCAACGTGAGAAACACTACCCATGGAGAGTCTACTGAGAGCATCGTCCACAACGTTGGCCTTGCCTGGATGATAAAGAACACTCATGTCATTATCTTTCAAAAGCTCTATCCACCTTCTCTGATGAATATTGAGATCTTTCTGAGAAAAGACCTACTGGAGACTCTTATGATCTGTGAAGACATCTACATAAACTCCGTATAAATAATGCCTTCAAATCTTTAAGGCAAATACTACGGCTGTTAACTCAAGATCATGAGTAGGATAATTCTTCTCATGGGAATTTAGCTGTCTGGAGACGTAGGCTATGACCTTACCATGCTACATGAGGACTCAACCTAAACCCACTCTGGACGCATCACAATAGACTACAAAACCGTTTGAACCATCTGGAAGAGTTAGAACTGGGGTTGAGGTAAGTTGAGTCTTCCACTCTTGAAAACTCTTCTCGCAAGAATCTGACCACTGAAACTTAACTTTCTTCTGAGTCAATCTGGACATAGGATATGCAATAGAATAAAATCCCTCGACAAAGCATCTGTAATAGCCAGCCAGACCCAGGAAACTCCTGATATCAGATGGAGAGATAGGGTGAGGCTAGTTTCTTACCGTTTTGGTCTTTTGAGGATCTACTCTAATTCTATCACCAGAAATAATATGTCCAAGGAATGCTACTGATCTTAGCCAAAATTTGCACTTACTGAACTTGGCGAACAACTGATGATCTCTGAGAGTCTGAAGAACAATTCTAAGATGGTCTGAATGATCACGTTCTGTGCGAGAATAGACCAGAATATCATCTATGAAGACTATGACGAACATATCCAAGTACTGCTTGAACACCTGGTTCATCAAGTCCATGAAAGCTGCAGGGGCATTGGTAAGACCAAAGGACATAACTAGAAATTCGAAGTGACCATACCGAGTACGGAAATCTGTCTTTGGGATGTCACGTTCTCTAACTTTGAGATGATGATAGCCTGATCTGAGGTCTATCTTGGAGAAATAATTGGCACCCTGAAGTTGGTCAAACAAGTCATCTATTATAGGAAGCGGATACCTATTCTTGACCGTGACTTTGTTGAGTTGATGATAATCAATACACATCCTGAGAGAACCATCTTTCTTGCGCACGAATAAGATTGGTGCACCCCATGGGGATACACTGGGTCTGATGAATCCCTTATCTAAGAGATCCTTCAATTGATCTTTCAGTTACTTGAGTTCTACTGGTGCCATTCTGTATGGCAGAATAGAAATAGGCTGAGTATCTGAGAGAAGGTCTATGCCGAAGTCTATTTCCCTTTCGGGAGAAATTCCTGGAAGATCTTTGGGAAAGACATCTGAATATTCATTAAACACTGGAACTGATTCGAGACTGGGAGATTCAGAACTAGAATCCTTTACTTGCACGAGATGATTTACACACCCCTTTGAAATCATTTTCCTTGCCCGAAGGTAGGAAACAAGCTGTCCCCTGAAAGATGAAGTACTACCTTTCTACTCTTGGACGGGCTCATTCGGGAACTGAAATTGAACTATTTGAGTCCTGCAGTAGACTGTGGCATAGCAGGAATGAAGCCAATCCATGCCGATAATGACATCAAAACAGTCATCTCTAATTCGACTAAATCTGCTGACGTGGATTTCTAAAATATCATAACCGGGCAGTTCTTGTATACCCACCGAGCTATGATGGTTTTACCCACTGGGGTAGAGAGTGAAAAGGGCTCTGCTAAAATTTTGGGACTGATTCCTAAATCGCCTGCTGTGTATGGAGTGACAAAAGACAAGGATGCACCTGGATCTAGCAAAGAGTAAACATGAACATGGAAAATCTGTAATGTACCAATAATGAAATCAGGAGAATTTTCCTGATCCTGTCAAGTCTAAATAGCATAGATTCTATTTAGGCGTTGCCCACTAGTAGCACTGAAAGTGGTACCCTGCCAGTTCGGGCGATCGGACTGAGCTGTGGAACGATTTTGCTGACCTTGATAACTGGACTGAGGACAATCTCTGGCTCTGTGGCCTGGCTTTCCATAACTGAAAAAAACGTCACTACCGGCTCTACAAACACCCTGGTGGTTCTTACCACAAGTTTGACATAGGGGATTAGTTCGGGCATTACTGACACTGCCCTGAGATTTAGAGTCGGGTGCTCTATCTTTGAACTTAGGAGCTGGAGCACTGGCTGAAGAATGAACTGGAGCTAATGACTTGGGACGAAACTGGGAACAATTTTCTCCCTCTGATTTGGGTTGAGTAAAACTGAAATTGCCTGATCTTGCTCTCTTATTTTGCCTCTCCCTAGCCTTAACCTTTTTCTCCTCTATTTGCTGAGCATGGGTCATGAGCCTGGCTAAAGTCATATCACTGTTCAGCATTGCATATCTACACTTATTTACCACACTATCATTCACTCCTGACACGAACTTGCTCATCTTAGCCCTGTTGTCTGTAACCACATGAAGGGCATATCTGGATAGCTGAGTAAATCTGAGAGAATACTCCCTAACTGTCATATTTCCCTTCCTGAGGTTGATAAACTCAAGAACTTTGGCCTCCCTCAACTCTTGGGGAAAGAATCTATCTAAGAAAGCCGTGACAAATTCCTCCCACTCTATAGGACCTACACCCTCTAACCTTTCAGACTTCCACTATTTGTACCAAGTGTGAGCAACATCCTGTAACTGGTATGCGGCTAACTCGGCGCTCTGAATAGAAGTAACTCCCATGATGTCAATGACTTTATGGACTTGCTCAATGAATTCCTGAGGGTCTTCATCAGACTTAGACCCAAAGAAAGATGGAGGGTTAATTCGGGTGAAGTCCCGAATTCTAGCTGCTACGGAATTGGCCACTGGATTGGCCGAAATAACTGGTGGTCATTCATTCTGGGCTGCCATGGACTGAGCAATTGTTGTGAATGCGGCTCTAAACTCCGCATGAGAAACATACTCGCCCAAAGGGTCTTCAGGATGAGGAACTGGCGGGTTTCTTCTCTTTTGAGATATATTCTGAAATAAGAGAAGAACGGATTAGACTGAGAGTTTAACTTGAGATTATGCTCACTAGCACGACATGAATACTGAAAGAGGGGAAACTGTTCCTAAAGCATCTCATAGCCTCTGGCATATAAATGTGGCGCACAATACACCCATGCACAAGACTCTACAATATGCAGCTTTTAGACTTCCTAGGACTCTATTGAACCTTAGGCTCTGATACCAAGTATGTAACACCCTGATTTTCTGAATCAGAATGCTACACGATGCTCATGACCCCAAGGTACCACAATCTAACCCATGACTGATATTTGTACCTGTACATTGCTTAACATACATGTAATATACAGAAAATATAAACAATAGACCATAAGGTTCAACTGAAATAATTATAACATCCATAAGGGTGAAAGTACCCCAAAAC
The DNA here is from genome assembly GCA_030864215.1 of Capsicum pubescens. Classification (NCBI taxonomy): domain Eukaryota; kingdom Viridiplantae; phylum Streptophyta; class Magnoliopsida; order Solanales; family Solanaceae; genus Capsicum; species Capsicum pubescens. The sequence continues at coordinate 211,644,394 of CM061538.1, read as the reverse complement.
AACTAAAAAATGAATCAAATCTGAACTAAATCTAAAATCCACTAAACACTGTATGAATAAGGAGTTAAAGGAACATGTCTCCAACTAACTCCGTAAACTGAAAACTAACTAAAATAATAAATAAATCAAATCATATCGTCCTCGAATGAAGAGGACTCACTGCAACTCTGTTTATTGGAATACGAATGCTACTGCTGGTCTGGAACTCATGTCTCTGAACCAATGGTGTAACATAAAGAGAAAGCACCATAGAACAAATGCATCAGTACAACTGGAGTACTGAGTATACGAGTGAGGTAGGATAAATAAAAAGGGTTTACATGCATGAGCAATGCTAACTGACCGACTAATATGAACATGAGAGTGCAAACATACATACATAATAACTGGAAACATAAATACGTAGTAGTGGATCTGTACACTAATACATGATTTACTGATTTCTGACATGACTGAAACTATGGTTCTGTCAACATGGGTGACTGTGTCTGATAGTCCTGGGTCTGATGGAACTATTTGAGTTCCATACTATAATTGAATTTGACTGTGTTTGGAGTCCTGGTATACTGATATCTAAAGAACTGTCTGGGTTCTTTTACTGAGACTGAGCCTAAAACTGTGGGAGGTAGTTGTTTAACCGACATGCCCCAATAATGATATATCTAAGTTGGGGTCCAATCTCTGCCCAGACTGGAGGGGTGTCAATACCGCGCCACTGTTAAGGACAGTAGTGAGTGACCCTCAACTGGAAGGTACTCAAATGAGAACAGTGGGAACCCTAAACTGACAGGTTAAGCCACCTCATCAACCCTAGTCTGATAAGTTAAGATGTCTCAACCTACGCTGGCTACGTAGTTCTGGAACACAAGGATGACTGCTAAGAATCACACCCTAAACTGGCAGGTGAGTTACCATCCTTGGATTTACTCGGTGCTAACTTATACTCCCATCTGAAGAGACTGAACATGATTTAACTGACTGTACAAGGACTGAATAACTGACATCCATTGACTAGCGGAATAGTACTACTCTCTGAGATTTTGCTGAGATTATGAGATTTCAGAGGTTTCCTGAGTCACATGACTGATTGAGTTCTATAGATCATGGCTTGACTAAGATTATTGGGTAACGTGACTTGGCTCTAGGCACACAACTATATTTTTCGGATACGAATATCCCCAGGACTCGATGGAAGGAAACTGACACATATGACATGACTTGATCACAAGATTTGAGTCCACAATTCATAATATCGTACATAAGGGATTTCATACTAAGCATGGTTATCAACAATGTATTGCATGGAAAGGATTTTATGTCATATGGAAGTACTTGCACAACCTTAATATCATGTTCATTGCATAATCATACTAGCAACACATATCAATAGCATGAAAGTTCATGTGGAATCATCTTAAGAGTTGGCATAGCTTGTCATTTAAATACTATGGGGTCATGGGAACATGATTTTTAGCATTTTAGGCATTTTAACAAACACCTTGCATGCACACTTTGGGGCATAGTTTTTCTCAACAATTTTAATCATCTTGAACTACCTAAATTCATGGGTTTTAACTATAAACATGCATACATCATGGAAGTCAACTTAAACTAATATCTTGAAGCTTAAACAATGATCATTAACATGAACAACATCACATAACCATAAGAAAATCAAAGTTTCTCATTTAAAAGCATGGTTCTTGAACTCTATGAACGAAAGGGGTCCATAGATGAACACTACGCATACCTGACTTAAGGTTCTTGATGTTTTTGAACTTGAAGGATTTGAAATCTTTTGATTCTTGAAGAAGATTGGGTCTTGTTCTTGGAGATTAAATTTAGAGAGAAACCCTAGTTTTTGTTTGTGAAATAATAATGAGCATAATGGCTAAATTCGAACTTATCTGTGTATATATAGGCGAGTGGTAAGTGACCAAAATACCCCTGTTAAAACGACCTAGAAATAAACTTAACATGGCGTGTGACGTTTTGAATAACGGTCCGTCAGACACTTGACGGTCCATCACTTTGCCCGTTAGACGTGGATCAGAAATGGGGTTCACTGGATAAGAGTTGACGTCCTGGATGGCGGTCCGTCACAACGTTGACGATCCATCAACTCATCCGTCAGTCCTTATCCAGTACGTGGCTCAACTGCCTTGGCTGTGATGGTCAAAGTGGCGGTCCGTCACTTATGTGGCGGTCCATCAACTTGGCCGTCATACCTGGGCGTTTCCGACAGTTCTAAGTAAAACGTCCATAACTTCCTCGTCTGATGTCGGATTTGGACAAAATTGGTACCGTTGGAAAGCTAACTCAATTTTCCACATGATAGAAAATGGAAATCTCAAAAATATCACATGTACAAAGATAGATTTGTATTTTAAAGTAAATCCTAGCATCCTTGAGATGATTTCTAGCTAGAAAAAAGGCACGAGTATTACACATGCAAGAGAATTTATTTTAAGTGTTACTAAGATATGGTAAAAGGTACCAAAAGAACCTATGATTTATCATAAAGTCGGTCTTTTTCATCATACCAATTTACACTTTCTCATGCACACTCCTAATTGTATTGGTACCAACCAAGTCAAAATTTTATTTTATTTTAAAAAGAATAGGACCAAACCCAAATGAGGATTGCCTACATATCTTGTAAAACAAGAATCAGGTCTGCATAGTTCAGGCAAATTTGTAAATTTATATGTGCAATGTATGATTGTAAAAAAAATTGATGGTCATTCATAAAAATAATGTGAAAGACAATCAAGAAAGAACTGCTTTTAGCATCAAAATTGTTCTGATCAAATGATAGAAAAAATGAATGTAAAGTATGGGGAGATTTTCGACACAACTTCAGTATGCTGACAAGAGTGAAAAAAAGATAAACATTGAAGGAATTATGACATTATTTTGCCTCAGCTGGCAGGATTATTATAACTGAAACAATATTGAATTCTTGCTTTTGAAAGTAAGGATCGATACACCATAAATTTAATAGTTTATGACTTTCGAAAGAGTTAGGTATTATTGCACAAAAATAGGTGAAGATTTGGAGATAGGTCGGATATGTACAAATGTCAATGAGATTTGGATTTGAGGAACTATTAAATTGTGTTTTTGAAGGCTTTTGGAGAGCGTCTTTGAACTGTTCCAGAAAATTGCCCCAGTTTGAATACCGGAGAAATTATTCTGAAATAGTGAAGAGATTGAACCCTAATGCAGGGTTGCCTACGTATCTTGTCAGGACAACAATCAGGTCAAAACGTAGTTCAAACCTATACGTAGCTAGTGGCGATATTTCTAAGGTGCATCTTTTAACTGATTCACTACGCAAAACAAAGGTTATCTCACTAAAGTATAATCAATTTAGAGCAAATAAATATGTACAAACACAATAATCATTCAAATATGTACAAAGACTATAATAATATGTCACTCGGGTCATGAACTCTTCGGACATTTGGACAAAAATTAACTAATATGCATGTACCTAAAATGAGTTATTTTAGCTCTATATTATGCTGACTAAGAGTGGATAGACACGGACTGGGACTTCCTATATGAGAACACACATGGTCCCACGACAGTAAAACTCCTGCTCACCCCATGTATATGCCAACTCTCTAAAATAAGGTGATTTGAATTTTTTTTAGAAAAGTACAATGTACAATCCGTGTGTACAATGTGTGTGAGTGTTAGTTGTCCAAAATGGAGAAAATATGAACGGAATGCCAATTTATATAAAACAATAAATAATCTATACAAAATAATAACAAATAAATTATTTATGCTACATAAACAAGGTAAATCAAGACAATTAGAAAAAATAAATAACAGTGTATAAAATATATGAATATTTACCTAAGCTTGTAATGGTTAGAACCTTTCTCCCGAGCAGAGTTGCCAAACTGTCTTACCCGATTTTTACCTAAGGTCAAAACGAGCACGACATTATGGATTCAAAAAGAATAAATTATGTACAGAGTCGCCACCTAATTTTTAAGAAAAAATAGGAAACCTATTTATTTGTTTAACAAATATGACTTTATTTAATCTACGAAACCAATTTGGATTCCAGATAAGGGTTCAAATTATTTTGAAGGAAAGGGGTTAGGCACCCTTCAGAATCCACAAATGTGGTTCCTGACCAGACTTAGATTTTTTACAAGACGAAGAAAAAAATCAATGTTTATAAATACAAATCTAAAATATGCATTAAAACAATTTTGCATATAAAGAATGTATAAATTACATAAATTATTGTATATAAAAAATGTGTGAAGATGATCGAAAGTATATAAAAATGTGTATGGAAAGTAAAGAAAAATTGAATAAAGAAATTTTTTTTTCAAGAAAAAGATTACGTAATTTCTTTTAATGTATAAGTATAAATCAATTGATTAAATATCTAAATTAATTTTAATATAAATATTAACGGCCTAAATTTGCCTAACACGCGATGAGAATCGCGTAAAAATGAAGAATATCTCGCCCAACACCCCAAAATAAAGTTTTTACTATTATAATATTTGTACAAGTATAAGAATATAAAAAAATACAACACAAAATTTAAAGTCTTCTTCGAATGCGATTCCCGACGAGTTTTTTCAATAACCTGTATAAACACTTGTAACAAAATGTTAGTAACAAATAAATAATTATAAAAGACACGTGTGCATATATGTAGTTAAAAATATAATTTTTTGCTAAAAGGTGGGCTTAGATTAGATTTTAAATACGGCATGGCTACGAAGTGGTTGCTGATTTATTAGCCGTCCTAAATCGTCTTGCCAAGATACGAATCATAAAACTTTTTGCATTGTTATCAAAATTTCGTCATTGCCCAAATTTATTTATTTTATTACGTATTTATATATGTAATATCCGTTTTTTTATTTGTGAAGGCCTCAAAAATCAACAAAAAATTAATTCCTTGGCCAAGTGTCGGTCCTTAATATAAAATAATAACTTTGATAAAATAAAGTCTGTCTTTTTAATGGGGTGGCCTCAAATTTCCAGACGGAGAGATAATTTCATTGGCCAGGTGTTGTAGTATTTGTTCATTATCAGTGTAATAAATTATAAAACAGTTAATGGACAAAATCTGTTCGAAAGAATGCCCTCAAAATAACACTAAAACAGTGGTGATCAAACGAAAGAACCCAATTATCTTTGTAAAAAGTCATTATCAGTACAAAAACAGTCCAACAGAGAAGCAGATAATCCAAAGTTAGTTGCAAAAATAAAAAAAATACTATAATGGGAAAATAGTCCTGCAATGAATGGATCTACATCAATTCTAACAACAAGGCTTGACAGATATGGCGTCTTCCTGTCAAATCCCAATCAAACTCCAACAAAATAACATTATTTCAAATATAATAGCTTTGTACAAAACATAAAGCAAGCATAAATTAGCAAATAGACACAAAAAATTAAATGAACGGTATAATCAGAGACAATCAAGAAAACAGTGGCGTTGCTTCAACGGCGTTGCCGAAGCAATGCCGGATACTCGAAATCCGTCCAGATCTGACAGCCATGGTGCGGCAGTGGAGAGGGGAAAAGGGATAACTGTGGTTTCAAGGTTGTTTTAGCGATGGTGATAGCTGGACATCGATGTTGTTGTTATGATGGTTCGGTGGTCGCCAGAGCTCGTTCACCGAAGCTCCGACAATGATGGCTGACGCAAAAAAGTAATGGAGGTGGGGAAATTTTTTGGTCAGATTTGGCCCATGTTCCCGGCTAGCAATGGCGACAAAGGGATGAAGAAGGAGAATGAGAGAGAGTGTGAGGGAGAGTGGTGGTGGCCGGAGCTCCGACGAATGAGCTCCGACAGTGAAGATGGTTGTTGGCATCTGTTTTTAGTGAGAGAAAGAGAGAGAGGGAGTAGAGAGAGAGAGGAGCACGCGTGTGTTTGTGTGTGTGTGGTGTATTTAAAAAAGAAAAATAAATAATTTATCAAATATATTATTTTCTTCCAACATATCCCTTAAATTAGGAAAAGTTGATGTTGGAAAGTCAAAAAAGTGGAGGAAAATAGGAAAAGAAAATTAAATTAATATTATTTGTGTTAATGTGACAAGACACCGAATTATTATTGTACTGTATATTGAAATAATTGATTCGACTAAGCTTTTATAGGTCATATTAAATAACATATAAAATAATGAATGTCGATATATAAATGCTATAAATAATTAAAATTACACGGTGCAGTGCAAAATTTCAGTGCTATGTTCTGTACGTATGTAGAGTACTGTGCAAAAATATTAAAATAATAATAAACTGATAAAAATTCTAAAATTTACGAAATTAAAGATAATTATCAATAAATTATGTAAAATTATAATATGATAATAAATGAGTAAAAATCCTAAAATAATTTTGATTATCAATAATTTATTAACAGTTGCAAAAATATGTGAAAAATTGCATATTGTGCCATTTAATGATCAGGGAGCCTAAATGCATTAATTTTAAGTATGGAGAGCCAAAATTGGGTGTCAACAATTGTAATGATTTTTTACAACTTGAAGGAACAATATTTTATTTTAAATACTTGTTATAGCTGAAAGGTTACTATTATTACAATAAGTATTAACCTGTGGCAAAAGATAATCATTAGCTACAAAATTTTATTGAAGCAAAAAATACGTGGCTATATTATTTAATTATTATCAAAATTGTTTTGCCACTTGAAGCAAAAAAATAATTTAGCTATAATATTTAATTTAAATAGTTTATTGTAATTAAAAGATTACTATTGCCATAATTTTTTACAACTTGAAGCAAAAAAATATTAAGCTACAATATTTTGCTTCAAATAATTTATCATGACTAAAACATTATTGTTGCTACAATAATTTTTATCGCATGGCAAAAACTTATGATCAGCTATAAAATTTTATTGTAGTAATAAATTTGTAGCTATTAAGCTAATTATTGTCACGAATGTTAGTAATTGTGGCAAAAATTAAAAATTAGCTTTATCAATTTGATATTCATAGCTAAGAAACTTCACAAAATAATAAATAGCTACGTAAATTATCTTTTTGTGGCTATTATTTCATAATAGCTACGATTTTTGAATTCATTGCTTAAGTTTCATAGCTATAAATATATTTTGTTGTAGCAACAAATATAAAATGGAATAAAAATAAAATTAAAACAGAATTATGGAACAAAATGAATGCAAAAAGAAGAGGGGAAAGTGGGGAAATCAGGTACGAAGAGAGTCACAAAATAATTTTTTTTTATAAAAAAAGGGAAAAGGAAATTTTACAACTTTTATAAGATATTTTATAAGTGTGAAGGTCCCATTGAAAGACAATGAAAAACAAAAAAAAAAATCTTTTCTTAGATCTTTTCTTATGTTGTTAGTTTTATTTTAATTTTTTTTTTTGAAGAAAACTTTTCAAGATGAATGCATTGGATAAAAATTATTTTAACACTAATCTGTTTAGCTAAACTTTTAAAATCAATTTAATTTTTTTTAAAAAAGTATTTATAGCATATTTTTGTTAAGTGGTTTGTGTTTGACTAATAAACTTTATAAATCAAAATGATTCCTCACTTTATTATAATTAACAAATAGACAGAACAACATGACTTGTTTTTCAGATTAAGAAGATTCCAAAAATATATGCTCAATATTGGCTATAATTATCACTAGTAATACCGATCGTGTTTCAAAGTACATAATCAAGTTTAGTTCTTATTTTGCTCAAAGTTTCACTTTTTAGATGAAATTCTATCACATTATTGTTTTCTCATTTAGGCTCATTTCATTCAAATTACGCCAAATATTCTCTGTGTTTATACTTTTTGTGTCATTTCATAAATGCAGTGAGTACTTTTGCTACCGCGCGAAGCACACATAAATTTTCTAGTTAGGAGGACTTCTGAATGGCTTCTTGGCTCTATACATGTAGATGGGGTTCTATATTGCAGCTTTAACGGAAAAATGGATGTCACCAATGGAATCAGCACCCCCTATTTTCCCTAGTAAGTTCGTTATTTCGTACAAGTAACACAAATATAGCAGACTACAAAATCTACGGTATAAATAAAAAGGTCTTCTTTTTCTCCGTTCTGATCCTTGACCATGTAGTAAGCCTAGGATACATGTAAGAAGTCTTTGGTGGTTGTGAACTAGTTGTAGGAAGATTTCAGGACACTGCACTCATTATTCGTCTCGTAATTACAATGGGTGCGGATAGTATAAGAAGTATGGAAAATGGCAGAAATGTCTATACTACTAAAACCGGATTTGCATTAACACACTTACTTTTTATGAGTCCTATGCTCACTGGATATTGTTTAAAGCATTTCATTGGCATTTATTGGCCAAATAGGAGAGAAATAACGGTTTTTTTTCTAGTTTTCGTTTAATTACATCATTTCTAATTTGTAGCTGCCATTGATGAACAAAAAGAATTGAAGTCCAAAATTTTCTTTTTCTTCTCCAGTAGATTGTCTTGAGTGTAAATGATTAATAATGACCGAAACCCTTCGTCTTTTTGCCTTTTGAAGCGCGTGTGTACAAATAATATATACTCCTTCAGTTTAAAAAAGAATGACTTACTTTTTTTTTTTTAATTCGTTTAAAAAAGAATGACGTTGACAATATTTTAATTTCAACTTTCCACATGATATGTTTAAGACCACAAGATTAAAGGGTATTTTGGTACATTTAACACAACTTTAATTTAATGCCACATGATTCAAAAGTCTTCTTTATTTTCTTAAATTTGGTGCCAAGTAAAATAGGTCTTTATTTTTTAAACGAGGGAGTACAAAGGATTGATTTCTTGTCCGGGTTAGCCGATAAATGCTTTAGAAAATGTCAAGGGGTTCATAGGATCCCGAAAAGTAAGAGCATGTTACTCCATATTTGGCTATGGTATAGGTTTCATTTTAACCATTTTTCTATATTTCAAGATTCCAGTAAATTGTGCTGAATGATTAATCCTACAGTCGCTGTCCATTAGCGCGCTCTGTTTCTCCATGATTACTTATGATTAACATCCATCCCGTTTTATAAGAAGTTTTTGCATGTTGAATCGTGTGACCATCTTATCAATAAGTTTAACCAGTTCGAGATGAATTTTTATTTCAAATATGTTCTCTCAAATGCAAGCCTATTTTGATTAATATAAATAAGTTCGTTTAAACTTTGTAGATGCATCGACACAATTGCAGTGTGAAGCAGGAAATGTAGTATCAAGTACCACAACGGATGGATCAGGAGTGTTTTCTCTCATATTGGATCCTATTACAAGTATATTGTCATCACTACTGTCTAACTGCAGTCTTGTAGTTACAACTCCCCTCTCAACATGTAACGCTAGCTTACCATCCATCGGGGTTTTGCAGTCACGCATGCAGCTTGTTGGGAAAACCATTGATTATGAGGGTCTTCCTATTTTCAGTTTAAGTGTTGCTGGTTTTGATCTTATTATTGAATGAACGAGCTAGGCAAAAGCGATACTCGTTTATGTTAGTTTGGGATATGAATGTGTTGTTCAGTTAGTGTTTCGTCGTGACGAATCAGTTAGTTAACCTTGTTGTTGATTACATAAATAAAGGCTATTATTGCGTCCACCGGTGCTGTAGCTGTTTCACTGTTTTCGTTTCTTGTTGAAGTGTTATGAATCTTTGTCATGATCCAATTATGAACCAAGTGCAAATTAATAATATTTGCAATTACGTGTGATATTATATTGGATTCATCTATTCGTATTGCTTGACTTTTCATTTTCTTCATATCTTTTACTCCATCTGCTTAAAAAAGAATGACTTATATTTTAGTTCGTTTATAAAAGAATGACCTCTTTTTCTTTTTAGAAACTTTTTACTTTTAACTTTCCACGTGACATGCTTAAGATCACAAGATTGAAGGACATTTGATACATTTGTCATATCTTTATTTTAAGACCACAAGATTTAAAAGTTTCTTTATTTTCTTAAACTCTATGTTAATTCAAACTAGGTCATTCCTTTTTAAACGGTGGGAGTACTTGTTTGTCAATCTTTCTTCGTTAATACTAGATCTCTCTTATGTAATAACACTTCTCTTATAAGTAAATATATATAATCTTTAAGTTCCTAAAAGTTATGAATGTTGGAAAATAAATGTTCTCACCCAGGATAATATCCACACAAATAGCAATAACAAGAGAGTAACAATGACACCAAATATTATAACGGGATAAATAAAATATCCAATGAAGTAATACAATAATACTGATTACAACTTGGCAGTGTCAAAAGACTACTACTCTTTATAAACAAAACAATATTTTTTTTATTTCTCACAACTCACTACAATATTACTCCCACACTATTATCTCATAGACTATAGAATATTTGTGGATTACTCTCTTTTCTCTCTATTGCTCTCTCAATTTTGGTGTGTTTGGGAATGATGGTAAATTCATCTATTTATAGATGAACATTCAAGCTTAAAACAAATAAACACCATGTCACAACACCAAATTACAAATTCATGTTACAACACCAATCCATGTCACCACATTAGGCATGTTGCAACACTAATTTTCTTGTTATTTTTTTTATTTAATTTATTTGAATTATATTTGATCCCACAATTCTCTCCCTTAATTTTAATTTTTCTTCTTTATTCCAAGACTTGATCTTAATCTCTGAAAGTCTTCAAACTTGAGAGGCTTTGTGAAAATATCTTCAACTTGATCATGTGATTTCACGTACTTGAGACCTACTTCTTTCTTGGCAATGCATTCTCTGATGAAGTGATACCTTATATCTATGTGCTTACTTCGATCATGATATACTGGATTCTTGAAAAGAGCCTGTGCTGACTTGTTATCAACACAAATCATCGTGGCTGCAGTCTGTGGTAAGTTAAGCTCCTTTAATAATCTTCTCAACCAAATGGCATGGCACGTACATGACGTTGCAGCCACATATTCAGCTTCGCATGTTGAAAGAGTAACAATGCTTTGTTTCTTTGAGATCCAAGAAACAACACAATCACCCAAGAAAAACACAAAACCTGATGTGCTTTTCCTATCATCCACATCTCCCGCATAATCGCTATCACAAAATTTCACAAGGTTAAAATCATCAGAAGAAGAATAAAATAGTCCAAGGTCTATCGTACCTTTTAGGTAATGAAGAATTCTTCAACTTTCAAGTGAGTGAAGGTAGTAGCTTCCATGAATCGACTTACTACTCCAACTGCAAAGAGTATATCTGGTCTCGTATAGGTCAAGTACCTCAGACTTCCCATGAGACTTTTGAAAAAAGTGGATTCCGCTTTTTCACCATTATCAAACTTTGTTAATTTTGTTCCACTTTCCATTGGGGTGTTCACAGGATTGCAATTAAACATGTTGAATTTCTTCAAAATCTTCTTTGTAAAGCTTTCTTGAGATATGAAGATGCCTTCCTCCATTTGCTTAACTTCTAGGCCCAAGTAATATGGCATGAGACCTATGTCTGTCATCTCAAATTCAAGGGACATAGTTTTCTTGAAAGCTTCAAACAAACATGGATTATTACCCGTCAGAATAAGATCATCAACATAAAGACACATAATCAAAACATCTCCATTAGTATGAACTTTAATGTAAAAAACATATTCATGGAGACAACGAGTAAACCAATTTTCTTGAAAATACTTATCAATGCGACTATTCCACGCTCTGGAGCTTGCTTCAATCCATATAAAGCTTTTTTCAATTTCAACACTTTATCTTCATAATTCTTGACCACAAAGTCCAATGGTTGTTCAACATAGACTTCCTCTTTAAGATATCCATTCAAAAATTCCAACTTGACATTTAGTTGATGGATTTCCACTTTATTTGTGCTACTAAAGAGATCAAAAAATGTATCATCTCCATGCAGCCAACAGGTTGTAATACCCCGTATTCTTTCTAGTTCAATTCAGCTCAAAAGAGGCACACCAGAGACTTAAAACCTAAAATTTTAGCTAAGTGTTGAAGATTTAGTCTCATTTTTTGGCCTCTAAACTTTGATGATTTTATTCTCAACCTTCCCAGCCTTGGAATGTCAATTCTAAGTTGTTTCATGATCAGGGTAGTCCATAGTATCTCTGGGGTGAGTTTTGAAATTTTTGTAGAAGGTTTGGGGCATGTTTGGTTGGCCAAAATAGAACATCGATGCGATATAGACGCGCTGCATTGGTGGCCGCATCGGCTAGGCAACACGACGTATCGCTAATCACATCGTAGTGAGTGATGCGATACGTCGCTGATCGCGTCGGTACCCAGTTTTTGTGTTGTTAAATGATGGGTTTATGAGGGTAATTGAGTTATTTACCCTCACCCAAATCCACCTAAAACACACAAAATTAGCCCCAAATAGCATAGATGCTTCATTATTCATCTTTTTCTTCTCCAAGAACAAAACCCTAGCTCCAAGAATCAAGAACAATTCCATAAATCCTACTCTAAGAAAGCCTATAATTCAAAGTCCCGGGTTCAAGAACTTCAAGAAGAAGCTTCAAGAACACCATAGATATTCAAAAGTTTAAACCTTTACATTTAATTCATCAAGCAACGTATGTGGGGTTATGAACAAGGATCCTCTTTCATCCTTGTACCTAAAATTAGTTTAAAGTTGAATTTACATGATATTATATGTTTTATAGTTTAGGGTTCATACCCAATTATCATTATTTGAAGATGTTGATGTTACAAGTGATTAAATATTGAATTACATCTCTACCTTTGCATGTTTATGCGTGTGAAGTGATTTTATATATATTGAGAGTAGAGTTTCACTATCTTGACTAGAATTATGCAAGAATTTCAAGATTTTGATTGTTGAGAATGAACTTGGTGATGATTTGATGTAACTTTAAAGAATGGGTTTTGAGCCCTAAGTTAAGTATTGATATTTCGAGGAGATTTTTCTTTTAAGCACCCTATGACTAGCTTATATTTAGACTTTGAGAAAGATTTGATCTTTTGATCCTCAGCTTAGATATGGAATCCACATTTCAATTTTTATTACAATTTATAGAAAAAAGATTAGTTTTGATTATAGTTTAAAATAGACAAATGCATAATTGGTTTTTAATTACAAACCTTTATGCTAGCTTTTAAAGTGGATTTCCTACAGAATGAGCATACATATTAAAGGGAGTGTATTTAGCACCAAGTGGAAAGTGTAGGTTTAGCGTATCCTACTTCCCCATAACTACGAGCCAACATAGGTTTAGATTACCAGATTATTTTTATTTCTATATGGATGACAGATACAGATTGCTATCACCTAGATTAGGTTATAATCCTTGGAAAGAGTATGACACCTCTCCCTAACGTGAGGTTTTCCCATAAGGGAACTAGGCGTTGGACACTATGATAGCACGCATAGATTGTGATCCTTCGGGGTCGTAAGTGCCATGTAGTATCCGGGGTACAGACTCGGGGCGTTACAAACTTGGTATCAGAGCCTAAGGTTCAACAATATCCTAGGAAGTTTGAATGCCGCATCTAGTAGAGTCTTGTGCATGGGTGTGCAGCGCGCCACACTTCTGGACAAGAGGCTATGAGATGTTTTAGGAAACCATTTCCCTTCTTTCAATATTCAGTTCATGTGAGTGCGCATGAGCTCAAGTTAAACTCTTAGTCTAATCCATTTTCTCCTTTTCATTTATAGAACATGCCTCCCAAAAGGACTAACAAAAGGAGAACCAGAAATCAGTCAGCACCTCAGCTCGTTCAGGTAGATCCCTTGGATGAGCATGTCTCCCATGCAGAATTCAGAGTTCTATTCACTACTCTAGAAAACTCCATAGCAGCCCAGAATGAATGGCCAGCTGTTGTTCTGGCTGACCCAGTGGACAATACTGCTGCAGCTAGGATTTGGATCATCACCCACATGAATCCTCCCTTATTCTCAGGATCTAAGCCAGAAGAAGATCCACAGGAGTTCCTCGATAAGGTTCAGAAAGTCATAGATATTATGGGAGTGACTTCCAGTGAGAGTGTTGAGTTAGCTACCTATTAGCTACAAGATGTATCTCATACGTGTTTTAAGCAGTAGAAGGTATACAGGGGCGCAGATGTAGGGCCCTTAGAGTGGGAAGAGTTTGCTACTGCCTTCTTAGATAGATTCTTTCCCTAAGAGCTGAGAGAAGCCAAGGTATTAGAATTCATCGATCTCAAGCAGTGCAGTATAAGTGTGAAAGAGTATTTCCTCAAGTTTACTCAGTTAGCCAGGTATGCTCCCCATTGAGTAGCAGACAGTAGGTCCAGAATGAGCAAGTTCATATATGGGGTGTCAGATAGTGTGGTTAAAGAGTGCAAAATGGCGATGTTGATTAATGAGATGGACATATCCAGGCTCATGGTCCATGTACAGCAGATAAAAGAGGCTAAGATCAGAAAGAAAGAGAGGTATAACGAGAGAGCTAGAACAGGTAGCTTCAATTTTAATCAACCTAAATCAGAGGGCGGTAACCGTTCCCAATTTCGTCCAAAATCTTTAGTTCCATCTTCTTTCTCAGACAGTGCTCCAGTTCCTAAGTTCAGAAATGGTAGCAACTATAGGGCGCCAGGCTCTAAATCTTAGGGTAGTGTCAGCAGTGCTCGAACAAATCCTCTTTGTCAGACATGTGGCAGATTCCATAAGGGTATCTGCAGAGCTGGCAGTGATGTTTATTTTGGGTGTGGCAAGCTAGTACACAAAGTCAGAGATTGTCTTCAGTTAGGTTCTCAGGGTCAGCATAATCGTCCTTCAGCTTAGTCCGGTTGCCTGAATTAGTAGGGTGTCTCTTCCAATGCTACCATTGGGCAACGCCCAAACAGGCTTTATGTACTTCAGTCCAGAAAAGATTAGGAAAATTCTCCTGATGTGGTCACTGGTACGTTACAGATCTTCCATTTACATATTTATGCCTTGCTAGATCCAAGAGCTTCTTTATCTTTCGTAACTCCTTATATAGTCGTTAACTTCAGAGTCAGTCCAGAAATTCTAGCAGAGCCTTTCTTAGTTTCTACCCCAGTGGATAAATCTATCATAGCCCGATGGGTATATAGAAAATATCCCAGTTATGATATCTCAGAATATTACTACAACAGACCTTTTAGAGCTAGAGATGGCGGATTTTGATGTCATTCTCAGTATAGATTGGCTCCAATCATGTTATACCTCAGTTGATTGTAGAAATAGAATAGTTCATTTTCAGTTTCCAAATAAACCAATCCTTGAATGGAGGGGTAGTACCATAGAGCTTAAGGGTCAGTTGATTTCATACCTTAGAGCAAGAAAATCAACTTGATTTCATGCCTAACTTCTTTTGATACGGGATACCACTTGTAAATAACATAATAAGTATGTAAGCTTGAATATTTTATTAATAAAAAAAATAAACCTATCAATTGAAAAATAAACTTACGAAGATCCATCAAGCTCGATGAACACTCTACCAAGCATGTTCGTATATCCAAGAACTAGACCAATCAAATCTGCATCAATATCTTCTTCTACAGAAGGAGGTGGAGGTGGAGGTGGAGGTGGAGGTGCAGGTGGTGGTGGTGGTGACTTGATCATTTTGAAGTCACTAGTACACATTTCAAAACACTACACTTAATCATTTTCAAGTCATGAATTCACATTTCAAGTAACAACGCAAACTATTTTCAAGTCATTAATTCACATTTAAAGTGACAACACTAAACCAATTTCAAGTCATGAATTCACATTTTTAAATGATTACACTTTACTAATTTCAAAACACAAGTTCATCTTTTAAGTAACTACTCAAAACCATTTTCAAGTCACTAATTCACTTCTCAAGTGACTACACTTGATTAATTTGAATTCACTAGTACACATTTCAAAACACTACACTTAATCATTTTCAACTCTCTAATTCACATTTCAAAGTCACAGCGCATGTGAAGTGATTTTATATACATTGAGAGTTGAGTTTCACTATCTTGACTAGAATTATGAAAGAATTTCAAGATTTTGATTGTTGAGCATGAACTTGGTGATGATTTGATGTAACTTTAAAGCAGGGGTTTTGAGCCCTAAGTTAAGTATTGATATTTTGAGGAGATTTTGCTTTTAAGCACCCTATGACTAGCTTATATTTAGACTTTGAGAAAGATTTGATCTTTTGATCCTCGGCTTAGATATGGAATCCATATTTTAGTTTTTATTACAATTTACAAAAAAACAAATTAGTTTTGATTATAGTTTAAAACAGACAGATGCATAATTAGTTTTTAATTACAAACCTTTATGCTAGCTTTTAAAGTGAATTTCCTATAGAATGAGCATATAGATTCAAGAGAGTAGTATTTAGCATCGAGTGAAAAGTATGGATTTAGCAAATCCTACTTCCCCAGATCTATGAGCCAACGTAGGTTTAGATTACCAGATTATTTTTATTTCTATATGGATGACAGATACAAATTGTTATCACCTAGATTAGGTTATACTCCTTGGAAAGAGTATGACACCATTCCCTAGCGTGAGGTTTTCCCATAAGGGAACTAGGCATTGGACACTATGATAGCTCCCATAGTTTGTGGTCCTTCGGGGTTGTAAGCACTATGTAGCATCCGGGGTACAGACTCAGGGCATTACAAACTTGGTATCAGAGCCTAAGGTTCAACAATAACCTAGGAAGTTTGAAATCCGCACCTAGTAGAGTCTTGTGCATAGGTGTGCAGCGCACCGTACTTATGGACAAGAGGCTATAAGATGTTTTAGGAAACAGTTTCCTTTCTTTCAATATTCATGTCATGAGAGTGAGCATGAGCTCAAGTTAAACTCTTAATGTAATCTATTTCCTCCTTTTCATTTACAGAACATGCCTCCTAAAAGGACTAACGAAAGGAGAACTGGAAATCAGTCATCACCTCAGACGTTCAGGTAGATCCCTTGGATGAGCATGTATCCCATGCAGAATTCAGAGCTGCATTCACTACTCTAGCCAACTCCGTAGCATCCCAGAATGAATGTTCAACTGTTGTTCTGGCCAACCCAGTGGCCAATACTGCTGCAGCCAGGAATCAGAACTTCACTCGAACGAATCCTCCCCTATTCTCAGGATCTAAGCCAGAAGAGGATCCACAGGAGTTCCTCGATCAGGTTCAGAAAGTCACAGATATTATGGGAGTGACTTCCAGTGAGAGTGCTGATTTAGATTCCTATTAGCTACATGATGTAGCTCATACATGGTTTAACTAGTGGAAGGTAGACAGGGGTGCAGATGCAGAGCCCTTAGAGTAGGAAGAGTTTGCTACTGCCTTCCTAAATAGATTCTTTCCCTTAGAGCTGAGAGATGCCAAGGTGTTAGAGTTTATCAATATCAAGCAGGGCAGTATGAGTGTGAAAGAGTATTCCCTCAAGTTTACTCAGTTAGCCAGGTATGCTTCCCATGTAGTAGCAGACAGTAGGTCCAGAATAAGCAAGTTCATATCTGGGCTATCAGATAGTGTGGTTAAAGAGTGCAAAATGGCGATGTTGATTAAGGTGATGGACATATCCAGGATCATAGTCCATGATCAGCCGATAGAAGAGGCTAAGATCAGAGAGAGAGAGAGATAGAAAAAGAGAGCTAGAATAGGTAGCTTCAATTTTAATCAGCCTAAATTAGAGGGCGATAACCGTTCCCTATTTCGTCCAAAATCTTCAGTTCCAGCTCCTTCCTTAGCTAGTGCTCCTGTTCCTAAGTTCAAAAATGGTAACAAAGATAGGGCGCCAGGATTTAAATCTCAGTGTAATGTTAGCAGTGCTCGAATAAATCCTCTTTGTCAGACATATGGCAGAAACTATCTGGGTATCTGCAGAGCTGGCAGTGATGTTTGTTTCGGGTGTGGAAATCTAGGAAACAGAGTCAGAGACTGTCCTCAGTTAGGTTCTCAGGGTCAGCATAATCATCCTTCAGCTCAGTCCGATTATCCGAATCAGCAGGGTGCCTCTTCTAGAGCCACCAGTGGGCAACGCCCAAACAGGCTTTATGCACTTCAGTCCAGAAAAGATTAGGAAAATTCTCCTGATGTGGTCACTGGTACATTATATATCTTCCATTTACATGTTTATGCCTTGCTAGATCCAGGAGCTTCTTTATATTTCGTAACTCCTTATATAGACATAAACTTTGGAGTCAGTCCAGAAATACTAGTAGAGCCTTTCTCAGTTTCTACACCAGTGGGTAAATCTATCATAGCCCGAACGGGTATACAGGAACTGTTCAGTTATGATATCTCAGAATATTACTACAACAGACCTTGTAGAGCTAGAGATGGAAGATTTTAATGTCATTCTCAACATAGATTGGCCCCACTCATGTTATGCCTCAGTTGATTGAAGAAATAGAATAGTTCATTTTCAGTTTCCTAAAGGACCAGTCCTTGAATTGAGAGGTAGTACCACAACACTTAAGGGTCAGTTGATTTCATACCTTAGATCAAGAAAAATGATATCCAAGGGATGTGTCTACCATCTTGTGTTACCTTAGAGAAAGAAAAATGATATCCAAGGGATGTGTCTACCATCTTGTGTTAGTCAAAGACTCTAACTCAAAAACTCTAACTCTTGAGTCAGTTCTAGTAGTAAATGAATTCTCAGATGTGTTTCCTGAAGATCTTCCTGGAGTTCCTCCCATTAGGGAAATTGACTTCAAAATATACCTTTTACCAGATACTCAGTCCATATATATTTCGCCATATAGAATGGCTCTAGCAAAAATCAGAGAGTTAAAGGAACAGTTAAAGGATCTCCTAGATAAGGGATTCATTAGGCCTAGTGTTTCCCAGTGGGGCGCTCCAGTTTTATTCGTGCGTAAGAAAGATGGTTCTCTCAGATTGTGTATAGACTACCGTTAGTTGAACAAAGTCACAGTCAAGAATAAATATCCAATTTCCAGAATTGATGACTTGTTTGACCAACTTCAGGGTGCTAGTTACTTTTCTAAGATAGACCTCAGATCAGGCTATCATCAACTCAGAGTCAGAGAATGTGACATTCTGAAAACAACTTTCAGAACCCGGTATGGTCACTTTGAGTTTCTAGTCATGTCCTTTGGTCTTACTAATGTCTAGTAGATTTCATGGACTTAATAAACCGTGTGTTCAATCAGTACTTGGTCATGTTCATTATAGTCTTCATCAATGACATTCTTGTCTATTCTCGTAGCGAGAATAATCACGCAGACTACCTCAGACTAGTACTTTAGACTCTCAGAACTCATTAGTTGTTTTCCAAATTTAGTAAGTGTGAATTTTGGCTAAGGTTAGTATCATTCCTTAGTCATATTATTTTCGGTGATGGCATTAGAGTTGATCCTTAAAAGACCAAAGTGGTGAGAAACTAGCCTAGACCTATCTCTCCATCAGATATCTGGAGTTTCTTGGGTTTAGCTGGCTATTACCGTTATTTTGTTGAAGGATTTTCATCTATTGCATCTCTCATGTCCAGATTGACTCAAAAAAAAGTCCAGTTTCAGTGGTCAGATTCCTGCGAGAAGAGTTTTCAGGAGTTGAAGACTCGACTCACCTCAGCCCCAGTTTTGACTCTACCAGATAGTTTAGATGGGTTTGTTGTGTACTGTGATGCATCCAGAGTAGGTTTGGGTTGTGTCCTCATGCATAGAGAAAAGGTCATATCCTATGCCTCCAGACAGCTTATGCCCTATGAGAAGAATTATCCGACTCATGATCTCGAGTTAGCAGCTGTAGTGTTTTCCTTAAAGATTTGGAGGCATTACTTATATGTGGTACATATTGATGTGTTCATAGACCATAAAATCCTTCAGTATATGTTCTCTTAGAAAGATTTAAATTTGTGTTAGGGAAGGTGGTTACAGTTATTAAAAAATTATGATTTAAGTGTTCTATATCACCCGGGCAAGGCTAATGTAGTGAATGATGCTCTCAGTAGACTGTCTATGGGTAGTGTTGCTCATTTTGAGGATGGTAAAAAAAAGTTAGTTTAGGAAGTTCATCAGCTTGTCCATCTAGGTGTCCGCTTAGTCGATTCAGCAAAGGTAGTGTATGGGTGCAGAATAGTTTTGAATCCTCTCTAGTTTCTGAGGTGAAGGAAAAATAGGATAGAGGTCCCAGTCTAGTTAAGCTTAAAGCGTTAGTCAGAGGTCATAAAGTAGAGGTTTTCTCCCAAGGGGGATATGGTGTATTGCGTTTCTAAGGTCAGCTATGTGTTCCAGGTGTAGATGACTTGAGGCAGTGAATTCTTGCAGAAGTGCATAGTGCGTGTTACTCTATTCATCCAGGGGCCACTAAGATATACCGCAGTTTGTGGGAGATCTTCTGGTAGAGTGGGATGAAGAGAGACATTGAAGAGTTTGTAGCTAAGTGCTCTACATGTCAACAAATTAAGATTGGCCACCATTAGAAGCCTAGTGGGTCTATGCAGGAGTTCAGTATTCCCACTTGGGAGTGGGAGAAAGTGAATATGGATTTTGTGACAGGTTTACCTCATAACCATCATCAACATGATTCTATTTGGGTTATCATGGATAGGATAACCAAATCAGCTTATTTCTTGCCAGTCCATACCTCCTATTCAGCCGAGGACTATGCCAAACTATATATCAGGGAGTTGGTGAAGTTACACGGAGTCCCAGTGTCCATTATCTCAGATAGAGGTACCTAGTTTACCTTTCATTTCTAGAAAACATTCCAAAAGGGTCTTGGTACCTAAGTTCACCTTAGTACAGCCTTCCACCCTCAGACAGATGGTCAAACATAAAGGGTCATTCAAACTCTAAAAGTTATTCTAAGAGCATGTGTTGTCGATTTTAAGGGTAGTTGGGATGTCCACTTGCCCTTGATCGAGTTTGCATACAATAACAACTATCATTCCAGTATTCAGATGGCTCCGTTTAAAGCTCTCTGCGGTAGGAGATGTAGATCTCTAATTGGTAGGTTTGAGGTAGGTGAGGCCGCAGTAGTAGTACCTGACCTAGTATTTAATGCCTTAGAGAAGGTTCAGTTGATCAGAGAAAGACTTAGGGTTGCCCAGAGCTGACAGAAATCATATGCAGACATGAGGTGAAAGGATCTTAAGTTTGAGATCGTTGATTTTGTGTTCTTGAAAATCTCTCCAATGAAAAGAGTAAAGAGGTTCGGAAAGAAGGGAAAGCTTAGTCCTCGATATGTCGGTTCTTACAGAATTCTCAGCCATTTTGTAAAGATAGCTTATGAGCTTGAGTTGCCTTTGAATCTAGCCTCAGTGCATCCAGTATTCCACGTCTCCTTGCTAAAGAAATGCATTGGTGACCCAATAGTCATAGTTCCTTTAGAGGATGTAATTATTCAAAATGTTCTCTCTTTTGAAGAGGTTCCAGTCCAGATCCTCGATAATCAGATTCGTAGACTGAGGAACAAAGAAGTTTCCTTAGTCAAAGTCCTTTGGCGGAATCAGTCTGTAGAGGGAGCTACTTGGGAATCACAAGAATATATACGGACCAAGTATCCTCACCTCTTCTCTGCAACCTCAGATCCATCTTAAGGTAACTATCTTCCTTATCTTTACTCAGTTCCATGCCCAGCTATAATTATAACTTGGTATCCATTACTGTTGCATATTCAGTCATCCATTCATGAACAAGTTCAGTCATGTACTCATGCATCAGATATGCATGTTCAGTATGAAAACCCAGCTTATCAATAGCTTCAGTCATGTATTCATGCATTAGATATGCATGTTCAGTGTGTAAACTCAGTCTATCAGTGTCTTAGCTTAATCTGTCTCATTCGAGGATGAATGTTCCCGAGGGGGAGATATTGTAATACCTTATATTTCCTTAGCTTAAAATTAACTCTCAGTTTATGAGTTATCCAATATAAAAAATTTGAAATGCTTATTATTTTTCAGTTTAGAGCCTGCCATTGCATAGAAAATCGAATCAGCTTTCCAACGATATAAAATTTGACTAAATCTGATAACCGGATAAGAAGTTATGGCTATTTTAAGTTTCAATCGTTAATCACCATAATTCAGGCCAGTAGCTCATCGTGGAGTAAGCTGAAATGACAATGGTCAGTTTCTAGTGAGGTATCGCAATATCACAATATCGCACATCGCTCCAAAGTTTATTTTCACATTTGTCAATTTTCAGTGAGCCAATGCGATTGTACCGCATCACGTCGAGCTTCCAGGTCCCATCCAGTACTGCAACGCGATTCCACCACATTGCGCCACCAACCATATTCCCAATTGTCATTTTTCAGTGGCTTGGCGTGATAGAGACGCGTCGCACTAGGGCCCAAAATTGGGTTTTTCAGTATGAATTTTTAAGTCATTCTCAGGGGTAAATGGGTATTTTTCTACAGCCCTAATCAGTCTAAACATAAAATTTACCCATAAATAACCCATTATCTCATCATTTATTCACTTTATTCAATGATTAAGTCATTCCCTCTCAAAAAAGGCTAAACCCTAGCTTCAAGAAACAAGAGCAAAAATCAAGAGCTCTTTAAGAACTTTCAAGAATTAGAAATCCAAGGTATGTTAGGTGTTCATCTATAGGTTTCTTTCACCCATAGAGTCCACGAATCCATTTTTAAAATACAAGATTGTTGAATTATGAACTTCCATGCTTGAATTGAATTGAATTCATGTTCATGTTATTGTTGAGTTTTAGTCCATGATTAAATTACATGATTTTATGAAATTGATCCTAGTATGTGTTGATTTACATGATATTCATGATAAACCCTTCAATTTATAAGTTGATTGTTGAAACCATGTCAACCCTAAGTGTTTATGATTTAATGATTCAGTTATGCCTCCCGGTGTGTTTGATAAAATGCCTATGTGAATGAAATAGTGCCATTATAATATGATAGCATGTATTCCCCATTCATATACAAGTTAATGCATTAAAAGTGTTTGATAAAATGTCTTTATGAATGAATTATGGACAAGTGTACATTGTTATATATTTCAAGATTATGCTATGCCTTTCTTTTATGCTATCGAGTCCTGGGGGTATTTAATAACTGACAATTTAGATTCTTACCTATAGCCAGTATCAGTTACAGAATCTCAGTCATGTCACGATCAGTAGTACTCTAAGTCATTTGAAGAACTCAATAGAACTCAGTCGATTACAAAACTCAGAAAAATTCAAGAAACTCAGTATTCAGTCCAGTCCAGTTCAGTATACTCAGTTCAGTGTCTTTCAGTTGGGAGTAGAATTCAACGCCGAGTGAACCCAAGGATAGGGGCTCACCTGCCAGTAGAGGGTGTGATCCTTAGAAGCAATCCTTGCATTCCAAAACTACATAGCCAGCGTAGGTTGAGACATCAAACCTGCCAATTGAGGGTTGATGAGGTGTTTTAACCTGTCAGATAAGGGTTCCACCGTTCTCATTAGTGTACCTACCAGATGAGGGTAACTGTCCAGTGTCTTTACCCGTGGCACGGTACTGACACCCTTCCAACTGAGGTCACAGGTTGGACCCTAACTCAGTTATCTTATCTTATTTGGGGCGTGTCAGTTAGATGATTACCTTTCATAGTCTCAGTTTTAGCCTTCAGAATAAAACTCAGTTAAGTTCTACAGAATTAGGACTGTCAGATATAGTCAATCAGTATCAGTACCTCAGTTATTAGTAACTTCAAGTATTAGTTACTCAGTATCAGAACTTAGGACTTAGCATCAGATAAGCTTAGTCACAGTATTTATTTATATGCACAGTAGTGCACACTCAGTTTTATAGTAGTATCAATTATCCATGTACTCTCATGTTCAGTTACTCTACATCATACAGTTTGTTATTGCTCATGCATATGAACTCTCGCATTTAGCCTCACCTTATCTAGCATACCAGTACATTGCACGTACTGACGTATACTCTTTTTTTATGCTATGATGTCTCATATCATAGGTTCGGATGCTCAGGTTCCCGACCATGCATAGATAGATTCAGGTTCAACCAGTAATATCATCTTTAGTAGTGAGTCCTCATCTGTCGAGGATATTCTTTCATTTCATTATTATAATAGATTCAGTATTTCAGTAGATGGAGTTAGTTAGGGGATTGTCCCATCAACTCCACATTCAGACAGTTCAGTTTAGAGGCTTTTCACACTAGATTTCAGTCAGTATTTAATTTTACAGATATTATCATAGACGATATATTTTATCAGTATTTCAGATGTTTTGAACCTTATGGCATTTCAGCCTATTATTCCACATTTATTACTGTATCATATTTCAGTGCTTACAGAAGATATATGTCATGTGTTAGCTTGTGGTCCTTTGGGGTCGTAAGCACTGTGTAGCATCTGAGGTATAGACTCGGGGCGTTACATTGCTTGCATAAATTGAAAACAGATTACAAGTACAACTTTTAGAACTAAGTGTTATGGCTTACAAGATTTATACAGTATGCTTTATGGTTCATGATTCATGATTTTCAGCTTTCAGTTATTCAAGCTAACATGAGCCATTTACATTTAGCATGCATTATTTAATGAGTATATGTAAATGTTGAGTTATTATTTCACTTATGCATTCACCCCCACATACTCAGTACATTCCAAAAGTACTGATCCGCATATATGTCTATGTGCTACATAGTTTCATAATGTAGGTTCAAGTGCTCAGTTCCAACAGTGTGATTGACCGCGAGCATCTTTATCTACATGATGAGTCCTCATAGTTTGGGGACCCAGTGATTCAGATTTCCAGCTTTCCAGATTAGTTTATTTAGTTATGTCAGATAGTTTGAGCCAGCTGGGGGTCTTTCCCAATGACTTTCTCATAGCAGTATTAGAGGCTTGTCCGACTATTAGATATATTTCAATTTTTCAGTGTTGGTTGTTTCAGATTTCCTAGTTAAGTATTTCCAAACATTATGTTCAGTTGAACTCAGTTCAGTTCAGATAGTATTTTAGTATTTTAGTGTACCACATGTTTATAATATCTTTACTTGAGTCATCAGAATGAGTAGCAGGCTTTCAGGGTTAACTTAGGACTACTTGTAGTTTGGAGCACCATGTGGCATCTCGGGACCCATTTTTGGGGCGTTACAAACTTGGTATCAGAGCCTAAGGTTTAAAGAGTCCTAGGGAGTCAGACAAGATGTATTATGTAGAGTTTTGATCATGGATATTAAGTGTTCCACATTTTTTAGCAAGAGACTATAAGACATTTTAGGAAATCACCCTTTTCTTTTATGATCTGTCGTGCTTACAGTATCTCTATCTGCTTTTAACTCGTGCTCTTACGTGACAGTTGAATATGCCTCCTCACCGAGCTAATGTACGCTTAAATAATAACCAGCCACCCTAGACTGCTGACCCTATGAATGAAAATGTATCCCATGCTGAATTTTGAGATGACTTTCAAGCGTTGTCCAAGCTATGACTGCCAATATTCAGGGAAACCATCAGGCGGTAGTCCTACTTTAGCAGAATGGGGATTTCGCAGTAGCCAAAATTCGTGACTTCATGAGAATAAATCCGCCTGAGTTCTTTAGGTCAAAGAAAAGTGAGGACCCATAACTTTACTTAGATGAGGTAAGGAAGATCACCCATATTATGTATGTTACTGAAGAGGAGAGTGTAGAGTTGATATTCTATAAGCTGAAGAATGGGGCGTATGATTGGGTGGTTATGTGGAGGAATAGTAGAGGTGAGAATGCAGCTCCTATAAATTTGTAGGTGTTTCAGGATGCGTTTCTAGACAGGTTCTTTCCACGTAAATTAAGAGAAGCTAAAGTAGAGAAGTTTGTGAACTGGAGGAAGGGCTCGATGATAGTGAAGGAGTACTACCTTAAGTTCAATTAGTTGTCTAGGTATTCCCTTGACACGATGGTTGACCCTAGGTCGAGTATGAGTAAGTTTGTTATTGGAGTATCTAGTTTGGTAGTCAAGAATTGTAGGAATTCCATGCTTATTGGGGATATGGATCTTGCTAGACTAATGATTCATGCCCAATAAATTGAGGCAAAAAAGTTAAAGGGGAGAGAGAGGGGAAATAAAAAGTTTAGAACCAGAAAGTTTGAATATGGCCAGACAAAGTTTGGAGAGGGAAATCATTTGCAGTTTCAAAGTCGTTCATCCATTCCAGCACTATCTACAGCCTTTGCTCCCGCTCCCAGAGCTAGGCAGGAGCAGTGGGGTAAGACTTCTATGTCCAGATCTCAGAATAGTGTAAGTGGAAAACCCATTTAACCTCCATGTGCTAAGTGTGGTAAGAATCATCTTGGTGAGTGCTTATTGGGACAGAAAGGTTGTTTTGGTTGTGGTAAGTTGGGTCATGGAATCAAAGAGTGTCCGTATACTAGGAAAGGAAATAGGAATGCTCTTCCCCAAACTCAGGCTACTAGCGCAGCAGCTCCTCTGGGTTGCTCAGTTTTTCCTCAAGGCATATCATCCAATACTGATGGCAGTCAGCACTAGAATCAGTTTTATGCTTTACCATCCCGTTAGGAGAAGGAGAGCTCACCAGATGTTGTTATTGGTATGCTTCGTGTCTTTCATCTTGATGTTTATATGTTGCTAGACCCCGGGTCGAATCTCTCTTATGTGACCCCGTTAGTTGCAGTAAATTTTGGGGAAGGACCTAAAAAACTCCCTGAGCCCTTCTTAGTTTCTACCCCAGTGGGTGAGTCAATTAATACCAAACAGATCTATAGAAAGTGTCCTATCATAGTCCTTCATAAGATCATATTAGCATATTTTTAATAGATTTATACATGGTCGATTTTGACCTTATTCTTGGTATGAATTGGCTTCATTCTTGTTATGCATCTATAGATTGTCGCACTCGAGTAGTGAAGTTTAAGTTTCCTAATTTTCCAGCCTTTGAGTAGGAGGGTAATTCAGTGTCTCCCAAGAGTCATTTTATATCCTATATTAAAGCCAGAGAGTTGATATCAAAGGGTGCATCTATCATCTAGTTCAATTCTAAGACACTTAGTCTGAGGCTCCAATAGTTTAATCAGTTCGAGTAGTCAATGAGTTTCTTGAAGTTTTTCCCGAAGATTTGCCAGGGGTACCTCCCTATAGGGAAATAGAATTTGGTATTGACCTTCTTCCATATACTCAACCCATCTCTATTCCTCTATATCGTATGGCTCCAACCAATCTTATGGAGTTAAAAGAGCATCTTATAGACCTCTTAGATAAAGGTTTCATAAGGCCTAGTGTTTCTCTATGGGGTGTTCCCGTCCTATTCGTATGAAAGAAAGATGGTTCTTTGTGAATGTGCATTGATTATCGCTAGTTGAATAAAGTCACAGTCAAAAATAGATATCCTCTCCCTAGAATTGATGACTTATTCGACCAACTCCAAGGTGCAAGTTACTTCTCCAAGATAGACTTTAGATCCGATTATCACCATCTCAGAGTCAGAAAATGTGACATTCCAAAAATAGCTTTTAGAGCCCACTATGGTGATTTTGAATTCCTACTTATGTCCTTCGGGCTGACAAATGCCGCAGCATCCTTTATGGATTTGATGAACCATGTGTTCAAACAGTACCTACACATGTTTGTCATAGTCTTTATCGATGATATTCTTGTCTATTCTCATAGTGAGGATGACCATGCAGACCATTTTAGAATTGTTTTGCAAACTCTTAGAGACCACCAGTTGTTTGCCAAATTCAACAAGTATGGATTTTAGCTAAGGTTAGTAGCTTTCCTCGGTCATATCATTTCCAGTGATGGCATTAGAGTTGATCTTCAAAAGACTGAAGCAGTGAGAAACTGGCCTACACCCATCTCTCCATCAGACATCAGGAGTTTATTGGGTTTAGTTGGCTATTACAGACGGTTTATTGAGGGGTTTTCATCCATTGCATCCCCTATGTCCAGATTGACTCAGAAGAAAGTTAAGTTTCAGTGGTCAGATTCTTGTGAGAAGAGTTTTCAGGAGTTGAAGGCCCGACTCACTTCAGCCCCAGTCTTAGCGTTACCTTATGGTACAGATGAATTTGTTGCCTATTGTGATTCTTCTAGAGTTGGTCTGGGTTGTGTTTTGATGCAGAGAGGTAGAGTTATAGCCTATGCCTCTAGACAACTTAAGTTTCACGAAAAGAACTATCCAACTCATGATCTTGAATTAGCTGTTGTTGTGTTTGCTTTGAAAATTTGGAGGCACTATCTTTATGGGGTTCATGTTGATGTGTTTACGGACTATAAAAGTTTGCAGTATGTTTTTACGCAAAGAGATTTAAATCTTCGTCAGAGAAGGTGGCTAGAATTATTCAAGGATTATGACATGAGTGTTTTGTATCATTTAGGCAAGGCCAATGGTGTGGTAGATGCCCTTAATAGACTGTCAATGGGTAGTGTAACTCATATAGAGGATGATACGAGAGAACTAGTTTGGGAAGATCATCGTTTAGCTATATTAGGTGTAAGGGTGGTTGACTTAGATGAGGGGAATGTTTGGGTTCAGAGTAGTTCAGAATCTTCTCTAGTCTCTAAGGTGAAAGAAAAGCAGGAAAAGGATTCTAATCTGGTCAAACTAAAAGGGGTCATTTAAAGACCAAAAGATAGAGGTTTTCTCCTAAGGGGGAGATAGTGTGTTGAGATACCAGAGTAGATTGTGTGTGCCGTGTGTTGACAATTTGAGGCAGCATATTATGGAAGAAGCACATGGTGAGCATTATTTCATTCATCCAGGAACCACCAGGATGTAGCGCGATTTGCGGGAAGTCTATTGGTGGAGTGGTATAAAGAAAGATAAAGCAAAATTTGTAGCCAAGTGTGCAACTTGCCAACAGGTTAAGGTAAAGCACTAATGAACTGGTGGCACATTGCATGAGTTTGGTATTCCCACTTGGAAGTGCGAAGAGGTGAACATAGACCTTGTGGCAGGATTACCCCATTCGCGTAGACAACATGATTCTATTTGGGTTATTATAGACAGATTGACCGTATCAGCCCACTTCTTGACAGTTCACACGTCCTACACAACTAAGGATTATGCTAAGCTGTATATCAGAGAGTTGGTTAGATTGCACAAAGTTCCCTTGTCCATCATTGTAGATAGGGGTACTCAGTTTACCTCTCTGTTTTGGAAATCCTTTTAGAAGGGTCTTGGTACCCAAGTTCATCTCAGTTCAGCTTTTCACATGCAGACAGATGGTCAGGTAGAGAGGACTATTCAGACCTTAGAGGATATGTTGCAGGCATGTGTTCTATACTTCAAAGGAAGTTGGGATGACCATTTTTCCTTGATTGAGGATGCTTACAACAATAGTCACCATTCTAGTACACAGATGGCCCCATTTGAGGCTCTTTATAGGCGAAGATGTAGATCTCCAGTCAGTTGGTTTAAAGTGGGTGAGGCTGCTTTGATTGGGCCAGATATGGTATTTGAAACCATAGAGAAAGTTCAGTTGATTTGAGAGAGACTGAAAGCAACCTAGAGTCATCAGAAATCTTATGCAGAGGTAAGAAGGAGAGATCTTGAGTTTGAGGTTGATAATCTTATTTATTTAAAGGTTTCACTCATGAAGAGGCTGAAGAGATTTGGAAAAAAGGGAAGCTTAGTCCCCGATATGTAAGACCTTACAGTATTTTGAGTCGTGTGGGAAAGGTAGGATATGATCTTGAGCTACCCGCAGATTTTTCATCAGTTCACCAAGTGTTCCATGTATCCTTATTGAAGAAGTGTATGGACGATTCAGCTGTTGTAGTCCCTCTAGAAAGCACAGATATTTAGAATAGACTTTCATACGAAGAGCTCCCAGTAGAGATTCTTGATCACCAGATCCGTAGACTAAGGAACAAAGAAGTTCCCTTGGTCAAAGTTTTATGGTGAAATCAGTCTGTTGAGGGTGCCACTTGGGAAGAAAAAGCAGACATGAGAACCAAGTACCCTCACCTTTTCTCTACAAACTCAGATCCATCCTAAGGTAACAGTCTCTGATTCATTCATATAGTTAACTTTATGTCAATTCATGCATCACAGATTAGTTCAGTGGCTCATTATGTTTTAGATTAAGTCATGTAGTTTTGTTTCAGTTATGCATGCCAGTACATAATCTCAGTTCCTCAGTATCCTCAGTTTAACTAGTTTCATTCAAGGATGAATGTTCTCAAGGGGGAGATATTGTAATACCCCGTATTCTTTCTAGTTCAATTCAGCTCAAAAGAAGCACACTGCACACTTAGGACATGAAATTTTAGCTGAGTGTTGGAGACTTAGTCTCATTTTTTGGCCTCTAAACTTTGACAACTTTATTCTCGACCTTTCCGACCTTGGAATGTCAATTTCTAAGTTGTTTCATGATCAGGGTAGTCCATATTATCTCTGGGGTAAGTTTTGGATTTTTTGGAGAGGTTTGGGGTATGTTTGGTTGGCCAAAACAAAACGTCGATGCAATATAGACCCACCGTGTCGGAGGCCCCGTCGGGTAGGCAATGCAATGCATCGCTAATCGCATCGTAGTGAGCCACGCAATATATCGTTGATTACGTCGGTACCCAATTTTTGTGTTGTTAAATGATGGGTTTATGGGGGAAACTGAGTCATTTACCCTCACCCAATTCTGCCCAAAATACACAATTTTAGCCCCAAATAGCATAGATGCTTCATTATTCATCTTTTTCTTCTTCAAGAACAAAACCCTAGCTCCAAGAATCAAGAAAAATTCCATATCTCCTACTCCAAGAAATCCTATCATCCAATGTTCCGGGTTCAAGAACTTCAAGAAGAAGCTTCAAGAACACCATTAGAGATTCAAAAGTTCAAGCTTTTACATCCAATTCATAAAGCAAGGTATATGAGGTTATGAACAAGGATCCTCTTTCATCCTTGTGCCCAAAACTATTTTTTAAAGTTGAATTTACATGAAATTATATGTTTTACAGTTTAGGGTTTATACCCAATTATCATTATTTGAAGATGTTGATGTTACAAGTGATTAAATGTTGAATTACATCTCTACTTTTGTATGTTTATGCGTGTGAAGTGATTTTATATACATTGAGAGATGAGTTTCACTATCTTGACTAGAATTATCCAAGAATTTTAAGATTTTGATTATTGAGCATGAACTTGGTGATGATTTGATATGAGTTTAAAACATGGGTTTTGAGCCCTAAGTTAAGTATTGATATTTTGAGGAGATTTTGCTTTTAAGCACCCTATGACTAGCTTATTTTCAGACTTTGAGAAAGATTTGATCTTTTGATCCTTATCTTAGATATGGAATCCATATTTCAGTTTTTATTACAATTTATAGAAAATAGATTAGTTTCGATTACAGTTTAAAACAGACAGCTTCATAATTGGTTTTTTATTACAAACCTTTATGCTAGCTTTTAAAGTGGATTTCCTATAGAATGAGCATACAGATTAAAGGGAGTAGTAGTTAGCACCGAGCGGGAAGTGTGGGTTTAGAGAATCCTACTTTCCCAGAACTACGAGCCAACTTAGGTTTAGATTACTAACAATATCCAAGCGCACACGCAAGTGTTCGTGATCTACCAAGTAGTACAGTGGCCTTAAAGAAAGCCGAGTTATCAATCCCATATGGACTTTTGTTAAACAACTATCCAATTCTAGTTTAACAATTGAGATAAAGTAAACAAGGAGGTTTTAGAATTGTAAACTAAAAAAAACTAAACTAATGCATTAAAGTAATGACCTAGGACAATCAATGGATAGAAGCCCAAGTTTAAGGCTTACGACCAATCATACTATGTTATTGAACTTTATTCATTAGATTGCTTATCGTGGTTGTTTATTCTTAGGGTTAATCGCATGATTATGGTTTCCCAACCTCTAATCCTTTTTCTAAGTTGGACCTTACACCTACATCGTTGAGCGGGGATGTAATAATCAAATTAAGTTATGTAAACTGGCATCCTACGTGTGAATCAAGTAAGGTATCTAAGTACATCCCTGTCCTAGATGCTAATTCAAGTCTCTTATTTTATAAAGAAATAAGAACCATACTTTGCGTATTCCCTTGTACTATCTCCTTATTCTCTCTTCCGAGATCACAAGGTGTACAATTGATGTATTCTAAGGGTAGCTAATCCTTAAAATAGTTAAAACATGAATAAATAAGAAACCAATAATGATAATCAAATCAACAAACTTAATTCAAAATAAAAGTAGTCATGATCTTGGTCTTAACCCCGTAAAGGGAGTTTTAGCCTTTAATGGAAATATTTATCATCCAATCCCTTGGATTGATGATACAAACCATGAAAGAAACTAAATATAAGATAATAAAACCCTAAATAATTTGTAGAGTAGACTCCTCTTGTTCAAAGATGTCCAAAAGTATGTAAAAATGTGATACAACATGTATTTATAACATATGGGTAAGCCAAGTCCGTGTTGGAGTTGAATTAGGTGAAAAACCCAGAGGTGGAGTAGACCATGCATTGCAACATATATTCCTATGGAATGTAGCACATGAATCACCCTCTATTCTATAGGAATAGAGAATGTGATGCAGACTTATCACATGCCTTCACTGGAATTTGCTTCCCAAATTTTGGTTAAGTGTTGGTCCTTCCTCCTTTCATCCCTTGTCTTGTGGTGTCTTTCCAATGATTTTATAGCTTCTATATCATTCATATATCATCATATTAATCTCATAAAGGATAATACAATAAAACACCACATGAATTATAGGTACAAAGAAACAATATCCATCACGATGAATAAAAAACAAGAGCTTAGACTAGGTTGATTTCCATGATCTTTCACTTCAAGTTTCAACTCTTCCCTTGACTCACTTGAACGTTGTAAACTCCTAAAAAATTGTTCCACATATAATAACACATTTAAAACTATTTTTAACACATTAAACACAATAGATTCCAACAAGATATACTAGACAAGTAACTAGCTCAAGCTAGAAAGACTAGTTTTCTCTATTGAACTCTAATTGACTATTTGAAGTACCAACTTACTTGAAATTCACTTTTATAAATATTTATATCATTATAAACCCATATAGGATATAATCACCCTAAAAAAAAAGGCTAAAAAGACTCAAATAGCAACGCTAGAATGCATAAATACACCCAATATCAATTACCAGATTATTTCCATTTCTATATAGATGACGGATACAGATTGTGATCACTTAAATTAGGTTATAATCCTTGGAAAGAGTATGACACCTCTCCCCAATGAGAGGTTTTCCCATAAGAGAACTATACGTTGGATACTATGATAGCTCACATAGTGTATGTCGGTTAGAAGAACCTCCCTTGCAGAATAGTTTTTTTAAAATTATTTCCCTACAACCTACAAAACAGAGTAATTCTAACAAAAAATAATAAAAGAAAATCTTTTAGAAACCAAGTGTAAAGGCTTACGGTTTTATTTAGATATTGTTTTACATAAGTCATTAGCCATGAGATTTCATCTTTCAATTACAGATATAAAGGTGAATCTTTTTACACTTAGCTTGCATAAATTGAAAACAAATTACAGGTACAGATTTTAGAACTATGTGTTATGGCTTTCAAGATTTATACAGTATGCTTTATGGTTTATGATTCATGATTTTTAGCTTTTAGTTATTCAAGCTAACGTGAAGCCATTTACATTTAACATGCATTATTTTATGAGTAGATGTAAATGTTGAGATATTGTTTTACTTATGCATTCACCCCCAAATGCTTAGTACATTCCAAAAGTACTGATCCATATATATGTTTATGCTCTACATTATCTCATAATGTAGGTTCAGGTACTCAGTTCCAGCAGCATGATTGATCGCGAGCATCTCTATCTACATCCCGACAGTTGGTGAGTCCTCATAGTTCGGGGACCGGGTAATTCAAATTTCCAAATTTTTGGATTAGTTTATTTAGTTATGCCAGACAATTTGATCCAGCTGGGGGTCTGTCCCAGCGACTCTCTAGTAGAAGTATTAGAGGCTTGTCCAACTATTAGATACATTTCAGTTTTTTAGTGTTGGTTGTTTGAAATTTCCTAGTTAAGTATTTCTAGACATTATGTTCAGTTGAACTCAGTCCAGTTCAGATAGTATTTTAGCATACCACATGCTCATATTATCTTTACTTGAGTCATCAAAATGAGTAGCAGGCTTTCAGGGTTAGCTCAGGACTACTTGTAATTTGGAGCATCGTGTGGCATCTCAGGACCCATTTTTGGGGCATTACACAGGTGCATAGACTTTTTCATAGTTAATTCTATGGCTTTGCTTGTAGCCTTTATGTACGAGTCTTGCCTTGTATCTCTCTACCTTTCCATGAACATTCTTCTTTGCCTTGTATACCCATTTGACTCTAATTGCTTGATGATTTTTAGGAAAAGTTGTTAACTCCCAAGTGTTGTTCTTTTTTATCGACTGAATTTCTTTCTCCATGGCTTGTCTCCACCGTTTTTCTGTAACAGCTTCATCAAAAGTCATTGGTTCACTGTCAGCATAGAGACAACATAAAAAATCAAAATTAGTAACTTCTTTTATGTCATCATAGAGTTCTTGGATGCTCCTCGTCCTCTGTGGCCTTTCACTTGAACTCTGATCTTAAGAAGAAGGAGATGCAATATTTTTTGGTAGGGTTGCATCCTGTGTGGGTTCCATGGTATCCTGCTCTTCTTCACTGTAAAGTATGGACGAAAATCATATGTTCTTTCTTTCTGAGCCTCCTGACCTTCCCAATTCCATGATGCTTCTTCATCAAATTCAACATCACGACAGACCACCACTTTGTTGTTGCTTAGATTGTACAACTTTTAGACTTTTGAACTAGATTCATAGCCAATGAACACATACTTGACTCTTCGATCATCAAGTTTAGCTCTCCCTTGACGTGGAACATGAGTATAGGCTATTCTCCCAAAAATTCTCAAGTGGTTGACACTTGGCTTTCTTCCGCTCTATGCTTCTTAAGGTGTTTGATCTTTCACATTTCTTGTTGGAGACCTATTTCTTAAATAAACTGCACATGAAATAGCCTCGACCCAAAATTCTTTTGGCATATTTTTATCTTTCAACATACATATTACCATATTAAGAATTGTTCTATTCTTTCTTTGTGCAACTCTATTTTGTTGGGGCGAGTAAAGTACCATTAGAGGGAGATGAATTCTATGAGACTGACAAAAGTCATTAAATTCCTTTAAAGTGAATTCGCCTCCTCTATTGGACCTTAAGGCTTTTATTTCATAGTCACTCTCTTTTTCTACAAGTGCTTTGAAATTTTTAAAAGCAACAAAAGCTTCTAATTTTTGCTTCAAGAAATATACCCAAGTCTTTATACTAAAATCATCAATAAAGAGTAAGAAATATTTATTTTAACCAAAAGAAGGTGGATTTATAGAACCACACACATCGGTGTAAACAAGATGAAGTGAATTATTTGCTCTTGACGTGGTTTCCTTCAGAAAACTCCTCCTTGTATGTTTTCCAAGAAGGCAAGCTTCACACAACTAATTGGGATGATTGGTTGATGGAATTCCATCAACCATGTTCTTGTCTCCCCTTGATTTAAGATCTTCAAAGTTCAAATGTCCAAATCGGATGTTCCAACACCACAACTCATTTTGCACATTAGCCTTCAAACACTTTGCATTAATGGTCTTTAGATTCAAAGGAAATAATCTATTTTTTACCATATGCACTTTGGCAATTAAATTATTACATGAATCTCTAATCCAAAGATGCATATTTTTCATATGAATATCATATCTTTTTTCAATAAGTTGGCCCAAACTCAAAATATTATTTTTTAGTTTTGGCACATAGTAAACTCATTGATCAATTTGTGATCACCATTTTTACAGGATATCAAAATCATACCTATTCCTTCAATTTGAATCTTTGAGGTATCTCCAAAAGATACATTACCTCTCTTCGCCTTTTTTATCTCCACAAATTGGTATTCGTATCCACAAATATGATTGCTTTCTCCATTATCAAGATACCATGAACTGTAATCATCTGTATCATCTTCTGTGAGTGCCATTAATAATGTTGACTCATCTTTTTCTTTGTTGTTGTCAACAAGGTTAACTTTTTCTTCAACATTACTACGGTATTCCCAAGAGTAATGTCCAAATTTATGACAGTTGTAGCACTCAATTTTAGATTTGTCATACCTCATTTCTTTGGTACATTTATAAGCTCCACATCATCTTCCTCCTCATTTTCCACAACCACGACCTCTGAATGTTTGGTGATTTTAATCTTCATTGTTGAATTTTTTGATATAAATCCTTCCTCTTTCACGACCTCCACGGTAGCCACGACCTCGCCATTGTCCATTTTCTCTGTAACTTTTTTCACCTCCAAAATCTTTGAAGGATGCCTGAGATTTAAGAAGTTTCTCTAATGGCTCTTCTTTTCTTCTTTTCATTCTTTCTTCGTGGTCTTGTAAAGAACCTTCCAATTGTTCTACTGTCATAGATTCTAAATCTATAAACTCCTCAATAGCACACACCACATAATCAAATTTGGGTGTTAAAGAGTAAAGGATCTTTTCTACCATATGCAAATCATCTACTTCTTCCCCGTACCTTCTTAGTTGAATAAAAACACCCATCACTCTTGAACAAAAATCCAAAATGAATTCAGATTCTTTTATTTTTAAAACTTCAAAATCATCCCTTAGAGTTTGAAGTTTTACCTCTTCACCTTTTCAACTCCTTGGAGAGAATTTTGTAAATTCTCCCAAGCTTCCTTTGAGGTGTTTGCATCAGCCACCTTCTCAAACATACCATCATCCAGACATTGGTGGATGAGAGTGAGGTCCTGTTAATCTTTCTTCCTTGTCTTAATCAAGACATCTTTTTTATTTTGAGACAGAATCTCCTTATTGGCGAGTTTTGTATTCCCTTTGTCTACAATGTCCCAAACATCTTGAGAACCAAGAATGGCTTTCATCCGTAGGAACCATTTTTCATAATTTTCTTTTGTAAGGCGGGGGTACTAAAAAGATAGTGGACTATTATTTACCATGGCTCTGATACCATATTGTTGGAAAAATAAATATTCTCACTCGGGATAATATCCACACAAATAGCATAACAAGAGAGTAACAACGATACCAAATATTATAACGGGATAAATAAAATACCCAATGGAGTACTACAATAATATTGATTACAACTTGGCAGTGTCAAAAGACTACTACTCTTTATAAATGAAATGACACATTTTTATTTCTCACAACTCACTACAATATTACTCCCACACTATTTTCTCACAGGCTATAGAATATATGTGGATTGCTCTCTTTTCTCTCTATTGCTCTTTCAATTTTGGTGTGTTTTGGAATGATGGTAAATTCATCTATTTATAGATGAACATTCAAGCTTAAAACAAACAAACACCATGTCACAACACCAAATTACAAATTCATGTTACAACAACAATCCATGTCACTACATTAGGCATGTTGCAATACTAATTTTCTTGTTATTTTTTTATTTAATTTATTTTAATTATATTTGATCCCATAATGAAGAAGGTGAAAAACATCCAAGAAAGACATAAAACCGGCTAACATGGTCAATTTTTTATCATATCAATGTCACCTACATAAGAAAGTGTAATGAGTTTAGGTATGAAAGAGTTGCTTGAGATCTATTGAACCCTAAGAGATTTTGAAGAAACTAGGAAAAATGACCAACAAGTTGGAATAACAGGAATTGTCTTCTCTTAACCCGATCTGGCATGTATATATGGTGAGGCACATGAGAGATCCCTAATGTATCCTTAAATTTGAAGTTGTGTATGTATAAATCTAGACACCGTTGATACCACATCCGTGAAGTTATTCAACGGTGTATGATAGTAATAGGAGAAAGGGTAAAAAGAAAAAAAAGGAAGAAAAATAGTAAACAAAAAGGTCGGGAACATGATAAAGGGATGAACACAGAAGAATAATAACAAAGCTCAGGCCATGGAGATCGAATAAGAGTGAGGAAGTCGTGTGACCAAAGGAAATTTGAATATGTCACGACCCAAAACTCGATAGTGATAACACCTATCATATCCCCCACGATAGGTAAACCAACTCAATGTTCAACAGTAAATAATCAAACAAAAATACACCAAGAAGATAAAGCTATATGAGAATAAGTTTCAACCAAATGCAACACCAATCTCAAGAAGTGCAAGTCATAAGGTACACGCCTCTAAAGTAACGAGTACAATGAATGAGTCTGAAATGTCTAAAAAAATATGAAATAAACAAAATAACTGAGATAGAGGAGATCCGATAGTCTCTGGGGTCAACAACTGCTACCTTAAGAATCTCTACAGGATAGTCATGAAATCAACGTTCGGGGACCGCCGACAACTGTATGTAAGGTGAAGAAAATAAACAAGTGTGAGTACCAACCATCAGTATTCAGTAGCATCATCGACTGACCCTAATTCAAATTGATGGCGAGAACCGCCCTATACCACACTATTTGCCACCATTCATATTAACCTGCAATGATCACTCCTAGTCTAACATTTCATATCAACAACAATATATGAACACAATCACTTTCAAGTAAGCCAATAACTCGCAGCACTTCAAGCCTTTTTTGTAATTTTATAATATAAAAATAAAGTTTTCCTAATGATATCATGAAGTGACACTACTAAAAAATAGTTTTTTAAACCACAAAAAACCGACCACAACTTGTGATTGCAAAAAACAATCACTTTTTATTTTTTTAATTTTTTTTTAAAAGCGACCACGTGTGGTCGGTTTTATATTTTAAAATTCCAAAATAATCATTTTACTAATTTTTATATCAATTATTATTTATTTTAAAAAAACAACGACCACTTGTGGTCGATTTTTGAATTTAAAAAAAAGAAAATAATTTAATAAAATTGACCATTTGTGGTCGGTTTTAGTTAAAAAAATAATTAAAAAGTATTTTAAAAAGCGACCACTTGTGGTCGGTTTTATTTTAAAAATTAAATTTAAAATATTTTATAAAAGTGACCACAAGTGGTCGGTTTTTGAATTAAAAAAAAAAAAATTAAAAAATCCGACCACTTGTGGTCGGCTTTATTTTAAAAAAATAATTAAAAAGTATTTTAAAAAGCGGTCACTTGTGGATGATTTTATTTAAAAATTAAATTTAGAATATTTTATAAAGCCACCACAAGTTGTCGATTTTTGAATTAAAAAAATAAAAAAATAATTTTAAAAAAACAATTACTTATGGTTGGTTTTATTTATAAAAATAATTAAAAAGTATTTTAAAAAGCGACCACTTGTGGCCGATTTTATTTTAAAAATTAAATTTAAAATATTTTATAAAAGCGACCACAAGTGGTCGGTTTTGGAACTAAAAAAATGAAAAAGAAAATAATTTTAAGAAACCTACCTCTTGTGGTCGGTTTATTTAAAAAACATAATTAAAAAGTTTTATTTTTTAAAAAGCAACCACTTGTGGTCGGTTTTATTTTAAAAATTAAATTTAAAATATTTTATTAAAGCGATCATAAGTGGTCGGTGTCGGAATCAAAAAAATAAAAAATAAAATAATTTTAGTGGTCGATTTTATTTTTAAAACATAATTAAAAAGTATTTTAAAAAAAGCGACCACTTTCGGTCGGTTTTATTTTAAAAATTAAATTTAAATATTTTATAAAAATGACCACATGTGGTCGGTTTGGAATTAAAAAATAATAATAATAATTTTAAAAAACCGACCACTTGTGGTCGGTTTTATTTTTAAAAAATAAAATATTTTAAAAAAGAGACCATTTGTGGTCGGTTTTTATTAAAAAAATAATTATTTGCAAATTCAAATATATTTCTTTTTAAAATTATACTTATCACACGTAGTCGATAATCAATATAATAATAATAATAAAAATCAATCAATCTTTGATTTTGTAAGAAAATTATACTAAAAAATATATCAAATAAAATAAATAAATTATGTTAAGCATAATCTTTATCTTTTACTTATGTTTAACTATATAAAATAAATATTTTTCTTTGTATATACGTTAAATGACGTTAAACATGCATAATCTTTGTATAACGAATATGTCTATAACATACAGTTGTGGTAATGAATGTAACGTACATATATAACTGATAATTCATCAGAATTTAATGAATGTGTTCTATTTTGAGGTAATATACTTGTGGATGTGATGTATATAGTACGCATTTAAGAATTCATATATGATGTAGTGATCAATCGATGAACGATGTAGTAAAAACCTAGTAGAATCTATCCAAACATATTGAATACCTTGATTTGAAATGATAGAAGTAATAATATATTGTACGTTGAAGTTATAATAATGTAAGCTAATCAAATTAATCGATAACTCGTCAAAGTATGTATATGAAATACGTCGCATTATATTACTGGATAATATATACTCATGTACGTAAGTGATATATATAGTATGTTAGAACTTGATAGAGTCGATAGTTTGTATAGGTGTGTGTATATATAGGTATATATATAGTATATGTACATACTATGTAATGAAGGTATATTAATGACATAAGATAAACTAACTGATAATTCATCTGAGTATATGTGAAATACGTTGTATATTGTTATGGAGTAGAAAAATTGTGTATGTGATGTATTCAGTACGTATTTGAAAGCTGAAAGCCAATTAAATTATGTACGTTTATCTCATGTAGTGACGTATGCAATAATCGAAAGCTAGATAATTGAATCTATATATCCAAATATTTTGAATAATATGTTGATATCATACTATTGAGGAAATAGATATTCTATTTTATGTCAATATAGATACGCGTATATTGTTGAAATTGTAATAACGTAAGACAATTAATCGATAATTTATCTGATTAACATGCTGTATTACGAGGTATATATATATAATATCGTATTTAAAAGCTAATTAACCAAAAATTTATATTAATTTGCAAAATTCATTGATATTATTATACGATTGAGGAAATATACTACTCGTGTTAATGTGATGGTAAAATAACTAATTATCTGATTTATATATATATGCATTGCAGTAAATAATTTGAATGTTGTTATAACTATTATACAATTTATTAAAATTTTAATTTTTTAATAAAAATCGACCACAAGTGTTCATTTTTCGAATGATAATTTTTTTTTAAAAATAAATGAACCACTTATTTTGGTAATACCCGTTAATGACCCGATCCAACCCAATCTTAATTGCCCTTTTCCTTTTGTATGTTATATACAATATCGTATTTACCATATTTAAAAGCTAATTAACCAAAAATTCATCCTAATTTATAAAATTCATTGATATTATTATACGAATGAGGAAATATACTACTCTTGTTAATATGATGATAAAATAACTAATTATATGATTTAAATTTTAAATAAAAATTGACCACAAGTGATCATTTTTCAATAGTATTTTTTTAAAAAAATAAATCAAACACTTATATTTTATTTTCTCAACAATTTTATTAAAACTGACCACATGTGGTCTATTTTCAAAAAGATTTCCTAAAAAATTGACCATATAGTCGATTTTTTGAAAATTAATTAAAAAATATTTTGTTAAATAAATTAAATCCGACCCGACCCACCAAAATAACACAAATCCTAAATTAAATCGCGACCCAACAAAATAACACAACAACATGCACACATCGCAACACACAATAACACACACACACTTCGCGACAATAATCCATCCGCCGACCGAGCTTCCACTACCGCCAACGACGAGATTATAGCCGCCGACCGAGCTTCCATCGCCGAGCTTCTGCCGCTGCCCAGGTACCCATTTTTTCTTCAGCAAGACAAATTATATTGGAGTGGAATTTTGGTACTCCCTTCATCCCAAATTACCCGTCCCAAATTTCCTAATTTGATTTCTCATTTTACTTATTTTTTTTCATTAATCAAGAAGAGAAAAAAAAATTCCATGTTTTATCCTTTGCATTAATCACTTTTTCTTCAAATTAAAATGTAAACATTATTTAATAGGGGTACTATGGTAAACTAGCCATGTTATTAATTATTTTTCTTAATCAATGTGCCATCTCAATTTGGGACGGGGGGAGTATTTGTTAGTATTGACACCATATGGTTACAAAATTAACAAAACAAGGATCATTTTAATTATAAAGCTTCATTTGTACACTCTCATTAACAATGTATTTTCTTATATTTGTGTGCATTGTTCAATGTGTTGTTCATAGGTATTTGTACAGGACCTAATCTTAACCAAATTACTTGTACTAGACCTAATCTTAGGGGTGGGAGTTCAATTTTTTGGTTCAGTTTTGATTTTTTTATTTGGGGTTTTTCGATTTCCGGTTATAAGATTAGGCGCACCAAAAACTGAACCAAATTAGTTCGGCTTGGTTCAATTTTATTTCGGTTTAATAATTTTAATTTTTTGATTGTGGGCTTGTATAATGGGATAAATTATATATGTGA
This sequence comes from Capsicum pubescens, assembly GCA_030864215.1. Lineage (NCBI taxonomy): Eukaryota > Viridiplantae > Streptophyta > Magnoliopsida > Solanales > Solanaceae > Capsicum > Capsicum pubescens. The sequence continues at coordinate 211,602,027 of CM061538.1, read as the reverse complement.
GTTGGACTATTTTTTAATTTTAACCACTTATTTTAATAACCACTTGTACAAAAAAGAAGCACACTAAAAGCTCTATGAAACTGCAAAGTGTAAAGTGTAAACATTATATTTCAAGAAAAATAAACACCAACAGAAATACAAAAACAACAAACCATTATAAGAATAAGTTATATTATATTACGGGTGCTTACTAGAGCCCTGAAGCCTGAAAAGTGAAGACAGTGAAGAGTGGAGGTGGAATGATTATTTTGTTTTCCTATTGACTATTTTGATTTTTGATTTGGGTTGTAGGGTTAGTCGACTTGGAAATTGGAATGAGCTTTGGGCTGTATTAGAAGACTATTAGTGTTAGATAGCAATATCATACATAATATATATATAGAGAGAGAAAGAGTGTGTGTAACGCCTCGAGTCTGGTACCCCGGACGCTACACGGTGCTCATAATCTTAAAGGACCACAAGCATAATCCTGAAGGACCACAAGCTAACCCATGGCTGGTACTTGTTGCAATAACTGAGTAATAACATTGTATAATGCAAAATAATAGGCTGAAATGTCATAAGGTTCAAAACTATAATACTGATTAAAAGAAAATAATAAAGTCTGATAAAATATTAGAATCTGAAATACTGAAAACTGTCTGAACATCTAGTCTGAAAAACCTCTAAAACTGTCTGAACTGTGGAGTTGATGGGTCAAGCCCCCAACTAACTCCAACTACTGAAAATAAACTGAGATACTGAATGAATAAACATGTCCTCAAACTATAAGGACTCACCACTACTCTGTTTGTTGAAAGTCTGATCTGCTAAGGGTGCTCTGGAGCCCGTACACCTGAACCTATGGTATAAAATACCATAGCGCAAAATAAAAGTATGCGGCAGTATGCATGAATGTACTAGTACACAAAGTCAGGTAAGGCTGAATGCAAGGGTTCATATACATGAACAAAATCAACTAAATAACATGAGTATGACTGAATAAGAGTACATGCATGAATACATAAGTTGTAACTAAGATCGTGATGATACTGAATACTGATTCTGAATACTGGTTAAATGATGTAACTGATAACTAATATACTGATTGCTGAGTGATTGTGTCTGACAATTCTATTTCTGATGGAACTAGCTTAGGTCCATACTGAGCTGAGTGACTGTATCGGACAGTCCTAAAATCTGTAGAACTATCTGAGTTCTTTACTGACGATTGAGACTGAGACTGCGGGAGGTAATTATCTAACCTACATGCCTCTTTCTAAACTGTTTGGGGTCCAACCTATAACCCCAGTTGGTAGGGTGTCAGTATCGTGTCACGGGTAAAGACAAGCTGTGAGTTAACCCTCTCTAACAAAGAGCTCTTCCGTCAACCCCCTGCTAGTAGGAGAACTCAAATGGGATGTATTAACCCTAGACTCGTAGGGTTATATCTCAACCTATGTTGGCTACATAGTTCTAGAACATAAGGATTGCTTCTAAGGATCACACCCTCTACTGGAGGGTGAGCCCCCCATCCTTGGGTTCACTCGATGCTGAATCCCACTCCCAACTGAATAAACACTGGACTGATTCCCTAGTTCATACTAGGCTGGACTGATCTGTTACTGATTGTACTGATTAACTGAACTGAATTAAGTTTACTGAGTTCCGTTGACTGACGAAATTCTACTGAGTTCTGTTAGATAACTGAGATTACTGAGGACTGAAATGAATACTAAATGTGACTAGATTGATACTGAGTTTACTAAGTTTCCTGAGTTTTGTAACTGAACTAGAGTACTACTGATCGTGACATGACTAAGACTGTTCTATGACTGACACTAGCTCTAGGCACACAACTAAATTGTTGGGTTTTAAATACCCCCATGACTTGATAGCATAAAAATAATAACACATGACAATTCTTAAATACTTGACAATAGTCAACAACTCACAATAGAATCTATGAGGCATTTCGCCAAACACATGCAAGGTATAGCTTTAGCATGGAATACATTGTGAACATGTGGGTATAGCATAAGTCCATCATTTAGATCACCAAAGGATCATAAAAGCATCATAATCTCAATTTAGCATTTTATCAAACACATGGTAGGCGTAGCTTCACACTTGGGCATGAATGACAATGCTAATACATCATGACTTCTTAATTCAAGGGTTTCAATATAAGAGAATCAAAATTCATCTTACATGTTATCATAATGTCAAGAAATACATAAAGATTTCAACTTGGAACACATACCAAAACATCAACATGATTACATTCAACCCACAACATGGAAATCAAAATTCATGTTTTTAAAAGAAGATTCTTGAACTCCAAGAGTGGAAGGGACCTTTGGATGAACACTTTACATACCTTGTTGAAGAATTTCTAGAAATTAATGGTGGAAATCTTGAGTTCTTGATTTGAAATTTATAAACTCTAAGGCTTGTTTTTGAGAGAAATTGAGAAAGAATGAGTTTATTTGCTTTCTAGGGTATTTAATTTCGTGTTTTGGGGGCTGAGGGTCGGGGAAAAGGACCCAAATACCCTCAAGAACGCGGTCTTTTAATGACTAAAACTGGGTTACCGACGCACAGGTCGATGCGATAGTTGATGCGTCGCGCAAAAATCGTGCTGACTCACTGTAATTTAATGCTGGTAGCTGGGAAAAATATTAACCAACGTGATAGGCGACACGGTGCGCCAAGATCGCATTGGATCACTGTATTGGGATTCCAAAGGAGCTTCAAACGAAGTCCGAAAAATCCAAAACTTGTCTGGGAACACCTATTGACCTTCCTGATCATGAATTAACTAAAACAAAGACATTTAAAGGACATTAAGGTCATGAAATGAGATTGCCAACTTACGAAGGCTAAAATAAACTAAGTCTGAATACTTAGCTAGAATTTTCTAAGTCTGGGACCCCTTAACAAGCTTAAAAGACTAAATTAAGCTAGAAAATTTTGTGGGGTCTTACAATATCTCCCCCTTAGGAATATTCGTCCTCGAATGAAACTTATTGAACTGAGAGTACTAGTAGGATGAATCTACTTACTAGACATGAACATCTAGGATATGACTATAGGACTGATATTACAGATATACTGAATTATCACACTGAACATGCATATCTGTTGCATTAGTGATACGCCCAAATTACACCTCTCTTACAAGAGTGTAAGTGATCGCTGTCAAACATAGAACCCAACCGGGTTGGGTGTCAAAGCCCACAGGGAATACTATGTTCACTAAGAATTGTGACTGTTGATCTAAGGTTCCGAAATAAAAGGGGTTTTGAAATGTTAACAGTGTTCTTTCATATTTGTGTCACGCAAAAGTCCAGCTACTGAGAGTTAATGTAAATATAATTTCAATGAGAATGAATTAACTAGAGTTATGCTCAGCAAGATGTTCAAATAGTTAGGGTTGTGAACTTGTGATCGAGTTATAACTTATGTGTTCAATTGCAAGAATTATTGAATTATAAGAATTACCCACGTGCTTCTCAATCTAATGGGTGTTTCACCCTTTAATTCTCTCAAACTTAAAGGATTCATGCATTATTCAATAACACTTTCATGGGGGTTAATCCTGTTAAGGCATCAACCCATCAACCCAGAGGGTAAACCTATGAATTTTATATGAATTACTTCTTTTCCCAACATCCACTTTCTTGTCAGACAGGTGGTGTTTATGGGCTCACTTCTCAAGTTTTCAACCAAGAGATGAAATTATAATGAAGAAAGATTCATGCAATTTAGCAAGATGTTAGAAATCAAAATCGATTCACAACCCCAAGAAGTTATCTACATCAAGGCTCTCATAACCCTAGTTATGGGAGTTTAGCCACTCATGTCCATAGCAGAAATCAAAGATGTATTAATGTTCATAAATAACTTCAAAAAAGTACTTACAAAAATCACAATATTGTTCTTCTCAATCTTCAATGGAAAGTATCAAAACTGATAATCAGATCTTAATCCCTAGATTCAAATCCCAATGAAAAGTATTACAAAAACTCTCACTAGAGGATAAAGTATGAAACTAATGACAAAAGATATGGCCTAAATCCTAATACTTGGTATTTATATGATTCTAGAACTGGGGTTTTAAAATTCCAACTCAGATTTTCTACTTTATGGTCAATGGGTCAAGCAACGGTTTGTCGTAGGTCCGACGGTCCTTCGCCTACACCTTTGATGGACTTCCAGTGATTACATTCTCTGTTTTTAGGCGACGGGTAGAGAGATGGTCCATCGCAAGGTCGAAGGTCCGTCGCCTGGACCGTCGTAGGACTTCTAGTGATTATGCATTCTGTATCATGGCGATGGTTCAGACCGACGGTTCATCGCAAGGTCATAAATCTTTGACTTCTACTTTTGGCCGATGGTTTAGACCGAAGGTTTGTCACAAGGTCGATGGTTCATTGCATAGGCCGTCGTTGCTCATTTTTTTTATTTTTCTCAGATTGTCCAAGTTATTCTACATACTCATTTCTTATCCTAAAAACACTAAAATACCATGTTAAATACAACAATGGTTGCTTGAAAACACATAATTATCTTAAGAAAAAGGCCTAAAATATTTCATCAAAAGCCGGAACATCAACACCCTCAACTTAAGGCAATTGCTTGTCCTCAAGCAACTCAACACCAAGATATATATACGAACAAAATCATGATGGGCACTCAACAATCATATCAACACAGCTATACAATCATTCAACTGACCATTCGTCTAAGTGCTCTAACACATAAGGATCTACAACTGGCGTCAACTACCACTCAGCATATTTATAGCCACAGATACAATACCCCAAAGGAATCAGAAGTCTAAGAATAACTATCGTGCCCTTATAGGAAACAAAGTCCACCTCTCATTATATATAATCAATCTGTGGACAAAATTACTACTCTCTCTCTCAGAACAAAAGTTTCAAACATAGTGCACACCTATAGGCTTGCCCCTATCATCTAATGTTTTCTTATAACTAACTCGCCAAGATCAAGCAGGACTTTTTAGGATCAGTAATGAGGTTTTAGGCTCGGTGAGGATATATCTTTAGGGAGAATTAACTTGAAAACAAGGGGATTTCACTATCTTTACCCTTCTAGGTAGCTACTTGCCAAGACTATAACTTCATTCAGTCATTTCAGCTCCTACTGTTCATCCATCCTAGTAACAACGCCATTTTTTTATAATTAGCATCAGCCACCCTCAACTTATGTTGATGCTATCAGTTGAGGTGCACAATAACTATTTAGAAATCTAATTAGACCAGGGCCAGATTCTTACTCACAATTTAACTTGAATCAACCTCCAATGTTTCCAACAACTTAATAGTAGCCACCCTCAACTTAGGAAATTAGCCTAGGTTAAAGTGCACAATGTCCAATATCGGACCAGGGCTAATGCTAAATGCTAACATTTACTAGAGAGTGAATCACTATTTATTCAGGTTGAACAAACATTAACAAAACTCAACACGATTGCAACGAAAAACAACACAATTTTTTTGCGGGTCATTATTTTAGCTAAATGGAATAACAAACATGGACACCTACTATCCTGTCTTATTGAGTCAGAAACAAAACAACAACAAATGAACTGGGCAAGTTCTGGGTGTAGCATCTATGTAAGAACTACACAAATACTCACACACACAAGCACTAAGTTAATTCTTATTCTACCAACTCTTGGGGTTCGTAACATGTGGCTATAATTACTTAAATTCGTATGCCATTTTTAGAGTCACAAATGGTCACACAACACTTTTACCAATAGGAAAAGAAGAATTAATTATATAACACATGTACATAAACACTTTTCCCCAGTCACTTATCATTCACATATACAAACTGATGCTAACATAACATCACTTTTAATTAATGGAATAACATTAACAACAGAACATGACTTAAGAAAAGAGAAATTTCAATCCTAGATAAGAAATGAAAATGCAACAACTTAATAACAATCTAGACATGCCGGTTCTCCTAGATAACACATGGGAGGAAAAGAATATCGACAACATAACCCCCCATGGTACAAGCACATCCCACCACCACAGAAAATAATGCTTTATCCTTAATGCATACAATTTAAGTACAAAGGAGTAGAAATATTTGCAATGCCTCTTATTCATCTGAGGCATCGGTGAAGTGGGGTGAGGCTCCAGTGTCCTTACCGGGTGCAATGTTGGCCCCTATGGTGGTAGAGACACTCAAAATATCTCCCACCATAATTGGAGGTATCATCTGTCTAACAGTTTCTGAAAATTACCCCCTGACTGGGACAGAGCTTGTGGAAACACTTGTAGCTTCATCCTTCATTTTCTTCTTCCTCTTTTCCTCTGATTTCCTCAACTTTTTTATCTCATTCTACATCTGGTATTCTTCCAGTTCTTCTGGTGTCATGGTTGCAAGTTTTCTTTTCTTCTCTGCTCTCTTTGTAGCTCTCTCAGCTTTTTTATCTATTTTTGCTGCTCTATTACCTTTGTCTTTAATCGATCTCCCCATCAAATCAATAAGGCCTTCATCTTCATCATTTGCAATTTAAACAGGATCAAATGTGGTCTGCTATGGTTGCTGATTTATCCTATCCATGTCAGCCCAGAGTTTTTTAACTTCCTCAATCAACATTACAAAATCCAGAATGGATAGGGTATCTAGCCTCTTATTGATACGCTCCTCCATGTTGTCTATTCATAGCTGGATGTTTCTGAAAGGCCGATTTGCTTCCTCCATAATTCTCTTAACAAAGGGTTTGAAATCTACCCCCCATATAGCCAACTATTTTTCAATCCTTTTCTGCGTTCGTATATACTTTGTAAATTTTTCCTGGTTCAGCCTGTATTCTGAGTATTAGGGTGGAACTGATGCAGAATCTTCAGTTCCACCCATTGGCATCGAATTTGAACCTGTAGAAGTAGAAGGGGGCGCATACGTAGCAAGTGGTAATGGCATACCTGAAGGATCCTCTGATAACTCAGGAATTGGTGCCAACTGAGTTTGCTGAGTTGGAGGTTTGTTGATTCGCATATCAAACTTTGACTCATCCCTTGTCTTCTCAATATCTTGCTTGTGTATTACTGGGATCTCGTTATCAACTCCACTGATCAAGGGAACCTTCGCTTTCTTACACAATTCTGTGATAAGGCATGGGAATGACAGCGCAGTCTGAGTCTTTTGAGCAGGAAAGAACAATTCATCAAAAATAATGTGGCCAAAATCCACTGTCAATCCCTCAATTAAAGAAGCAAAAATCATGGCTCTAGTAAGTTCTAAGCGGTCATCACCGACTTTTGCCATTAGTCTCAGCCTCACAATTGCCCACCAGAACATGACCCTAAAACTTAGGGATGATTTAGATATCTTTTCGCAGGGGTTGTGTAGCCACATAGGCTCTCCTCCATCTATCAGTATTCTAGATAACCACGACTTTTGGTGAGTCCGTATGAACAGTCGATGCTCTAATTCTTGAATTTCCCCCAGTATCTGATATTCCATCCCAAACAAGAACTTGTTCAATGTTCGCTTGAGATATCTATGTCGACTCCTCGTATAGGGACTATATCAAGTTTGTTTATGTCTGCAGTTGATGCACCTTTGGGACAATCTTTCTCAAGCAATGCCAAGTAATTAGCAAAAAACTCGCGTACCAAATTTGGTTGATAGGTCCTAAGTGGCCTACTAATCCATGCCAGTTCATACTCATTGAATCTGCGCTCAAGCTCTGGGTATTCATGCAAGGTTGTTGTCACGATCTGTAATTCCTCAAAAACATCCCTCTTTATGGGTACCCTATCCGTTGGTTCCAACCTTTTGTAGAAGTTCTCTCGAGCACCCTCAATCTGCCACCGCATAGCTTCCCTCACTTGTTGATCCTTGCGCCGAACCAAATTTGGGTCTGCTTGTTTTGGAATTTCCTCTTGGACGGGGTTAGATACTTCAACCCCTTCCTCAATCGGAATTGAGCTTGAGCTTCTGCTGCTACTGCTTTTATCATCCTCTTCATACTGGACGGATGCTGCTGCTGCTACTTTCCTCTTGTGATAGCCCTTATTTGGCCCCTTAGCCTCTACCTTTACCCCTGGTGGTTGGTAATTTTTTTTCCATGATGCCTTGTTATTGCAGTACACTACTCTGACTTTGAACTTTCAAAACAGGTTACTGTATGCTACCTTGTTTTAGAGATAAACTTTTTGTTGCTTGTGATTGAGAGCAACACTGAAGAGATAGACTTTAAATAGATGGGAAAGAGGGAAGTGGAAAGTTTTCAAAGAAAATAAAAGGGTTCAGGTACGTTGAATAGTTTGGGAGTTACTCAACCACTTCAAATCATCTATTAAAAACCATGTTGGGTCGGATAAGAATGAAAAATTTGGCTATAACATCGATGCGACCCGACCCGCTGAAATAGGGTATGCGCGATGGTTTGGGCTATAGCCCATCGCATAAGTGATGATCCGTTGGGAGACCCTCAATCCATTCCAGAGAACTTACCTTGGGGAACATTAGCGATGATTGAGTCGACGGTCCATCGAGTATGCGATGGTCTGTCGGTTAACCCATCGCGATTCTTCCAGTAACCTGGTTTGTGTACTTTGTTGTGAAGGCTACCACGATGATTCGTTGAGTCACCGATGATCCATTTGGTAAGCCGTCGGTAACCCTCAAACTTTCTCAGCTTCTTTTTTCCTGCATTATCAGACCTGCACACCTACACAAACCCTTAAGCTTGTACAAAACAACAAAACAAACACCAAAATAACTCAAACTAGTGCTTTACAACAACACACTATGGGTTGCCTCCCACTAGCGCCTGATTTATTATCGCGACATGAATCAGTTATCTCAATTACTCGACTTCATCGAGATTGATAGTAGCAATACTTTTTATCGAGTTTTTTGGACTGATATAAAGTTTTACTTGTTGCCCGTTGACTTTGAAGAAACCTCCATCTTCATTTTCTAGTTCGACTACTCCAGATGAGTAGACTTGACTAACTTTAAATGGGCCTGACCACTTGGACTTAAGTTTACCTGGGAACAGTTTGAGTCTGGAGTTGAACAGAAGCACCAAGTCACCTTTCTGAAATTCCCTCTTTTCAATTCTGCGATCATGGTATTTCTTCATTTGTTCCTTGTACAGATCAGCTCTTTCATAAGCTCTGAGATAGAACTCATCCATCTCATTAAGATGCCCCAATCTCATATTTGTTGCCTAATTCTAGTTCAGATTAAGACGCTTCAGTGCCCACCACACTTTATGCTCTAGCTCAATAGGCAAATGGCATGCCTTTCCATAAACCAATTGGTACGGTGACATGCCAATAGGCATCTTGAAAGCTGTTCGATATACCCATAATACATCGTACAGCTTCCTAGACTAATTCGTCCTGCTAGCATTCACAGTCTTCATAAGGATAGCCTTGATTCCCGATTGGAGATTTCCACCTGCCTACTTATTTACGGGTGATATGGCGTAGCTACATTATGCTGCTTAACTTTATATTTTACCAACGTAGCTCGGAATATCTTGTTGCAAAAGTGTGATCCTCTATCACTTATGATGGTACGTGGTACCTCAAAGGGAGAGAGGATATTTCCCCTTAAGAATGCAATGACTCGCTTCCCTTCATTAACTGCTAGAGCCACTGCCTCAACCTATTTTGGCACGTAGTCAATGACTACCAATATGTATTTCATCCCAAATGATCTCACAAAGAGCCTCATAAAGTCAATACCCCAGACATCGAACAGTTCTACCTCCAACATCTTGGACATTGGCATATCATGAAACTTTGAGATAAACCCTTGCCTTTGACATTTCTTACATCTCTTTACGAACTCACAAGCGTCCTTGAACAAAGTGGGCTAATTGTATCCGCTTTGAAGCACTTTTCCAGCAGTACGATCAGCAGCATGGTGACCTCCAATTGGGGAAGCATGAGTCGCTTCTAGTACACTCAACATCTCCACTTCTAAAATGCACCGTCTAATAATACCATCCGCACATCGCCAAAAAAGATACGGCTCATCCGAAAAATAATGTTTCACATCATGGAGAAACTTTCTCCTTTGATGAAAGGAAAGATTCTCTGGCATTACTTCACTTACCATATAGTTTGCAAAGTCAGCATACCAAGATACTTTTTTTAGCACTGCAGCTAATACTCTCTCATCCAGAAAGGAATCATCAATTTCAAACTCGTCTTTTACTGCGTGCTTGCCTTCGAGTCTGGATAGGTAATCGGCCACCTGATTCTCACATCCCTTGCAATCCTTAACCTCGAAGTCAAATTCCTAAAGTTGTAATACCCACCAAATCAACCTTGGTTTAGCATCCTTCTTCACTATTAGGTACTATAAGGCAGCGTGGTTAGTGTGTACCACTACCTTGGTACCTAGCAAATATGACCTAAACTTCTCAAAAACATACACCAATGCCAGAAGTTTCTGCTCTGTCATCGTATAATTATCCTCTACCAGCTTCCTCTTAAGGCATTTGAATGCCTTAATGCATTTAGCATCAAAGAAGAACTTAGTTTTCTTCTCCAAAAGTTTGCAAAGTGGATTTGCAATTTTAGAGAAGTCTTTTATAAACCTCTGATAAAAACCAGCATACCAAGGAAACTGCGTACCCATTTCACTGAGATAGGAGGTGGTAGATTCTCCATAACCTCTTTCTTGGCTTGATCGACCTCAATTTCTTCAGATGAAATTTAATGACCGAGCACAATGCCTTTCTTCACCATGAAGTGGCATTTTTCCCATTTAAGGACAAGGTTGAACTCTTCACACCGCTATAATGCCCAACTCAGATTTAGCAAGCACAGTTCAATGGAATCACCGACAATCGAGAAATCATCCATAAACACTTCTAGGGTGTCTTCAACCATATCAGAAAAGATCGACATCATGCACCGCTGAAAAGTGGTGTGTGCATTACATAACCCAAAAGGCATCCTCTTAAAAGCAAATGTACCGTATGGGCATGTGAATGTCATCTTCTCCTGATCTTCAGGAGAAACGGAAATCTAGTTGTAACCGAAATACCCATCTAAGAAACAGTACCAACCCTTCCAGCCAGTCGGTCAAGCCTCTAATCCATGAAGGGCATTGGGAAGTGATCCTTCAATGTCAACAAATTGAGTTTTCAGCAATCCATGCATACCCTCCACCCAGTAACAGGTTTGAGTGGAATCAACTCATTTTTCTCATTAACCATCAATGTCATGCCCCTTTTCTTGGGCACACACTGAATAGGACTCACCCACTTACTATCTAATATGGGATAAACCACTTCTGTATCTAGCCACTTGATGATCTTCTTCTCTACCACCTCTTGCATAGGTGGTTTTAAGCAACACTAGTGCTCATTAGTCGAGACACAATCCTCCTCCAGCTGGATTTAATGTGTATATACACCCGAAGGGATGCCGATGATGTCTGCAATAGCCCTCTTATATCTCTTAAGAACAGAGATAAGGGATTCCACCTGTTACTCACCCAGGTCAGCCGCAATAATAACAGGTAATATATTCCCACTACCCAGGAACACATACCTCAAATGACTGGGTAACTTTTTCAACTCCAGGATAGGTGGTTCTTCTATAGATAGCTTAGAAAATGGACTTGGATGACTTTTTAAGTGAAAATTCAACTTCTTGGGTGCATATGAGCAAGACCTCATGCCTGTTAAGGAACACACTATCTTCTCATAATTTTCTATACCATCCTGATCAAAATTCATCAACACGACAACTAATGTCTGAACAATAAATTTCTCTTCAATCTGCACTTCCTGCTCCTCCTCATAATATACATCTAAAATGGAAAATACGCTCATATCTTTATGCTATTTCATGGACTGACAGACATCAAATTGAACTACTTCATCATTCAGCCTGAATAGTAGCTTATTTTCTCTCAGATCAATAAGTACACTCTCGGTTGCAAGGAAAGGTCGACCCAAGATTATGGGAACCTTGAAGTCCACCTCACAATTGAGAATGACAAAGTCAGCTAAAAATATAAAATTGGCTACCCTGACTAACACATCATATAAAATTCCTACGGGCCGCTTCACAGATCTGTCCGCCATAATTAATCTCATGTTTATGGGAGTAGGATCCCCCAAACCCAATTTCTTGTATACCGCAAGCGTCATTAAGTTTATACTAGCTCCCAAGTCACATAGAGCTTTTGCAAAGTTAAGAGGCCCAATAGTGCACAGGATAGTAAATGCTCCTGGATCTGCCTTTTTCTGCACCAGAGACCTTGTGGAGATAACACCACAATGACGGAGATTGTCCATCGTCTAAAAAATAACTGTCCACTTCTTCATGAGAAGATCTTTCATGAAATTTGCGTACCCGGGCATTTGCTCCAATGCCTCCATCAATGGTAAATTAATTATCAACAACTTAAGCATAACCATGAATTTGCCAAACTTTGAGTCATCGGCCTTCTTATTCAACCGATGGGGAAATGCAGGAGGTGTTTTTGGAAGAGTGGTACCACCACTTCAGCCTCTTTTCCCCTACTTTTCTCCAACTCATCAACGTGCTGACTGTTGGATGATGCATTATCAATAACCTTATCTGATTTCCTAAACTTCACCAGATGATATATCTCTGATTCTTCAATATTGTCTGCTACAATATCAACCATAGGCTTTCCTACAGGAGGGCTTTCCAATACATTGCCACTTCTAGTAGTGATAGCTATGCAAGAGTCATCATTTAGAGGATTCTGAATGGTATCACTTGGTAATGTTCCAGTCTTTCTCTGATTCAATGCTGCCGAGAGCTGGCTTATTTATTGCTCCAATTGTTTGATAGAGGTAGAGTGTGAGTTCACCAACTAACTCATAGAAGACAAATCGATCTTCATGGCAGTCACCCCAGAGTTAGTAGCTTCAACTCCCTTTAATAATTTCTCTATCATGTCCTCCATAGACATCTTGCCAGAGCTAGTTTCAGCATTATTTATGCTTTTGGGAGGTACATAGAGCCCACTTCTATCATTTTTACTTTTCCAGTTTCCTCGATCCCTATCCTTGTAACCAGCTTTGTTGTAGTAGTTCCGACCTTGATTTCCTTGGATATTTCCTCGAAAACCCCCTAGTTATTAAAATAGTTTTCCTCTTCTTCTGAATTAGAATTATCTCTACCTTAGGATGCAACAACTTTCACTTTTTTAGTCTTTGCAGATAATAAGTGCTTGGTCAACAAATCCATCTGTGTCTTCAAGTGTGCCATGTCTTGATCGCGTTCTTCCTTTTTCTTATGTTGTTCTGCAGTCATGCTAATAAACACAGTAGGTCTTGCTACCACAAAATCCCTAGTATGCCAAGCTCTACTTTGTTTGGTCACCCGATCAAGCATTTCTGAGGCCTCCTAAAAAGTGAGATCCATAAATAACCCCCCTGCAGCATTATCAACAACTGGCTTCGTAATAGAGTTCAAAGCCCGATAAAGAGTCTCCATTAGATGAATATCTATCATATTATGGTTTGAACACTACGTCATCTTCTTATTTAACCTCTCCCATATCTCGTAAAGAGATTCAGTTGGGAGCTGCCTAAAGTTGTTGATCTCATCCCTCAAATATACCCTTCTAGAAGGCAGAAAGAACCTTTCTAGGAAAGCCTCTTTTAACTGCCTCCAGTTGGTTATATAATCTGGCATCAGCTTATTAAGCCACAATGTTGCCTCCCCAGACAGAGACCACGAAAATAAATACAGGAGAATGGCATTCTGTCCAACTCCTGGGTTATTAAATGACTTACAAATATTTTAGACGAAGGAGCTGAATCATTGTACTGGTACTATTAAAAAAATTTCTTGGTGCTAGAGGTGAAGGAATAATATCTCCAGTGGCACCAGCTCCATCCATTACATCTTCATCATTATTAAGATCAAATTGAACAGCTTGGCGATCAGGTCTCGCCCTGAAAGGATGGTTTTTGTTTATATTTTTGTTCACTAGTGCAGCTACATTCTCTGCATGCCTTCGATTAACAGGATCTAATAAGTCATCATCCCCTAAATCATCATCATCAGGATTAGGATGACGTGCCTACTGACCATTATTTTGTTGATTTAGTTGAGCTCTAGCCAATGTGGCTAGTCTATCAAAATCTTGGGGATTTGCCATTCTGTCAATTAGTTGAGGTTCCGGATGTATTAGTAATAATGGTGAACCCGATCTCCATGTACTTGGCATACACAACAACTCCCCTGCACTGAACAAAAACAACAAACAAAAGTAAAATTTAGGAAACTTAACCAAAGGTCAATTAACAAAAACAAACTTAATTGACAATCGTATTCCCCGACAATGGCGCCAAAATTTGATACGCCCAAATTACACCTCTCTTACGAGAGTGTAAGAGGTCGCTGTCAAATATAGAACCTAACTGGGTAGGGTATCAAATCCCACAAGGAATACTGTGTTCACTAAGTATTGTGACTCTTATTAGACTATTGATCTAAGGTTTCGAAATAAAGGGGTTTTTTAAATGTTAACAGTGTTCTTTCATATTTGTATCACGCGAAAGTTCAGCTACTGAGAGTTAATGTAAATGCAATTTCAATGAGAATGAATTAACTAGAGTTATGCTCAGCAAGATGTTCAAACAGTTAGGGTTGTGAACTTATGATCGAGTTCTAACTTATGCGTTCAATTGCAAGAATTATTGAATTCTAAGAATTACCCACGTGTTTCTCAACCTAATGGGTGTTTCACCCTTTACTTCTCTCAAACTTAAAGGATTCATGCATTATTCAATAACACTTTCATGGGGGTTAATCCTGTTAAGGCATCAACCCAGAGTGTAAACCTATGAATTTTATGTGAATTACTTCTTTTCCTAATATCCACTTTCTTGTCAGACAAGTGGTGTTTATGGGCTCATTTCTCAAGTTTGCAACCAAGAGATTTCATTATAATGAAGAAAGATTCATGCAATTCAGCAAGATGTTAGAAATCAAAATTGATTCACAACCCCAAGAAGTTATCTACATCAAGGCTCCCATAACCCTAGTTATGGGAGTTTAGCTACTCATCTCCATATCAGAAATCAAAGATGTATTGATGTTCGTAAATAACTTCAGAAGAGTACTTACAAAAATCACAATATTGTTCTTATCAATCTTCAATGGAAAGTATCAAAACTAATAATCAGATCTTAATCCCTAGATTCAAATCCCAATGAAAAGTATTACAAACACTCTCACTAGAGGATAAAGTATGAAATTAACGATAAAAGATATGAACTAAACCCTAATGCTTGGTATTTATATGATTCTAGAACCAGGGTTATAAAATTCAAACTCATATTTTTTGCTTTATGGTCAACGGGTCAAGCGACGATTCATCGCAGGTTCGACGGTCCATTGCCTGCACCATCGCTGAACTTCCAGTGATTTCATTCTCTTCTTATAGGCGACGGGTAGAGCGACGGTCCTTCACAAGGTCGATGGTCCATTGTAAGGTCGACGTTCCATCGCAGGACTTTCAGTGATTATGCGTTCTGTATCTTGGCGATGGTTCAGATCAATGGTTCATCACAGGGTCGAGAATCTTTGACTTTGCCTTTTGGCCGATGGTTTAGACCGATGGTTAGTCGCAAGGTCGACGGTCCGTCGGATAAGCCGTCGCTGCTCATTTTCCTTTGTTTTGTTCACATTGTCCAAGTTATTCTTCACACTCAGTTCTAATCTTGAAAACACTAAAATACCATGTTAAATACAATAATCGCTGCTTGAAAACACACAATTATCCTAAAAAAAGCCTAAAATGTTCTGTCAAAAGCTGGAATATCAATGAGTACATAACTGAGCTGATTCATGAATACATGATTGGGAGTACTGATAAGATGAGTTTCTCATACTGATCATGCATATCTGATACATGAATACATGACTGAATTTCCTCATGAACATATAACTAAGTACGCAGTGGTAAATAATACCAAGTTTATAATGGAAATCTGAGCATAAAACTGAATAAGCTTAAGGAAAACGATTACCTTGGGCTGAGTCTGGATTAGCGGAGAAGAGGTAAGGATACTTGGCCCACATTTCTACTTTTTCTTCCCAAGTAGCTCCCTTAACAGACTGATTCCGCCAAAGAACTTTGACTAGAGGGACTTGGGGACATTACTGAGTCTGAAGTGTGATACATGGACTGAATATCAGGCACTGAACTGAGTCCCTGAATACATGGCTCACAGTTGAGATTGGAACTTGAGGATCAACCTATGAGTACCCACCATTCCAAACTGGATTCGTTATGTGAAGAGAAGATGAAGGGTTTAGTACATGATAGCTCGGGCGTTATAGAGCATCTCTCCCTGAGGATATTATGTCCCTTGAAGAATACTGACTTGGCTGAGATACTGAGGAAAACTGGGATGATGCAAAGGGCACCTACGAACTGAGTCGTGACTAGATATGATATCTGGGGTCTGAAACTGAGACATAAAACATGGACTGGGATGAATATGCAACTACCTGGTTGCCCCATCTTGGAACAGTTACGTTCATGAGACTTTGGATAATACGAATAAATGTAAAGACGGGAAACCATACGAACATATCCATCTGACTGCTAAACTGAATCACGAGCTCTGCAGACTAACTTATGCTGAAAACTTATACCCGACTGAGGCCCTTTTTTTCACACTCTTTCTATAGAGTTCTAGTGGCTTTAGGGGGTAAGGAAATCTTGGCATGGTCTAAATAAGTTTTGTAATGTGAGTCATGTCCTATGAAACATCATCTAAGATAAAGTGGCTAAGCCTTATGCATTGAAACTAAAATTTTTGAGCTTAGAGATATCCCTTGAATATCCTTTCAACTATACTCTCCACCTTAGTACAAACCTTCACCTGAGATTACTGAAAATATTTGTATGGGTGCTGAGAAGGAATGCATAAGCATACTAACTTATCGGATTAACTGAATTACTAGGTATGCAAGACAGAACTGTACTTAGCCTGAATAACTGAACTGAAACCGTAGAGTGTCATGTATATAAGGTAAGGACTGACTGGATAACATGAAATAACTGAGCACGAATTCATGAAAACTGTATTATTTAGCAATGCAAGACCAAACATATAATATGATTCTAAAATAGTCTGTAAACTGAGGTACTAAATTACTAAAAATCTGAGTAACTGATAACTATACAATATAGTCGAGCAATCTTGAGACTGGACCGAGTTATGAATCTGATTACTAGACTGAGATTGAGGTTGGCGCTATGTTTGAGACTATAAAAATGACTGTAATAGAGGTAGTAACAGGGGCTGAACACACTGAAAGGCATGAGAGTTGTAGTCATAAGCTGCATGACCTAACTTTGGAGTTTTCTGTACTAATGGAACATGATTTGTACTACTGAGTGAACTAAAACTCCTCTTACTAGAAACTGTAAGCACACACGATTCTATGGAAATTACGTGAATACAAGCTATGTTCATGGAGTTAAGACATAAAGAATGCGTAGGTATCATGATGACTAAGTACAAAACATTGAACAGAGGTAAAGACGGGTTAGGAATCAGTCCCACCCTTTACTTTTCTACACGTGCTAATATTACTGAAATCTAGAAGCCTGACTTCCTGAGATGTCATAACCGAATAGTTCCTATATACCTTTTGGGCTATGATAGACTGAACCACTAGGGTGGAGACTGAGAAAGGTTTTGTTAATATTTGGTCTGACTTTAAAGTTAACTGTTATGGAAAAAGTTACAAAAAATAGAGAAGCTCCTAAATTGGATGAGGCATAAATATGTAAAAAGAGAGGTCTGTAACGTAACGTACCAGTAACCACATCAAGAGAACTTTCTCGATCTTGCCTGTACTGAAGTACATAAATCTTATTTGGGTTCTACCCACTGGCGGCACTGGAAGTGGCACCCTGCTGATTTGGGCGATCGGACAGAGCTGAAGGACGATTGTGCTGACTTCATGGGCCAGGCTTAGTACAATCTCAGACTCTGTGACCTGACTCACCATATCCAAAACACATATTACTACCGGCTCTACAAACCCTTATGATTCTTACCACATTCTTCGCCAAACGGGTTAGTACGAACACAACTTGTACTACTCTGAGTCTCGAAGCCTGACGCCCCATCATGACTGTCATCCCTGAACTTTGGTACTGGTGAACTACCTAAAGATAGAACTGGGTCTACATATTTCGGGTGGAACTAAGAGTGATTCCCACCCTCTGACTTAGGCTGAGCAAAACTGAAACTACTTATTCTACCTCTTTTATTTTATCTCTCCTTCTTCTTAAGCTTATGCTTCTCAATCTATTGATCATGGACCATATGCCTAGATATGTCCATATACTTAATCAACATCGCAATATTGCACTTCTTAACCACTCTATCCAATACCCCAGACACAAACTTGCTCATTCTGGATCTATTATCTGCCACTATATGGGGAGCATACCTGGCTAACTAAGTATTGATGAACTCTTTCACACTTATATTGCCTTGCTTGATATTGATGAACTCTAACACCTTGTATTCTTCAACTCTAAGGGAAATAATCTATCTAAGAAGGCTGTAGAAAACTCTTCCCATTCTATAGGCTCTGTATCTGCACCCCTGTCTACCTCTTATTGCTTAAACCATGTATGGACTACATCTTATACCTGATAGGGGGATAACTCAGCACTCTCACTGGAAGTCACTCCCATGATATTTGTGACTTTCTGAACCTAATCGAGGAACTCTTGTGGATCCTCTTCTGGATTAGATCCTGAGAATAAATGAGGATTCATTCGAGTGAAGTCTCAAATCCTGGCATTAGCAGTATTATCCAATAGGTGGGCCGGAACGACTGTTGGTCTTTCATTATAGGCTGCCACAGAATGAGCTAGGGTGGTGAAGGCTGCTCTAAACTCTGCATGGAAGACATGCTTGCCTAAAGGATCTGGATGGATGGGATGAGGGGCAGACTGATCTCCCATTCCTCTTCCCTGAGTCTTCTTTGGAGGCATGTTCTGTAAACGGAAGAGAATCTAGGATTAGAAAGAGAGTATAACTGGAGCTCATGCTCACTCGCACGATTTGAATACTGAAAGAAGGAAAACTTTTCCTAAAACATCTTATAGCCTCTTGTTGATGTGTGAGAAATTGCTAATATATTTAAGGCCTTTAACCTAGAATAATTGCGAGGTCTTAAGCAACTTTTATCATTTTGTGATGTGTTTATGTTGATTTTACAGCATAAGCTTATAGAGTAAAGAACCAACAAAAATGGAGGCAAAGAAATTAAAATCTGGAGAAAGCTGAAGAGAAGTATGGCTGACGACATCTGTGATAAGTCGCCAGACCCATGACAGGCTATCACAGTTGTCATCAAACGTAACTAGAGAATTGGTATGAATTGAATACTGTGATGATATCTGATGATAAGACGTCAAAAGTGTGATAATCCGTCAGGGATGTCATCAGCCTTAGCCAGAGAATGAGATTTGTTGTAACGTTGTGACGGCATGTCGTGATAAGGAGGCAGAGTTATGATAAGGCATCAGGATCACCGTCAACCTTAGGAAGAAATTCTCAAAATGGAAGAGAAGCTGACGATATCCATGACGCGTCGTTACACTCTGGATAGGACATCATTGTCGCCGTCAACCTGAGACAACAAAAGCCAAACTTAGAGAGAATCTGACGACGTCTGTGATAGGCCGTCAAACTCTTGATAGGCCATCACGGTCGCCGTTATCTATTCTAAGGAAAATTTGTAACTTTAGTTTTATTTCCTTATTTAGGGTTAACTATTTAAAAGTTTTGTTTTAGGGTTTTCGTGGGGCGATTGACATATCCCACAAGATAGAAGATACGATTTTCTCTCTCTCTCTCTAAGAACAATATTGTGGAGTTTTGCCTTGTGATTCAATTCAAAATATACTTTTGATTTTCTTCATCATTGTAATTTAATCCTTTCATTTATGAATTAATTTGCATATTTGTTTCTTGTATCATGAGTGTCTAAACACTTGTAACCTGGATCATGGGATCTAGGGTTAGGTCATGATAAGGTGTTAAATACTCAAGATTTAATAGGTGTTAGGATTTCTTGGTAATTCTGAGATTACAATTTACGTCTTTTGGTCTTAAATAGTAGGCGTACCTACTTTGATTTGCTTGAGAAAGAAATCATAAATAGTAGGAAGTGAATTATCAACAGGGACTCGGAAAGGCTTCATTTAATAATCAGCGTTGTAACAAGGTTGATCAACCTAAGGTAAAATCTGGACAGTGTATAGCGATTCCCTAAGTCCGAGAGGATTAGGAAATTAGACGCTTGAATAGGTCAAGAGATATTAGAGCATATCATTGATAAAGATAGCTTGTGATCCTAACCACCGTGAGAGTCTTGAGTAAATTTTAGCATCTATCATGTACCATAAGCCCTAATGAACATAATCCTGGTTATTTCATAAAATCTTAGTTACAAACATCAAATTCAAAGTGACAATCAATTATCTGCAAAACTTAAACCCCATTTTAAGAAACAGTAAACTACCAGTGCATTAAACCGTAAACAACTTGAGTTCACACCTTATTCCCTGTGGGATTCGAACCCAACCTAGCTGGGTTTTATAGTGACAATGATCACTTACACCCATTCAAGAGTGTAATTTGAGCATTATCAAAAATGGCGTCGTTGCTGGGGAATACGATTGTAAACTAAAAGTTTGCGCGCGCTAATTTACTATTAGTTACGTTTTCTAGATTTACGTTTGTTTGTTGTTTTTATTTATTTGCAGGATCTTAATAGTGTACGCCAAGTACAGTTCAATCCGGAACTCCAACGCATAATAAAGAATAGTAGAACAGCCATTACAGTATGAGTTTGATGATGATGATGATGGTATGGATGGAGCAGGTGCAACGAGTGCCATCATTCCTCCACCGTTGGTACCTGGAGCAAAGTTCAACATTACAAGCACGATGATCCAACTCCTGAACTTGAAAGAGAATGACCCTAATCTGCATCTGGTGAATTTTGTCACCATTTGCAAATCTTTTGATAACCCAGGAGTGAGCCAGAACGCTATCCAGTTGAGGTTATTCCCATTGTCTCTGTCTGGGGAGGCAACATTAAGGCTGAATGAGATGACGCCGAATTCTATAACTAACTGGAGGCAGTTGAAAGGAGCTTTCCTAGAAAGGTTCTTTCCACCTTCCAGGAGGGTACAGTTAAGGGATAAGATCAGCAACTTTAGACAACTCCCGACTGAGGCCTTGCGTAAAACTTAGGAGAGGTTCAAGAAGAAGCTGACACAGTTTCCTAACCACAACATGACGGACATACATTTGATGAAGACTTTATATAGGGCTCTTAACTCTATAACAAAGCCGATTGTAGATAACGCCGCTAGTGGTTTATTTGTTGACCTATCTTTTCAAGATGCCTTAGATATGCTGAATAGGATGACCAAACGGAGTCGGTCTTGGTACACCATGGATTCTGTGGTGGCAAGCCCCACTGTTCATGTTGGAATAACTGCTGAACAACGTAGGAGAGATAAGGAGCGGGATCAAGATATGGCCCATCTAAAGACTCAAATGGACTTGCTCACCAAGCGCTTATTATCAGGGAAGACTAAGAAAGTAAAGGATGTGACTTCTCAGGACCGAGTTGATGTTGAACCTAAAGAAGAGGCTAACTATGTTAATAATCAGGGGGTTTCCAAGGAAATAGCCAAGGGAATCAAGGTCAGAACATTTATGACAAGCATGGTGACAAAGACAGAAAATAAGGGAACTGGAGAAGCAGAAATAAAAGGAATGGGTTATATGTTCTTCTCGAAAATCAAGAAGCCACTGCAACTAGCTCTGGAAATATGTCTATGGAAGACTTGATAGAAAAAATGTTGGAGGGAGTTGAGGCTACCAACTTAGGGGTAAATACTATGAAGAGTGAATTTTCTACTCTGAGTCAGTTGGTTAGTTCACACTCAATTTCTATCAAGCAGTTGGAGCAGCAGATGAGCCAACTTTTTACAACGCTGAACCAAAGAAGAAGTACTTCTGTATCTAGTAAAACGGCTCAAAATCTGCAAACTAATGGCTCATGTATGGCTATTACCACTAGGAGTGGTAAGATCTTACCTGGCCCTTCTATTGGGAAGTCTGCGAATAATGAGGTAGCTGCGGATAAACCAAAAGAACGCAATCTAGGGAAGTCTAAGAATCTAAATAGCTCTGTTGATGCTTCAGAGAAGATGAGGGAGAAGGGAGGAAGTGGTGTTGAAAAATATCCCAAGATCACCACCTCCCTTTCCTCAACGATTGAGGAAAAAGGCTGATGATGCCAAATTCAGCAAATTTATGGTAATGCTCAAGCAATTGACAATAAATGTGCCTTTGATTGAGGCACTTGAGCAAATGCCAGGATATGCAAAATTAATTAAGGACCTTGTGATGAATAAACAAGCGGTGAGCTGCGAATTGGAGGCAGATCTCCACGGTTATAGTGCTATCTCTACAAGGACCTTAATGCAGAAGAAGCCAGACCCAGGTGCAGTTACTATTCCCTGCAAAATTGGAATTATGGAATTCACCAAGTCACTGTGTGATCTGGGAGCAAGCGTTAATTTGATGTCATTGTCTATTTATAGAAAGTTGGGTCTGGGGAATCCCACACCCACCAACATGAGACTCGTGATGGTGGATAGGTCAGTAAAGTGACCTGCCGGCATTCTGTATGATGTGTTGGTAAAGGTTTCCAGTTTCATATTCCCTATAGACTTTGTCATTCTGGACTGCGAGGTGGACTTTGAGGTGGACTTTGAGGTGCCCATAATCTTGGGTCGACCTTTCCTCGCAACTAGAAGTGTGTTGATCGATTTGAGAGCGAATGAGCTTTTATTCAGGATGAACGATAAAGTAGCTCAGTTTGATATGGGTAAATCAATGAAACAACATGAGAAAATGAGTTTGTTCTTAGTAGTTGATGTGTATTTTGAGGAAGAATAGGACGTGCCCATAACTGAGCAACTTATTATCGAACCTTTGGCTGCGGTCATGATAAATTATGATATTGAAGGTAATAGGGAGTACGAAGAGACAGTTTATGCCTTGACAGGCATGGGTTCATATCCTTATGCTCCTAAAAAGTCGTACCTTGATCTGGTTAATCAACCAACGCCACCAGACAAGCCATTTATTGAAGAGCCTCCAGTATTGGAGTTGAAGAAGCTGCCTGGGCATTTACGGTACGTGTTTCTGGGTAAAGGAAACACGCTACCTGTTATTATTGTAGCTGATTTGGGAGAACAACAGGTGAATGCACTTATTTTAGTACTTCAAAAGCATAAGAGAGAAATAGGGTGGACCATCACAGATATCATTGGTATTCCCCCGGGAATCTGTACGTATAAAATTCAACTTGAGAAAGATTGTATTCCAACCATAGAACATCAGCGCCATCTTAACCCACCAATGCAAGAGGTGGTTAATAAGGAGATTATTAAATGGTTGGATGCAGGAGTAATTTACCCTATTTTTTATAGCAAGTGGGTGAGCCCAGTTCAATACGTGCCCAAAAACGGGGGTATGATGGTGGTTGCTAATGAAAAGAATGAGCTTATTCCACTAAGGCCAGTAACAGGGTGGGGATTTGTATGGACTACCGCAAGTTAAACTCTTGGACTCTAAAGGACCACTTCCCAATGCCTTTTATGGACCAAATGCTTGACTGATTGGACAGTAGGGGTGGTATTGCTTCTTGGATGGTTATTCTAGATATATCCAAATTTGTATTGGTCCTGAAGATCAGGAGAAGATAGCATTCACATGCCTATATGGCACCTTTGCATTTAAGAGGATGCCATTTGGGCTATGCAATGCACCCACCACTTTTCAACGGTGCATGATGTCTATCTTCTCTGACATAGTGGAAGACACCATAGAGGTATTCATGGATAATTTCTCTGTGGTAAGTGATTCATTTGAAATGTGTTTGGAAAATCTGAATGTGGCCTTGCAAAGATGTGTTGAATTTAACCTAGTGTTTAACTGGAAAAAATGTCATTTCATGGTAAAGGAGGGCATCGTTCTTGGCCACAAAATTTCTGAAAAAGGGATAGAAGTTGATCGAGCAAAAGTGGAAGTTATCGAGAAATTACCACCTCTCATTTTAGTGAAGGGAGTGCATAGTTTTCTTGGTCATGCAGGCTTTTATCGGAGATTCATAAAAGATTTGTCTAAGGTTGTAAATCCACTTTGCAAGCTTTTGGAGAAGGAAGTGAATTTTTTCTTCGATAACGAGTGCTTGAAGGAATTTGAGTGCCTTAAAAAAAAGCTGGTTGAAGCACCTATTATTATTGCACCTGACTGGGCAAAACCATTGGAGATAATGTGTGATGCAAGTGGTGTTGCCCTGGGAGCTGTATTGGGACAAAAGAGGGACAAACTGTTTCATACGATATATTATGCCAGCAAAGCACTGAATGGAATGCAAAAGAATTACACCATCACTGAACAGGAACTTCTAGTTGTGGTATATGCTTTTGAGAAATTTAGAGCTTATCTACTCGGGACCAAAGTGGTGGTCCAAACCGACTATGCTGCCTTGAGGTATTTGATGGCTAAGAAGGATGCAAAACCAAGGCTTATTAGATGGGTGTTTCTGTTGCAAGAATTTTATTTTGAGGTCAAAGATAGAAAAGGTTGTGAAAACTAGGTTGCGGATCATCTATCTAGAATGGAAGGTGAACAGGAAGCCAGTGATGAAACAAAGATAAATGATGCATTTCCTGATGAGGAGATCCTGGCGGCTGTTGTGGAAAAATTACCTTGGTACGCAGATTATGCAAACTACGTTATGAGTGAGGTCATCCCAGAAAATATTTCTTTCCACCAAAGGAAAAAATTCTTGCATGATGTAACACATTACTTCTGGGATGAGCCTTACCTTTTTCAGCGATGCGCAGACAATATCATACGGAGATGTGTACCGGAAGTAGATGTATTGTGCATATTGGAAGCATGTCATGCTTCCCCAGTTGGGGGACACCATGCGGGTGACCGAACGTCCAGGAAGGTGTTGCAGAGTGGCTATTATTGGCCAACATTGTTTAAGGATGCCCAATAGTTTGTGCTGAAATATGACCAATGTCAGAGGCAAGGGTCAATCTCTAAATGACATGAGATGCCCTTGACTAAGATGCTTGAAGTAGAGTTGTTTGATGTCTGGGGCATTGATTTCATGGGTCCATTTGTAAGCTCATATGGGATGAAGTATATTTTGGTTACTGTTGACTATGTCTCTAAGTGGGTCAAAGCTGTGGCCTTGGCTAATAACGAAGGAAAGAGGGTTGTTGCTTTTCTAAAAAAAACACCTTCTCTCGCTTTGGAGTACTACGTACTATCATAAGCGATGGAGGATCTCATGTTTGCAACAAATTTTTTAGAGCAGCTTTGGAAAAATATGGAGTGAAACAACACAAAGTGGATACCCCATACCACCCACAAACCAGTGGGCAAGTGGAGGTGTCAAATCATGAAGTTAAAGCCATCCTAGCCAAAATGGTGAATGCTAACCAAAAAGACTGGTCTCAAAATCTCGATGACGCATTGTGGGCTTACCGAACTGCTTTCAAGACACCCATTGGCATGTCACCATTTCAGCTGGTCTATGGAAAAACTTGCCACTTGCCAAAAGAGCTGGAACACAAGGATTTATGGGCGCTCAAAAGGTTGAATTTGAATTGGAAGGAAGCAGCAGAGATAAGATTGGGACAACTGAATAAGATGGATGAATTCCATCTCAGGGCATATGAACAAGTTGATTTGTATAAAGAAAAGATAAAAAAGTACCATAATTGAAGCATAGAGAAATGAGAATTCAAAAAAGGGGACTTGATACTTCTGTTTAATTCCAGACTCAAATTGTTCCTAGGCAAGCTGAAATCTAAGTGGCCAGGCCCTTTCAAGGTTAGTCAAGCCCACTCATCGGGAGTAGTAGAGCTCGAAAACTAAGACGATAATACCTTTAAGGTAAATGGGCAACGGCTCAAGATTTATATTGGTCCGAAGGAATCAGTGAAAAGCATCACCATTATCTATCTCGATGAAGTCTGAAGTAATCGATATACTTGAGTCGTGCTGCGATGCTAAATCAGGCGCTGCATGAGAGGCAACCCATGATCTCTGAGATCGATCCAGTATAGGTATACTCTAACCTTTAATTTAGCTTTGCTTTGATTTTAAGTTGAGAGTGTAGGGTATTCTGTTGGTGTAACGTAGTTGTGGTAACTAGGAGAAATACAAGAACAAAAAGCAGCTGACATGTTTTTGATTGACTTTCGAACACCCCTCCAATGTCTTGTTAGATAAATTGTGTGGATTACATTTACTTGTGACCATTGTGAATCTTGTTATGGCATTAGTTATAGATACTTGATGATCATTGTTGAACAATTGCATGAACTACATAAGCAGAGGTCTGTGATATACTTGTGTGCTAGATGTGTGTGAGCTACTACTTGTTTCCCTCTGTATGCTAAAGCCAGAACTTGCCTAGTTGGTCTTGCCATGGTCATAAGATAGGAGATAGGACAGGAGCATAGGCTATTGTTGATTAACCCACTTTTAGCCTAAATAGTTATCCCTGTGTGCATAACATCCCTTGATATCTGTGTAGAGCCTAAATTAACTATTTCTTACATATGACACCTTTCACCTTCCCATTTAGACCACAATGAACCTGTTTTTCCCTGGCCTTCCTTGGACACTGAGTACCTTAACCTAAGAAAACATCCTAAGTTGAGGGTGGCAATCATAGGGGTGCATGGTGTTGGATGAGTATGAAGAAGGGTGGAATAAAGGAGAGAGTAAAAATTAGGTGCTAAAAAAAATATATATATAATAATAAGAGAGAGGGGGAAGAGTAGCACCCAGCTTGAATATGGATGATCAAGAGAAGAGGAGAAGATAAAGAGGATAATAAGTGAGCCCCAAGAAAGTAGTGTAGTGTCAAGGAGGCATAGTCACTCTAAATGACCTTAAATATCATACCATCCCCAAACCACATTATAAGCCTAAAAGAAGTCCTATAGTGATTCTAGCTGGCCTATCTAAAGATCTTGGTAATGAAAATAAGGGAAAGCCTATGGTACTTGGCATACACTGACTGGAACTTTCTTTTGAGAGTGAGAGACTTTTGATGACCCCCATTTTTGCATTTTTGGATTCCTTATATGAGAAGAGGGGGATTTGTTTGTTGTGAGGGCACACTGGTATCGTTGCTAGCTACTTACTTGTTTAGATTGTGTGGAATTGGTATGTGAATAGTTGTTGAGGCTAAGATTGATGTCGTCGCTTGAGTCCTTTGTGTTACAGTATTGTTTTTTCAATGAGGTGCACAGTTGGTATTATTTGGTTTGGCATTGGAGGAATAACTTTGTATTGATCTTAAATGGAAAATTGGCTGCTGAATGTGCTATGTGTTCTCTTAGTTGGATTAAGTTGCTTGAGGACAAGCAATTGTTTTAAGTTGAGGGTGTTGATGTGTGAGCAATTGCTAACACATTTAAGGCCTTTAACCTAGAATAATTGCGAGGTCTTAAGCAATTTTTATCATTTTTTGATATGTTTAAGTTGATTTTACAGTATAAGCTGATGGAGTAGAGAACCAACAAAAATGGAGGCAAAGAAATTGAAATCTGGAGAAAGCTGAAGAGAAGTATGGCAGACGACATCTATGATAAGTTGTCAGACCCATGACAGGCTATCTCAGTTGTCATCAAACATAACCAGAGAGTTGGCATGAATTGAATACTGTGTTGATATCTAGTGGTAAGACGTCAAAAGTGTGATAAGCCATCAGGGATGTCGGCAGCCTTAACCAGAGAATGAGAGTTTCTGTAATGTTGTGACGACATGTAGTGATAAGGCATCAGAGTTGTGATAAGGCGTCAGGATCACCGTCAAACTTAGGTAGAAATTCTCAAAATGGAAGAGGATCTGATGACATCCATGAGGCGCCGTCAGACTCCGAATAGGACGTCATTGTCCCCGTCAGCCTGAGACAGCAAAAGCCAAACTTAGAGAGAATTTGACGACGTCCGTGATAGGACGTCAAACTCCTGATAGGCCATCACGATCTCTGTCATCTATTCCGAGGAAGATCTGTAACTTTAGTTTTATTTCCTTATTTAGGGTTAACTATTTAAAAGCTTTGTTTTAGGGTTTTTGGGGGGAGATTGACATATCCCACAAGATAGAAGATACAATTTTTCTCTCTCTCTCTCTCTCTCTAAGACCAATATTTTGGAGTTTTGCCTTGTGATTCAATTCAAAGTATACTTTTTATTTTCTTCATCATTGTAAGTTAATCCTTTTAGTTATGAATTCAATTTGCATACTTATTTCTTGCATCATGAGTGGCTAAACACCTGTAACCTAGATCATGGGATCTAGGGTTAGGTCATGATAAGGTGTTAAATACTCAAAATTTAATAGGTGTTAGGATTTCTTGGTAATTCTGAGATTATAATTTACGTATGTTAGTTGTAAGCAGTAGGTGTACCTACTTTGGTTTGCTTGAGAAAGAAATCATAAACAGCAGGAAGTGAATTATCAACAGGGACTCAGAAAGGCTTCGTTTAATAATCAGCGTTGTAACAAGGTTGATTAACCTGAGGTAAAATCTGGACAGTGCATAGCGATTCCCTAAGTCTGAGAGGATTAGGAAATTAGACGCTTGAATAGGTTGAGAGACATTTGAGCATATCATTGATAAATATAGCTTGTGATCCTAACCACCGTGAGAGTCTTAAGTAAATTTTAACATCTGTCATGTACCATAAGCCCTAGTGAACATAATCCTGGTTATTTCATAAAATCTTGGTTACAAACATCAAATTCAAAGTGAAAATCAATTATCTGCAAAACTTAAACCCCATTTTAGGAAACAGTAAACTACCAGTAAATTAAATCTTAAACAACTTGAGTTCACACCTTATTCCCTATGGGATTCGACCCCAACCTAGTTGGGTTTTATATTGACAACGATCGCTTACACCCATTCAAGAGAGTACTTTGAGAGTTATCACTTGTCCATAAGTGTGGCATGCAACACACCCATGCATAAGACTATACTAGATGCGGCTTTCAGACTTTCTAGGACACTGTTGAACCTTAGGCTTTGATACCAAGTTTGTAACGCCCCAAGTCTGGTACCTCGGACGCTACACGGTGCTCATAATCCCGAAGGACCATAAACTAACCCATGACTGGTACCTTCATAGCCTATAGACTACCAAACACACGAAATTGACACTAGAATGCAAGAATCAGCAAGTAAACAAAGGGAAAATCAACATACTAGAAGGAGATGAAGAAGAAGAATTGTATAAACATAAAGATAGTAGAGAGACCCTTACTTCCACTATGTGAATAAAAAAAGAAGTTGTATCAAATATTCAATCACACCTCACTAATGGAAGCTCAAACCACTCTCTTAGGTGACCCAAAGGACTCACACTTCCTCAAGCACACCTTTCTTGCCAAACATCCCAATATAAGTGAAAAACCAACTCCAAATTTATTAAGGTCCAAATTTGGATTCAAGCTACCAACTAGAGACTAAAAACTACAAGTTAAGAGTAATGTTCAATATCATCAAAAGTCTAATGAAAAAAGAAGTAAAATGGTATATTTATACTATTACATTCAATGGACAAAAATGCTCTTAATGAGAGAGGGAATTAGGGCGCATCTTGAGTGTTACTTTGGAGTGCAAAATGTCTTCAATTCCCTTCACTAAAGGCTCCTCTTGAGTGTTCAAGTTCCCCTCCTTCCTTCTCTTGGCCAAGTCTTCAAAATACTCTAAAAATTCTTCAATTTCTTGCTAATTCCGAAGCCTTAACCCTTAGATAATACCTTGTACTTATGGTGCTCCTTGTGTTCGTATCATTCTCTCCTTCTTGAAGGAATTTGTCCTCAAATTCAGATCTTTCAAAAACCAAAGAGAGAGCAAAACAAACACATAATCCTCTTGGTAGGAGGGTTAGTATTAGTACCACACTCATATCACCAACCCATGGTTTCTCACACTTGACATACACCCATATATCCTTAGTATTTGACATAAAAAGCTTAGCATTAAGGATACCAAAGACATGAATAGAATCAACATCAAAAATAAGTGAGCATGACCAGTAACTATAACCTTCACATATAAAGAGTAGTCAAATGGGAGCAAAGGATAAGGGTTTAAGACGAGATGGCCCACTCTTTTCACTAAGTTACCAAGCTCACAAGCATTCAAGGCATTACCCACCACTAGGACAAACACAAGGCCACTATGAACAAGATTAATATCATGGCTATCATTACACAAGTTAAAAGGACCATGTTCAATATCAAGACCATCATTACTAGCGTCAACACTAACTTGAAAGTTTTCAATCACACTAGTCTCATATTCAAGTAGTAAGAGGAGCATATGGTTTATTATACATATCAAGAGAGCTAACAAGAGAAGAAACATGCACACCTACATCAAGAAATTCCAAAAACTCTACATAAGGAACCACATGAAAATAATTTAAGCTCAAGGAAATATAGGGAATAGCATTATTACCTCGGTTTGGACTAGGACAGACCACTTTTTTTAAGCTCTCGGCCAAAGGTGTTTTGAGGCCACTTTCATGTGAGATTTCTTGTTGATCTTTCTTTGATAATTCATGATCTTGAACCTTCAAATAATAAGAATCAAGGATAGGTAGGCTAGGCAATTCCTACAAACAAAGTTGTCTTCCCTTTTCCCTTCTCACAATCCAAAACCTCCCCTCCCTTTTTCTTTTTTTTTCTGATCTAACTTCTTGGTTTTCTCTTGGATTTCATTCACACTAGATGGTGGAAAAGGGAGAATAGTGAAATTTCAGCCACCATGCACAAAGGTGTACCTATTAGATCTTTCATCATGTATAGTGTGCCTATCAAATTGCCAAGGCCTTACCAACAATATGTGACATTCTTGCATAGGGATTACATCACATAAAACTTTATCATGATAATTCCCTATCTTGAATCTAATCACACATTGTCGTTTGACCTTCAATTAACCACACTTGTTTAACCATTAAAGTTTGTGTAGATTCGGGTGAGGGATAGTGGCTAGTTTTAAGTGGTCAACCAAGGTGGCACTAGCAATATTCACACAACTCCCACTATCTATGATAATTAAACTCAAACTTCCTTTAATGAGGTACTTGGTATGAAAGAGGTTCTCTCTTTGATTATCCAAGACCTTGCTAAAGAAAGTTCTCCTAACAACATAACTAGGCACATCACATTCTCCTTCACAAGGCAACACATATTCTTCACTACCCTTACTTTTAACTTCAGGTTCTATGCACTCTCCATCTTGAGAGTTGTCATCATTCTCCTTAGTTTCTAACTCCACTTCTCCACTAATATAATACAACTTCCCCTCCCTTAGAATCACGTTAGGTCATTTATGTCACTCACTTGCCCTATGACCCCAATCTTTACAATTAAAACATTACAAACCATTAGATGATGGAGGAAAGGCATTCGGCTTCACCTCCAACTTTGAAGGTTGATATAAAACTTGCTTGGTTGAAATTTGAGGAGAAGAAGAAGATGTAGAAGATTTGTTCTTGTTCCAACCCAAAGTCAAAGGATTTACCTCTTTGTTTCTTGTCAAAACCGAACCTTGTTGGACTTTAAGCTTATAAGCCGACCTTTCTTTGTTCTCCTTTTCAATCGCCATGGCCGCTTGGAAGACTTCAACCACAGTTCTAAACTTGTGAAGAGTCAAATATGAGGATATGTCCTTTTTCAACCCAACCTTGAAGCGGATAACATCATGTTGCACTTGTTCACCTCTATGGTCAAGTTTCAAGACAAGTTACTGAAATTCATCATAGTAGGCCATGGCACTCTTGCCTTCTTGCCTTAGATTGTAAATCTTCGCAAGAATCTCATGCCTATAATGCTCCGGTACGTATCTTTCTCTCATAACTCTCTTCAACATCTCCTAAGGAGGTGGTTTTCTATCAATCAACACATTATCAAATCTTTTGGTGTAATCCCACCAAGTATTTGCATATCCTTCAAAGTGAGCAATAGCATAGCAAATTTTCTTTTCTTCGGAAAGTTCATTCACTTGAAAAATCTTTTCACTAGCAGATTCTCAAGCTAAGTACACTTTCGGATCACTCTCACCTTTGAAAATTGGAATGCCAACCTTGATTGAATTAATGCCAATGTCTCAGATTCTTGGATGTCCAATATGGCCTTGTCTTGTCTCATGCCCTCGAAATCTTTCATAATGCCCTCTTTGATCATGTATTGCCATCATTTCTTCTTCAAACCAATAGTCATGATTAGGAACATCATTATCTTCTTGCTCCCCTCTACCATAGTCTTCAAATTAGAATGGGTAGTTTTAGTTTTAGTGTCTTTGTGGAAGGTTATGAGGACTTTGGTTATTTGGAGCTTGGACTTGTGGTCTTGGATGTGGTGGAGGGTAATGTCTTTGGTTCATGGGATTTAGTATTAGGTAGTTAACATTTTGTGGAGGTGTTTGGTTATGTGGGGTAATTGGTCTTTGGTCCAAGGGATTTGGCACTTGTAGGTTTGGATTTGGTGGTGGAGTTTGAATTCTAAGTCCTTCTTGTTGTACTTGGTCCATTTAGTGAGGTAGTGGCCTTTGTAGGTCCCGATTTGGAGAGGTTTGGGAGTGGATTAGTGGCTGTTTTTGTGGATATCTTGGAGGGTGAAGCATTTGGTGGAGGGTTTTGGGTGTTATAGTCATGGAAGAGTTATTGGCTTGGACACTAGAGCATGCATGGTAGGGATTAGGAGTAAAAGGTCGTGAGTTCCTCCTACTTTCAACACAATCAAGCCTTCCACTAAAAGTGGAAATTTCACCCTTCATAGTCACCATTTCACCCCTCATAGCATCCATATTACTTCTTAAGGCATCATTATCATTCTTCATTTCCCTCCTCAAGGTATCATTATCACTCCTCATTTCTCGGGCAAGGGCCTCAAACCGAGCCATCAAGGCTCCAATAGCATCATTTCCCAAAGGTTGGGAAGTAGTATCTCCGGATTCCATGGAAAATGTACCTAAAAGAACAAAAAAAAAGCAAGCAACACAACCTACAAAATGAGCAAACAAGTTAGTTCAAAAACCTCACTTCATTCACGCTCAACCTCACCTCACACTTGGCCTCACAATTGTTGGAGAATCAGCAATACTTGGCAAGTAACTTGAGGGGTGAGAAGCTTTGGTATAGAATCGATCTTTGTTTTGAAACGTCTCAAATAAAGTGATGCACGAACTTGAACCAACAAAATACTACGACTTAAAAATGAGAAAAGCACACAAAAAACTGAAGACACAAAATAAACGAACTCTAGACTAATTACCAACCTAGTAGGTACTTACTAGTTTGCTAATTAGTGATAGAATTATCCTAAAAGAAACTAGGATAAAAAATTAGAAACTAGGAAATCTAAGTTTAGAGGTAAATTTTGGTTGATCACAAGTGATGACGTGGCACTACGTGGTTGGTTGACACTTTTTGAAATTTCAAATTTTCCAAAACCTGTCTCGGCCAAACAACACTTTGGGAAGAAGAATTTTTGGATTTGGAGGGGTAAGAAGCAAATTAGAGCTCTTTCAAGTCTCAAATGGAAAGGGAAATGCAATGGTCCCCCCCTTGTACTTGCAAGTGTACTTGTTATCCCCTTGTCCCCTCTTCCTTTTGGAAGAATGAAATATTCTTTGAATATACTTTTTGTCTAACCACTTTTTCACTCTCTTTTTTCCCTTTTTTGGATCAAAAAACACCTTTGAATATTCTTCTTCACCAAGATATGAAGATCAAGGATGAACAAGTTGAATATTCAAGTGTTGACCAAGTTTGACCAACAAGCAAATGGACTTCAAATGTGATTTTTTTTGTAGATCTAGGTTAATTATGTCAAAACAAACTCAACCCACTAAAACTCATCCACAACACACTTCCAAATAGCAAGGTCAATTTCGGATCTTAGCTCAAAAGCTTCAAAAACACCATGTTCATGGAGGTTTTTTTGCTCAAACTCAACCAAACTTCACTCTAAAAGTAGATCTAGACTCCCTAGGCACTAGGGAGAAAGGATCTAGTGCAAGGAACTTCAAAGACAAAGTAAAAACATGTAGATCTAAGTTCTAAATTCGTATCTAACACAAGACAACACTAGACACCATTGTTTTTCGTATTTTCTGATTTTTTTACTCTTTTTTGTTGAGATTTTCTAAATAAGAACACTAAAACCAAGATTTAGGGATGTTGGAACAACCCTAACCAAGGCTTTGATACCAAATTATAGACTATAGACTACCAAACACACGAAATTGACACTAGAATGCAAAAATCAGCAAGTAAACAAGGGGAAAATCAACACACTAGAAGGAGATGAAGAAGAAGAATTGCATAAACATAAAGATAGTAGAGAGACCCGTACTTCCACTATGTGAATAACAAAAAAAGATGTATCAAATCTTCAATCACATCTCACTAATGGAAGCTCAAACCACTCTCTTAGGTGACCTAAAGGACTCACACTTCCTCAAGCACACCTTCCTTGCCAAATAACCCAATACAAGTAAAAAAAGAACTCCAAATGTATTAAGGTCCAAATTTTAGATTCAAGCTCCCAACTAGACAATAAAAACTATAATTTAAGAGTAATGTTCAATATCATCAAAAGTCTAATGAAAAGAGAAGTAAAATGGTCTATTTATACTATTACATGAAATGGACAAAAATGCCCTTAATAAGAGAGGAAATTGGGGCGCCTCTTGAGTGTTACTTTGGGGTCAAAAATGTCTTCAATGCCCTTTACTAAAGGCACCTCTTGAGTGTATAAGTTCCCCTCCTTCCTTCTCTTGACCAAGGATTTAAAATACTCCAAAAAGCCTTCAATTTCTTGCTAATTCCAAAGCCTTGACCCTTAGATAATACCTTATACTCTTCATGCTCCTTGTGCTTGTATCACACCTTCTGCAATAACTGAGTAATAACACTGTATAATACGGAATAATGGGCTGAAATTCCATAAGGTACAAAACTGTAATACTGATGAAAAAAATAATAAAGTCTGATAAAATATCAAAATCTAAAATACTGAATATTGTCTGAACATCTAGTCTGAAAAGCCTCTAAAAATGTCTAAACTTTGGAATTGATGCGACAAGCCCCAAACTAACTCCAACTACTAAAAATAAATTGAGATACTAAATGAATAAACATGTACTCGAACTATGAGGACTGACCACTACTCTTTCTGCTGAAAGTCTAATCTGCTAAGAGTATTCTTGAGCACATACGTCTGAACCTATGGTATAAAACACCATAGAGCAAAAGAAAAGTATGCGTCAGTACGTGTGAATATACTGGTACGTAAAGTGAGGTAAGGATGAATGCAAGGGTTCATATGCATGAACAATAACAACTGAATAACATGAGTATGATTAAATGAGAGTACATGCATGAATACGTAAGTTGTAACTGAGATTGTGATAATACCGAATACTGATTCAAAATACTAGTTAACTGATGTAACTGATAACTAATATACTAATTACTGAGTGACTGTGTCTGGCAGTCCTATTTTTTATGAAACTAGCTAAGCTCTGTACTGAGATGAGTG
Organism: Capsicum pubescens; assembly: GCA_030864215.1. Classification (NCBI taxonomy): domain Eukaryota; kingdom Viridiplantae; phylum Streptophyta; class Magnoliopsida; order Solanales; family Solanaceae; genus Capsicum; species Capsicum pubescens. The sequence goes on along the minus strand of CM061538.1, from coordinate 211,566,296 downwards.
ACTTTATCTGACAGTCCTGAAATCTGTAGAACTATCTGAGTTCTTTACTGATGATTGAGACTGAGACTGTGGGAGGTAATCATCTAACCGACATGCCTCTTTCTGAACTATTTGGGGTCTAACCTATAACCTCAGTTGGAAGGGTGTCAGTACTATGCCACGGGTAAAGACAAGGTGTGAGTTAACCCTCTCTGACAGGGAGCTCTTTCGTCAACCTATCCCTGGTAGGAGAACTCGATTGAGATGTATTAACCCTTGACTCATAGGGTTATATCTCAACCTACACTGGCTACGTAGTTTTGGAATACAATGATTGTTTCTAAGGATCACACCCTCAGCTGGTGGGTGAACCCTCCATCCTTGGGTTCACTCGATGCTGAATCCTACTCCCAACTGAATAGACACTGGATTGATTCCCTAGTTCATACTAGGTTGGACTGATCTATTACTGATTATACTGATTAACTGAACTGAATTAAGTTTACTGAGTTTCATTGACTGATGGAATACTACTGAGTTCTGTTAGCTGACTGAGATTACTGAGGACTGAACTAAATACTAAATGGAACTGGATTGATACTGAGTTTACTGAGTTTTCTTGAGTTCTGTAAATGAACTAGAGTACTACTGATCGTGACATGACTGAGACTATTCTATGACTGACACTGGCTCTAGGCCTATAGCTAAATTGCCGGGTATTAAATACCTCCAGGACTCAAAGCATAAGAATAATAAGACATGACAAATCTTAAATACTTGACAATACTCAGCAACTCATAATACAATCTATGAGGCATTTCACCAAACACATATAAGGTATAGCATTATCATGGAAGACATTGTGAACATGTGGGTATACCATAAGTCCATCATTTAGATCACCAAAGGATCATAAAAGCACCATAATCTTAATTTAGTATTTTATCAAACACATGGTAGGCGTAGCTTCATACTTGAGCATGAACAACAATGTTAATACATCATGACTTCATAATTCAAGGGTTTTAATATAAGAGAATCAAAATTCAACTTATATGCTATCATAATGTCAAGAAATACATAAAGATTTCAACTTGGAACACATACCACAACATCAACATGATTACATTCAACCCATAACATGGAAATTAAAATTCATGTTTTTAAAAGAAGTTTCTTGAACTCCAAGGGTGGAAGGAACCTTTGGATGAACACTTTACATACCTTGCTGAAGAATTTCTGAGAATTAATGGTGGAAATCTTGAGTTCTTGATTTAAAATTTAAAAACCCTAAGGCTTGTTCTTGAGAGAATTGAGAAAGAATGAGTTTATTTGCTTTTTAGGGTATTAAATTTCATGTTTTGGGGGCTGAGGTTCGAGGAAAAAGACCCAAATACCCCCAAGAACGCGGTATTTTAATGACTAAAACTAGGTTACCGATGCACAGGTCGACGCGGTGCGTCGTTGGCATCGATGTGATAGTCGATGTGTCACGCCAAGATCGCACCGACTCACTATAATTTGACGCTGGTAGATCAAAAAAATATTAACCAACGCGAATGGTGACACGGCGCGCCAAGATCGCGTTGGTTCACTATTTTGGGATTCCAAAAGAGCTTCAAACAAAGTCAAAAAAATCTGAAACTTGTCTGGGAACACCTATTGACCTTCCTGATCACGAATTAACTAAAACATAGACATTTAAAGGACATTAAGGTCGGAAAATGAGATTGCCAACTTTCGAAGGCTAAAATAAACTAAGTCTGAATACTTAGCTAGAATTTTCTAAGTCTGAGACCCCTTAACAAGCTTAAAGGGCTGAATTAAGCTAGGACATTTTGCGGGGTCTTACAGAGAGAGAGAGAGAGAGAGAGAGAGAGAAAATTATATTAAAAATATTGATTTAAATCGAAAAACCGAATTATGTCAACCTAAAATCCAAAACCTGAACCAAAATACCAAATTTATATATAAAAAAAAATTGAAGAACTGAAATAATTTACTTCAGTTCGGTATTTTGTTTTTTTTGGTATTTATTCGCACCCTTACCTAATCTTAACCAAATTACTTTCTTGGAAATTTACAAAAACAAGATTGTCAACATTTCATGTCTACTTTCCTTGTTCTTGCAAGTAAATTAGGGTTTACTTTTCTTGATACTCCATTATAGTTTTAGTATTTTGGTGGTTTTTAAGCTAAGAATATGAGAAAATAAGGATCTTGATGTAGCTGAAACATATTTGTAAGAACTTGAAATGTGGTTGGAATATGGAAATTGATTGTAGCTAGTGGTCAAGATTTTTCTTATATAGACTAATGGTCAAGATTTTTTTCTTCTAGTTGCCTAATGAGTTTCTTGGAATTTGATGTTATTGTTTGATAGAATCTGAATTCGAGAAAAGAATTGCTTTGCTATTTTTTAGTGACCGTTTATCTCTTTCTCTTTAATTTAGGCCGAGCAAAGGTAAGTTGATTTCTCTCTACTTTCTTATAATGAAGTCTTTACTTGTAGTGTTAAGGTGGGATTATTCGTTGTAGAAGGCTTTGAAAGCCATTGGAATTTTATAATGATTATATGGTGTGAGAGGGATATGCGATGCCTCTACTTATTTGCTTTATTACACTTGATCAATTGTATTGAATGTAGTTTAGTTTGGTAACTTGTGAGGTGACTTAGTGACTTAAAAGTGTTGAAAATGTGAACCTTTCATTTTGAATTTTGTTAAGCTTGGTAACTTTTGAGGTGACTCAGTGACTTGAAAGTGTTGAAGTATAGGTACTTGAAATGTGAATTTTTGTTTAGAATATAGTTTAGTTTGGCAACTTGAGAGGTGACTTAGTGACTTGAAAGTGCTTAAGTGTAGGTACTTGAAAGGTGAATTTTTGGATTGAATGTAGTATAGTTTGATAACTTGGGAAGTGACTTAGTGACTTGAAATTGATTAAGTGTAGGTACTTGAAATGTGAAATTTTGTATTGAATGTTGTTTAGTTTGGTAACTAGGGAGATGACTTAGTGACTTGAAAATGTTGAAGTGTAGGTACTTGAAATGTGAAATTTTTGTTTTGAATTTTTTTAAGCTTGATAATTTGGGAGGTGACTTAGTGACTTAAAAATATTGAAGTGTAGGTACTTGAAATGTGAACTTTTTATTTTGAATTTTGTTAAGCTTGGTAACTTGGGAGGTGACATAGTGACTTGAAAATGTTAAAGTGTGGGTACTTGAAATGTGAATTTTTGTTTTGAATGCAGCTTAGTTTGGTAACTTAGGAGGTGAATTAGTGACTTCAAAATGTTGAAGTGTAGGTACTTGAAATGTGAATTTTTGTATTGAATGTAGTTTAGTTTGGTAACTTGGGAGGTGACTTAGTGGCTTGAAATTGATTAAGTGTAGGCACTTGAAATGTGAAATTTTTGTTTTGAATTTTGTTAAGCTTGGTAATTTGGGAGGTGACTTAGTGACTTAAAAATGTTGAAGTGTAGGTACTTCAAATGTGAACTTTTCATTTTGAATTTTGTGAAGCTTGGTAACTTGGGAGGTGACATAGTGACTTGAAAATGTTGAAGTGTGGGTACTTGAAATGTGAATTTTTATTTTGAATGTAGTTTAGTTTGGTAACTTGGGAGGTGACTTAGTGACTTCAAAATGTTGAAGTGTAGGTACTTGAAATGTGAATTTTTGTATTGAATTCGACTTTTGTTTTGAATTTAGGTATTTTAAATGTGAACTTTCATGACTTGAACTAATTACTTGAATGTCATTGATTCTGTAGATGGAACCTGATTATAGTTGGATATATTAATGGAATAATGATAATAGAATGGGTCATAGGGTGGAATTTGTTGAAGGTGTCAATCGATTTATTGAACATGCCAAGACATTTGATGTATGGTCATATTTTAGGGTGATTCGTTGTCCTTGTGTTTACTGTGATGGTACAGTCTTTCAAAAGAAGAAGTTATGAAGGATCATCTTTATAGAAAAGGGTTTCACGAGGACTTTTTAAGATTGCATACTATTCATGGTGATGTTGAGCAAAAAAATTTCGTTGTTGGCCAAAGTAGTAGGTCTGCAGGGCATAATAACTATCCAGATACTAGGATGATAGATTTGGTGCATGATGTTTTTGGGATGCAACACGGGGGCGATTTTAGGGAAAATGTCGAAGATATTCCCAATAGAGAAGCATGTCATTTTTATGAATAATTGCATGCGGCTAGTCATCCTTTATTTGAAGGGTGTTTGCACTCTCGTTTTTCTGTTGCTGTTAGATTATTAAGTATTAAATCTGATTGGAATATTGTTGAAGAAGGAATGGATTCAATGATAGACCTTATCAAAGAGTTAGTTGTCCTACTTTAGAGGTTCCTGAATCTTTCTATAAGGGAAAAAAATGGTGTCAAAGTTAGGTCTCTCTTCGATTAGAATTAATTATAATGAAAATGGTTGCATGTTATACTTTAAGGAAAATGCTAACCTAGAGTCCTATAAGTTTTGTCAACACCCTCGATATAAGCATGGTTGTCGTGGAAATAAAATTATTATTAAGGTGATGCATGTAAGACCCCATAAAAATCGCATGTCAAATTTATCTCGTAAAACTTCATGAGAGATTCCAACACTTACAAAAATTTTGCTAAGTGTTCAAGTTCAACACTTAATCTTATTTTAGACCTCTTAACTTCGGAAATTTATTTGACGACCTTCTCGACCTCCATTTTTGGATTTTCAAGTTGCGTTGCAATGGGGAAATCCCTGTGTACGCATTGGACACATTCCGGGCGCATTTCAGTGGCTAACTTACTGATTTGAAATGCTCCCGCATTCCGGGCGCATTTCAGGTCAAAATTTTAGTCAAATTTAAATGATCATAACTTCCTGTATATAATTAACTGTGAGAATTTATATATATCAATGGAAATATCTTTGAGTCTTCTTTCTAATGCAATTAGTTTCATCCAATTTGAACATCGGAGTAAAAAGTTATGATCAATTTACTTTAGCCTATCAGACAACCAACAGAGGGACAACTGCGTCTTTCTCTCTTTCTTTAGGGGCATTTTGGTCATTTTCCACCCTTATATATACTTCATAACACGGGATTAATGACATTTGAAACTAGAATATACTTCTTTTGCTCAATTTCTCTCCAAGATTATCAAAGAACAAGTAAGGATTCAATTGGGGGTTTCAAGATTCAAGCCAATTTCACCGTAAATTTTCACGGAGCCTTAATCTAAGGTATGCGTAGTATTCATCCATGGATCCCTTTCATCTATGGAGATTAAGAATCAAGTTTTAAATCATGTATTGTGAATACTTTGTTGTGGTATAATTATGTTCATGTTGATGGTTGTTGTATGATTTCAAGTTGGGATCTTTATGTATTTTCATGAAGCTATGTTAGTATGTAAGTTGAAATCTATGAACTTAGTTGTTTATGATGTCTATATTGTTGGATATTGATAATCAAGTTGTTGATGATGAATGATTCCCAAGTTGGAATCTTTATGTGTTTCTATAAATCTATGATATTATATGAGTTGGAAACATGTAAACTTAGTTGTTCATGATGTAAAATTTTATGATTTCACATATGCCTAAATTGTGTATGTAAGGTGTTTGATTAAATGTTTAAGAGAAACAAGAAACATGTATTATGTATTATTATGGTCTAAAAGATGAATTCATGCCATTAACCTTATGCTTGAATGGTTTTCAAGCTATTGTTGTACAATGAATATGTTGTTGGAATGCCATGAGGTTAGAGTATGAAATCATGATCTTGATTATATGCATTCCTTCCATGTGCAAGTTTATGATATCCATGCACTTCATGAAATTTCCCTCAACTTATTTTATTATGAATGGTTGATATTGATCATGTATTCAAGATTGTCAAGAAGTGTCAGTTTCTTTCTATCGAGTCTTGGGGGTACTTGTACCCGAAAAATATAGTTGTATGCCTAGAGCCATATCATGTTTTCACGATATCCACAGTTAAGCCATGTTCCATAGAACTCAGTCAGTCATGTGACTCAGGAAAAATGCAGTAACTCAGTATTCTCAGAAATCTCATGAACTCAGTCAGTCGTAAGTAGTATTCCGTCAGTCAACGAAACTCAGCAGGTCAGCTCAGTATTCATGTTTAGTGTCTATTCAAATGGGAGTAGGATTCATCACCGAGCGAACCCAAGGATGGGAATCTATACTGCCAGATTGAGGGTGAGATTCCTAGAAACAATCCTTGCATTCCAGAACTATGTAGCCAGCATAGGTTGAGACATCAACACTACTAACTTTAGAGTTGATGAGGCGGATACCCGTCGTTCTCTTATAGGGACATTGCCAGATTTGAGGGTCACTCACAGCTTGTCTCTACCCGTGGCACGGTATTGGCACCATTCCAATCAGGGTACAGATTGGACCCCGATTTAGCTATTGAAGCACATTTGGGGCATGTTGGTTAGATGAATTCTCCCATAGTTTCAGTTATAGAATTAGGACTGTCAGATACAGTACGAAACTCAAATAGTTCCATCAGATTCAGGACTGTCAGATACAGTCATTCATGTTATCAGTTATATCAGTTATTAGAACTCACTTATCAGTCATGTTAGATATCGGTAAACCATGTTATTAGTACTCAGTTTCAGGACTGTCAGATACAGTCAATCAAACTTGTTCTTCATAATCAGAACTGTTAGAAACAATCATTTATTTATCAGTAATATAATATCAGTCTTTCAGTATTCCATAATACAGTATCAATTCCTCACTTATTAGTGACCCAGATATCAATATCAATAAACTCAATCATTCAGTATCTCAGTATCAGTAAACTCATGTATCAGCATTCAAACTCAGTAGTCAGTATCACTACGAGTTCAATTACAGTTATCTGTGCATGTATGTATTCTCACGTTCATATCAGTCAGCATTGTTCATGCATATAAACCCTTTGCATATAGCCTACCTCACTCGTATACTCAGTATATTCAGTCGTACTGACGCATTTGTTCTATGGTGTTTTCTTTTAATGTTACACCATAGGTTCAGAGGCACGAGTTTCAGAGCAGCAGTAGCATTGCAGATTTCAGCAGTCAGTGTCAGCAGTGAGTCCTCTTCATTCGAGGATGATATGATTATTGCTTTATTTATCATTTAAGTTTAGTTTTTAGTTGATGAAGTTAGTTGGAGACATGTTCCTTCAACTCCTTATTCAGTACAGTTAGAGACTTTCAGACAACAGCATGTCAGACAGTTATTTTAGATTTATGTTGGTATTGTTATACTATTTTCAGACATTATTTTATCAGATGTTTATTCAGATTTGAACCTTATAGCCTTACAGTATTATGTTTCTGCATATTTTACAGTATGGTTATTCAGTGCTCAGGTACAGATATCATTCATAGGTTAGCTTGTGGTCCTTTGGGGTCATGGGCATTGTGTAGCATTCCGGTTCAGAAAATTGGGGCGTTACAATGCATTATTTACCTCTAATACCAAGGTTGAAGAGGTTGCATGCTTCAAACTGCTAGGCTCCTCATATGAGGTGGCACAGTGAAAATAGAAGGCCCACCGGTGTTATGTGTCATCTATCAGATGGAGAGGTTTGGAAGCATTTTGATGCAACTAATTCAGATTTTGCAGTTGAGCCACCAAATATTCATTTGGGATTGTGTGCAAATGGTTTTTCACCTTTTTTCTGTTAGTGTTGCGCCATATTCATGTTGGCCTGTATTTATCACCCCATATAATCTTTCTCCTGAAATATTGATGACTAGTCCATATATATTTTTTAATTGTGTTGTTCCTGGTCCATGTAATCCAAAAAGCGAAATAGATGTCTACTTGCAACCTTTGATTAATGAACTTCAAATTTTATGGCATGAGGGGATTGAAACTTGAGACATTTCATTTAAACAGAATTTTAATTTGTGTGCATATCAAATATGGAATATTAATGATTTTCCTACTTATGGAATGTTATCTGGGCGGATGACAGCTGGAAAGTTGGCTTGTCCATACTGCATGGGAAAACAAAATCTTTCACATTGAGACATGGCAGGAAAAATTCATGGTTTGATTGTCATCGTTGTTTCTTACCACCTAATCATGAGTTCAGGAGACTCAAGAATGCATTCAGAAAGAATAGAACTGAACATGATGGTCCACCTCCAAAGTTATCTTGTCATGACATCTGGGAGATAGTTCGGGATTTGCCAAAAGTTAGCGAGAAACCATTGTATAGGCCTGATGGATATGGCGTTTCACATAACTGGACTAAACAAAGTATATTTTGGAAGTTAGAATATTGGCCAGATAATTTACTTAGACATAATATTGATGTCATGAATACTGAGAAGAACTATTTTGACAACTTGTTCAACACAGTTATGGATGTTACCAGCAAGACAAAGGATAATCCTAAGGCCAAACTTGATTTACTAAAATATTCAAGCGTAGAGAATAACACTTACAGGAGAGGCCCAATGGCAATGTTCTTAAGCCCAAGGCTAGTTATACATTCAAGTTGGACAAAAAGCAAAAAATATATGAGTGGGTCCAAAGTTTAAAGATGCCCGGCGGATATACCTCAAATTTAGGAAAGAGGGTTGATATGGCATAAGCAATCTTACATGTAATGAAAATCCATGATTGTCATGTTTTCATGGAACAATTACTTCTAATTGCTTTTATTGTTTTGCCTGAAAACATATGGAAATTGATAAAAGAGATTAGTTTGTTCTTCAAAGACTTATGTGACACCACATTAAAAGAAGAAAATCTGACTCGAATGAAAAGTAATATTATTGTTATCACCAACAAGTTGGAGAAGATTTTTTTTCCCAGGTTCTTCGATATGATGGAACATCTTCCCATTCACCTTGTCCATGAAGATCAGTTAGGCGGTCCAGTTCAAACTAGGTGGATGTATCCAGACGAACGGTAAGCAATTGCAACATATTTAAATTCATACATATCTTTTTTTATATAGTAAACATCTAATCTTAAGATTATGAAGGACAATTGGAAAATTGAAAAGGGGTCCCAAAAATAAACATAGGGTAGAAAGCTCTATAGTTAAGGCATATCTTGCGAGAGAAACTCCTAAATTTTGTTCATACTACTTTACTGATGAAGTTGCTTATTTAAGAAACAGACTGAATCATCATCAGGACAATGAGAATGAGCCTTATTTGCAACCGATATTAATTTTTAATCAATATGGTAGTAAGGCTAAAAAGACCATATTTCGCCGGCTCACTACCATGGAGCACAAATTAGCAACTTTGTATGTCTTGTTGAATTGCCCGAAAGTTGAGTCCTCTCTAAAGTAAGGAAATTAAATATTAACACATCATATTTATTTACTCATTCCCTTAAGGAAACTAATTGTGTTTCGCATGTTGGATCTTCAGTTCATTTAAGACTCAATTCCACGAAAATCAAGTGTATGCATCCTTTGCAACATGGTTTAAATATGAGATGTGTAAGTGTACTAATATTTTTACAAATTTTAAACATTTACACATTCTTCAACTAATATATGTATATATATGTGTGTGTATAATATTTTTAGGTACACCATTCACCAAATGTGGACGCATACAATCAGTTCTTGAGAGATATTTCTTTGTGACTAGTTGAAGCTCGTACAATGTCCCATTAAACAGTAAATGAATTTAAATTTTCCACCGAAGAACACTCCAGAACAAGAAAAAAAACAATAGTGGTTTTTGGGTTAAGGGTGATGATGATGTTGATTACTTTGGCATCATACAAGAGATCTGAGAAATGGAGTATGCTGGTTTGCCAATAAAAAAAATTTTCCTCTTTCGATGTAAGTGGTTTGATCCAAGAACAAGAGAAACAAGAGTACATAAGGATCATAACATCATTGAAGTAAAACACAATAGGTCGTATCCTATTTACGATCCCTTTTTTTCTCGCGCAAAATGCTAAACAAGTATACTATGCTCCTTATCCATTGCACAGTGATAAGTTTGATTCGTGGGATATAATCAAAACAAACCCTATAGGACGGGTGGAAGTTGAGAATGTGTTGGAGACTGTGTATCAAAATGAAATGCAGATTGATCACCAGTTAGTGGACATTGATTTAGTGTATAGTTTGAATCACCCGAAAAATATATTTGAAGAAGTTAATATTGCATAAGAAGAGGCTAAGTGGTTAGAAGATAAGGAAACTTCCGAAGAGGGTGAATGGTTTAATGGAGAATCTTCGGGAGAGGAGGATTAGTTTGTGTAGATTGTATTTGTTATGTATTGATGTCTTTATGCTTTGTACTATTTACCTGTATGTTTCTTGTTAAAGATTGATATGTAATAGACTGTGTGAGATTGTTGTTGTCACTTTTCTATCTTTTATGTAGTAATATATTGTTTTAATTCTGATTTAGTGATTTGAAATGTGAATTAGTAACTTGAAATTAGTTACTTGGAATGTTTTACCACAGATGTTTTCTTATATTCATTTTGTAAGGATTAACTATACTTGTTAACTTTACATAATTTAGATGGGAGGTAAAGGTGACAAAGGTAAGAAAAAAGTTGATCCTACAAAGACAAAAAAGAAAAAAAAACTCTGCCTTATAGACGACCATCAGGTATTCATATATCTGAGGGTTGGTTTGATGATGTGCCAGCACGACCCTCTTATTCTAGGTCGTCGCATCATTCAGTTCCTCCTCTTACGCATATGGGTCCACTTCATGGGTCTATAGTGACTCATTCTGCTCCCATCCCCATGCCACTGCCTTTGCATCATTCAGTTCCTGCTCCTACACTTGTGGATCCACTTCATGGGGCGTCGCATCATTCTCAGACGATTGCTAGCACATACGGTCATCTACCATCATCTGTAGTACCCTCTACTAGTAGTCACCCACGTTATCACAGTGATTCTGTTGGATCTATTGGGTTGACAAATCTTCATCTTGGGGGCACACCATCCAGTGCTTCAGATCCACCCACGCTAATGCATCCACTAGCACTTGTTCCACTACCCGAAGATAGAGATACTTATCAGAGGCGGTATATTATTCCATATGGAGTAGGGTAAGATTTCTAAATATAACAACATTATTCATTTTTCATTTACTATATTATTATGCTCTGTGAAATTAAAATTTGATCTTGTGTTGTAGGGTTTTTCCCGATGATGGAATTGCAAAAATTACAATAAAATGCATTTGTCGGCACTTCAACGACTATTGGACCAGTTGGCAAAAGGTTTCAGAATTTGATAGAAAAGAAATGTTTAAAGAGTTTTAGGTAAGGATTTAACTTATCGACTACATAACATATTGTTAGAACAAAAAATTGAATATTAAACTTTTGTATTTGTTGTAGAAATATTACTAGTAGGATGAAACAAATAACGATGCTATACGGAAGAATTTTTATAGAAGAGCAAAACTCAGAATAAATGGTCTGTTGGATTATGCTTGAACGAAGAGGGTACGACCAGAGTTTATACCTGAACCCCATGTGGCAAGATTATCTTGGCTATTAGAATAGCGAAGAATACCAAGTGTTGAGTAACAAAGGAAAGAAAGCCAGGGCATCATCCAAGGGCGTCTCTCTACATACTGGGGGAGCAGTTAGGCGGATTACTGTAGAGCAAAAAATGGTATGTAACTTTTACAGGTTTAATTGTTTGTTTCTATTTAAACTTTTAATTATTTGAATATTAATAATTTTATCATATGCAGAAAAAAAAATTGGGCAGGAAGATACAACCACATGAGGTATTCGAGGCGACCCATGTCAGGAAGAAAAAGAACCCAACTGATGAAGATGTCTAGGTTGAGCCTCATGCAAAAGCTACCCATGTAAGAATAAAATTTTGTATTTATGAATCTTTTTCTCAAAGTTGATATTATTCAAGAGTGGATAGTTTAATATTTTTTTACTATTAATTTTAACTTTACTTTGAATATAGGACAAATATATGCAGTTCAATAATGAGAATCGTAGTACTCAGCCTCCTAAAAGTCAGGGTGAAACAATACCTGAAGATGTAGAGGAGGAGTTCTGGAAACAAACTGTGGGTTCTCCAGTTAGAGGCCAATATTACGGGTACTACAGAAAATGCTTCAGCTAGAAAATTAGGTCTTCGTTCGGCGATACATCCTATCCCTCGTCAGCTGATAAACAAATCATTGATTTACTAAAAAATACAATTTCTGAACTCACTAAAGAACTTGCTGCACAGATTGAGAGGGCGAGGCAGAAGGAGGAGGAAACATCCTCACAAATCAAAATAATGTAGGAGCAGATCAATTCTTTAATTTGATCTGCAAGGATTTTTTCTCCTTATCCTGGTGATGCAGTTCGTGCTGCAAAAGGTCTAGGCCCATTGGATGATTATTACACCACAGAGGAAGAATTAGATCTTGTGTGTGAGGCTGAGGATATGGATGACAAAAAGGATAATGAGTTGTAGTTTTTAGACTTTTGTATGTTTTGTAGTTTGGATTTGGAACCTTGATAAATTTTGTAAATAACTTAATTTTAAATGTTTGTATTGTTATGCTGGTTGATTGTTATGCTGGTTTGATTGTAATGCCGACTGATTGTTATGAGGTTATTTTTAAAAAAAAATTATCAGAAAAACTAACCACATGTGATCGATTTTTCTGGTAATTTTTATAAAAACCTACCACAGGTGGTCGGTTTACTATAATTAATTAAAAATATTTCATTAAATAAATTATTAAATAAAAAACTGACCACAAGTGGTCGATTTTGTATTTAAATTAATTATTTAATTTTATAAAACCGACCACATGTGGTCGATTTTGTATTTAAATTAATTAATTAATTTTAAAAAAAAACGACCACATGTGGTCGGTTTTGTATTTAATTAATTTTAATAAAGCCAATCATATGTGGTCGGTTTTATATTTAAATTAATTATTTAATTTTAATAAAATCGACCACATGTGGTCGATTTTTTTGATAAATTAATTAATTAATTTAAATACAAAACCAACCACTTGTGGTCGGTTTCTTTCAAAATTTTATTTTTGTTTTATTTATTTATTTGTAAAAAATATAATATTGAATTTTAAATATATATATATATTCTTAAAAAAAGTAGTCGATTTTAAAAAAGCTACAACATTTTTTCCAACCACGCATTTTGGTCAGTTTTTTTATCGCAAATTCAGGAAAACCGACCACATGTGGTCGGTTTTTATGATCGATTTTCCTGTTTTTTAGTAGTGTGAGCGTAGGGGCGGATCTATTAAGGTTCGTGAGGGTGCCACGCCACCTCCAAGCTTCGACGAAAATTCTATACATTTATAGGTATATATATACAAAAAATTATATAGATAATAAACATTCCTCCACACTGAGAACTAAAGTGCTCTTTGGCACCAGTGACAGTATCTTCCTGAAGGAGGTGAGTTCGAATCGTGTTGACGGCTTTTATTTATAAGTTTATTGATTCAATATCAATTTCCAATTCAATCTAGCTATCCTCTATCGTATAAGTATATTAATTTTATTTGTTCTTAATTATTGTTGACTCGTTTAATTAACAATTATATTATTTTTGACTAATTTATTTTATTAATCACTACTAAAAACTTTTGTTTTATCCATGTGATTTAGTGAGGGCAGTCATCGCTACAAGGTGTCTTGCTAATTATTAGTGAGGCAAACCCTCACAAAGTAGTAACGAAATCCGACATTGTTAGGTACTATATTTTTTTTATGATTGACAATGTGATATGAAATATGTCAGTCAAACTGGTTCATTCACATGGTTCGCTGGTATGCAGTTCAAGACGAGATTGTTTAAGTGGATAAGGAAGTTCTGATATACTCAAGATAGAGATCACGTGTGATAAAAAAAGAAGTTGTAGTTGAATACAAAACTTGAAGATAAGCTAAAGAAAGTGTTTTACTCAAATGAGGAGATCAAGTTGAAGAAGAGTTTTACATATATGCAAGGAGTTTGACTTGAAGAAGAACTTTGACTTAACAACAAACCCTGATGAGTTGAAGAGTCAACTGAAGATAAAAGATTGATGATATGAAGGACTCTTTAAAGATTTGTTGTTAAATAGAGAAAGTGATTGACATAATCAGTTATGTACTTACAAAGCTAAAAAGGGCAATTGACAGATTGACAAAGTGTTACTCAATCATTGTAGAAACACATTGAAGAACCTGGTCCTAAGTATAGAATCTGGCTAAGAGTTTTAGCTTTGATTGTTAGGAATTGTTCATTGTGTTTGAACTATTGATGTAATATTAGTTTCAGTGTGCTATAAACTGAACTAGGAGCTAGTCTTCGAGTTGGGAAAAACTCAGAGACTTTGGGAACACATACCTTGGGTAGTGTGTGTGTGTAGTTTGGAATTAGAGTTTATAATTCCTAGTTGTTGAGTTATAGGAATTAGAGTTTATAATTCCTAGGTTACGAGAGTTTTGTAATCAGTTGTTGTTCCTGTAAAAGTACAGGTCGTGGTTTTTTACACCTTTTTAAGCCGGGTAATTTCCAAGTAAAAATCTAATATATTATTTTCTTACTGTTTTAGCTAGTTTGGAACAAGTTAGTCAACATGTTCCATCGATAGGCAACAGTTAGGCAAAAATAAGATAATTAGTAGAGCACGTACTCTAACAGACACTCAACCATCGCTATTTTGATCTCACAATTTTTCAAAAAAATATAATATAGTGAGATATGTCCTTTTCTATATTAAAAATATATAATATTAATTTATAATTTAATGAGGGACAACCCTTGCTATATTAAAAATATATATAATATTAATTTATTATTTAGCGAGAGACGTCCCTTGCTATATTAAAAATATATATAATATTAACTTATTATTTAGTGAGGGATGACCCTTGGTATGTGAAAATTAATAAAAATTATAAATTTAAGTATGCTGAGGGATATCCCTCACTCAGTTAAATAAAAATAATAATTTGATATTTCGATAGTTTGCGAGATATCCCTCCCTAAATCCCTCGCTAATATGGTATTATATTTAGCATTTTACTGCATCAAAATTAAATATTTCAATAAAAAATCAACATACAACCAATAACAACCAGCAAAACAATAAAAAAATGCTTCTGAAACAATTCAAACATTAAAATTAAGCAACCAAACTTCATACATATTCATCCAACTTAAACAATATGCAAACAAGTATAAAAAGTATGCAAATAAGTATAAAAAGTATGCAAACAAGTGGCAAAACAAATTCTTCCAACACTCACTAACAGAATCCCAAACTAAAATAACAGCACCACCTAATACTCCATTTCATCGTCTCCATCATGCTCATCCTCTTCATCATCAATTACCAAATTCCTCTTAGTTGTCCCTATAGACGTCGAACCACACATGTGCAGTGAGCCACCCTTCTTGGACTTTCGAGCTGCCTTTGTCTGCGCGCTCATCTTTTGAAACTCTAGAGACTGTCAGTATACAATAATTTGATCCCAATAATATGACTCAAGCCATCCAGGTCGCCGTTCGTTACTTTGAGCTTTAGAAAGCATGCATGACAATAGAAAAGATTCCTTCTTAAAATTAGTTTGAATAACCCGATCCTCAGAAAGGTTTCATGTACAGCTTTTGCAAATAAAATATATAGCTTTGGGGCAAGAATAAATTTCATTTCAACTGGTAAGAAAACATTTTTTTTAATGAAAAAAGAACTGTTTTGAAGTGTTAAATATATAACTGTAACAATTCTGAGATTCTTGACTTTGCTAATAACATATGAAAATAGTACAAGTAAAAATTTTCACTTACAATATTCATGATGTTGAGGCTAGAAACCCAAGTGATAACAGGCCACCAAATCAATAAATATCTCTCCAAGCAAGTCTACAGGTCACCTTGAACCCATTTTCTCAAGGTGAATATTTTCATAAGCTCATTGTCACTGTCAGTAGATGCCACAATATTTATTTGTTACTTTTTAATGAAGTCAAACAAAGAGTAAAAGTTGGTCTGATGTCACTGTAATACAACAAGAAATAGAATCATGTACTGACTATATATTTATCCTCAAAGAATGTATATATATTCTCCCTAACCCTACTTTGTAGGAATACACTAGGTATGTTGTTGCAAACAACTTATATATAAATTGTGAAAATGCTCTTTGAGGTTCTAGTGGTGAGACAACTTCCGACTGATAGATTGATCTCTAGAGAATACCTTTGCTTATGTTGGAGATCAAAATTTAATATACTAATACATTTGCTCTAGTTAATGTGCCATGCCTGAAGCACAACTATTGCCAACTTGCATTGGAGCATTTCATCCCATCTCAAGAACATAGAAGTTTCTATAATCTCCAGAACCCAAGAAAACAATCTTCAATTTAATTAAAGTATTAACAATTAGCTCAATGCAAGAAACAAGAAATTGCAACAATTTCTTAGCAACAAATTTCAAAAGCATCATGAAGTAGATAAGCATCTTTATTACCATCTTATCTCCAACTAACAAACCTTATGAACTCTTTCCTTACTGACAAAGGAAAACAAGGCACAAACCACTGTAATTTAGTAGTATCTAAGATGTAGAAGTTCTCATCTATCCTATTTTATGATGATATTTGACTGGACCTAAAGTTTAAAAGAGAAAAGATGACTTTGAAACTCGCCATCTAAATAATTCATAGATATTTATTTGTGTGGCTATAAATTATCTCGTTAAAGATAACATGAAGAGTTTAAAATTAAATCATCAGAGCAACAAAGCAACTAAAGCAGAGATGTATAGGATGATCCTAATTGATCCTATCTACTTTAAATGGAAAGAAATGAACCTTCAAGTTTTCCAAAGCAAACATAGGCCTACTGATGTAATTGTTCGACTAATGGTGCAGGATGTGCATATATATGTTAATTAAAATCAAAACTAGCAGGGGTTCTACAAAAGCTTAATTATTATCCATGATGTTAGTTGTTGGTAGGTAATTTTAGTGTTAGCAGGCTGCTAGCATAAGGTTGGGACCAATCTCAGGTTATCTTTTTGTGTTGTAAAATTCTCTACTTAATAATGAAATCAATTTCTTTCCAAAAGATTAAACTGTTTTTAAATATAGAATGCATTATTCTTTTGAAACAAACTAAGATTGAAAAGTATGCCACATAAAATGCAATAGAGGGAGTAACACTGAATATAACTGTGCTAACTGTAAGCTTCACAGTAACTATACATATTAATCTTTAAACTAGAACTTTTACTCTCTCCACACCATAAGATTAATGAAGAATCAAATTATACATCTGGTTTGAGTTACTATGTGTAATCTTTACCGCCCCTTCACCTCAGAACCCAAGAAAATAATCTCCGATTTGATTTAAAGATTTAACAGCTAGCTAAATGCAAGAAACAAGAATCTGTCAACAGTGTTTCTAACCTCACTAAATCAAGAAGCTTCAAAAGCATCATGACTCTACAGAAGACTAAAAAGTAGTAATCTTCAAGCCAGAAGTAGATAAGTATTTGTATTACCATCTCATCTCCAAGTAACAATCCTTATTAACTCTTTCATTACGATAAAGGAAAATAAGGCAAATTGTCAAAGTTACTTTTCACACTACAGACACAATAAATCTCAAAAGTTATAAGCAGCACATGGTAAGTGAAAAATGCTGAAAATATCTTTTTTATTAATTGAGAGATTTTGGAGCATTTAATCCATTTTGTTATCTGAAGTATACATACCATAAACTCATTGAGGACTCCTTGTTGTATACGAGAGGACACTTCACTCCAAAGAGAATGTAGGGTGACCTAGAAGCTTCGACAGCAGGGAGATTCAGAGAGAGAGATGAGAAATTAGATCGCTAATTGTGAACGAAAGCTAATAGAACACTAATTTTAATGTAGGGTTTCTTTTAAGAAATTAGAATTTAACCCAAATTCAAATTATGAAAAGTAAATGGAGGAAAACAATGGAGAGAAGCAATTGGGGGAAACAAGACACATTTTTAAATTTTAAGGATTTAACCAAGTCCTTACAATTTTATTTTTACTAATATAAATGAAATAACTCCTACTATACTCTAGTGGATAACGTTTTTAAAATAATATCAAATCAATCATCAACATTATTTAATGAAATAATTATTAAGAATCCCACTAAAAATTGAATTGATTTTGGTTAATATTTTGAGGTGTATTTTATTATCATAGTAATATTAAAATAATTACATATGTTAAATCTTATAGTATTTTTCTTATAGTTTTCTAACTTTTAAATTTTAAATGAAAAATTAAATTAATATAAATTAATTTAGCTTTGAAGATTTGTTAAATTGACTCTTGCAATGCGAAATGTGATAAGTAAAAAGAAAATAAGGACATACAAATTGCACTTTATATATACTGCTATCATCTTATGTATGCTAATTAATCAATAATATTTCTTGCAAATATTAACAATATAATTCTACTTGTATAATAATCAAAATATAAGTTAATCAATCATTTTCATTACTTAGTGATATCACTAATACACTTCTACTTAATGTAATTATTAATTTATTAGTTAATTTTAATAGTATTCTTAAAAATGACACGAGTACGCTTCACTTAGTTAAATTGTTAACGTGTAAGTTAACCAGTCAATAATAGCAACTTTTTATTAAGAGTATAACATATACACTTCTACTTAATGTAATATTGATGAATAAATTAACCATCAATAATATTTTTTGAAGAATGAAACTATATATTTTTATTTGCACTTATTATCGTGTACAAGTTGATAAATCAATAATACTTCTTATAAATACGATTAATACACTTTTGCTTAGTATATTTATCAAAATATATGTTAATATATCATTTGCTAATATTTCTAAATGATATCACTAATATACTTACAGCTAGTATATTTGTCACTATATAAGTTAGTCGGTCAATAATATTTCAAAAAAACAAAACCACTAAAACACTTTACTTAGTTAACAACTTTGAAAATTACTTAAAAAGTATTATAAATTACAATAATTAACAACTTTAAGTATAAAAAAAATAATTTGTTATATATTTCAAAAAATACTTTAAAAAATACTATAAATCACAATAATAAACAACTTAAAAATTTATAAAGATATAAAATATTTGGTTGGCTCTAGAAATTATATCAGTGTCACTTAAATTAAAATAAAATAATGGTATGATAAATCTCAATAATTATAAACTTAAATTACTTAAGAATATAATTGGCTATCGATATCACAAAAGTTTGAACAAGGAGAGTAACATGTATTATTTAAAAATTACATAAAAAATATTATAAATTACGGCATTTAACTATTTAGAATATTGAAAGCATATTAAAAATTATGATTAATTATCTAAATTTTATTTATGTCGCATAAATTGAGACTAAAAAATAACGTATATTGGGCCCCTGCTGGCACGGATCCTCGACATCTAATATTAAAATATGTGTGAATCAATGATAGCATTAATTAATGAAATATTTATTAAGAATGTTATTAAAATTTAATTGACTTTTTACCCTTTTTAAGAGGTATTTTTTCATTATATTAATATGAAAATAATTACATTAAAGCTTATAGTATCTTTTATATTTATTTATCAAATTAACTCTTATAATATGAATTGTGACAAGTAAAAAGAGGAGGAGTCAGTATAACTTGGTACTTCATCTTTCTTCTTAAATTTTCAATTGTAAACCGGCCATTGCTACTAAAAGTTTTGCTAAATAAATAACAATGGATAGTTGAGATACAAAACTTGTGTACACCTTTATATATGAGTTGTAAATTAATGATTAAATAAATTCATGTAAAAAAAAAGAAAATTACATTGTTAAGTTAGAGTTATTGAAAAGGTAGATTTTGTAATTTATTTTACCGCTGAAAAATTAATTTCTTGAAAACATTTGTGGATTACAATACTTCACCCAAAGTATATTAGGATAATATATATTATGAGGGATATTTTTTAATCTTTTTATATTTTGGATAATGCTTTATTTTAATTCTTTGACCATATATTTTTTTTGTGAGAATATGAGTTTTTGAGAAAAGTTTTGAATTAGAATACTTTCCAGCCACAGTAAATTAGGATAATACTATTTTGCGGTGTTCTTTGATAATTTTATCTTAATTTAACATAAATATTCACTACTAAAAAAATGCCAAAAAGCGACGGCCAGCGTCGTTTTTTTGGGGAAAATCGACGGAAATTCGTCGCTTTTTTTCCGTCACAAAAAGGGGCATTGTTTTTTTAAAAACAACGGCCTACGTCGCTTTATTACGACGAACAACGTCGCTTTTGGAGAAAAGAATTTTTTTAGTTATTTTTTGAAAAAACGACGTTGTGCATCGCTTTTTGTTCTTCATGTGAAGAATACATGATGAACAAAAAGCGACAATGTGTGTTATTTTTTGTTCATCATGTGAAGAACAAATGATGAACAAAAAACAACGGACATCGTCGTTTTATTGAAAAAAATAATATTTTTTTCAGAAAAATTGACGTTGTCCGTCGTAATTTGAGAAAAATAAAATACTTTTTGAAAAAAAAAGCAACGTTGGTCGTCACTTTTTGTTCTTCATAATGAATAAAAGCGATGTTGGTCGTCGCTTTTTGTTCTTCATAATAAATAAAAAGCGACGTTGATCGTCGCTTTTTGTTTTTTCATAATGAATAAAAAAGCGACGGCTGTCGTCGCTTTTCTGCAATTTTTTTTATGCAGAAATATGCATTTTCTACATCCCACCTGCCAAATAAAAATGCAATTCAATATATACATCCCTTATGCAACACACATTATTACAATAATCATACAACACACTACATCAACAAATCATTTAAGCAATTCAAATTAACAATACTTAAACAATGAATCCAACAACATTCAAAATACTTAAAACAATCCTAAAGATTTTTCACTAATTAAAAGTTAAGTTCAAAATATCTAAAAATTATCTAAAACTCAAGTCCAACAACACTAACGAGTAGCCCCAACAAACTCCTCATCACTATTTGTTTCCTCTTCGCTACTTGAATCAGGAGCAACGACCTGTGTTAAGGCCCGTCTAAGATGTGCAATCTGATGTGACATAGTAGCATGTCTCTCAAAAATTGTAGAAATGGCCTGATCGTGCTTTGTCAACCAACAACACATTGTCTGAAAATCAATTGACTAGTGTTATATGAATTTATATGACTAGTATACACACACACACACACACACACACACACACACACATATATATATATATATATATATATATATATATATTAAAGTTAACTAAATAATAATTAAATCTAATATACCTTAAACTCTTGAAACATGGCTTGTTTAGAGACTATTGGAATATCCCACCACTTGTGCCAAGGATATGTAAAAAGTCTCACAACGCTCTTCCTTACAGCCTCATTAACTTCTTTTGACGCGGGATACCACGTGTAAATAACATAATAAGTATGTAATCTTAAATATTTTATTAATGAAAAAAAGGAACCTATCAATTGAAAAATAAACTTACAAAGATCCATCAGGCTCGATAAACACTCTACCAAACATGTCTGTATCTCCAGGAATTAGACCATTCAAATCTGCATCAATATCTTCTTCTACAGGAGGAGGTGCACCAATTTTAAGTCATAAATTCACATTTTCAAATGATTACACTTTACTAATTTCAAAACACAGTTCATCTTTCAAGTAACTACGCTAAACTTTTTTCAAGTCACTAATTCACTTCTTAAGTAACTACACTTGATTAATTTGAAGTCAATAGTACACATTTCAAAACACTAAACCATTTTCAACACTCTAATTCACTTCTCAAGAGACTAAAATTAACCATTTTTAAGTCATGAATTCACATTTCAAGTATCAACACTAAACCAATCACAAGTCATGAATTCACATTTTAGGTATCAACACTAAACCAATTTCAAGTCATGAATTCACATTTTCAAGTGATTACACTTTACAAAATTCAAAACACAAGTTCACCTTTCAAGAACTGCATTAAACCATTTTTAAGTCGCTAATCCACTTTTTAAGTGACTAGTACACATTTCAAAACACTACACTTAACCATTTTCAACTCTCTAATTCACTTCTCAAGTGACTAAACAAATCCATTTTCAAGTCATGAATTCACATTTCAAGTATCAACACTAAACCAATTTCAAGTCATTAATTCACATTTTCAAGTGATATCACACTTTATAAATTTTAAAACACAAGTTCACCTTTCAAGAACTGTATTAAACCATTTTTAAGTCGCTAATCCACTTTTTAAGTGACTAGTACACATTTCAAAATACTACACTTAACCATTTTCAACTCTCTAATTCACTTCTCAAGTGACTAAACTTAACTATTTTCAAGTCATGAATTCACATTTCAAGTATCAACACTAAACCAATTTCAAGTCATGGATTCACATTTTCAAGTGATATTACACTTCACAGATTTCAAAACACAAGTTCACCTTTCAAGAACTACATTAAACCATTTTCAAGTCGCTAATACACTTCTCAAGTGACTAGTACACATTTCAAAACACTACACTTAACCATTTTCAACTCTCTAATTCACTTCTCAAGTGACTAAACTTAACCATTTTCAAGTCATAAATTCACATTTCAAGTATCAACACTAAACCAATTTCAAGTCATGAATTCACATTTTCAAGTGATATCACACTTTACAAATTTCAAAACACAAGTTCACCTTTCAAGAACTACATTAAATTATTTTCAAGTCGCTAATCCACTTTTCAAGTGACTAGGACACATTTCAAAATACTACACTTAACCATTTTCAACTATCTAATTCACTTCTCAAGTGACTAAACTAAACCATTTTCAAGTCACGAATTCACATTTCAAGTATCAACACTAAACCAATTTCAAGTCATGAATTCACATTCTCAATTGATTACACTTTAAAATTTTCAAAACACAAGTTCACCATTTAAGAACTACATTAAATCATTTTCAAATCGCTAATACACTTCTCAAGTGACTAGTACACATTTCAAAACACTACACTTAATCATTTTCAACTCTCTAATTCACTTCTCATGTGACTAAACTTAACCATTTTTAAGTCATGAATTCACTTTTCAAGTATCAACACTAAACCAATTTCAAGTCATGAATTCACATTTTCAAGTCAAGTGATATTACACTTTACAAATTTCAACACACAAGTTCAACATTCAAGAACTACATTAAACCATTTTCAAGTCGCTAATACACTTCTCAAGTGACTAGTACACATTTCAAAATACTACACTTAAACCATTTTCAACTCTCTAATTCACTTCTCAAGTGACTAAACTTAACCATTTTCAAGTCATGAATTCACATTTCAAGTATCAACACTAAACCAATTTCAAGTCATGAATTCATATTTTCAAGTGATATCACACTTTAGAAATTTTAAAATACAAGTTCACCTTTCAAGAACTACAGTAAACCATTTTCAAGTCGCTAATTCACTTTTCAAGTGACTAGTACACATTTCAAAACACTACACTTAACCATTTTCAACTCTCTAATTCACTTCTCAAGTGACTAAACTAAACCATTTTCAAGTCATGAATTCACATTTCAAGTATCAACACTAAACCAATTTCAAGTCATGAATTCACATTTTCAAGTGATATTACACTTTACAAATTTCAAAACACAAGTTCACCATTCAAGAACTACATTAAACCATTTTCAAGTCGCTAATACACTTCTCAAGTGACTAGTACTCATTTTAAAATACTACGCTTAACCATCTTCAACTCTCTAATTCACTTCTCAAGTGACTAAACTTAACCATTTTCAAGTCATGAATTCCCATTTCAAGTATCAACACTAAACCAATTTCAAGTCATGAATTCACATTTTCAAGTGATATCACACTTTACAAATTTTAAAATACAAGTTCACCTTTCAAGAACTACATTAAACCATTTTCAAGTCGCTAATCCACTTTTCAAGTGACTAGTACACATTTCAAAATACTACACTCAACCATTTTCAACTCTCTAATTCACTTCTCAAGTGACTAAACTAAACCAGTTTCAAGTCATGAATTCACATTTCAAGTATCAACACTAAATCAATTTCAAGTCATGAATTCACATTTTCAAGTGATATTACACTTTATAAATTTCAAAACACAAGTTCAACATTCAAGAACTACATTAAACCATTTTCAAGTCGCTAATACACTTCTCAAGTGACTAGTACACATTTCAAAACATTACACTTAACCATTTTCAACTCTCTAATTCACTTCTCAAGAGACTAAACTTAACCATTTTCAAGTCATGAAATCACATTTCAAGTATCAACACTAAATCAATTTCAAGTCATGAATTCACATTTTCAAGTGATATTACACTTTACAAATTTCAAAACACAAGTTCACCTTTCAAGAACTACATTAAACCATATTCAAGTCACTAATACACTTTTGAAGTGACTAGTACACATTTCAAACTACTACACTTAACCATTTTCAACTCTCTAATTCACTTCTCAAGAGACTAAACTTAACCATTTTCAAGTCATGAATTCACATTTCAAGTATCAACACTAAACCAATTTCAAGTCATGAATTCACATTCTCAAGTGATTACACTTTACAAATTTCAAAACACAAGTTCACCTTTCAAGAACTACATTAAATCATTTTCGTCCTCGAATAATACTTATAACTTATTTGACTCCTATAATTATCTAAGACACTCATGAGATCATTTACTTAACTTCCACTTCATTTTATCCATTATGTGGTCCTAAAATTCTGTTAACTCTCAAAATTTTCATAAAATTTTGCCAGAATTTCCTTTGTAAATAGGCCTATCGCAAACCTATCAGCTAACCAGAATACATATAAATACGCTTCACCGAGCGTTACAATAAATATGTTACTCAACTGATAATACACGATACTCCAATTGGCATTCCTTAAAAAAATTTCACCAAAAGTATAAATCCACAACTAACTACTCCATATAGAAACAAGACATACCTCAGATCCGCACTACCACATTAACTAGCAAGGTACTAAACATAAATTCATGCATAGGTAAAGTCAATCTACTAGATAAGTTCGATGTACTAGCACTACAATTCTAATAATCTTCATTGCATTTTCAATCGCAATTCAAGCTTAAGGTATAACACTTATCATGGACAACCACAAGAATTTATATACTATGTTGACTTATAACTATTGAATAGAGATCAAATAAATACTTGTCCACCAAGGGTCTGGCTCTGGTCAATGGCTGCAACATTGACTGGTGACTGGTGGTTGGTGGCGCGGAGGCTGGTTCGTCCGGCATGAGGCTGGTTCATCTGGCATCGGAGGCTGGCTCATCGGTGGCTGTTCGTCGTGAATGGAGAGAGCTTCCGGCGATGGCTTGAGGGGCTTCGCCGGCATGGTTTCACCGAAAAATAGGTGAGGCGGCAAGGGAGGAGAGAGGAGGAGCAAAATGTGTTTGTTATGGTGAGTCTTAGAGAGAGAGAGTATAAGGGAAGGAGGCGGATGTTTGAGGGAGAAAATGAGGATAACGTTTGATATTTTGTTTAAAAGGAAAGATTGGTTGATCTGATCTCAGTCATTGGATCAACTTTGATCAACGACTGAGATTAAGGTATTTAAAAGTAGGTCAATTGGGATTTATATTGATATTTATATTTAATTTTGGCTAAAATTGATACTAATTGGAATAAAAGATTGGCTAAAAATTAAACACAAGAAATGAAAATTAAATAAGAGTGGCTGCTAGTTTAATAAATGTAATAATAATAATAATAATAATAATAATAATAATAATAATAATGAGATGACTTATGTGTTTTAAAAGAAAAGAGAGGGTAATTTGTGCATTTTTCTAAATTATGAATGTGACACGTCAATATGTATTTAATATAAGAATAATGTGTACAAAAATATTAACAATTGAAATCAAATAATTTTGATAAAATAGCAGGCTAAATGACGAGAAAAATAGTAAGACGTTGATATTAAAATAAACTAAGTATGTAAGAATTAATGTTACGTAAAATTACTATATAAAATAGCATCCTGAGATGGGTATCGTGAGGTCAAAATTGGGTGTCAACACAATTAAATCGATTTAGTCCCACAAAATAGGTCTGTGGAGGGTACAGTGTACGCAGACCTTCTCGAAAACCTATTCAAGCTTGAAGATTCTTGTAAAATAAAACACATCATGTAGGATTTTTGATTATTGATTTGATTATTGGTTTTACTTATTTAAAAATCGATAACCAATAAACCAAACCAATAATATTTAAAATCAAATCGAATCGACCGATGCACACCTCTAATTTCAAGAAAAAAATAGTGTAATTGGGATAAGAAATTGGGTTAAAAAATATTGAATTGGAGATTTCGACTACGTTAATACAACGTATTAATATGATGAATTGTCGGCTAATTGGCTTCATTGTTATAACTTCAATAGTGTATTATTAGCTCGATCATATGATGTTAACGTATTATTCATAATATTTGGATATATAGACTCAGTTAGCTAACTTTTAACTATATACATCACATACACGAGTATATTACCTCGTAATACAACGTATTTTATTTCTACTTTGATGAATTATCATTTAATTTAGCTTATATTATTATATTATAATTTAAAAATATATATTATTACCTTGATCAATCGATCGTATGACATCAATGTATTCAATATATATAGTTGATTGACTATAAACTTCACAATATGTATTAGATACATCACATACACATGTAAATTACCTCGTAATACAACATTTTGTATATATATAATGATAAATTATCGTTTAATTTAGCTTATATTATTACTCCCTCAGTCCCATTTTACTCATCCCAAATTGGGATGGCACAACTATTAAGAAAAATAATAAATAACATAGCTAGTTTACCATTGTACCCCTATTAAATGATGTTTACATTTTAATTTAAAGAAAAAGTAATTAATGCAAAGGGTAAAATATGAAAAAAAAAAAATTGTCTTGTCTTGATAAGTAAAAAAGGATAAGTAAAATGGGACACCAAATTAGGAAATTTGGGACGGGTAAAATGGGACGGAGGGAGTATATTATAACTTCAACAGTATATTTTTTTTATGAATCGATCGTACGATATCAATGTATTCAATAAATAATTGAATACATTTAATTTTTTTAATATAAAAATTATTTATTTAATAGTAAATTAAAAATCAAATATCGAAGGACAGTGTCGTTTTCATAAAGTTAATTTTTATTTAGTTTTAACAAAAGCGACGCTGTCCGTCGCTTTTTGAAAAAAATAAATAAAAATAAAAAATATTTACAAATTGCGACGGACAGCGTCGCTTTTCTAGAATTAAAATTTTTAAAAATAAAAATTATAGCGACGTTGTCCGTCACTTTTAATAAAAATAAATAAAAATAAAAATTAAATTTAAAAAGCGACGGACAATGTCTCTTTTCAAAAAAATATTTTTTATTTAATTTTAAAAAAAGCGACGCTGTCCTTCGCTTTTTCTAAAAATAATGAAAAATTTAAAATAATTATAAATTGTGACGGACATCGTCACTTTTCTAGAATTAATATTTTAAAAAATAAAAATTATAGCGACGTTATTCGTTGCTTTTAATAAAAATAAATAAAAATTAAATTTAAAAAGCGACGGACTGTCCGTCGCTTTTCAAAAAATTAATTTTTATTTAATTTTAACAAAAGCAATGCTGTCTGTCGCTTTTTGTAAATAAAAAAAAATTACAAATTGCGACGGACAGTGTCGCTTTTCTCGAATTAATATTTTAAAAAATAAAAATTATAGCGACATTGTCCGTCGCTTTTAATAAAAATAAACAAAAATAAAAATTAAATTTAAAAATCAACGGACTACGTCGTTTTTTAAAAAATAATAATAATTATTTTTTAATAAATTACGCCGTTGTCCGTCGCTTTTGTTAAAAAAATAAATAAATTATTTTTCAATTACTTGACACAAAAATTCGTAAAAAAAAGCGAAGGATATTAAGACGTTGGCCGTCGCTTTTAATAAAAAATAAATAAAAATTAAAATTAAACTAAAAAAGCGACGACTAACGTCGCTTTTCTCGTCTCTTTTTAAAGCGACACAGTCCCTCGCATTTTTTTGCATCGCTTTTTAGCCCTTTTTTAGTAGTGATTTAAAGTTATAAAAATCCTTCAATATCTAAATGATATTTTAGTTAATCAACATTTATATTCATGTTTTTATAAGAGTAGAGATAAATAGATAGACATGTTAATAAATCAATAATAATTTTTATAAATATTATTAGTACACTTATACTTAGTATAGTTTTCAAAAATATATATTAATATATCATTCGCTAATATTTCTTAATGATATCGGCGTAACGTAGCAGTCAATAATATTACTAAAAAATACTAATAAACTTTACTTGTTTAACTATCGTATAAGTTAATCAATCAATATTATTTTAATAAAGATATTAAAGATACTCTTTTATTTTGTTGTAATTATTGATATATAGATTAATCAATCAATAATATTTCATTGTGCATATCTACTTAGTGTAGTTATCAAATTATAAGACAATTATATATATATTTCGGTTATGTGTAGAAAAATAATGTAATTTAGTAGTATGAAAAGAAAAAAAAGTTTTAAAGCAATTATTGAGAGATCAAACAATTGATATCATTGCTATTATGTTTTTTGCAAATCTATAATATGGTTATTTACTAAATACTCAATTTTACATATTTAATTTAGTGAGAAACTTCCCTTACTACAAAGAAGAAAAATCACAAAATAATTATATGTATCGTATTGAGGCCTCCTTGGATAACTTATTTTTCATTTTCATTTATTTTTTATTAATGCATTTTTACCAATTAAATTAAATTAAAAAATATATTTAAATTTTCTTCGAAATATGAATTTATTTGTTATTTTTTAGTGAAGGAAATCCCTCGCCATAATAAATTTAGTAATAGCTTTTTATTATCATCATATTTTAGTGAGGGATGTCCCTCCTAGCCTTTTAAGGAAATGAAAATTAAAAAATTAAAAATTATATTTAAATTTTATTTGAAATATGAATTTATTTCTTATTATTTAGTGAGGAAAATCCCTTGCTATAAAAAAATTAATATTAGCTTTTTATTATCATCATATTTAGTGAGGGATGTCTCTCCCTGCCTTTTAAAAGAAAAAAAAAATTAAAATATTTAACTTGTATGAGGGACATCGTCACAAAGTCCCTCACTATATTGACATATAATTTGTCCCTCACTAACCCTGGTAGCTAATAGCCAAGTTTTTAGTAGTGAAACTTTGAATTTTCTTTTATTTCTTATTAGTTAGTATTTGTTAAATGTAAAATTTAAAGATGAATAAGTTTTATTCTCTTTCTCTATCATTAAATTAAAAAACCCTGTCCATTTTTATCCCTAAATCGATTGTGCCAACGTCATTGGCCTTCTTGCTTCTTCTCCAATTCTCCGCTCCAGTAGATTTCTTTGTCTGTCACCCATCGCAGCCCCATAATTATGGAGCCTATGCAATTGCTTAAGTGGCCTAATGAACATGAATTTAGTTTTATATATGTCCCTAAATTCATTACTTTATTTTATCTTTATATATATATATATATATATATATATAAAGAAGGACTAACTCTATTTCCACTTTAATGTTTGACTCTATTTCAATATCCAAATTGTAAATTTTCAATATATAAAGAATTTTAGTTCTTGATAATTATTAAAAAAAAAAATTGAACACAAAATGAGGCCAAATATTGTGAAAAGTCAAAATCTTTAAGAAAAATAAATAAGAAAAAACTGAAGCATTTCTTCTTATAAGTACTTCCTATCTTTTTGAGACAGATGCGGGGTCGGAATAAGAATTCTCACTAAGGGGTTCAAAATTAAAAGAAGTAAACACATGAACTAGTAGAAGGGAGTACAATATCTACTATATATACATAAAAAGTAATTTTAATTATGTATAAATGGTATATTTTTTAGTGTATAAATGATATATTTTTTAGTCGAAGGGAATCTGGAACCCCATTGCAATAAGTTGGCTCTGCCCTTGAAGGTGGATCTAAAATTTTGAGTCTGTGGTTGATTTAACCAATATGTCTACTTAGCATCCGGATACTTCATATCCTGGATCCCCCCTCTGAGTATGAGCGTAGTGTCCACCTCCCTCTTCCATTCTCTTTGTGCCTATGATATTATTATGGTCTGCCTACATTTCAGTAGAATCCCTTTGGCATACGGAAAAATTCTAGTGCAATGGTAGAGGAACTCAAGATTTGCTTTAACTCAAACTCAAACTCAAATCTCAGGTTCGACATTCTTGAATTAATTTGAATTCTCTTGTTTGAATTTCTGGCACTGCCAATACCATGCTTGTAGCAAATTTATATGCAAATCAAATTAAAATAAAGATGTTTAAGGCTTAGTGAACTGCAAAGAATACTGAAGAAACTTTTGACCACGCTAGAGGAGCCTTCTAGCGTGGTTACTTAAACATTGGACCATATTCACATACGCATGCTCAAGAAAATTAAAAAAAGACAATAGTTTACAATACATAAGGTCAAAAAAAGCATGCTATTGAAGATTAGCTTGGAGCAAATGATAGTTATATAGCTGTCTAGAGTGGCCACCCCCGAAAAATAGCATCTAATATAGCAACGAACTGTACGCTAACTTACGTTTGATCAGATAGCTAATTCTCTCAACACAGACAAAAACAACCAAATTGCCTCTTGTGACTTCAATTTAGTTCAATTATACATGCAAAAGAAATATCAGCCACTTTCACAACAAGTGGATCAGGGTGTTGAAATTTCAGCCACTGAATTTACCCTTACTTTTTCTATAAATTGGGAATACACAACTTCTCATAGCTACATCTTAGCTATATCACACATTTAAAAAAAAATCATGGCCTCAGCAAAACTTTTTTTGATTTTCCTTTTGGCTGCATTAATTGCAACCCCCGTTGCATTAGCCCAATTAAGAGGACTTCTGGGTGGCCTTCTTGGCCTAATACATGTAGATGGGGTTCTATATTGCAGCCTTAACAGAAAAATCGATGTCATCAATGGACTCAACACCCCAAGTTTCCCTAGTAAGTTCGTTATTTTTTACGTACAAGAACCACATATATAGTACACTACAAAATCTAACGTATACAGTTTTTTTTTTTTTTATGTATCTGTTCTGAACCTTGACCACGTAGCAAGACTATGATACATGTAAGAAGCCCTTAGAGGTTGTGAACTAGTAGGTCTACATTATAATACATTTGTAGGAAGATTTCAGGACACTGCACTCATCATTCGTCTTGTAGCAATGGGTGCGGATAGTATAAATATATAGGGAAAATGGCTAAAATGACACCTATACTATAGCCGGATTTGCAGTAACACACTCTTACTTTTTTCGGAACACAAAACCAAAATAAATCAGTTTTTAAATCAATTCACCAAAGTAATATGTTTTTTCTAAATTTTACTAAACTAGTATAAACGTTGTTCCCAGTAACGTATTATGCTTTAAAAAAAGTTAACGGATCAAAAAGAGCCGATGTTAAAATAGGACTTGTTACTGTCAGCAACATTTTTGACATAAAACGTTACTGTCAGCAACGTTTTTGACATAAAACGTTACTGTCAGGAACGTTTTTGACAAACAAGAAAAGGATATCAAAAACGTCAACTGTCAGTAAATATGTTTAGTCTCAAAACACTATGGCTCACTGGATATTTTATTAAAGCATTTCATTGGCCACGTAAGAGAGAAATAACAATTATTTTCCAGTTTTCCTTTAATTGCACCATTTCTAATTTGTAGCAGCATAAATAAACAAAAGAGGTTGAAGCTCAAAATTTTCATTCCTTCTCCCAATAGGTTGTCTTGAGTGAAAATGATTGATAGTGACCGAAACCCTTTGTCGTTTTGCCATTTGATAAGCGCGTGTGTACAAACAATATAATCAAAGGATTGGTTTCTTGTCCAGGTTAATTAGCCAATAAATGCTAAAGAAATGCTTTAAGTAAATATCAAGGGGGTCGTAGGATCCCTGAAAGTAAGAGCGTGTTACTCCAAATTCATCTGTAGTCTAGGTGACATTTTAGCTATTTCCCTAAATATGTGTTTCAAAAAATATTTTCAAGTAAATTGAGCTGAATGATTAATCCTACTTCTGTCAGTAAGTGCACTCTATTTCCCCATGATTATGTATGATAAACATTCATCCCATTTTATAAGAAGTTTCTGTGAATTGTGTAACCATCTTATCAATAAGTTTAACCTGTTAGAAATGAATTATATTTTAAATATGTTCTCTCAAATGTGAGCCTGTTATGATGAATATGAATAACATCATTTAAACTTGGCAGATGCATCAGTGCAATTGCAGTGCGGAGCAGGAAATGTAGTATCAGATACCACAACAAATGGATCGGGAGTATTTTCCTTCGTGTTGGATCCTCTTCAAAATATATTGTCATCTCTACTGTCTAGCTGCAGTCTTGTGGTTACAACTCCACTATCAACATGTAACGCTAGCTTACCATCTGTCGGGTTATTGCAGTCACCCTTGCAGCTTGTTGGCAACACCGTTTCTGGCGGTCTTCTTCGTATTGTCAATTTAATTCCTGCTGGTTTTCAACTTCCTTAATGAACGAGCTAGCCAACGTTTATGTTTGATTGGTATATGCATGTGTTGTTTAATTAGTGTTTCGTACGGATGCATTAGCTAGTTAGCCTTGTTGCTGATTGCATAAATAAGGACTGTTGTTTTGTCCACTTGTGCTGTAATTGTTTCAATGTTTTCCTTTCTTGTTGGAGTGTTATGAATATTTGTCATTATCCAATTATGTACCAAGTGCAAATAATGTTTGCAATTAAGTGTAATATTATATTGGAGTCATCTATTCGTATTGCTTGGTTTTTTATTTTCTTGATATCCTTTTCTTGTTTGTCAACCGTTTTTCTTGTTTAATCTGAGTAAATATGTATAGTCTATAATTATATAAGTTCCTACAAGTTCTGGAGGAGGTGAAAACATCAAAGAAAGACTTAAAACCGGCTAAAGTCAGTCAAATTTTTATCATATCAATGTCAGCGGGAGTTGGCGTTCAAAGAAGATGATCGTCCTTTTGTGTGTCGCCTACATAAGAAAGTGTAATGGGGTTTGGTATGAAAGAGCTGCCCGATATTTATTGTACCCAATAAGATTTTGAAGAAAATAGGGAAAGTGGCCTACAAGTCGGAACTACTGGAATTGTCTTCTGTTCATCCGTTTTTCTATATGTATGGTGAGGCTGTACATAGAGATCTTTCACATATATCATTAAGTTTGAAGTTTTGTACATGTACAAATACCGTCGTCACCACCTCTATGATGTTATTCCATGAGGTTGAAGGGTTTGAGTGGATTGCTCCTTGACTCAGGGAACTGTTTCCAGAATCACAAACACAACAAGGACTAAGATATAAATGCTGTAAAAAGTACATGAGTACAGAAAGATAAAGACATGATTTTTACGTGGAAACTCTTTGCTCAAGAGATAAAAATCACGACCTACCTCCAGGATTTCAACTCCACTATATTCAAGCAACCTCTTGAGTACAGACTCCAAGGATTAACCTCTTAATCCTTTGTTTCCTAGCAATAACTCTATTACAAGGAAACTAAGCAGTAACTTTACTGCTTCTACCTCTAGCTAACTCTAACTGGACTCCTCAAGTTAACTCTAGCTTAGACACAATCACCTAACTCTGGATGACCACAAAGAGACAGTACAACCGCACCTACTGACAATCATAAACACTATAGGCAAACATTTAAGTACATACTACAAAGGCACAACTATAATAAGGAAATAAAGATACAACTTGATGAATAACAGGTTCCCTATTATAGTTTCAGCCTTTGATTTGCAGCCCTGTTACACTTCATAAAGATCTTTAATTGTAAGTATATGGAAGTGATGGTTTTCTTGTTGAGGAAGATGAGCATTAGATGTTGTAACATAAGAAAACCTAGAAGTATTCTCATTGGTTGAGGCAAAAAGGTGGCAGCAACTTTTCACCAACTTTTGTACTATGTGTCAGCTGGAAAGTTGACTGTGACAGCGATAGGTGAGCCCAACCTATTTCATAATCTGTAGAGTCCTTTGTCTTCACAACAAAAGCTTTAGGGAACAAGTCCTAAATTATGAACTTGACAATCATCAAAATTAAGGACTTAACAATTTCCTCCTTTTTGATGATGAGAAATCCATACAGTCAGATCAACATACTCAGCATCTTCAATAAATATCTACACATCACAACCTATCTTTTCAGCAACACAACATAAGCCACAAAATTACATGCCATACCAGTTTTCCCTACCAATTCCCCTATCACTGATGCCTATAATAATACGAGAATCCTCCACCTTGTTCCCCCTATCAATGAGAATTTAAGTTTCACCTAAATGAGAGAATCCATATCTTTATCTGCACACCCTACAGACTACATGTCTACAAAGCTACTACACATCTGCACACAACATTCTACATATATGCATATACATATCTATAAATGCAGTCTGTATACATATATACAAATGTAGTTTATTTTTTCCCCTTTTGACATCATCGAAAAGGTTAGGCAGTAAACCAGGCATAGATAAGTCATACAAGTTAATTCATCGCCATTGAGGCAACAAAACACGGGCAAAAGAGGATCATATATAAACAGGATAAGTGATAGCACAAAAAGGTCATTCATTCAAGAAATAGAAAGTACCAAAGATCATTCACAAAATTAATAACCATAAAATATTAAAAGCTAGAATAGTCCAAAAGGAAACACACAACTGAATGAGAGCAAGGATTACAGGAGAAAGCTATATAGGGTTAGAATCTAAGATGGAGCCATTAGATAAAATATTCTTAATTGCAGGCTCCTCTACCTTTTCTGCAGGGTAGCAGTTTTAGCACAACATCCTTTTTTGAGCTTGTTCCTTCCTCCCCTTTTCATTCATAGATACAGTTGTTTCAATATCCTTCAGAGCCCAAGACTTGGATTCCTTATCATTTATCCTGAGAATATATTTAGATTCCTCACGAGGTGCACGAGGTGAGTTTCCCGTCATTTTCTTTGCTGAGTCTTCTTTCACTTCTCCACCTGCTCTGATCATATTGGAAGTTGACCCTAGTCCCTTGACCTTAGCCTGTTTCAATCCTTTTTTCTCTTCTTTCATTTGGATCACATCCTCTTTTTTTTCTCTTGTTTTTCCTTAAGCCAGTGATGTATTCCTCGTAATCAGAGTTAATCAACCTTCCCCCATCATTACTTAATTACTCAAACATGAGTTTAATCTTACTAAATTTGCTTTCACTGGTCATTCTTACATAATTATCTATTGATATTTCAACAATGAGTAAGCATCCAACATATTTATCTTCAATTTTTCCAAGTGGATCACTTTGTCTTTTGGAGGAGAAACTCGAGCCTCCCCTTTTGTTCATAGTTGAACTGATGGTTTCTTTTGGATCTGGGATATTGAGATGAGGAGAGTAAGGTCTTTGAATGATTCACAAACCAATGAGATTAATGGAGAAGCTTTTAAGGTGAGAGAGAACACTAATCTTATTTTGGGCTTTAAAATGAACAAGGGAATGGCTAAGACTAAGGAATATAAAAAGGTAGAAGACACGTACGTGTCCGGGTCGATGAACCCGACTGTTGAGTTTCAGAAAGCAGGTGACAACCTTTTGTAACAGGTGGCAAGATGACATGCCATAATTATTAAAATAAATAACGGTTATTATTAGGAATAATAAGTGGTACTGACCTGATCAGGAACCTGATCCCTAAGTGATGGTAGACTTTTAATACTTTATGTTGTCTCACTATTCTTTTCAAAATCTTTTCCTTTGTTGTCATTAACATATATCTGCTAGATAAAAGACTGAATTAGACATATGCCACACCATCTAATCTGGATATCTACTTGCCAATTCATAGCCATATTGGGAGAAATGAGCGAGTAGCCACTCGACAATCAGGTTACACTATTGTTGTTGTTCTTTGTTCCATTCAACTCGTTTTCTACTGACTTTCTCAAGGATCTACTGAGGATAAATCTTTCATGACTGCAAGTGGTTCAAAACTTTACACCAATCTTATATCATTACCAAGGTGACATTGCTTTCTTTAAGGGTCTTCAGCAAGAGACAATCTTAAAATCTTCAAGAACGTGTTCTTAACAGCCATCATTATCATTTTTATTAGTTGACTTCTCCTGCCGCGCCTGTGCAACAAGGGTTAGTTAATGGTCTTCGGAACCCATTTTAATTTTGGTTCCCAATATGAGGGAAAAGGAAAGATCAATTTTCCTTTTTCCCAACTAGGTAAGTTTCTTTTTTTTTCCTGGAAGTAGTAGAATCCCTCAATCCTCTCTTAGTTAGAGCCCTGGATGGATATTTTTCTCATTTGTGACCATCCCTTCCATAATAGAGGAATAAAGGAGTATCACTTTCCTTTGTGGGTTTAATAGGGAAGAAGTAGTTTGAGCTTTTCCACCTTAACAATGATTGTCTGACCCTTGCTTACTACAAGTTTGACCCTGGCATGGAATAGTCCACTTCAGATCTCTCTCGAGCTCTGTCCTCTCCCACCCCAATTACCTATCAAGAACTAAGTTTCTTTCAAGTGAAGAAACCATGTTAACCTTAGTTTTAGTGAATTCTTCCTCCAACTGAAATTGTATTCAGCTTCCTTCGCTTTTTCCCTTATGATTTCTCTGAGTGATTTTCTTCATTTTTTTATTCAAAAATTATTCTCACATGATAAATTCTAGCAAGTCTCTTGATGTTCAGCCACTTGCATTCCTAAATCTACCATTTTATCTTCACATTTTGATAAAACCTCCCTTAGTTTTGCCTTTTCATTTTTGAGTTTAGCTCTTTGGACACTCAATTTTACTATTTCATCCTCAAAATTTTCTAAGGCTTCCCTCAAATGTTCTTTGTCTTTAGCAAGGTCATCCAGTGAATCAATCAGCACCAAAGCAAGTGATTTTAGTTTACTAAAGGAGTAGTCCATTAGATTTTTCTTGATGTCATGTAGAGTTACTGGGTTGTCTTCATCAGTTTCAATGTCTTCCATCAGGGAAAAATATGAGTCAAATAATGAAGCTTCATCCTTTACTACCATTATGGAAATATCTCCTCGTTGTTCTGAATAATCTGAGTCACTGGAGAGTAACCCTAATAAGCT
This sequence comes from Capsicum pubescens, assembly GCA_030864215.1. Taxonomy (NCBI): domain Eukaryota; kingdom Viridiplantae; phylum Streptophyta; class Magnoliopsida; order Solanales; family Solanaceae; genus Capsicum; species Capsicum pubescens. The sequence goes on along the minus strand of CM061538.1, from coordinate 211,528,946 downwards.
TCCAATATGTGGTAGATAATTTTGTCAGCTTCTACCATTTTTCCATGCTTTGATAAAATCTTATCTTTGCTCTTTTCTTTCCCTTCGATTTGCTTGGTAGGAGCTATATACTCAATCTTGTTTAAAGGTGAAATACTTGCTGTAGTGGCTAAATTTTCCACATTTATGACATGTGAAACTTACATTACCATTCCCTACACGTTTGCTGGACTCTTTCCTTCTAGAGATAACCCCTAATTTTTCTAAAGCTTTGAGAACTCTTTTTGCAATGTATGTTGTCCTCTTTTATTTATCATAGGTAATCTCTTTAGTAGCTTTGAGGACCAAATTTTTTTAGCCTTGGTCTTAGTCTCTAGCTTCCCAAATTTCTTTAATATCTCATAGATTTTTAGATTACCTATGTGCTCATCCATGGTCATCTTGTTCAGATCTCTTGCATCAGTGATGGAATCAACTTTGCTTTCCTACTTCTTTGGAAGAGTGCTAAAATATTTCCTCACTTGTTTGTTGGAAGGGATGACTTCATGAAGATAGTAGAGCTCACTTGTGATTGCAGTAAACCATGTGTGCATCTCTTGAATGGATTTATCATCCTGTAAGGTGAAGGTCTGGTATTAATGAGTCAATATGTCAACTTTTGACTGCTTGACTTGAGTGGTTCCTTTATGAGCTATCTGAAGATAGTTCCAGAATTCCTTTGTAGTTTGGCAGGCTGAGATTTTATTAGACTTATAACGACTAATGCCACTCACTAGTGTCTTCTTTTCTTTGTAATTCTTTTCGATCTTCTTCCTATCAGCATCATCAAGCTCCTTCTTGGTTTTAGGAACTTGTGTGGTCACATCACCAACTTTTATTTATCTAGTGGAACAAATGGAAAATTTTTAATGACACCTCTGAGCTCACAGTCTTCAGCCATGATGAAGTCATGCATCCTCATTTTCCACCACCCATAGTATTCACCATTAAACCTTGGGGGTCTAGTGCTAAACTGGTCTTCTTGTAAACTTGAAGGAGTTGTCATTTTCTAAATAGGATCCTTACAAGGTGTTAACTTTTATTAGGAAGTCCAACACTGATACCAAATAAAGGGTTTGGGTGGGTTTCTCCTTGACTCAGGGAACTTGTTCCCAGAATAAAAAATGCAACAAAGACTAATAGATCAATGTAGTAAAAAGTATAGGAGTGTAGAAAGATAAAGATACAAAATTTTTACATGGAAACTCCTTGCTTAAGGGAGAAAAACCACGACCTGCCTTCAGAATTTCAACTCCACTATATTATAGCAACCTCTTGAATACAGAATCCAAGGATTAATCTCTTAATCCTTTGTTTCCTAGAAATAACTCTATTACAAGGAAACTAAGAAGTAACTATACTGCTTTCACCTCTAGCTAACTCTAACTGGACTCCTCAAGCTAACTCTATCTTGGAAAAAATCACCTAACTCTAGATGATCACAAAAGAGATAGTACAACTACACCTACTGACAATTATAAGCACTATATGCAAGTATTTAAGTACAAACAATAAAGAACAACTATAACAAGGAAATAAAGATACAAGTCAATAAACAACAGGCTCCCTATTATAGTTTAGGCATTTGATTTGCAGCGTTGCTTCACTTTAGAAAGATATTTAATTGTAAGTATATGGAATTTCTGATTTTCTTGTTGAGGAAAATGATTATTATATGTTGTAACAAAAGAAAATCTAGAAGCATTCTCATTGGTTGAGGCAAAAAGGTAGCTACAACTTTTCACCAACTGTTGTACTATGTATCATCTATAAAGTTGACTATGATAGTGACAGGTGAGTCTAACCTATTCCCTAATCTATAGAGGCCTTTTTCATCACATAAAAGCTTTAGGGAACAAGTCCCAAATTATGAATTTTTCAGTCAACAAAACCAAAGACTTAATAGAGGTATAATAGTGTAACGCCCTGATTTTCTGGAACCAGAATGCCACACGGTGATCATGATCCCGAAGAACCACAAGCTAACCCTATGCTGGTACCTGTAACTAAGCACTGCATAATATACTGAAATAAATACAGAAATTGGCAAAAACTTTCCATAAAGTTCAAAATGTCTAAAATACCTAAAACTAAAAACTGAATACTGATACATCTGTCTGAAAAGCCTCTAAACTATCTAAACTGTGGAGTTGATAGGACATGTCCCCAACTAACTCCATCTGCTGAAAATAAACCAAATTTAATGCAAAAATAAAATACGAATCATCCTCGAATGAAGAGGACTCACTGCTACGTCTACTGCTGCTGACTGAGTATGGACTGCTCTGGGTGCTCTAGATCCCGTACGTCTAAACCTATGGTATAAGACACCATAGAACAGGAAAATATATGTTAGTACTTTGAATGTACTGGTATGCTAGATGAGGTAAGGCTAAATGCAAGGGCTTATACATGGACATTACTTAGCCGAATAACATGAGAATACTGAATGGGGATATATGTATGAACGCACAAACCAAAACTGGAATTGTAGTAACACTGAATACAAACTCTGAATACTAGATTTTGAATACTGACTTACTGATGACTGGGTCTACTAATACTATATCTGAGTTTACTAACACTGAGAGTCTGAATAACTGAGTCTACTGATAGCTGAACTCTGAGCTTACTAATATCGTCTGATTGAAACTGAGATCAAACCTATCTAGCGGATGATCTTCAAATCTAGAAATAATGATAAGGAATAATTGTATTTGAGATCAAACCTATCTAGCAAAAGATCTCTGAACCTTTTAATAATAGAAATAATGGACTGAGTTTGAGATCAGGCCTATCTAATGGGTGATCTCTGGATCTATTAGTACTGATACTGATTAACTTTATATAAGACTAGGACTATCTAATGAGTGGTCTATGAATCTATGGAACTATCTAAGTTCCTTACTGAGATAGGTGACTGTATTTGATAGTCCTGATTTCTAAGTTCTACTCTGAAGACTGTTACTGAAACTACAACTGTAGGAGTTCTTACTTAACTGACATACCCCAAATCTGATCTAGTAGGGTGCAACCTGTAACCCCATCTAGAAAGGTATTAATACCTTGCCACGGGTAAATACCTCTACTATGGTCAAGCCTCTTTAATGGGTAACGCTGAACAGGAAGTCAAGCCTAAGGCAGTATGATAGTCAAGCCTTAATGTAATGGGTGACTCCTGGTCATGCGCTGGATACACAGTACTGGAGTTCAGGGAATGTTACTAACGACTCTACCTCTCTAACGGAGAAACCGTCATCCTGCACTCGCTCGGTGCTAGTTTCTACTCCCAACTGAAGGACTCTAAACTGATTCTTAACTGAACTTAGACTGAGCTGAATCCATTACTATTCATATTTCTTGACTGATCTGAATGAGTTCACTTGGTTCCGTTATCTGATGGAATGCCTCTTGGATTTTACTATCTGGCTAAATGCTACTGAATTTTTGTGAGCCTATGGAGTCTCACTGAAGTTTGAGCAGAAAATTGAATACTACTGAGTACTACTGAATATTGATTACTTTTGAATACTGTTGAGTCAGAACTGGATACTAATCAGATTAGACTGCTACTGAGACTGGATTACACTGATATTGAGATTACTGAATTTTCTTAAGTTCTGTAACTGTCTGAATTCTACTGATCATGGCTCGATTAAGAGTATCTTAAAACTGACACTGGATCTAGAATCACAGCTAATTTGTCGGATATAAATGCCTCCAGAACTCAATAACATAAAAGTTAAACATAAAAATTCTTGAATAATAATGACAACATACTTTCATTCACCATTACAATTACTAAAGAATTTCAACAAACACTTGACACACATGAATTTATACATAATTTGGGGATTTCTTGTCAATATGCTATAATGACCCTATTTTCTTCACACAATTTCATCAAACATATGGGGAGAATGCTTTGGTTATACAACAAATACTACACCCAAGTATCATGATTTCATCAACCAACATGCAACTTGAAGAGGATTTATCATGAACATCACACAATTAATCATATGCTAGAATTAATTCTTAATACCTGTAGTCTAAATCATGAATTAAAACTCAACAACACATAATCATGAACTTCAATACATATAAATTATGAAATCTCATAAATACATAAACTTTGTAATTTTGAAAAGGATTCTTAAACTTCTTGGGTGGAAGGAGCCCAAGAATCAACATCTAACATACCTTAGGAGACGTTTTCTTAAAGGTTCTTGGAGAGATTCTTGGTTTCTTGAGTTTTCTTGAAGAAGGATTCTTGTTTTCTTGCGATCACTAACACTGCCAGCTCAGTTGGCATTTATGAATGCAGTAAGTCGAGAGATAGAGAAATGGATATAACAAATGACTGTGTTTTTATGTTTTGAGTATAGCGTAATAGTTGTTTCACATCTAACAAAATCATTAGTGAATAAATATGATAGTTTGTTTTCTAAAAATACAATGTCGGCATCATCAAGTGAAATATTGAAGAGTGACAATAGTATGACAATATAGTGTAGTATCAGGGAATGCCAAACTATCTTTTTGATATTTCTTGGCATTGGTTACCATTGGCGTGATAAGAGGCTTGCAACTGCTGATCCTGTTTTGTCTAGAAAATTGATATTGAGAGATCTTCAAACCCAAGGAGGAATGCTTCACTTAAATACCATGAATGCAGGTGAGATTGCCCATATCTCGAATAAAGAGGGAGCTGCCTAGTTGACCTAAAATAGTTGTGAGGAATCTATTGGAATTTACTATAAAAATAATATAATTAATATATATACATGAGATAAGAAATAATACCACCTGAGTTGAAGACAAACAATGAAACATCTGCCTTAGAAAGACAATACTGAGAGAAGACAAAAGTTGGAAAAACTTGGTGCACCATGTAGAGCTTTCTTGAGGCCATCTAAAGATTTGTGTAGTTTACACACATAATGAGATAATTGCATATGAGCGAACCCTTGAGATTGAGACATGAACATATCTTCAATGAGCTCATCATATAAAAAGGAATTTTTAACATCTTATTAACATAAAGAGCTATATTGTGAGGTTTTCATCGAGAGAATAATACAAATTATCTTGTGTTTTACAAGTAGGATGAATATTTTAGAGAAATTGTATCCCTTGGTGAAACATTTTTCTACAAGAAAAACTTTATACCTTTCAATGGACCCGATGAAATTTTATTTAATTTGAAACACCCTTTTATAGCCTAACACATTCATGGATGATGATGGAGGAACAAAAAGCCAAGTTTTATTTTTAAATAGGGTTGTCGTCTCTACAGGCATAACATCTCTCTACTCCCCGTCTTTGGTAGCTTTAGTGAACCAGAAAGGTTCAGTAGTAGAAGACAATGGTTGGGATGAAATAAATAAAGATGTAGAGTGGGTGAATGTAATGACCCTCCTAGTTATTTTTAAAATTTTCTATGTTTTGACTATTTCACCCTTCCCCTTGGTTGCTTTATATCATTTATGAGTCATGTGAAGGGTTTCATGGTTCCCAATGAATTCACAAATGATTTATATTGGTTTGTAGTTTTGCATATCCTTTAAAGGGATTAGTTTGACTTTGGTCCCGAGCCTTTATTTTGCATTTTGACCTCTTAAATGAAAACTAGTAAAATTATAGCCTAAAAGGGATCCCAAGGGTTAATACCTCTTATTGTAAATCCAATGATTTCATTGGGTCCAGAACATATGATATGATCAGTTTGTACTATTGATTCATGCTTATTAGGTTCTGGAAAAGTTTTGAGAGTCAAAAATAAATTTTGGAAGTTGTGTGCACACATTTAGCTACGAAAAAAAATAGGCTTTCAGCTACGAAATATGGATTTTAGCCAAGGAAATCACTCCTAAATATATTATAAATTTCAGACTTCGTCTCATTTTGTATTTTTGACATTTGGGGAACTAGAAAACTCTATTTTATATGATTCTTAAAGAATTTTTCTCGTATAATCATTGGCTATGTATTTCTACCTTTATTTTATTTATTTTTCAAAATTATCCATCTCTTTTTTCATAATTTCAATCTATAAAGTTGAATTTTGAAATTCAAAATTATGAAATAAAAAATTCTTGATTTGAAGGTCGATTTGGAATGAATTTTATTGATTTTTGAGATTGAAGATTTTTGTATCATAGGTAAATGCATTTTAACAATAGTTTTCCTAAATTTCTCATTATTTCTCATTTTAAACTGTGTTTGATAATCAATTTTGAGATTTTAACCCGGTAAAGTATAAAATTAGTTTTTTCTTGATTTCAACTCATTTTGAGTTGGGTTTCAAATTTAGAACCCTAAAGGTATGAGAACATTATTCTTAAATAAAATTTCAATTTTATCCTTTTTCCTCCAAGGTCAATTTTGAACTATTTTTGGATCCAAAATAAATATAGTCGATATAAACATTGTTGGACTTCTTTTGAATTTTAGATGCCATATTTGGCTCGACTGGACATGTTTGGTGAAGATTCGAAGGAGTAGAGCTTTTGATTGATTCCTTGGACTGAGTTTTGGCTTGTGGATCTTCTTTAAAGGCAAGTTGAGTTGTACCTTGACCTTCTTTGAAGTGTTTATGTATTGTATGTTTGATTGTGTTTTGTGAATCGTTTAGGATTGAGGGTCCCACTTAGGTGAAATAACTAGCATCTCCACGAGTACCGAAGTATTTTGATGGGTTCTAGTTATATAATTGATGTGTGGTGGATGGGTGGTGATAAAAAAATTAATTCATATGGTAATAAATAATACTTCCATCATGTGTTTGTAAAAATGCTTAAAAGAGATGGGGCGAAACAAAAACATATGGGTGGACAAAAAAGTGTAATTTGATTGTTGGAGATTGGTTTTAATTGAAAAATTGTGATGTATTAAAGCACATAGGAAAGGTAGTCACTATTCTTGGCAAAAAATAGTTTCTACCCGCCCCTCAGCCTACATTACAATCCGAAAAAGTCCTAATTGATCCTAAATTTCACATTCTAATATTAGTGGAGTAAGACACTAAGGGAAAGCCTATGGTTCATTATGTGTAAATTGTGAATTCTTTGTAAAAGTTAGCATAATTTAATTTATAAACCCATTGTTATAAATTGCATTGTTGTGAGTGAGTATGGGTAACTCTCTTGTTGTGAGGGCATATGTTTTATGAATGTAGGTGATTTGTATGATATCCTTGATTGAACAATAAGCATGAGTTTTCCAACTAGGTGAGTTAATTCTTGAGGTTAGGTTGTTTTGGAGTAGTATTCTTGAGATTTCAATTGTGTTATAACATGCTTAGTGTAGAAAATTGCATTCATGTAGTCATTGTAGTGTTAGATTGAGTGTCTTTCATGTAGTATAAGTGTGGAGTCTCTTCATATCTTGATGCTTAAAGTGAAGAATTGTTCGAGGACAAACAAGGCTTTAAGTGTGGGGTGATGATGTTGGATGTATTTATGCATTCTAGCATTACTATTCTAGCCTTTTTAGCCTTGTTTTGAGGATGATTCATGTGATTAATGTGTTGATAATGAAATAAATGTGCATATAAGTGTCCATGTATGTGTTTATAATGTTTAATGGTGTTTCCACACAAGTTTTGATTCAAATTGATCATTTAGAAGTCAACCGAGAAAACTAGTGTGGCTAGCTTGAGCTAGGTGTTTTTCTAGTCTATCGTGTTGGGTTCTAACGTGTTTAATGAGTTCCTAAGGTTTTTATTTTTCATTTTTATGTGAAACAACTTGGTTATAATGTTGAAGGGTCAACTGGATCAAGCCAAGGGTCAAAACAATAAGTTCGAGATCAAAGTGAATAAAGCCTAGTCTTAGCTCGTGTTTCTAGTTCACCATCTTGAATGTTGTATTTTTTTAAGATCTAAATTGTTATGTTTAATTCTACAGGATTCTTATTAAATGGACTATGATGATATATGAAGGTTTACAAGCTTTAACTCAAGTGGAAACAACTCAAAAAGGCTTGGAATGGATCACAGAAGCACAAAATACAGCTTGACGCAAATTTGGACACCTGAAAAGTATTGAAAGAGTGAAGGAGCATGAGAATGGATATAGGCACATGAGACACACAAATTGATTTAGAAGGCACCCAAAATAGTGAACCAACGTGATTTAGACGCGACACAACGCCCTTCAATGCATTAATCACTGGGTTCGCAGACGACCAGAAACTGTTTCCTTGTTCAACAAGGCATGGGCTATTTATTCTACTATAAATAGGACCTTATATGCATTTTTACTTACTTTTGGATGTCTTTGGACAAGAGGAGGCTGATCTACACATTATTTAGGGTTTTATTATCTCAAATTTAGTTTCTTTCATGGTTTGTATCATCAATCCAAGGGATTGGAAGATGAATATTTCCATTAAAGGCTAAAACTCCTTTTCCAGGGTTAAGGACACGATCATGATTACTTTCGTTTTGAATTAATTTTGTTGATTTTCTTATAGTTATTGTTTGGTTGCTTGTTTGTTCTTGTTTTAACTATTTTAAGGATTATCTATCCTTAGAATACATCAATTGTCAACCTTGTGATCTCGGTAGAGGGTATAGGGAGATAGAACATGAGAATAAGCAAAGTATGGTTCTTCTTTCTTTATAAAATAAGGATTTTGAATTAGTATCTAGGATAGGGATGTAATTAGATTCCTTACTTGATGCACACGTAGGATGACAGATTTAAAGAACTTAAGGGGACTATTACATCCCCGCTCAACGATGTAGTTGTAAGGTTCAACTTAGGTAAAGCATTAGAGGTTGGGAAACCATAATCATGCAACTGACCCTATAAATTAACAACCAAGATAAACAATCTAACGAATGAGGTTCAATAATGTAGTATGATTGTTCGTAAGCCTTAACCCTGGGCGTCTATCCATAGATTGTCCTAAGTCATTACTTTTTCTGCATTAGTTTAGTTTCTTTTCAGTTTACAATTCTTAAACCTCCTTATTTACTTTTTCTTAATTGTTAAACTAGAATTGGATAGGCAGCGAACGAAAGTCCTTATGATATCGATACTTGGGATTTCTTAAAGCCACTTTACTACTTGTTAAGACCACATACACTTGCGTGTGTGCTTGGACACTGTCAATTGTGCTTTAAATTTTCATTTATATTATTCTGTCGCTGATTGGGGATTGATTTATTATCATAGGCCTTATTTGTACTTTAAATTGTCTTTTTATATTGATGATACCTAAGTAAGGGTTTCGAAATAATACTATTGATGTCTTATATGATTATGTATTCCAGTGATGTCGAGAGAGGGCAGATATCATAAATTATTGACACACTAAGTTGATTACGAGCTCACTTTTACATAAGTGGAATGGGTTATCATATTCATACTGATTGGTTGTGGGCATTACATCCTCATTTCTTATATTCATATTCATGAGACATTGGTACCACTGATAAACACTGATTTGAAAAAAATAGAATATTTTTAAAACACCTAGATCGAGGGATGTGCTGGTCAGGTTAAAAGAAATATAGGAAATATTTTATAAATCTTAATCCCTAAACATTAGCATGAGAGGTAGACTGATAGTATGAGAAAGTAGACGGTTTATGAATACCCCATAGGTTCTATCTTGGGAGCACTGAGTCTCAATACATGTATACAGAGAGTTATGCCATAACTTTTAATCATTTATCATCATCGCATCGTCATTACTATATTGCATTCCATGGTATTTCTTTGGTATGATTTGATATATTGCATTACATGATATTTCTTTGGTATGTTTTGATATTGTGTTTGAATATTTAATTTCGTATTGAATTGCAACGATTGAACTTGTTTATGATATTATGCATTCTTCATTGATTTTTCTACATAACATTATATTATATCACTCTTGGTTGATTTGAGAGTTGATATATTCATGAGACTTGTGGTATGGCTATGACTTGATTAGTGAGATGTGTAGTATCATACCTATTGGTAGCACGATATAGACATAATTGCACACTCTCACTTTTTTATCCCAGATTATTGATTGAGCATAATAATTGAGCCTAATATACTATGTTAGTGAGTTTACCTTATAATGACTTCTTTCCATTTGTTGATCATAAAAATGACTAGCGTTGATTTAATTGAATTATTTAGCCTACCCTGTATATTAATACTCATATGACTATTATGTTGAGTTACACTGTTAAAATAAAGTGGAGTATTTATTAGTTATAGATCTATTTGGGAAAAACCCTGTGTAGTTGAGGTGGTGGTAGATCTATTTAGGGAACCTTGTATAGTTGAGGTGGTAGTTCTCTCTATCACTTTGGTTTAGGGTCAGTTATAAATGATTCTTGTTAAGCATACGTATTTCATACTCACTGTTACTTTTCTTTTACTTGTTTTTATACACCCCGTACAAGTATTGGTTCGAGTAGTAGATTATAGATTGTGTTCCTTCAGCGTTGGAGTTGTGGAGATCGAGGAAGTAGTTGACAAACTTCAAAACTTATCAGATGTTTCTTTATTTATATTATGCTTACCTGCATTTAATATACTATATATATATATTGATATCATTCTATATTTAGAGGTTTGTACTAGTAACAACTAGACCTGCGATGTATCTTTGAATTATATTTATTTTCATGCGTGTTTGGAATTATTCAACCTTTTTTTCTTCAAATTTTAATTTAGTTTGATTATTGAGTTTGTGATTGGGATAAACTATCACGGTCCAATTTATGAGTCATGATGGCACCTAGTTTATCCCACCAGTAGGTAAGCCAAACCGTAGTACGGAGAATAAGCAATGGGCTAATTTGGTGGAAAAAGGCGTAAAAGCCAAAAATTTGCAAGTAAAGACTTACAATAATAATAAGGCAAAAATAATAGTCAAGAAGATAGATAAAATATTAATAACCATCCCATGACCTAGTAGTGTTGGTACAAGAGCTACTAGCAAAAAGGAACATAGTATTGAAATAGTCAAATACAAATCTGTCTCACATAGAAAAAAACTAGATATAAATAATAGAAGGGAAAAGGACATCTCTGACTTCAAGAGCTCACCCTATCTCCGAACTTAACTCAGCATGATCTCTACTTCAACGGTGGCCACTAATAGTCGAATCTACACAAAAAAGGTACATAAGTATAGCATAAGTACCAAAGCCATAAGTACTCAACATGCATTTGTAACAACTCAACTATTGATAAATTATGTGAAATGTGTGTTTCTGTGTGATTTAACTATTATACCCCTCCATGTGATTGTGTTGTAGTGATTCTGGGGTGTGGGGATGATTGACATGATTTTTGATAAATTTTGGTATGTTTTATAAGATATTGTGGTATTTGGTGGCTTCAGAAGCCTTATAGTTGACTTCAATCAACATCTTTTGATTTGTGAGTCGGATGGCAAAACGGGCTGTGCCAATTGCTCTGGAACATTGATTTTAGGGTGGTAACATGGTCGGTGTGGTTTTATGGATTTTAAATCTCATTTTGACCCTCGATTTGGAAAGTTGTGATTTTGTGGTTGAGGGGTCAACTTTGTGGAAATGACATATTTTTCAAAAATCTGATATTTCGATTGAGTCCAGAGACTCGAATTTTATAAGTTTGCGTAGTTTGTTTGGGTTCACGAGATTCCGAATAAATGCCGAGGGGCCTACAGAGACTTAGAATGCACCAAGTCCCCAGCTGGTGCACCCACGATCGCGAAGCTAGTGTTGCGATAGTGATTAGGTATGCAAGTCAAGTGTCGCAATTTTTACACCCTTTCCGTGATCACGGTACCCCTATCATCCAGGTACCGCGATTGCCACACTTGGTCCGCGATCGCGATGCCTGGGTATATAAATACCCATGTTTTGCTATTTTCACCATTTTTGAGACTTAGAGCTTAGGGTTTCATGATTTTGAGCAACTTTCTCCACTTCTAAGCTTGGTAAGCTCCATAACATCTATTTTAATTATTTTCTTCAATCTTTATCATCTATTTTCTATTTTAAACTTAGATTAAAGTATGAAATTTTGGGACTTTGGCCGGTAAGGCTTAAAAATTGTATTTCTCTAATTTAAATCATAATGTCAAACCTTTTTCACTTGGATGAGTTTTTAATCTTATAATTATCAATTTTTTATTAATTTAATCTTCAAAACAACTCCAATTCTTAATTTTTAAATGAATTTTGGGGACTTTTACCCGATAAAGCTTGAAAATAATTTTTCTTTGATTTAGACCTCATTTTTAATTCATTTCACTTGGGTTTTTAGCTGTAGGATTCTAAAAATATGGTAAACACATTTTTAAAATAATGTTATGATTTTGCCCTTTTTTTTTGAAAATTTATTTTGGGGATCCGTTTTGACCCCACCTTGAAACTAGGCAAAATAGGTGTCATTGGCTTTCTTTTGATGCATACATTCTATATTTCCATATTTTAGTTGATTCTGGACCATTCGTGAAGAATGAGGCTTTGGAATTTAAGGCTTTTGTTTTAATTTTCAGCAATCGAGGTACGTTATGGCTTAACTTCTTTTAGATTAGGATGGGTAGCTAATTTGGATACAAAAGCATGTTAAGAGTGTGGGAAATAACCATGAAAAATATCTATCTTATCGTGTTGTTCCCGTGTGGGGGCCTATATGTGATGTATTTCTGGGATATTATGTGCTATGTGTGATCATGTGGGGTCCTATATGACGTTGATAGCCTCTATGCATAAAAATAATTGCATCTTGTTTGATGCAAAGCCTATTATGGTATCAATTGTATATTGTGATTTGTTCATACTCTATTGACATATGAATCATGTTGGTTTTCATGGATGATTTGAAATATTGAATGAATATTTTGCTCTTTTAGTTGGTATATTTGTTGGGTATGAAAATACTCATTGTACTAGGTTATGAGCATTACATCCCATATCATGTACATTCATGAAACATTGGTACCATCGTGGAAATATTGAGAAACACTGGTGTTTCTGACAAAATGTGACACCTTATAAAACCCTCCCCAAGAGATATACTGGGGAGGAGATATAAATATAGATTGTATATCAGTTAACGAACCCCACATGGATCCTACTTTGGGAAGCTTTAGCTCCGTAGATGTGTATGAAGGTTGTGCGATAGTCTCATAGGTTGTGCAATGACCTCGTGCATTACGTCATCATCATCATCATGAAGATGATGAGGATGACCAAGGCGATGATTTCAATAGCATTAAGAGGGATTGATAACAACATAAGCCATTGGAATGAAAATGTTTGTAGAGTCAGACTAGCAAGTAATAGAGTCCATTAGCCAAGAAACAAAGAAAGACCTAGTTTTGTGATCCTTAACCACAAAATAAGATGGATTAAATTTTAAGAAAACATGATTATCATGAATAAATCTTTGAGTAGAGAAAAGTTTCTTATTGATGGAATGATCTTGGATGAATTTATACATCTACTTGACATATTTTACCCATGTTTTGATTGTTTTGAGGGTGCCATTCACTTATAATCTTGCGATCTGGTGCATATTCTTGATGGTGAGCTAACATATGTGATTATATTTATTACAAGGAAAAACATTTAGAAAATTAAAACAAAGGAGGTAAATATGAGTTTTGGAATGTGTAGAGGAAACTTTTGATGAGTTTCGGAGTGGTGGAACTTCCTATAGCATCAAACTTCATAGGAATTACATATTAAAAAGTTGAGGCTACTAGTGAAAGAGCGCACGAAGTCTGAAACTTCAGAAAGATTCAAATTTTCTACAAGGTGCAACCATTAGCATTCCACACCAATACTGGATTATATAAAAATAGCCTGGTTCATCCAATGGGTCCCCGCCTTAGCCTATATGGAAAGGAAATATTTATTTAAGTCCAATAAAAGCCCATAAAGGATTATGAGATATTTTTCCACTTTTGTAAATAGAACCCTAGGACATTTTTAGAGGGTTATTAAATTTTTCGAAGGCCACATGTGGAGTAGGAGATTACACCATTATGTTTCCTTTCTTTCTACGTTTTTTAGTTATTATTTTGCAAGAATAAATCAAATTCTTGTAATTTTTATTAAATATGTGGGTGGCTAAACACCTTTCTTTGGGTTATGGCTAAAAGTATGGTTGTTTAGTAGATGATTGATTCGACAAAGTTTGTTTATCATATCAGTTGTTCTTATATTTTTAGATTTATATTTTAATGAAATTCAAGGGGGGGAGGGTTGAAATGAATTTTTTCTGTGAGTCCACTACTTACTCCTCACGGTCAACTCGCCTGCAGATCAGTGCACTTCACAAACAGATTAGATTTAAAATAATTAAGCAATTAAATAACAAAACATAAAGTAACAACAAAAAGATTTATCCTGGTTCGGAACACCAATATGGTGCCTACTTCCAGTCTCCTTGGGTTTCAAAGTTTCCTTAGATCATTCAATGTTTGGCTTGAGTACAATGATAGGAAACAAGTTCTAAAAACTTATTTTGCTCTTTAGATCTTGTGACACAACTTCAGTTGATGTTACAAAGTTGACTCAATCCTATTATTTATATAACAATTGTAAACTAAAAGCTACAAAGCCTTGTGAGACTAAGATTGAGACACTTTGAATTTTTTGCTTGAAGCTGCGTGACCCATGTCTGTCTTAGTCTTCATATTTTATAATCTTCGGCTGCTACTCTTCATAAGGAAACCCAAGAGAATTCTTCTTAATCAAGGATTTAAATTGATTCCTTGATTGAGGTATGGAACCATAATGTATGTCCATATCAGATATGTCCATACGCGATGCAGTTTCCATAATTATACATGTCCATATCAGAAGTGTCCATTTACCAGTTGTGGCCTTTCTTCCTTTATGTTTTGATTTTTTCTGCCATAATTCTAGGATTGTGATCCTTATTCCATTTCCAAGATATTTGATTAATTTTCTTGCCATAATGTTTGGATGCCACGATCCTCCATATCTTCGAGTGAGATACCCTTCAATCTTCCAATATCCTCTATCTTCTTTTACTTGATCATGATTGATCTGATTTTTTGTGACTTTTGGGTTGAGATTCACCTTCCATTTGTTCTCATTGTGACTGATTTACTTGAATGTCATAGATTGTGAATTGATGCCTTTCCATTTATGGAGCTAGCTTCCTTTATGACTTCCTAACATTAGCAGTCCCAATATCCTTCAAAGGTACACTTGTTAGTTTGTCATTATTAAAATGTCTACTTAGGAGGCTAACATTTAATGATTTGTGACCATTAGAATAAACCCATATTCTCATTATGAACTAGGAAGAGGAATATCGAGTTTGAACGAAGAATATAGGTGTAAGTTTTTTTTTTCTATAGTAGCATAAAGAACTAATTTATATATAGGATTAAAATATACCTAGATCCCCTTACTTGGTTACAAAGTGGGAGAATACATTTGCATGTTCCCTCTTGATTATAGGAATATATGCATAAAGTACATGTGAATAGATGATTAATGGATCGAAAGACCATAATCTATCATTAACCCCGTAAATCAACTACTAAATAAATAAATAAGTTGATGAAGTTAAATACCTTACATGATAGCTCAATAGTCATAACCCTGGTATATCTCTTTAAATTGTGATCACAACCTTTAAATTGTTTTTTTGTTTTAATTATTGGATACGAAACATACAAAATCAAACAAATCACTTAGTTACTAAAACACTTGTATTTTTTGTGGTATTATATTTGACTAGATAGTTTCTAATTAAAAGTCTCCGAGGGATCAACATTTGAAATTCAAATAGTCAATATTGATTAAACTACCATGCATGTTAGCATGTAAGTTGGAGAATTTTTTGTGATGTCGTTAACGGGGACCTAGAATTAACAACCTTCTTATTTTTCTCCCAATATTTTGTTATTCAATTGCTAATGACTTAGTTGTAGTTGTTAGTTCTATAGGTATAATCTTATGAATTACAACAAATCATCATGTAAGTATGGGGTATTCGAATTCAATCCTGAGATTGAAAGAACACTACATAAGAGGTAAAAGAAGGCAAATCTTCAACAGTATTATCTAAACTAAATATAACAGGCACAACAAAAGGAGATTATATAGGTAGAGATTGAGAATCTTCATCCCATGGCAGTCTGGGAAGTAATAGTTCCACCTTTAGGCAACACATCATTTTTGGAGATAGAATTTAGGAGGATAGTCTGAGACTAAATAGAATATAGCGCAACTCATTCACACAAATGGGAAGTTCAAAAGTCTACTGCGCGAGGACCTGTTGTAACATATCCAAATTATTTTAGAGATCATTGATTCTTACACCACTGCAGATGTCTCAGGTGATTATCTGAGACACATTATTTTATTTCCTTTCTAGAAGAGGCAAAAAGGATTTTGAAAATTGAACCATCAAATTCCATTACTAAATAGATTGATCATCTAGGAAGTCTCTAACTCACTTCTTTCTATCTTGGAAGACTGCAAAATTGAGGAAAGAGGTATTGAGTTTTAAGCAGATAGAGGGAGAGACCTTGAACCAAATATAGGAATGATTCCAAACCTTCCTCAAATATTTTTCCCACTATCATTAGACAAATAAGGTGCTAGTGCATACTTTTGTTGAGAGTTTGGAGCCGTATACAATGATTTTATTAGACTCTATAGTAGGTGGTCAGGTACTTAGGAAGACATATGATTAGCTATTTGTTCTTCTAAATTGGTTTTCACAAAGTAATTTAGAATAGAATAGAGATGGGAATAAGTATGTGACAAGAAAGGTTGTAGGTATGATAGATGTTGAAAGTTTGATGGTTTTGTTAGCACAGTTGGAAGCTATGCAAAATTAAATCAACAAATAATTTATCAAGCTGACCATGGCTCAACTCTAGGTATAAGTGAATAAAATTCAACAAATAATTTATATTTGTGTAAAATATATGCAGGAGAGAATTCCTCAAATCTATATGGAGCTAATCTAGATTTGGCCAATTTTATGGGAAATAAAGGCAGAAAAGAAGGTAATTAGAATAACACTTAAATCACTAATTTATACAACTACCCCAACTTGTCATGGGATGACAATCAAAATTAGAATTAGAACTTTAATAAGAATCACTACCTATCATAGGACAAACAACAATAGTAGGGTAATCATGAGCGTAGCTAGACAAGTACTATGGAAGATATATTGATGAAGATTGTGAATGATCCAAAAAAGGTTGCAATTATGAGGAATCAAGAACTGGTTGTTAGGAATCTTGAGAGTCAAGTGAGACAGATAGTTAGAGCTCAAAACACAAGGTCCTAAGGGGCTTGCCAAGTGATACTGATCCTAATCCAGAGACACTAATATAAACCATATTAAGGAGTGGAAGAGACTTAGAGAAAGTATATCCCAAATATAAAACTTGAGAGGCACATGAAGAATTACTTATAGTTGAGTTCATAATTATAAGTAGAGTTTTTGGGGATCATAAATTTCCACTTTCTTTTCCACAAACATTGAATTCTACACAGGTTCTCATATCAGCACATAAACCAGAACCAATTGTTAAGTGCAATGACACTCTTCATTATTACAAATAAGTCTTATGTACAAAAATTTGAGTTATGATATTCCATAGATTAGAAGTTAGAAATTTCAGGCTAGGCTAGGCTTGGATGAAATCTGAGCAAGGTACGGTCAAGGAAAATCCATAAATGTGATTAATTTAGCTTGATTTTATAATAGTAAGATGAAAAAGAACCTATAGGATGCTTTGGAAGTGAACATGGGTAAGTATAACTCCCAGTATTAATCTCAACGTAAAAGGGTTGGTTCAGAATGTAGCAGAGTGAGGGTGATTCCCACTATAGCAATGCTATAGAGAGATTCAGATGCTATAGTGACATAAATCGCTATTTAATTAGAAATTACCCCCAAAATGCCTCATTATTCAAAAGCACAATTTTGCAGAAAAGTAAGAGAAAATAGGTCAATTTTGTTAATTTTTTATTATTTTTCATCAGAAAGGTAGAAAATAGGTCAATTTTGTTAATTTTTCATCACAAAGGTAAGTATTGTCCATTTTATCTAGTATTTCAGCTAACTAACCTTAGAATCACAAGTTAATATGTTTCTGGGGAAGGTTAAAGGTTGAGTTGGTTGATTTTTTGGTGCAAAGGGGTAAATTAGGCATAAAACCCTTGGGTTTTAGTTATTAGTTATTAATTTACTCTTTTATGTCATTAATTTGCTAGTTAACTATGAAATTAACAGTTTTAGGTGAATTGATGGTTAAAAACCCTAGAATAGGGGGAATAATCATGGAATTGGCCTTGGGATTCAAATTAGGTTATAATACTTTACATCATAGGTAATTTGGTCGATTATGTATTATATTATTTTTTTTAGACAACAATCAAGCATAAATTATATATAAAGGCAAGGCTCAGTCTTAATTGAGTGTGGTAAGCTTGGACTGGGGTAGGCGATGGTTAATATAGTGTAATTCAATTAGTGTTATATATGTTTAATAACTATTTCTTAGTATTGCTTGTGTAATGCATGTTATTAAGGAATGAAAAAGGTTAAAAGGGTTATTTGATGTTCAAAGTAAAATCAAATTTAGTGAATTAATATAATATGTAAAGCTTATGGTTGTTATCATTTTTATGAATATTGTGAGATTCTAATGGTTCATTATGATACGTATTGGTATTTGGACATTTTATACAATTTGGTGGATAAGGTTGGTAGACATTTGATGTATGGGTTTTGGTACATGGATAGAACTCATCCCCTGCAAGTCATGACTAGTAGCAACCGTAAGACCCTTTAGCATGTATGTACAAGGTTTATGTAAGTTTGACGATTCCATGAGTGAATTGATAATTATGTGCTTTATTATTATACTAGTTCCTTGAGTGAACCCGTTAAGTGTTGAATTGTTAAAGTGGTTTTAATTGACTAGAATTATATATAATAATTTAAAAGTGATTTGTCATGTTGCATAATAATGGTTCGTTAAAATTATTTGGACCCTTGAGAGGTACGAGCCAATGACATTAAAATAAATGCGCATATTGTTGATTTTGTTCTCATGTTGTGAATTTAGATAGAACTAGTGCTAGAATCATATATTTTTGACTTAGTTATGATTGAGTCATATGTTGTTGACTTGGTTTTGGTATTCAGTCTTGTATTATTGATTTGGAGTCTTATTGGTGGTCATATGTAATGACCCTTCTTGTCATTTTCTATATTTCTGCTTATTTTTTCTATTAGAGCTTCTCTATATCTACCACAAGTCATTTAACACTTGTTGGAATTGATAGTTTGGTTACGGGCAGTTCGTTTGATTTTTAGAGCCACTTCCTTGTTTAGAAGTCTTTGCTAGTTCCAAATGGACACCAAGTGAAAACTTCAGTAAAATGGATCACGTATGTAAATTTTAACTACGCCAGCAGCTCTAAAATATCGATTTTAGAAGTCCCAAGGCACCCAGGCTCATTTCAAATCAATTGGTCAAAAAGTTAAGAAAATGAAATACGAGTGTGTGATCTACATTTGGTCGAAATGACCTCATATGGAAATTCTACGTGTGCCATCGCATTTGAAATATCAAATTTGGTGTGGTTACATAGTTCATTTGCATATACAGGATTTCAGATGAATCCTAAAGGCTTGGCAAGGACTTGGAAATTTCCAAGTCCATTGCCGCCAGCTGGTTCATCACTGTAGCGAGAAATGGGTCACAATTGCGATACTCAAGGTAGTAAGATATTATCACAAATGCGGTATAGTGTTGCGATCATGAGTGGCACCGACAGGCTCAAGATAGAGCGATCATAGGTATGGGTCCGTGATAGCGGGACCTGAGTACCTGGACTAGTATAAAAAGACCCTTTTCCCATGAATTTTTGCCATTATTCATCACTTATTTGAGAGATAAATACCCTAAATAGTGGTAGAGATTAAAATTGAAGCTTGTTGGTGATTGAGAAGCTATATTAACATTTATTTTTGTGATTATCTTATGACTTTAGGAAAGAATTTGTCCTTTTCTTGGTGAAATTTCTTGGTTTCTTGCTCAAAATCCCAAAACCTTTAGGGCTTGATTTTAGCCCCAATCAGTTTGATTTTCATCCATTTTTTAGGATTATGATTCCTTGATCATGTATGAATGTTGGATTGATTTTAAAAATGCAATTTTTGTAAGTGGGATCCACATGGGGTTTGATGTAAATTTTTGACCCGAAGAATAATGATGCAATATGGGTATCATTGTTCTCTTATTTATGAGTCGAATATGTTTTTGATAGCTTGGCATCTAGGCGAGGATTCTTGGAAGGAAAAAACAATGGTTTAACAGTTTATTGAGCTTTCTTTAATGTCGAGGTAGGCTAGGTTTATCCCTTGATAGATTGAGATATCTCATAGTATTCTTATGATATGTGTTGGATTTGGGATGGGGTTTAGGTGTTGGATTGATGAAATGCAAGACTTGGGTTAGTCAGACCATTTAGGCTATTTTAAAATCGTAGAGTTGAAATACTTGACTTGTTTCCTTATACCTTTGGTGGATTGGACCTCATTACTCATGTTTAACATGAGAGTGCCTTAGATTACTCAAGTTAGGTAAAAATGCTCTAACTACTCATACTTAGGGTAAATTGGCCTTAGTTGCTTACACTAATGGAGGTTGCTTTAGTTCCTATTTGAATTGGTTAAAGTGCTTGAGAAGAATCACTACCTTAGGGCTAATTCAGGATTTCTATACATCTAAGAGTGGATTTAGATACCTTATCCAAGTCTGAGTTAGAATTTGAATTAGGATGTATTTTGGAGATTTAGAAGTGGGCTCTTTGACCCACCTTAAGTCAAGATTGATGATTAGTTCTCTTAAAATCCTTACATACTTGTTGAATACCTAGAGAATGCCCTTTTGGATAATATTGAGAAACCTTAGCGCTTGTTGGTTATGATGAATGACGTTGGAAGTAATGCCTAAGCGATTATGCCATATGTATGACTCATTGGTTAAGCATATGTCAGGCTATAGTTAATGTAGTGGATTAGATATTGATCAAGCGATTGATAAGGTATCTTTTATGCTAATGATAGGCCTTTGAAAATACTATAGATAAGTCATTGCCCATGATATTGCTTATGATTATGATCATGATAGGAATAATACTAGAAAACATCCCTATTAATGATATTAGCAATTGTACCATGAATTAGGTTAGAAGTCATGCTTATCAATTATACGAGAAGTTATACAATTAATTATTCTTGAAATCATAATGTTTGATTATATGATAACTTATGCTATTAATTTTGCCACCGACTATGATGATGTAGTTACCAGTTCGTGTTTGGATATTATTATGATATATTGATACCCGTCAAGACTGGAGGATGAGTATGATGATATATTGATACCCGACAAGACCGAAGGATATTATGATAACATATTGATACTGTCAAAGCCGGAGGATATTATGATGATATATTGGTACTTGACAAGACTGGAGGGGAATTATGATGATATATTGATATCGGACAAGGGTAGAGGATATTATGATGACACATTTGATACCTGGAAAGATTAGAGGGTGATTATAATGATATATTGATACCCAACAAGGTTGAAGGATGATTATATTATTGTGACTATACGTACCCATGGCACCCGAGGCTAGATTTATCCCTTGCTAGATTGAGATATCTCATAGTATTCTTATGATATGTGCTGAACTTGGAATGGGTTTAAGGTGTTGGATTGATCAAATCCAAGACTTGGGTTAGTTGGACCATTTAGGCTATTTTGAAATTATAGAGTTGAAACACTTGACTTGTTTCCTTATACCTTAGGTGAATTGGACCTCATTACCTATGTTTAGCATGAGAGTTCCTTAGATTACTCAAGTTAGGTAAAAATGCTCTAACTACTCATGCTTAGGGTAAATTGGCCTCAGTTGTTTACACTAATGGAGGTTGCCTTAGTTCCCATTTAAATTGGTTAAAGTTTTTGAGAAGAATATCTACCAAGGTATAATTGTGGCTTTCTGTACATCTAAGAGTGGATTTAGATACCTTAGCCTAGTTCGGGGTAGAATTTGACTTAGGATGTATTTTTTGGATTTACAAGTGGACTTTTTGACCTATCTTAAGTCAAGATTGATGATTAGTTTTATTGAAACCCTTACACGCTTGTTGAATACCTAGAGAATGCCCTTTTGGGGAAATATTGAGAAACCTTGGCACTTGTTGGTTATGATGAATGGCATTGGAAGTAATTCCTAAGCGATTATTCCATATGTTTGACTCATTGGTTAAGCTTATGACGAGCTATAGATTATGTCGTGTATTATCTATTGCTCAAGCTATTGATTAGCTATCTTTTATGCAAATGATAGGCCATTAATAATACTATTGATAAGTCATTGCTCATGATATTGCTTATGATTATGATCATGCTATGAATAATGCTAGTAATTAGTGGACTTATGAGAATTAGTGATAATTGTTGATTAGTGATAAATGATTATAAGGTGGTAATATTTATGATTAGTAATAAATAAGCATTAGTGGTGGATATTATTTAAATAATTAATCATAACTAATTGATAAATAAGGATTAGTTGGCAAAGGATGATTAGTTAATAAATATTGGTTAGTGGATAAATATTGGCTAGTTGATAACTAATGATTAGTGGATATGTGTTGAATAGTTGATAAATAA
Organism: Capsicum pubescens; assembly: GCA_030864215.1. Taxonomy (NCBI): domain Eukaryota; kingdom Viridiplantae; phylum Streptophyta; class Magnoliopsida; order Solanales; family Solanaceae; genus Capsicum; species Capsicum pubescens. The sequence goes on along the minus strand of CM061538.1, from coordinate 211,506,203 downwards.
TGACTAGAGGTTATACGATGACTAGTAATCAAATAGATTAGTTAATAAGAGATGGTTAGCTAATAAATGGTGGCTAGCGAGTACCAATGATAAGGATGTTAAATAATGATAATATTATGGAATGTGGGTACTTTGGCAAACATTGACGAATGATCGATTGATGATAAATTGTTGACTATAGGTTAAATATTGAGTTGGTTATTTGTAAATGATAAATGATTGCCTTATTCTTTCTTTGAGTGTGCTATCCAAGCGTATGGGAGTCTGTGATGAGTTATTTACTTTCTTTACTAATTGGCGTATGGTAGCCAATTTTGTAGTTTGTGATTTCTTGTGTGATGCCTTCTGATGCATTATTATTCTGATTTAATTACTTATATTGTACAGTGATGTGGGCATATGTTGATGCCTTGTGTTAATTATTATTCCAAAAAAATTACTTATCATGTACAAGAGTATTGGAGATGATTCAGGTTCATTTCTATACCTTGACTTAGTTATGTTATCTTGCATTTTATCATACTTATATCATGATTTAGATCAGTTGGCCAATGATTCCTACTGGGTACCGGTTGTTTTGGTACTCATACAATACTTCTGTACCTTTTTGCTGCAAATCCGAGTACTAGTTGTCGTTGTTGATCTTTGATCATGTTGTGTTGATTATTTAGAGATAGGATGATCTCTTGGAGTCAAAGACACCTATTTCCTTCTATCTTTAGACATGCAGTCTTTTTTTTTTGAGATAGATGTTGTTGAGTTGTATTATTATTAGATACTATTCTACTGGCTATACCAGGTCGTGGGATGGTATCTTGTATCGATTGTTTATCTATTTAGAATACTTTGCTTATTTATAAGCGTGTTCTTCATTTTTGCTTAATATTGGGCATTTTCCACCATGTTAACCTATTGCATTTAGCTTTGGGTTATGATTTGTCTTACCTACTAGCGGGATAGAGTAGGTGTCATCATGACTCATAAATCTGGTCATGAAAACTTAACTTGACTTGTTAGTCTTGATTAACTTATAATGGCTTGTTTAATCAGACTCTTGAATATGGTTAAGTGTTGTACACTAATAAAGATTGCTAAGTAGTGAATGTATTGTCTTGTTCTACTCAATAACAATTATATGTTCATATATCTAATCTTGTGTTGGCTAAATGACCCCACCAGTACATTGTTGCTTTCTTGTGTTGATACTAAACTTACTCTTATTTTTGTTGAGTGTAGAGCATCTTCCAGTGACTATTGCGGGACCTCAATTGGGATTCCAGTGGTTGACTCGAATTCAAGGGTGATCTTAATCTTTTGGGATACCATCGATTCTTTTATTGATGTTTTCATGTCCCTTGTTCTGGACTTATGCACATTTGTAGTTTTTGGGGTTGCATCCTTTTTTGACATTTTTTATTAGAGTTTTGGTATAAACGACTTTTGAGTTATAAGGGTTACTACAAGTATAATGTTTTCATATTTTATTGTGCTTATGCTTTTTTTGGCATTGGATATGGTTTTGGATTAATAGAATTGATTAGTTGTTCATTTTATCTAATGCTTAGTTAATAATTAGGGTAGTTGGTTCTCCCACAAGAGGGTTAGTGTAGGTGTCTCTCTTGATGGGCTTAGGTTGTAACAAATTTGGTTTCAGACCCGAGGTTTGTCGATCTTTGTATACTAAAATGGGTTCAGTATGTCTTCAAGAGGCTATAGGACCCTAGGAAACTATCAATTCCTTTTTTTTCATGCTATAACTTAATTCCAATTAGTAATTAGTGACCAAATTGGTATCTAAACCTCTTCATTTTTTTCCATAATGGTGAACACTGGGTCTAATGGAGCACGAGCACTATCCTATCACCGACATCTCCAGCGCGGAGCTGTCCGTTAAGGGTAGAGGACGAAGAAGGGGAAGGGTGACACGACCCGAACCAGGTCCTTGTCGTAATTGGCAATCCCAAGCCTAACCATGACCGGGAACTGCCCCCATTACCCAACCTAACCGCCAAACACATACCATGAGTTGGCTAAGGTCCAAACATATAACAAGAAAGATTATCCAACCATGTGGTGACTCTGGGACAAGTCTATAATTGAGATCAACCCAATCAAGTCCAACCACCCAATACCCAACCATACCTATGTGGAAACCATAAACCAATACTATGATAATAAGCCAATGTAGATATGTATATATATACATACACAAAAATAACCCATACCATACCCAAGTCCACAGTTGTCCATACAAAGCCTCTAGACCAACCAAAGAATACCTAGTCGGGACATGCCCCTGACCACAATTCAATCCAACATCTACCATTCCCGAATTCGATCACTAAGAAGGAGAAGTAGAATGACCAATCCATGCATAGCGTAGGTATACAATTGCCCAAAGATGGGTTAGTGGGTGAACACTAACATGTACTCAGGATAAGGATAAAATAGTGCCATTTATAAGAACCTAGTAAAACCATCAATATAAGCACAACCATACATACATACATATATACATATATATATAATCATGCCTGGAAAGGGAACCAGGTTTAGCATTACTTTAAAACCTTTACCTGGGCTGTGTAGCTTTGTCGTCCTAAACCACCCACGAGCTATATGGATTCAGCTCCCCCTGCTGAAAGAAACCAAATGCATGTAGCCACACGACCAAGGAATAAAACCTGGGATGACTAGTACATCCCCTAAAATATAGTGTGACATCATGTAGACGGTCACCAAGACCAAACCTCACATTGGCAAATATGAGTTTCCAGTATTGGTCCCCACGGGATCTCCACTTCCAAGAATTTTCTACACACTCCACCATTATTTCCCAATTAAAACCAGTTCCAAACAACCAACCAATCCATTTACCATTTGTTAACCAAGGCCATTTACTGGTGGTATCGTCATACAAACCATACTTGCAAGTACTATCCATAGCCAACCATGTATAGGTTTAAGGGGACTTCCACAAGTATAACCATTTAGACATTTACCTTTCCAAGCCATTTTAACCATGCATTATTCCTTTACCAAGTTTAAAACAAGCAAGAGTTCCATTAAAAGTTCTCAATGCAATGAAAACATTGTTATAGGCATTTTGTCAAACACGTTGGGGGCATAATATAACCAAAACCAATTCCAATTACGATTAAACCATTTCCATGCAATCCAATTATCCAAAACCATCATTAATTCATATAAAAGCATAATCTAAACCATGGGAAACAATAACCAACCATTTAATATCAAAACCCCAAAATCATATTTGAAAACCTAAATCATACAATCAATGAACTCATGAAAATATTCATAAAAACCATGCCTTTAGTTAGAATTAACAACGAAAGAAGAAAACATGACTTATACAAGAAGATTCAAGGAAGAAATCTTGACCTTTGATCCCTTTGAAGAACACATGAAGAAACCCTAGCCTCTAAGTTTCAAGAGTAAGTTTGATAGAGTATTTGGAGTGTTTTAATCTTTTAATAACTATTATGGAAGGCCACCAAGGGTTATATAACATGAGAACATAAGGGTTTTGAGGTAGGAAATTTCCAGACTACCCTCACTTAAAATTAAAGCAAACCATATCCAGGGGTATGACTCACCCATACAATCCGTACCCTAGGGTATGGTTAGTACCCCAATTTATACGCAAGACCATGCCAAGAATCTACCTACTGGTTTATATATGAATGACACCTCCCTACTCGTACCTTAAGGGTACGAGTGGTAAACTAAATCGTACCCAGCAACCATACCATAGGCAGATTCCACAAAACTAAGACAATCATGTACCATATGACTTGCCTTGCACCACTCGCATCTCCCTATATGATTCGTACCAAGAGGAGTCGTATCTTGAAACGTAGCTACACCAAACACACTGCCTAGCATATAATTGAACCCTTAAGCCACTCTACGAGTTGTATTCAAGGATACAATTGGTACCCTTGAGTCGTACCAAGTCCACTGAGTCAAAAACCAAGGAAATCTTACAAGGATTTTATTCCTTGGGTGTTTCAGTCTCCCCCACTAGGATCATTCATCCTCGAATGATGGGTAAGGATAAGGGACAAACACGAGATAACACATTAACACCTTACAAACTTTTCCTCAATCAAAATAGAAAGCTAGGACATAAAACTAAGGTGAGAAGATTATTACATAGACTAAACACAATTTATACCCTAACACCTCCATTTTGACTCTTAACTAAGTTATAAAACAAAGATGCGAGAGGAACCATTCCTCGTCTTTAACCAAGTTAGAAACCAATATGTGATAAAGAACATATATCCTACGCACGAGTTTTTGGAACAAAGAACCAATGCGGACCCTTGGACTCCATGATCCCTTCCATAATTCAAATGACTTTCCCGGACTTTTAGTTCCACCAAGGAACCTTTACCGAAGCCATACCTTATTTGTTCACAACCGGCGAACATAAAAATCCAACATCCTCATCGGGACCTCCCAAAAAGATCAAAGAACCCGAGATACCAATACCAACCCAAAGGAACCAACCAACCAAGGATCATCCATACCATACCCCAATGCAAACTCATAGAGTACCAACTGAATGGACTCATGCATGGGCAAGCCCAATTCAACTTAGAATTTACCAAGACATACAACTACAAAATCTTGAGTCTAACTACACACCACCTCCATGTCCAAGCCCATCCAAATCTAAAAGGAGTTAACTCAGGCCACTGGGCTCTACTCCTTACATCTATCCCAAACCACTACTCCGTTTCATCTCTATTATGATATAAAAACCATGAGTAAAGGACATAGAAAAACCATATCCAACCACTATAACCGAAACTCCCAACCTATAACTAAACATCTAAAACCATACACTACTATGCCATGAAAATAACTCATAAACCCATGATATATAAAATATCTTAAGTACCCAACATAACTATTGGTATGTCTTCCAATCACAACATTCAAACCTATGACATATATGCCCGCGGTATGATCTATCCATCAAAAGATATATCACCCTTTACAACCTTCAAAAGGTTTTCACCATCCATTCCTTTCCTAACCATTTCCTATGACAACAACCTTACCTTATGTAACACCCCGTACTTAATTACATGCATTAGCCATGGTTATATGTGTTGGAGTATATGTATTGATCATAAGTTAGCTATATATGAGTTTAAGTATGAGTATTGATTATTTTGAGATGGTTTCATGGGTATAATTTGATTATATGTGTATAGAAATCGACTTTATTTATACTGGAATTTGCTCGTCGAAGTTTCTATGAGAAGTTTATCGAGTTAGCTTTCCAATGATATAACGATTTTTGAAAATAAATGAGTATCGTATATAAGAGAGCATGTTCGAAACTTGAAAACGGTGGACACAATGAACAGTAAATGTGCAGAAATTTTTTGCACACAAAAGTACTGCAGCCAAACAGATTTTTGGGTCGACTTTAAACGATCATAACTCCTTGTACAAAATGAACTGTGTGAGATGCTATATATCGATAAGAATCCCCGAGAGTCTTATTTCTAATGCAATTGGTTTCACCCAAATCCATTATCGGAGAAAAGAGTTATGGTCGATTTACTTTAGCCTACCAAAACAGTCCACCATGGACAGATTCGGATTTACTTAAATTTTAAGGGCAATATGGTCATTTTCCATTACCTCAAGGACGACAATTGGTGATTATATACATATACTTAGCCTCATATCCATCATTTATCATCCAAATTATTGAAGAATAAGAAACACTAGCCTAATTTCAACTCCAATTATCTTGTGATTCAACCGTAGAAAATCCAAATTGATTCCGTAGTTGTGTTCACCGTCTCGAGGGCTTCGACACGCACCCCTTATTTGTGCCAACAGGATTTCAAAATCAAAATGGCCATTTTATGGTAAGGATGTAAATTATGTTGGTGTTATTTATATGGATATGTATATATATGCATGTGAGCATAAGAAGGATGTTATTTGATTGTTGTTGAAAGATGATTGGAAATAATGTTGGATTATTCTTGTGCATGGTTGGATTATGTTGAATTGTGAAGGGCTTTGGTGTGATGATGTGGTATTGAAATAATGATTATATATATATACACATAAACCTACTGTTCAAGTTAGTTTTTGGAATGCTTTACAAATATTGGTTGTATGGAATTATGGAAGAGAATTGTGGTGTTGGGTTGCTAATACTAGATGCCAAACATTTCATTGTAGATAAGTGATTTGTAAAGGCGAGAAGTTGTGTTGAATTGGTATCCGAATCTACAACGAGGTATGTAAAGCATACTCTAATGATGTTCTTTGGCATGAAAACACCAATGTTCCATCAAGTAAGATTCCGAGGTTGTCCAAAAAAACATGTATTGTTCTACGTTACCAACGAAGTTGTTTCCATTCTATAAAGTGTCAAAATATTTCATTGATATACCAAAAGGCTCCTATTTCATTGTTGTGATATTGATGATTCTGAAACACATTGTTGATGTACCAATGAGTCTTTATTACATCGTTATTGTATAGAAGGTCTATTACTTGGTTCCTATTGATGTATCATTGTTCCAAAGGTACTATATTGGCATGACCACTAATGTAATAATCTCAAAAGCTTTTGAACTATGTTATTGGAAAGATCTCTTATGTGTGTTACTTGATATACGTGTGGGTGGTAGCTCAGGGGCTTAATCCTAGCATGGGCCAATCCCGATACTTGATATGATTACAGTTGATATGTACTGGGGGCAGCCTAATGGTCATAGTATGGTACAATATTGATTATTGTTAGGTGGTTGGAGGTTCGGGAGGAGGAGGTAATGGCGAATGATAATTGTAAAGAATGAAATGAACGAATGTATACCGTTCCACAAATGTGTTTGAATTCAAGAACCCAATTCAGATTAATGATAATGTACTTGATCCTAAAAGTGCTTATGAAGTGTGGCTCACTTCTATTATGATTTATTCACTTGTGTCTGATTTTCTTGATCCCCCATATCACATATGATTATTTACAGCTTTACATACTCAGTACATATTTCGTACTGACGTCCCTCACGGGGGACCTGCATTTCATGCTGCAGGCACAGGTGCTTCAGCTCATACACATCATAGATAGGAGCTAGGTCATACAACTATTGTTGGTGAGCTCCAGTTTTCTTCGGAGCTTTCCGAGTCGGTTCCTTATGTTTTGTTATTGTACAGGAGTCATGTGTGGGCGGGAGGTTTGTCCCGACCCTAGTTATGTCATTTATATCCTAGAGGCTTTGTTGACATAAGGAAGGGTAAAGTTATGGAAGTTTATATAGTGATGTTATATTTGTATATATAGTGGCCCCGACGGTCAAGTATTACATATATATTCATTTGTCCGTGTTGTGCTGATACAGGTAATTAGACCCTTCTATATGCAATGAAGTGCTGTCCAAATTTTTGGTGACATGTAAGTGAAAGTACAGGTATTTGAACGGGTTCTCCCGAGCCTTCTCGGCTTCGGGTGCCAGTCCGGCCCGATGGGATTTTGGGGCATGATAAAAGTGGTATCAGAGAGGTTCGTCCTAGTGAGTCTAAAAATCCGTGTCTACGTAGAGTCTTGTTTATCGGTGTGTTGTGCACCACATCTATAAATAGGAGGCTATGGACATTTAGGAAATTGTTTCTTTTCTTCAGATCATAGATCGTGCCATAGAGCTTATATAGTAAATGAAGTCATAGTTGACCACTGAATCCATTTGTTTCTCTTATTACAGTAAAAATGCCGGATACTGGAAGTAAGAATACCGGCGAGCGGGTAGATGTGGCTGCCGGAGAAGGAACTAGTAAGTAACCACCTGTACAAGTTAATCAGAGTGAAGCTCAAGCTGAGCAGGTATCTGAAATGTCTTCCACTCCAGATGAAATAAGTGGGATGAGAACCACATTCACAGAACCACTTGTTAATGCTGCTGATCAGGATATGAGGGATGCAATACAACTGTTGACCCGGATTGTTGCCGGTCAAGTCCAAGGTCAAGCTATTCCTGCCGCAGGTTCTAGCGGTACTGATAGGGTGGCTAGTCTTCGGATGCAAGATTTTCTTAAGATGGATCCACCTACTTTTACCGGATCCGATCTTAATAAAGATCCGCAAGACCTTATTAATCTGATCCAAAGGGCCCTAGAGGTGATGCATGTATCGGGCAGAGAGACAGTGGAGTTAGCCGCGTATAGATTCAAATGTGAGGCTATATATTGGTATGAAGACTGGAAATTATCAAGGGACATTGATGCACCCCCAGCTACTTGGAAAGAGTTCAAAGAGGCATTTATTGATCATTATCTTCCATATGAGACTCGTCAGGCCCGTGCGGATCAGTTCTTAAATCTTCGACAGGGTAATACAAGTATGAGGGAGTATAGTCTTCGATTTAATTCTTTGTCCAGATATGCTCCTAATGTTATAGCTACTATGGATGATAGAGTTCATCGGTATGTGGATGGATTGGATCCGTATTTGGTTAGGGATTGTACTATTGCTGCACTGAATAAAGACATGGATATTGCTAGGATCCAAGCATTTTCATAGAAAATGGAAGATCAGAGGCAAAGAAAAAGAACACAGGAATTTGAAAGTGGATCTTCTAAGAGGGCTAGATCTGCAGGGCAGTTTATGGCGCCACAGGGAGGTTTTAGACCTCAATTTTCTGCTAGACCATCTAGGCCATTATTTTCTTATTCTGCAGCTAGTGCTCCACCACAGTATCAGGGGTTCAGAGGAAGTCAATTTGGGCAAAGAAGTGAGGGTCATAGTTCGCGATCAGTGGGTTATCATGGGCAAGGGAACATGAGCCAATCGAGACCTTCTCGAGAGCTATGTAATCGATGCGGAAAGCATCATATGGGCGTATGTCGAATGGGAATAAATGTTTGTTTTTGGTGTGGTATGACGGGACATATGATGGGAGAATGCCCACGAAGGGGCGCAGGTGGCGTAGCACGACCTTCGGGATCAGTTGTTACATCATCGTCATCGGTATCTTATTATGGTAGGGTCGTATAACCTGCGGGTCATGCTAGAAATGAAAAAAGAGTCGCCAGTTCCAGCGGGACTCAGAATCGCACTTATGCTTTAGCGGATCGACAAAATCTAGAGGCTTCCCCAGATGTGGTCACGGGTACGTTGTCCATATTTTCATTTGATGTATATGCTCTAATTGATCCCGGTTCTACATTATCATATGTTACTCCTTTGGTTGCTGGAAAGTTCAAAAGAACCCCCGAATTGTTAGATAAGTTGTTGGAAGTGTCTACCCCGGTTTGGGAATCTATTATTGCTAGAAGAGTTTATAAAGATTGTGTAGTAACTGTGTGTGGTCGAGACACGATGGTCAATCTTGTGGAACTAGAAATGGTAGATTTTGATGTTATAATGGGTATGGATTGGTTGGCGTCTTGTTATGCCAAAATTGACTGTTGTACAAAAAAGATGTATTTACATTTTCCTAATGAAGCAGTTATTGAATGGCAAGGTAAGATTGGCGCACCAAGAGGTAGATTTATTTCTTATTTCAAAGCGAGAAAAATGATTTCCAAGGGCTACATATGTCATTTAGTTAGAGTAAAGGATACGGAATCGGAATCACCAGATCTTCACACTGTACCAGTAGTAAGTGAATTTCTTGATGTATTCCCTGAAGATCTTCCAGGTTTACCTCCTGAACGAGAAGTAGAATTTGGTATTGATGTGATACCAGGCACTAAGCCAATCTCAATTCCTCCGTATAGAATGGCCCCAGCAGAATTATGAGAATTGAAAGGGCAATTGAAAGATTTGCTAGAAAAGGGGTTCATTAGGCCTAGTATTTCCCCTTGGGGAGCACCAGTGCTATTTGTCGCGAGAAAGATGGAACATTGAGAATGTGTATTGATTATAGGCAGCTGAATAAAGTGACTCTTAAAAATAAATATCCTCTTCCAAGAATTGATGATTTATTTGATCAGTTACAGGATGCCAAATGTTTTTCTAAGATTGATTTGAGGTCAGGTTATCATCAAGTGAGAGTCAAAGAAAAAGATATACCCAAGACAGCTTTCCGAACAAGGTATGGTCATTATGAGTTTCTAGTTATGTCATTTGGGATAACTAATGCACCTGCAGCTTTCATGGATTTAATGAATAGGGTGTTTAAGCCATTTCTAGATGTATCCATGATAGTTTTCATTGATGATATTCTAGTTTATTCTAGATCAGAAGAGGATCATGCTAATCATTTGCGACAAGAGTTGCAAACTCTTCGTGATTGCAAGTTGTATGCAAAATTTTCTAAATATGAATTTTGGCTAAAGTCAGTGGCATTTCTGGGCCATATTGTATCAAATGAAGGCATACAGGTTGATACTCAAAAGATAGAAGCTGTGAAGAATTGGCCAAGGCCCATAATGCCTACGGAGATTCGTAGTTTTCTTGGGTTGGCTGGTTATTATAGAAAGTTTGTTGAGGGTTTTTCTTCTATTTCAGCACCCTTAACTAAGCTAACACATAAAGCATCCAAGTTCTAATGGAATGATGCGTGTGAGGAGAGTTTCCAAGAATTGAAGAATAAGTTGACTTCTACACCTGTGTTGGTACTTCCAGAAGGTAAAGAAGGGTATACAGTGTATTGTGATGCTTCGAGAATTGTTTTAGGATGTGTATTAATTCAGCATGGTAAGGTGATAGCATATGCCTCAAGGCAATTGAGGCCACATGAGAAAAATTACCCCACACATGATCTTGAGCTGGCAACGGTTATCTTTGCTTTAAAAATATGGCGCCACTATTTATATGGGGTTCATGTTGATATATATACTAATCACAAGATCTTACAATATATTTTCAGTCAGAAGGATCTAAATCTGAGGCAGCGAAGGTGGATGGAACTATTAAAAGATTATGATGTTGATATTTTGTATCACCCAGGGAAAGCGAATATAGTAGCTGATGCATTGAGTCATAAGGCTATGATGGCACCTATAGAAAGGCAAGGGATGATTAAAGATCTTCATCAATTAGCTAGTCTAGGAGTTCGTCTTCTCAAAACTCCGGACGAGGAGCTTATTGTGCATAATGCCGCGGAATCCTCATTAGTAGCTGAGGTGAAAGAGAAGCAAGCTGCAGATCCTGTTTTATTGCAACTCAAGGAGAATGTTCAAAATGGTGCGACGAAGGTATTTGAGCTTTCGCAAGAAGGAGTACTTCTATGCCAAAATCGGCTATGTGTGCCTATTGTTGATGAGCTAAGAAAAAGAATTATGACTGAGGCACATTTCTCAAGGTATTCTATTCATCCAGGGTCAACCAAAATGTATCAAGATCTGAAGGATGTATATTGGTGGAATGACATGAAAAGGAACATCGCAGAATTTGTAGCTGAATGTCCAAATTACAAACGAGTTAAAGTGGAACATCAAAAGACCGGAGGCTATATGCAATGCATAGATCTTCCAATTTGGAAGTGGGACATGATCAACATGGATTTTGTTACAGGTTTTCCTCGTGCATCTCGGAAATTTGATTCTATATGGGTGATTGTGGATAGGCTTACTAAATCCGCACATTTCTTACCCATTAAGACCACTTACACAGTTGAAGATTATTCGAAGCTATATGTTAAAGAAATAGTCCGATTACGTGGAGTGCCAACTTCTATTATATCGGATCGGGGAACTCAATTTACCACAAACTTTTGGAAGTCTTTCCAACGGAGTTTGGGAACACAAGTGAATCTGAGTACAACTTTTCACCCTCAGACGGATGGACAAGCAGAGCGCACCATTCAAACACTTGAAGATATGCTACGAGCATGTGTTATAGATTTTAAAGGCAGCTGGGATAATCATTTACCTCTTATTGAGTTTGCCTACAATAATAGCTATCATTCAAGTATCAAAATAGCACCATATGAAGCTTTATATGAGAGGAAGTGTAGATCACCAATAGGATGGTTCGAAGCGGGTGAAACTCTTATGTTCGGACCGGATCTTGTGTATCAAGCCATAGAAAAAGTCAAGGTGATTCAGCAATGGTTGAAAATAGCCAAAAGTTGACACAAGTCATATGCGGATAGTAGAAGAAGAGGGCTAGAGTTTTCGTTAGGCGATTGGGTATTTTTGAAGATATCGCCAATGAAAAGGGTGATGAGATTTGGCAAGAAAGGAAAGTTGAGTCCATGATATATAGGCCCATATAAGATTATTCGAAGATGTGGGCAAGTTGATTATGAATTAGAGCTACCCCAGGAACTCTCATCAGTGCATCCAGTATTTCATGTATCGATGCTTCGAAAGTGCATCGGAGATCCGTCCCATATTACTTCTACTGAAGATGTGTAAGTAACAGAAGATCTTACCTATGAGGAGATGCCTATTGCTATATTAGATCGTCAAGTTAAGAAGATGAGAAATAAAGAAGTAGCATCGGTGAAAGTACTTTGGAGAAATCAACAAAGGGAAGAGATTACATGGGAAGCGGAGGAAGCAATGAAATCCAAATACCCTTATTTGTTCAAAGGTGAAAAAGAAGTGCAAGGAGTGGAACTGGGACACTAACAAGTAAGTTTTTACATATGCATAATATCTATATGATGACGTGAATATCAATTATGAATTCGAACTTGTTTCGGCTAAATAACTACATTCACATTCGAGGATGAATGTCCTTAAGGGGGGAAAGATGTAACACCCCGTACTTAATTACGTGCATTAGCCATGGTTATATGTGTTGGAGTATATGTATTGATCATAAATTAGGTATATATGAGTTTAAGTATGAGTATTGATTATTTTGAGATGGTTTCAAGGGTATAGTTTGATTATATGTGTATAGGAATCGACTTTATTTATACCGAAATTTGCTCGTCGAAGTTTCTATGTGAAGTTTATTGAGTTAGATTTCCAACGATATAAAGATTTTTGAAAACAGATGAGTATCGGATATAAGCGAGCATGTTCGAAACTTGAAAACGATGGACGCAAAGAATAGCAAATGTGCAGAAATTTTCTGCACACAAAAGTACTGCAGCCAAACAGATTTTTGGGTCGACTTTAAACGATCATAACTCCTTGTACAAAATGAACTGTGTGAGATGCTATATATATATGAGAAGCCCCGAGAGTCTTATTTCTAATGCAATTGGTTTCACCCAAATCCATTATTGGAGCAAAGAGTTATGGTCGATTTACTTTAGCCTAACAAAACAGTCCACCATGGACAGATTCGGATTTACTTAAATTTTAAGGTCAATATGGTCATTTTCCATCACCTCATGGACGAAAATTGGTCATTATATACATATACTTAGCCTCATATCCATCATTTATCATCCAAATTATTGAAGAATAAGAAACCCTAGCCTAATTTCAACTCCAATTATCTTGTGATTCAACCGTAGAAAATCCAAATTGATTCCGTAGTTGTGTTCACCGTCTCGAGAGCTTCGAGAAGCACCCCTTATTTGTGCCAACAGGACTTCAAAATCAAAAGGGACATTTTATGGTAAGGATGTAAATTATGTTGGTGTTATTTATATGGATATGTATATATATGCATGTGAGCATAAGAAGTATGTTATTTGATTGTTGTTGAAAGATGATTGGAAATGATGTTGGATTATTCTTGTGCATGGTTGGATTATGTTGAATCGTGAAGGGCTTTGGTGTGATGATGTGGTATTGAAATAATGATTATATATATACATATACACATAAACCTACTGTTCAAGTTAGTTTTTGGAATGCTTTACAAATATTGGTTGTATGGAATTATGGAAGAGAATTGTGGTGTTGGGTTGCTAATACTAGATGCCAAACATTTCATTGTAGATAAGTGATTTGTAAAGGCGGGAAGTTGTGTTGAATTGGTATCCGAATCTACAACGAGGTATGTAAAGCATACTCTAATGATGTTCTTTGGCATGAAAACACCAATGTTCCATCAAGTAAGATTCCGAGGTTGTCCAAAAAAACATGTATTGTTCTACGTTACCAACGAAGTTGTTTCCATTCTATAAAGTGTCAAAATGTTTCATTGATATACCAAAAGGCTCCTATTTCATTGTTGTGATATTGATGATTCTGAAACACATTGTTAATGTACCAATGAGTCTTTATTACATCGTTATTGTATAGAAGGTCTATTACTTGGTTCCTATTGATGTATCATTGTTCCAAAGGTACTATATTGGCATGAACACTAATGTAATAATCTCAAAAGCTTTTGAACTATGTTATTGGAAAGATCTCTTATGTGTGTTACTTGATATACGTGTGGGTGGTAACTCAGGGGCTTAATCCTAGCATGGGCCGATCCCGATACTTGATATGATTACAGTTGATATGTACTGGGGGCAGCCTAATGGTCACAGTACGATACAATATTGATTATTGTTAGGTGGTTGGAGGTTCGGGAGGAGGAGGTAATGGCGAATGATAATTGTAAAGAATGAAATGAACAAATGTATACCGTTCCACAAATGTGTTTGAATTCAAGAACCCAATTCAGATTAATGATAATGTACTTGACCCTAAAATTATTTATGAAGTGTGGTTCACTTCTATTATGATTTATTCACTTGTGTCTGATTTTCTTGATCCCCCATATCACATATGATTATTTACAGCTTTACATACTCAGTACATATTTCGTACTGACGTCCCTCACGGGGGACCTGCATTTCATGCTGCAGGCACAAGTGCTTCAGCTCATACACAGCATAGATAGGAGCCAGGTCATACAACTATTGTTGGTGAGCTCCATTTTGCTTCAGAGCTTTCCGAGTTGGTTCCTTATGTTTTGTTATTGTACAGGAGTCATGTTTGGGCGGGAGGTTTGTCCCGACCCTAGTTATGTCATGTATATCCTAGAGGCTTTGTTGACATAAGGAAGGGTAAAGTCATGGAAGTTTATATAGTGATGTTATATTTGTATATATGGTGGCCCCGACGGCCAAGTATTACATATATATATTTGTGCGTGTTTTGCTGATACAGGTAATTAGACCCTTCTATATGAAATGAAGTGCTGTCCAAATTTTTGGTGACATGTAAGTGAAAGTACAGGTATTTGAACAGGTTCTCCCGGGCCTTCTCGGCTTCGGGTGCCAGTCCGGCCCGATGGGATTTTGGGGCGTGATACCTTACCTTCCAAAACCTTAACTGTTAGTAGTCACCATAGACTCTCCCCCACTTATGGACTTCTACATTCCCCATTTCAACACATAACCATACTTCCCAAGCCACTACCTCCCTAGCACAAGAATACTCATTTAAGGAATCTAAATTATAAGAATTATCCATGACACCAAGGCAAGAAAAAGACCCCCACAAAAAAACATGGCACCATAGGCATGAAGTACTTCACAACAATTACCTAGACCATAATGGAGAATCATCCTGACCAAACCATAACAAAAAAAAATACTTAAGATTGGGCACCAAATAAAACACAACCATAAATACCATGAGTAATGTAATGTAAGTCAAAAATCATATTTAGGGAACATGGCTAATACCAAATGCGAACCTTAGGCATAAGTACTATAAGAATGCATTCAATATTACTAGAATATGCAACCTGACCTTTCCTTGAAGTTCCCTGCTAAAGGAAGATTTTAGACTAACCATCAACCTTCATTCCATTACCCCTACAAGTACCATACTCTGCTCTAATAGGTACCACCGAAGACATATGCTAGGGATGCTTGGTTCTCCTATACCTATAATTCCATTCACCCTAATACAACCTAGATCTCAGCACAAACATGCAAAAACCATGAGACCAGATTGACTCCAAGGTTTCCAATTAAACCAAAACCATTTAAAATCAAACCATGGCCACCAAGGCCTTTAAAAAATCATTTGAATCCCACTAAAACCAATTCAAATTCCCTTAACCATTCATGCAATGCAAAGATTTTAAGAATAGTCAAACCAGATGACAATATTAAAATCAATGGTAATTTCACATTACATTTTGAGGGCACAAAATTTTCAAGACCAAAACCAAGTAATTAGGAAACCCATTGTACCCCAAAATCTATTTACCATTCCCATGCATCCCACAATGTTGATAAACATTTATAAAACATGAATAATGCATGATAATCCATAGAAAAATCAATTCAATTGAGTAATCATGTTAAAGCCCTCCATTGTGCCAAAACCCATTTTCAAAACCATGAATTTAATAATCAATTTCACGCCAATAATAAAGTACAAGATAGGGACAAAGACACGTGCAGGCTCCACGATCCAGCCTATCTAATGATTAGATCCCCCAATCTAAATCCATCTATTCTACCTGAATCCCCATCCTATAAGCCACAACTTTCCCACTGTTGTATTCTTCAGTCATCAACCTCATCCAACCTACCAATTTATCTCTATAACTCCCACATTGCTATCCCGAGCTAACATACTTTCTTTACCATGATCAAACATCTAGGTTCAATCCTAGGAACTACCAACCACCATTTAGTACTATCGAAGTACCCTATATAGAATGGAATAGACATATAAGGTCCACCCTATAAGGATGGCACCCCAAACTCCTTAGTCACCCTTCGACAACCTATTCATTTCTGGAAAAATGATTTCCCTCATGAAAACATAGAAGCACCTTAGGGAGAAATACTAGAATAGATAGGACCTTTATCTAAAAGACACCCTAAGTTCTCCTTAAGCTCCTTTAACCCAATCAAAACTATTCTATAAAGAAAGAATAGAAATTAGACAAGTGTTCAAAATAAGACCAATCCCAAACCAACCTCCCCATTAGACAAACACCATAGAGGTCATCAGAAAGAACCCCAAGAAGTTTATGCATCACCAAAATCGAATGCAAAGAAAGGCCTTCTAGGTAAGAATCTTTAACCCAAACCAACCGATAATAGAGACACCTCTTCGGAGACCAATCTCCGAGCTCTAAAATAGTATACAACCTTTCCCTTAATGCTTAGGGAGCAAAAACATCCTCCAACTCCACAATCGACTCACCATGAAGCCTAAAGTAAATCTTTACAGATCTAAAAATCTAATGATGGATAGCAAGAGTGCAACCAATTAATTCCCCGAATGACATCAAAAACCCACCATATCCAAGTCAAACAAATCCACAACATACCTTTATTAACAGCAAATACCACATACTTCCTAGAAAGAAGTTTTTAACATACCAGTACCGGTATCACAAGATACCTCAAACTTCCAAGGAACATTAAGATCACTGAGATGATCCCGACTAATGTCAGAGATAGAAGTGGAACCCCTGGGTTCAAGATCTAGAAAAGTAGCAATCGATATCCTATTTACCCAAGAAACAACTCTTATGGAAAATCCCTATAATACGAGACCTAACTGGACACAACCAAAATACTGATTCATTCCTCTCTCATAACAACCATGGTGCGACCAACCATAAAATTTATAAAGAAAATAGGATGATACGAAATGGGTACCATTGGCCCGAGATTAGGCACCTTGTGCCCTAGAAGAATTTCTAACTAGAAAACACTTGCCTCTCAAGGGATTTAGGTAGGGAGCTCATGCCATAGAACAATAGTTAGGACCCACCCAACTCTTTTCTTTGAACCATTTATCACTATACCATTGGTATCCCCTTTTGTTCAGAAGACCAAGACCTTCTTAACTTGCCCATTTACCAATCATACCTCATTTCTCCCCATGCCAATAGGACAGGACTGGCATGATAGAGTTGTCACCATCTGGGTTCATAGATTATTAGAATTACAAAACTCAGAATTTGTAACCTCTCTCTAAGGTAACCAGGTCTAAGTATAACCTTTCAAAACAGGGTTAGTGGAGACCGACAAGACTCCATGGGGCAAACCAGAAGCTGTGACACTTGACCGGGCCTATGCCCCATGAGTTAGGACAAGATCCATCTATGTTGGCCTCAAGTGGGACAACTGAGTTTCCAAGAACCTTTGAATCAATGAGAAGGCCCGATCCAAAAAGTTAACCAAGGAAGATTCAGAGAAGAGTTCAAAACCTTAGACTCCATAACTCAAAAGTAGAATAAATAAGAAAATAAAACATGCTAAATGCTTTGTAGCCTCCTAATTATAAGTGTGGTGCACGACACACCTATAAGCAAGACTCTACTCGACATAGCTTTGTGGACACCCTATGACATCAAAACCTAATTCTCTGATACCAACTTGACCCGACCCGAACCAGGGCCTTGTCATAATGGGCAATCCTAAGCCCAACTAGGACTAAGAACCACCGCTATTACCCAACCCAATAACCAAACACATACCTTGAGTTGGCTGAAGTCCGAACATATAACAAGATAGCATATCCAACCATATAGTGATTTTGGGACAAGTCTATAGCCGAGACCAACCCAATCAAGTCCAACCACCCAATACCCAACCAAACCTATGCAGAAACCATAAACCAATATCATGATAATAAGCCAATGTATGTAAGTATATATATACACAAAAATAACCCATACAATACCCAAGTCCACAGTTGTCCATACAAAGCCTCTAGACCAACCTAAGAGAACCTAGTCGGGACAAGCTCAAGACCATAGTCAAAACCAAAGTCTATGAAAGACAAGAAGTAAGAAAAGTAAACCATGACATAAATTTGATGTATTCTAAACTATGAAAGATCACCACTTCAATCCAACATCGACTGTCCCTGAATTTGATCACTAAGCAGGAGAAGTAGAATGGTCGGTCCCTGCATAACATGGGTATACAGCCGCCCAAAGATGGGTTAGTAGGTGAACACTAGCATGCACTCAAGATAAGGATAAAATAATACCACTTATAAAACCCATGTAAAACCATCCATATGCACACAACCATACATATATATATATATAACCATGATGGGAAAAGAAACCAGGTTTAGCATGCCTTTAAAACCTTTACCTGGGTTGTGTCGCTTTGCCATCCTAAACAACCCATGGTCTATATGGGCTCAGCTTCTCCTGCTGAAAGGCCCCAATATGTATAGCTGCATAACTAGGGAAAAAAACCTGAGATGACTAGTATATCCCCCAAAATATATTGTGACATCATACACACTATTACCAAGATCAAACCTCATATTGGTAAATATGAGTTTCCAGTTTTTTCCCTCTAGGACCTCCACCTTCTACAACTTTGCTACACAGCCCGCCATTATTGCCCAATTAAAACCATTTCCAAAAAATAACCAATCCATTTACCATTTATTAACCCAGTCCATTTAGTTGTGGTATTATCATATCGACCATACTTGGAAGTACTATTCATAGCCAACCATGTATAAGTTTAGGGGGACTTTTAAGTGACCTTCCATTTACCCTATTAAACCACTTGGGTGACTCCATGTACCTGACAAGTATAACTATTTAGACATCACCTTTCCAAGATATTTAAACCATGCATAATTTCTTTACCAAGTTTAAAACATGCCAGAGTTCAATTAAAAGTACTCAATGCAATGAAAACATTGTTATAGGCATTTTGTCAAACACATTAAGGGCATAATATAACCAAAAACTAATTCCAATTACCATTAAACCATTCCCATGCAATCCAATTATCCAAAACCACCATTAATGCATATAAAAACATAATTAAAACCATGAAAAACCATAACCAACCATTTAATATCAAAACCCCCTAAATTATATTTGAAAACCAAAATCATACAATCAATGAAGTCATGAAAACATTCATAAAAATCATGCCTTTAGTTAGAATTAACAATGAGGGAAGAGAACATGCCTTATAAAAGAAGATTCATGAATGAAATCTTGACCTTTGAGCTCTTTGAAGAACACGTGAAGAAACCCCAGCCTCTAATTTTCAAGAGTACGTTTGAGAGAATATTTGGAGTGTTATAATATTGTAGCAAGTGTTATGGAATTCCACCCAGGGTTATATAACATGAGAACATAAAGTTTATGATGTAGAAAATTTTTGGACTACCCTCACTTAAAATTAAAACAAACCACGTCCAGGGGTATGGCTCACCCATACCATTCGTACCCTAGGGTACGAGTGGTACCCCAACTTGTACCCAAGACCATGCCAAGCCCCAAACTACTTATTTCTATATGTCTGACACCTCCCTACTCATAACTTAAGTTGTATGAGCGGTATGGTTAATTATACTCACCAACCGTACTATTGGCATATTCCATAAGACCAAGATAATCATACACTATACGACTTGCGTTGCACTACTCATATCTTCCTATATGATTCGTACCAAGAGGAATCATGTCTTAGGTAGTAGATACACCAAACACACTACCTAGCATATAATCGAACCCTCAAGCTAACCTATGAGTTGTATTCAAGGTACGATTGGTACCCTTGAGTCATACCAAGTCCAGTGAGTTTAAAACCAAGGAAATTTTTCAAGGGTCCTATTCCTAGGGTATTTTATAGGGAAAAAAAGAGGGAGAGTGAAATCTACCAAGGTTAAAGATCAAGTATCTCCCAACTAGCCTATTATAGGTTAGTATCACCTCTTTCATCCATGGATAATTTCAAGAAGGTTGAGGCATGAGATGAGGAAGTGATAGAACAGGAGATGGCGGCAGTAGTTTGAGGTATAGCCTACCACCTGTGTTTGTTGAGGTATTCAACAAGTTTTCAATTTTCAAAGTGGATGAGATACTAATGAAACCAGTCTCACTATGTATTTTCTAGATTTTGAATGCTCATCCTACTACCACCTTAGTGCCTAGAGATGTGGCTTTAGGGAATAGATTTTTTCCACATCTTATTTTGGGTTCTTTTATGATTTAGAGTTAACATAAGTTGTTTGAATAAGTTTCTAAAACATAAACCTTCTTTATTTTATAATGGATGAAACCAATGATACTTTTGAGTTCATCAGTAACTGATATAAAATGTTACACATATTGGGGATTGTGAATTCACATGGGCTGATTTCAATACTTTCCAATAGTAAGAGATGTAAAGTACTAGTAGAGAGACTTTGTAGAGTGTCGGTCACTAGCATTGCCTCCATTAATTTTGGCTCAGTTCCATGCCTTAGTTTTTTGAGAAGTAAGGGCCCTTGACCCTTTGTGACCATAAAAAGTATGAGTTTCTATATATTGAGTAGGGAAGTATGTCAATTATAGCCTATAAGACTAAGTTCCATGCCCTATCTCACTATACTACCCTGTTATTGGGCACTGAGGAGGAGAGGATATTCTTATTTATTAAGATCTTGACACTGATCTTTAGGTATTATATGTTCACATGAATTTTATAAGGAAGAGCTAAATAAGGTGTTTGATTATGTGAATATCTTGAGGGGTTAAATAGGTTGGCCAAGCTAAGACATTTGCCAAGAGGTCCCAAAATGCAGGTAACTTCAGTAGTTCTCATTCCAGGGGTCACAGTCAGTAGGCCTATCCACCCCAGCCCATTCAATTAGAATTTCTAATTGATGACATAGGTCCTGTAAGGACATTTTTTGAACCCCTATTATAAGAGGCAAGGGGGATCTTTAATATTCTACCAATCAACTTTCTTATGAGCAGGGTTGTTATAATTATAGCGTTGTTGATTACTTCAAGAGTGAGTGCCCTGTGAGATAGTCAGGAGGCCTAGAACAACCACAAATTTGGGCTATTATTTGAGTAGGTAAAAATGGAGGTGGTAATGGAAGGGGTCATCCACAAGGTGTATAGGATAATCTCCAACATGATAGGGGTGGTCTTAGAGATGATGGTGCAGAGATAAGGGGTTCTTAACTAGAAGAGAGTTATACCAGCTGATAACCAAGAACACTATTATACCTTTTTAAGAAATTCTAATACTGATGCTTCTGATTTGGTTATTATAGGTACTATTTGTAATACCCCGTATCTTTTCCAGTCTCTGCGAATCATATAACTCGTGATCCTCAGTCATACCCTAGGGGTAGCCTCGGGTCTTAACAAAACTTAGTATCATAGCCTAAGTTTTTAAAGTATCCCATGGAGTCTAAAAGTCGCATTGAGTAGAGTCTTGTTTAAGGGTGTGAAGTGTGCCACATTTATGGATAAGAGGCTATGAAATGTTTTAGGAAAGTTTCCCTTACTTCAATGTTCATGTTGTGTGAAGGAGCATGAGCTCTATTTAAAACTCCCTTTATAACTCATCCTTCATTTTATTTATAGACAATTCCTCCCAGAAGAAACAAATGGAAGAAAGAACGAGGATCAGCCTACACCCTCACCTATTTAAGAAGATCCCCTGAATGAACATGTCTTCCACGCCAAATTTAGGGCTTCATTCACGACCTTTGTCTACTCCGTAGCTGCCTAGAACAACCAGTAGGATATTTCCCCCAGCCAATCAAGTGGAAAATACATCTGCAGTTAGGATTTGAAATTTCACTCAGATGAATCCCCATTTGTTTTTGGGATCCAAGTCTGAGGAGGATCTATAGGAGTTTCTGGATATGGTGCAAAAAGTAACAGATATTATGGGCATCAATTTGAGTGAGAGTGTAGAGTTGGTTGCATATCAGTTGCAGGATGTAGCTCACACCTAGTTAAAGTAATGGAGGGAAGACCATGGTGTTGATGCATAACCGACAGAGTGGGATAAGTTTTCCACAACTTTCTTAGACATTTTATTTCCATTAGAGTTAAGGGAAGCTAAGGTTAAGGACTTTGTAAATTTGAAGCAGGGTAATATGAGTGTAAATGAGTACTTGCTTAATTTTACTCAGTTGGCGAGGTATACTCCTACAATGGTGGAAGAAGATAGGTCTAGAATGAGTAAGTTTGTATTTAGTACCTGATAGTATAGTTAAGTAATGTAGGACTGCTATGTTGAATAAGAAAATGGACCAATATAGGCTTATGGTTCATACTCAGAGAATTGAGAAGGAAAAGTGTAATAAGAAAGAAAGAGAGAGAGAAAAAGTAGGCCAGAACAAGTAGTTTTAACTTTTCTCAGCCAAAGTCAGAAGGTGGTAACCTTCTTAGTTTTGTCATAAATTTTTAGTCCCATCTATATCTCCAGCTAGTGCATCAGTGCCTAAGTTTAGGAAAGTCGAGATAGAGCACCAGGATCTAATTCCTATGGTAGTGTGAATAGTAGACATACTAATCCGTTCTATAAGATGAATAGTAGGAATCACCAGGGTAAGTATAAAACTGGTAGTGATGGGTGTTTAGGATGTGGCGATCCAGGCCACAAGGTCAGGGATTTCCTGAGGGCTGGTCAACGGGTCAGTCCAATCGTTCTTCAGCTCCAGCAGGTCGCCCGACTCAGTAGGGTGCTACTTCCAGTGCCACTAGTAGGTAGCGTTAGAATAGGTTGTATGCACTCCAAACTCAGCATGATCCAAAAAGTTCTCCTGATGTGGCTACAGGTACGTTACAGGATTTTTGTCTTCATGTCAATGCATTGTTAGATCCCGAAGCTTTAATTTCATTTGTAACTCCTTATAGGCTATGAACTTGCCTCTTAGCATCAAAACACAACCAAGACAAACTCTAGAATCATCACAGTAAACTATAAATCGATCTGAACCATCTGGTAAAGTCAAAACTAGAGCAAAAGTGAGTCGAGTCTTCAACTCCTGAAAACTCTTCTCGCAAGAATCTGACCACAAAAATTTGACTTTCTTCTATGTCAATTGAGACATAGGGAATGCAATAGAAGAAAAACCTTCAACAAACCGCCTATAATAGCCATACAAACCCAAGAAACTCTTTATGTCAGATGGAGAGATGGGTCTAGGCCAGTTTCTCATTGATTTAGTCTTTTGAGGGTCAACTCTAATTCCATTACCGAAAATAATATTTCCAAGAAAACCTACTGATCTCAGCCAAAATTTACACTTACTGAATTTGGCGAACAACTGATAAGCTCTAAGGGTAAAAACACAATTCTCAAATAGTCTGCATAATCATTCCCACTACGGGAATAGACAAGGATATCATTAATAAAGACTATGATGAACATGTATGAGTATTATTTGAACACCGTGTTCATAAAATCCATGAAAGATACAGGGGCATTCATTAGTCCAAAAGACATAACTAGGAATTCAAAGTGACCATACCAAGTTCTGAAAGTTGTCTTCGAAATATCACATTCTCTGATTCTAAGATGATGATAGACGGATTTGAAGTCTATCTTAGATAAATAACTGGCACCTTGAAGTTGGTTGAACAAGTCATCAACTCTACAGAGTGGATAATTATTCTTTATTGTGACTTTGTACAACTGACGATAGTCGATGCATATTCTGAGAAAATCATCTTTCTTATGCACGAATAAGACTGGAGTGCCCTATGGAGAAATACTGGGCCTAATAAAACCTTTATAAAAGAGGTCTCCTAAAGGTTCTTTCAACTCCTTAAGCTCATCTGGATCCATTCGGTAAGATACAATAGAGATAGGCTGGGTATCTAGATGGAGATCTATTCCAAAGTCAATTTCTCTCTTATAGCCTATGACTCTAGGCAACTTACTAATAAAAGGACAATTTTTATTTTGGGCTCTGGTGTGGTACGACATAATCACATTGTGTCACTAAAAAAGAATGTGTGCCATTTTGTACTATACCTCAATGCGGTTTCTGTCCCATTGAGAATTTTTACATGATATTGGCTAATTGTGGTGAGCTACTGGAAAGGGACGAACAAAAATTTATACTTCACCGCGATGCGTGCTAATCATGGTGGCTCATTAGAAATAAGACCATTGCAATTCTGCACCTTATCGCGATGCGGTGCTATCACTGTGCTCAACTATTTTTCTCTAAAATCACCATAACATCTCAACTTAGTATCAGATTAAGACAAAATTAGTATCGTTGTAAAGCTGGTTCAATACATTTTTAAAGTTGACCCTTAACATTCTCGGAGATAAACTGTGCTAGGAAAAGTATGGGTTATTACACATATGAACATTAGTGTTTATCCCTTGAGGTTCTGTCTAGGATATGAGAGGGGGTATCTAGTCGTATACAAAGGTACAACTCATATAGAGAGAAGTCATATCAATAACGGTATTGGTTTTCTAAGTTGTCTGTTAATTTTATGAGTGACTTGACAAATTGTATAGGAATCTAATGAATTAGAACTATGTCTTATATCCAGACCTACACATGTTCTTTGAAATCTGATAAGCTTACGAGTCAGCAGTCTATTCATACCCTAATATACGAGTTGTAAGTTCGACTCTTACCGACTAGGAACACGATATTCTGCATATTTTTCTAGGGCCTTTTATATCTTTCCCCACTCCCTTAAAAGCCAAACCCATGTCATTTTGGTTTTATAAGGGGTGGTCTAAAAGGCTCCAAATCCCCAATTTACATCATTAAATATCAGTTTACTAAATTAAATCAATAGAACATGGTTTATTCATCTTCCCCAAGCAGCTAGGGTTTCTCAAGGTCAAGAAAAACTTCAAAGAAATTTCCCCAAAGCTTCTACTTCAGGTATGTGGGATATTCATCCATGGGTCTCTTTCACCCATGGAGACCAAAAACATTCTTTTCAACTAAAGTATGGATGTTTATCTTATTATATTTTTTTTGTATGTTCAAGATGGTTTAATCTCATGTATTTCCTTGGTAATTGAACTCAGAACTTAATTCATGTCCATGTTTCATTCCATGAAAAGTCAAGTTATCTCATTCTTGAAGTTCCAGTTTCTTATGTCAATATCCAAGTGAATTTCATGTTATAGTATTGAATTGTAAATATAGCTATGTAATTATGATGTTTTCCTCATTTTTAACACATTCTAATGTTCAAGTTCATGATTCTCACATGTTTAATGAAATGACTATATTTTGAGTCTTCAAACCATTATTCCATACTATAGTTTTAAGCCTTAATAATGTATTTTATGATCATTCAGTGCTAGCGGGTTATGAACACCCATATGTTTTATATGATTTTGAATCTTTCAAGTGATGATTTTAGTTAAACCATGAATATTGCCATTTACTTAGTTGTTATGATCACGATGAGCAATGTTAGTTGTTATGTTCAGTTGAATTTAGTTCAGTTGAGTACCAGTGTCAATTTAGTTGGAAGTAGGATTTAGGAGCAAGCGAACCCAAGGATGGGGACTCACCTACCAGTAGAGGGTGTGGCCCTTCGAAGCAATCCCTGAGTTCCCGAACTACATAGACAACGTAGGTTTGAGATGTCTTCCTACTAGTTGAGGGTTGACACATATCTCATAAGATCACTTGCCAGTAGAGGGTGACTCCTTAGTCCCTCGGGAAAATAGATTAGTGGATCCACACAACTAGTGTTAGTACCTGTGGCATGTTACTACACCCTTCAAACTAGGTTATAGGTCTGACCTTGATTATCTCAGATTGGGGCATGTTGGTTATATGATAACTCCCATAGTCTCATACAGTAATTAGTGTATTTCAGTTCAGGTTTGCTTGACCAAGTGTATAGATTTTTAATTATTCAGTTAAATAACTTTCAGTCTTTTAGATTATAGATTATCTAAGAACGATATTTATTCTTGGTATTGCATTCTCATATATTATATGTTCATTTATTAATGCTCAGATACCTCATGTATTTTAGCCAGTCCTTATCTCATATATCAGTACATTCAAAGTACTGACTGCATACTTTTCTTTGTGCTATGTTGTCTTATAACATAGGTTAGAATGCACCATTTCTTGATAGCTCTTAGAAAATTCAGCATTACTCAGCAGTAGTAGTAGTGAGTCCTCATCCATTGAGGATTTGATTTATTTATTTAAGTTATTTTAGGACTTCCTTATGTTTAGTCTATCAGAGTTAGTTGGGGGGTTTTCCTATCAAGTCCTCATGATGTTTAGAGGCTTTCAGACAATCAGTCATATATTTTAGTATTAATAGTTGTTTCAGATAAATAGTTTGGTTTTTCCAGTATTTTATAAAATATTTCAGACATGCTTTGCTTCGTATTCTAGTATTCAGTTTTATAGTACGTTATCACTGTATCATACATTCATGTATTATATTACAGTATTACTCAGTGTTCACAACATGTACCAGTTCATGTGTTAGCTTATGGTCACTAGTGATCATAAGCACCATTTTTGTGACTAGGGGGTAGACTCAGGTGGTGACACTATTCTAGTTTTTACTGGATGGATTTTGTTTTATTTGATCTAGGGCCTACTTTTTCATATTTATTGGTTAAGTTTGATTTGGGTTTGAAATTTGTCTAGGATGTACTTGATTCTCCTATGTATATGTCTACTCTGGTTGGAGAGTCTGAGGTGGTAACCCATGTTTATCATTCTTGGTCTGTGTTATTTATGGATTTTCAAACTTGGGTAGACTTGATCATTTTAGACATATTGGACTTTGATATTATTTTGGGTATGGACTAGTTAGATTCATATCAAGTTATCTTGAACTTTAATTTTGAGGCAATGACTCTAGCCATGCCTGGGATGGATTAACTAGTATAGGAGAGTGTGTACAAGGCCAAATCAATAAAAATAATATCGTTTATTTGAGATAAAAAGATAGTCGGAAGGGGATGTTCAGGCTTTCTATCTCATCTTCATGATGTAAGTATGGGGTCTCTCTATTGAGGCAGTTCCAGTTGTTTCACAATTTTGAGAGGTACTTCCCCTAGAGTGAGCTAGTATGCCTCCAGCTAAGGATGGTAATTTTAATATTGAATTGCACTCGGGCACTCACCCAATTTATATTACTCTTTATTCCATGGCTCTGACTAAGTTGAGAGAACACAAAACTCATTTGTATTAACTTCTAGATAATGGATTTATTCATCTAAGTTCTTAGCCTTGGGGTGCTCCGGTGTTGTTTGTTTAAAAGAACTATGATAGTATAAGGAGGTTCATAGAATATAGGCAGATGAACAAGGTTACCATCAGGAATAAGTACCTTTTTTCCTATATAGATGATTTATTTTACCAGTGCTTCAGTATTATCCAAGATTTACTTAAGGCTGGGTTATCATCAACTGAAAATTTAGCATGAGGATATACCCAAGACAACCTTTAGGATTTGATATGGGAATTATGAGTTCCTTATGATGTCTTTTATGTTGACTAATGTGCCTGCAACCTTTATGAGCTTGATGAATGGTACATTCAATTAATTTTTGAGTCTTTTTTTTTATAGTTTTCATGTTGATATCTTGGTTTATTCCAGAATTAAGGAGGAACATGCAAGTCATCTTTGCATTGTTTTGAGAATTTTAAAGGAAAAGTAGTTGTATACAAATTTATCAAATTGTGAGTTTTGGTTATCTATTGCCTTTTTAGGGCATGTAGTTTTTGAAAAGGGGTGATTGTAGATCCCCAAAAGATATATGCACTTAAGAATTGGGTTTGACCTAGCTCAGTGACTGAGATTAGGGTCCTTATAGGTCTTGATATTAATTAATAAGAGTTTGTCATGAATTTCACATCTATTGATACTCTCTTCATAAAGTTGACACAGAAGGACATTCATTTGTATTGATAGATAATGTAATACCCCGTATTTCCCTAACTTTACTTAACTCTCAGTACATGATTTATCCTATATATATTTTTTTAAATACTCAGTATTTTTCAGTTTAGAGCTTACCATTACATAGGAAATTCAGTCAGCTTTCCAATGATATAAATTTCGCCCAAATTCGATATCGGGTGAAGAGTTATAGCAAATTTTGTAAAACAGTGTGCCAATTTGGCAATCAGCGCATCTTGGAGGCAGTCCAAATAGCAATTTTCATTTTCCAGTGTTCCATCGTGATCCCACCGTATCGCGCCACTAGCCATTTTCTCAATTGTCCCTTTCTAGTGTGACTCCGCAATCATAGCGCATCGCACCAAGGGGTAAATTCGTATATAGTGAAGCTCTGTGATTGTACCACATCGTGCCAAGCTCCCAAGTCCATATTGTTAATTTCCAGTGACACGATGCGATAGCGCCGCGTCGCGCCAATGGCCCAGGTCGGGAAATTTTGATGAAAATTAAAATATCATGGAAGGGCAAATAAGTCTTTTTCCCATAAATTTAATTAGTCTAGGTATGGGATTTAATCCCTAAGAACGTAATAAGGCCATTATTACTCACTTTTTCCCCAAATCACAAGGAATTGTCTCCCTAATAGAAAACCCTAGTTTTAAGAAAACAAGAATAAACTCAAGAATTCCTCCAAGAACCTTCAAGAATTAATATTTCCATGTATGTTAGGTGTTCATCTATGGTTTCCTTTCACCCATAGAGTCAAAGAATCCATTTTTAAAACTACAAGTTTATAGAATTATGATTTCCATTCTTGAAATTGATTGTACTCATGTTCATGATAGTAATTGGGTTTCAATTCATGATTAATTATAAGTCTCAATGAAATTAAAATATTTATGTGATTAATTATATGAATTTCATGCTAAACCATTGATTTACAATTGAGTATTGTATTCATGATGTTCATGTATTGGCCATTATCATGTGAACTAATCCATGCTCCCCAAGTATTTGCAAAAGTGCATATGTGAAGTAAATAGTGGAATCATGACAAGTCATTATGTGGTCCCAATCATGTACAAGTTTATGCCCTACAAGTGTTTGATAAAATGTCTCTATGAATGAATTATGAACAAGTGGACATTGTTATGCTTTTAAAGATCATGATATGTTTCACTTTCATGCTATCGAGTCTTGGGGGTAGCTAATCCTAAAAAATCTAGCTATTTACCTAGATCTACAGTAGTTACAGAATTGTCTTAGCAGTGTCACGATCAGTAGCACTCTCAATCAGTTACAGAACTCAGTAAACTCAGTCAGTTATAGAACTCAGTGAAACTCAGTATCAGTCTAGTTTAACTCAGTATAATTAGTTCAGTGTCTATTAAGTTGGGAGTAGGATTCAGCACCGAGTAAACCCAAGGATGGGGGCTCACCTGCCAATAGAGGGTGTGATCCTTAGATACAGTCCTTGCATTCCAAAACTACGTAGCTAGCATAGATTGAGACATCAACCTTCTAGTTGAGGGTTGATGAGGTGTTTTAACTTGCCAGTTGAGGGTTCCACTATTCTCATTAGAGTACCGGCTAGATGAGGGTAACTCTTTAACTTGTCTTTACTCGTGGCATGGTACTGACACCCTTCCAGCTGTGGTTATAGATTGAACCCAAAATCTATTCAGAAATTGGGTATGTCAGTTAGATGATTACTTCCTACAGTCTAAGTTTCATTCTCAGCATAGAACTCAGTTCAGTTCTACAGAATTGGGACTGTCAGGTATTGTCACTCAGTATAAAAATTCAGTTATCAATAATCTCAGATATCAATTACTTAGTATCAGAAATCAATACTCATCTTTAGTAAATGCCAGATACAATATACTCATATAAGCATAGTATTGCATACTTAGTATTACAACAGTTTCAGTTATTTATGTACTCTTACTCAGTTATTCTATATTATTCAGTCAGTTATTGTTCATGCATATGAACCCTTTCATTCAAACTTACCTAATCTAGCATACCAGTACATTTCATGTACTGATACATACTCTTTCTTTGTGCTATGATGTCTCATATCATAGGTTCGGACGCTCAGGTTCCTGACCGCGCATAGATAGATTCAAATTCAGCCAGCAGTGTCAGATTTAGTTGCAATTCCTCATCTATCAAGGATATATTTGATTTTAGTATTTCAGTAGTTGGAGTTAGTTGGGGGCTTGTCCCATCAACTCTGCTTTTAGATAGTTCAGTTAGAAGCTTTTCAGACTAGTCTATTTCAGACAGTATTAAGTATTTCAAATGTTTTCATCAGATGTTATATTTTATCAATATTTTAGATTATGAACATTACGACATTTCAGTCTATTTTCCAACATTATTTAAGTATTATTACTCAGTACTCATAGAAGATATCAGTCATGGGTTAGATTGTGGTCCTTCGGGGTCATTAGCACCGTGTAGCATTTGGGGTACATAGTCGGGGTGTTACAAACTTGGTATCAGAGCCTAAGGTTCAACAGAGTCCTAGGTAGTCTAAAATCTGCGTCTAGTAGAGTCTTATGTATATATGTGTAGCACGCCACACATATGGACGATAGGCTATGGGATATTTTAGGAAAGGTTTCCCTTCCTTTTGTATTCTTATCGTGCGAGTGAGTATGAGCTCAAGTTAAACTCTCAGTCTAATTCATTTCTTTCTTCCATTTATAGAACATGCCTCCATAAAAGAACAATAAAAGAAGAACAGGAAACTAGTCATCCCCTCAGCCCATTCAGGCAGATCCATGGATGAGCATGTCTTCCATGCAAAATTCAAAGCTGCATTCACTACTCTAGCCAATTTTGTAGCAGCTCAGAATGAAAGGCCAGCTTCTGTTCAAGCCTACCGACTGGCCAATACTGCTGCATCCAGGATTCGGGACTTCACCCGAATGAATCATCCCCTATTCTCAAGATCTAAGTCAGAAGATGATCTACAGGAGTTTTTCAATTAGGTTCAGAAAGTCACAGATATCATGGGAGCAACTTCCAGTTAGAGTGCTGAGTTAGCCAACTATTAGATGCAATATATGGCTCATACATGATTTAAGTAGTGGAAAGTAGATAGGGGCACAAATGCAGATCCTATAAAGTGAAAAGAGTTTGCTACTACATTTCTAGATAGATTCTTTTCCTTAAAAGCTGAGAGAAGCCAAGGTGTTAGAGTTCATCAATCTTAATCAAAGTAGATTGAGTGTGAAAGATTATTAACTTAAGTTTACTAAGTTATCTAGATATGCTCCCCATGTAGTAGAAGACAGTAGGTCAATAATGAGCAAGTTCGTGTCTGGGGTGTCAGAAAGTTTGGTTAAGGAGTGCAAAACAATGATGTTAATTAAGTAGATGGACAAATTCAGGTTCATGGTTCATGCTCAGAATATATAAGAGTCTAATAATAAGGAGAGTGAGGTAGAGAATGAGAGATATACAACGGGTAGCTTAAAGTTCACTCTACTTAAGTGTAATACCCATACTTTTCCTCGCTTGAAATTTTTCCCTAAGAATGATAGAAACTTTCTTTGAAAGATGAAACCATTTTTATAAATGTTGTATTTTCAAGATTTTCACATTTTGTCATGTGGAAAATTTAATAAGCTTTCCATCGATACCAAATTTTCCCAAATCCGACTCCCGGGTGAAAAGTTAGAGCCTTTTTAGTGAGATAGTGTATCACCTGAGCCATCAGCGCGTCGCGAAGACAACTTAAATGGAAATTGTCAATTTCCAGTGTTTCTGCGCGATAGTCAGTTAGTTAATGTTAGTCAGTTAGTTAGTATTGTTCATGCATATGAACCTATTGCATTAAGCCTACCTCACTTGCATACCAGTACATTTAAAGTACTGACGCATTTGCGATATGGTGTCTTATGCCATATGTTTAGAAGCATGATCTCCTGAGCATCAGTAACATCTAGTTCAGTAGACAAAGTTAGCTACGAGTCCTCATACTTCGAGGACATGATGATTACGTTACTATTTCATCTTTTAGTTTAATTCAGTTGTCGGAGTTAGTTGGGGACATGTCCTATCAACTCATTTTTCAAACAGCTTAGCGGATTTCAGACTATAGCATGTCAGAAAGTTACTTTAGATTTGTTTTGGTATTTGTTGTACCATTTTCAGACACTATTTTATCAGATGGTTATTCAGTTTTAAACCTTATAGCCTTACAACTTTTACGTATTTCACATAATTTCAGTATATTATTCAGTGCTTAGTTACAGATATCAGTCATGGGTTAGCTTGTGGTCCTTTGGGGTCATAGGCACCGTGTAGCATTTTGGGTACCAAATTCGAGGCGTTACAAACTTGGTATCATAGCCTAAGGTACAACAGTGTCCTAGGAATTCTGAAAAGCCGCATCTAGTAGAGTCTTGTACATGCGTCTGTCGTGCACCACACTTATGTGCAGGAGGCTATGAGATGTTTTAGGAACAGTTTTCCTTCTTTTATGTCTCAAGTCATGCTAAAGAAAGGTTCTCAAAGAAACTCATGTAGATTCTCCTCAAACTTCACTTATGTCAACTACACCTTAATTTCAAGGTAATAAAAACGGTGATGCTCAAAGTCCTAGAGATAGGGTTTTCTCAAAAATTCCCTGCAGACAGTTAGTATGGGATTGCCCACAAGCTCAAAAGTATCCCATTATTTCTATTATTCTCCAAAGTTGTACATCTCTTATAATTGATCATGAGAACTTAGATGTCATAAGTTACCTTCTTAGAATCCTATGATAGCATATGACCTAGAGTTAGAAGCATGAACTCATGAGTTTAGTAGTAGTAGAGTTGGGATAACATTATCCAAGTTGAACAAATTATGTATTCATGAGGATAGATCTACCAGAGTAAATCATTAGGCTTGAACAGTGAAAGCTAGAACTTAAGTTATAAATTTGATAGTAAGTATGAAGGTGTGGATGTGATTGAGGTGATATGGTATTAGTAGTCTACGATGAAATAAAAGCAGATAATGTGTTTAGTAAGGTAAGCATATTTTTAATAGAGTATAAGTAGGTGACAATAATTGCAGTTTAGTTTAGAGTCCACTAAATTGCTCACAGACTTTTGATGATGGCTTAAAGATAAGGTGGAGATGATAGATCAAGTGACCGAGTAAGATCTTAGATCCTAGTAGTAATGCTAGTTCATATAGAAAAGAAGTAAAGAAAGATGATTCCCGGCCAATCCTTATCTCAATGTAAAGTTTGGTACTTTATTCAGCATGATGCCTACGCATTCTTCACATCTCAGTTCCATGAACACAACTTATGTTCATACACTTCCTAAATAATCATGTACAATTCTAGTTCCCAGAATACGTAGTTCAGTTCTTTTCCCCACACTAAATACAAATCATGTCCCACGAATGCAGAAAACTCCAAACTCAGGTAATACAACTCATGACTTATGTACACATATCATGTTTTATAGTATACTCATCTTCCATGGCTCATTCTACACCTTTACTAATCAGTTAAATTCAGACTATGTTATGCATATCCTCAGTTTAGACCTCTTGGTGAATCCATGATATTTATATTTTATTCCTCAGGCCTCAGTCAAGCGTCGAGTTTAGTTAGTGTCCATTCATGCTTCATGTCCTCATGATTTAACCCTTCAGTGAGCTCTCATTGTTTAAAAAGTGTAGTGAAGAGCAGTTTCTTAGAAGAGAGAGAGTGGATATTTCATATTAAGACAAGATTGCTGTATGCTTATTTTACACGAGGGTGTAGTGGTGAAGATAGGCTTTAATTTCATGTTAGTGTCCAAGTAAATGGATATCAAGAGGTTGTATTTAGAAGTTAGGAAAGTACAGAGTGGAGTGTGCATTCGGATCCCTGACTTATGTCAGCCCCTATCGTGTAACTATAAGAATTCAATTGCTATCTCAGTTATCAACTACTCAGTTGTTAGCCTTCTAGTACCTCAGTTTACAAGAATATTCTAGAAACATATTATACTCTTGGTGTTGAATTCTTAAATAATACAATTACCCTTAGTTCATGCTCAGTATCTTATGTTAACCAGTCAGTCCTTATCTCCTATGCATGATTCTCTGTAGTTGCCGTCCAGTTATTCAAAACTAAGTATAGTTCAGTCTTACACGCCCAATATTCAGCTATCAGCTATCCAGTTAATCAGATAAGTTAGTGTATTTATGTACTCGTGTTCAGCATCCATGTGAATCTTTTCAGTAGCCTCAGTTACAGTACAAGAGACTTAGTCATTTCATCCTAAATAGTGTTCGTAGGCCCTAACTCTTCTTACCAAACTTTAGCCATGTGATGATTTTCTTATTCAGCTATCTTGTTTAGACAAGGCCAAGGTTTCCTTGTGCCCTATAGTCATTAGAACTCTAGATAAAGAGTGTCATAGAAACACTCTAATTGAGCATAAGTTTTTAGCATGTGTAATACCTCGATCATTTCTTAAGCCTAAATCCATCTTTTAAGTGGATATGAATGACTTCCAAAGTGATTGATATTTAAACCATGTTGTATTTCTATAATTTATAATTTTGGTAATGTATAGGTTTTAATAAGATTTCTATCGATACCAATTTTATCAAAATCTGACATCGGATGAGTGAGTTATGGCCGTTTTACTCAACGATTTCTGATAGCCCAGGTTTGACGGTCGTCCTGGTAGACCATCAGGTCCCTGGTGGACCGTCAAGTTCCCCATCAAGCTGAGGTAGTGACTCTTTTTTCAGGCCATCGTGCGACGGCCAAGTTGGTGGACCATCAAAAAGTTGACGGACCGTCAAGGGGTCTGTCAGGTCGAGATAGAATATCTCATTTCTGGCCCTCGAGTGACGGATGACTTGGTGGACCGTCAGTTTCCTGATGGACCATCACTTCGACTATCACATCGAGGGAGGACGTTCCAGTTTTGGAACTCGAGTGACGGAAGATCTGGTGGACCGTAAGGAGATTTGACGGACCGTCAGATTGACCGTCACAGGCCCCGATCAACAAATTTCAGTTTTAAAAAAAGAGGGTATTTTGGTCATTTCCTCCCCATGTGGTCATATATACATATAAAAGTGGACAAGATCCACTCATTTTCCTTCTCCTTTCTCTTCCAATCTTCGAAGAATCTCCTAGAAACTAGGGTTTCTACAAGATCCAAAATCTAAATCCTCTTCCAAGAAATTCAGAGAATCTTCCATGAATTTCTCCAAGTTGTTCAAGAACTAAGTTTCCCAAGTCAAAGGCATCAAGAATCTTTTCCTAAAAGTGTGAGAAGATTTCCAAACAAATTTCCACATCTTCAAATCAAAATCCAAGGTATGTAGGGTTTGAACAAGGACACTCCTTTCGTTCTTGTACCTAAAGATTTAATTTCTACTATTGATTTACATGATCTTGCAAGTGGGTTTACACCCAAATTTCTTTATGTATTATTTATGAGACTTGAGTTGAATAAGCTTGATATTTATGATTATTTCACCATCATGCTTCTTAAATTGAGAATTTATTCCATGAGATGTATATTGTCATTATATACTGATGATTTCTAAGTGATTTATGATAAGTGTCAAGATTTGTGTTTTTCTATGAGAAATTTGACTATTAAATATATATATATATATCGATATTTGAATTGAAAGTCAAGAATGAGTTTGATGATGTTTCCTTGAAGCTTTTGCATTTGAAATGATTTGATAAGCAAATGAACTTGATTTTGAGAAACATTGTTTGGATTTGAGTCGAGTTAGGGATCCACAGTGGTATATGATTTACCGATGAGATATACTGTTGTTTTGGTGATCATGATAGACCCATGAGTTGATATTGATTGAGGTGGATTTCCTAACGCATTCCGAGTTGAGTCTGGGAGGAGTATTTAGCACCGAACGGGAAATTTGGTAGTTCTCCAGAACTATGTGCCACCATAGGATTGATGTTGATAATTGTGGGCCAAAGGACATGTATGAGATTGTGATGATAAGATTGAGGTTGTACTCCCAGGGAAGAGTACGACACCCCTGCTAATGTGGGGTTCTTTACTTAGGAAGGCAAAGCGTTGGACTCTATGAGGCTCACATGGAGTAGTTATATCGGTTATAAGAAACTTCCAAACCCATAATGATCTAAATACCTTGAGTTACCGAGTTACTCTAAATCATGAGTCAAAGATTTTGAGTTGAGTTAAATGATTTACAAGATTTATGAAGCATATGTTATTATTGATGACTTTCGAAAATGATGTTTTAGATAATTCAAGCGAAGAGAGTTTTTATTGTCATCATGCATGATTTTCTTATACATTTATGATATTATTTAAAATGTTGCATCCAGCCACACATACACAGTACATTCCCAAGTACTGACTCCCATACTCTTTTGTATTATATATTTCCTTGTGATATAGGTTTAGGTGCTCAGTCTCAGCAACGACAGTGATTTTTGAGTACCTTCATCTTCATTTCTACGGTTGGTGAGTACTCATGGTTCAAGGACCTATGTTCATGATTTTTGTCTTGCTAATTGATGGTTGTTTATTTTTTCATTCAGTATGAGTCAGTTGGGGATCTGTCCCAATGACTCTTCAATCTTATGTAGTAGAGGCTTTGTCAAACTAGAGTACCAGTATGTATAGAACTTTAATATTTTGATTGTACAGAGCACTATTACTTCGTATTGCACTCTGTTCATGACATGGTTATTTCACTTTATGTTAGCATGATTTGCGTTATAGTGAGTTCGGAAAGTGATGACAGGCTTAGAGGGTTAGCCTTGGGCCATGTGTGACCTTAAGCACCGTGTGACGTCTCGAGATAAGTTCTTGGGGCATTACAAGCTTGGTATCAGAGCCTAAGGTTCAAGGAGTCCTAGGGAGTTTGAGAAGCCGCGTTACGTAGAGGCTTGATCATCGGTGTGTAGTGCGCCACATCTATGAGAAAGAGGCTACGGGACATTTTAGGAAAAGTTGATCTTTTCTTGCAAGAGTCTATCGTGGCTAAGACTATTTCTCTCTGTGGTTAATTCGTGCTCTCTTATGACAGAAAATGCCTCTTCATAGATCTCGTAAAAATAATGAACGACCTTAACCCGTTGATCCTTTAGGTGATACGGTGTCCCATGCCAAATTTCAGGCAGCTTTCCAAGCGCTAGCCTAGGCGGTCACCGCCAACTCTCAAGCTAACACCCATGTTACTGTTCTACCTCCGCAAGGGAATAATTCTACTTCAACCCGAGTTCGTGACTTTATGCAAATGAATCCACCTGAGTTCTTTGGGTCGAAAGTAGGTGAAGACTTGCAAATATATTTAGATGAAGTGAGAAAGATCACTTAGATTATGCACGTGACTGAGGAGAAGAATGTTAAATTGGATACCTATCGAATGAAAGATGTTGCTTATGATTGGGTGGAGATGTGGAGGAAGAGTAGAGGGGAGAATGATACTCTTGTGACTTGGCAATTATTCCAAGATGCCTTCTTAGATAGATTCTTTCCCCCGGAGCTGAGGGAAGAAAAATTTGAAGAATTTATGAACTTGAGACAGGGCCCGATGACAATTAAGGAGTATTGCCATAATTTTAATCAGTTATCTAAGTATGCTCCCGGTATAATCGCTGATTCTAGAACTAGTATGAGTAAGTTCTTGGCGGGTGTATCTGGATATGTTATGAAAGAGTGTAGATCCGCTGTGCTTAATAGGGACATAGACCTTTCAAGACTAATGATTCATGCTCAGCAGATTGAAGCAAACAAAGTAAAGGAAAGAGAGAGAGTAAGAGGGAATAAGAGAGTAAGATCAGAGAAGCAAGGGTATAGTCAGGCTAGATTTTCTAGAGGGATCCGCCCTCAGTTCCAGATCCGTTCTCTTATGCCAGCAAATTCATCAACCAGTACTCCTGCATTCAAAAATAGGCCGGAGCAGGGTAATAGGCCTACTATGTCCAGGTCCTAGGACAGTTTAAGTAATAGACCTCGTCCTCCCTCATGTATAAATTGCGGTAGAGACCATCTCAGTGAGTGCTTAGTTGGTCAGCGGGGTTTCTTTGGTTGTGGTAAGTTAGGCCACAAATTAATGGATTACCCTTATGCTAGACAGGGGAGCGACGATATTCGTCCCCAGAGTCAGGATATTAGTAGTACATCCCCTGTAGTTCATCTTACTCCTCTTCAGGGTACCTCGTCTAGTACTGCAGGTGGTCAGCGCCAGAATCACTTTTATGCTATACCACCCCACCAGGAGCATGAGGATTCACGAGATATTGTTACTGGTATGCTTCGTGTATTTCATTTCGATGTGTATGTGTTGCTGGACCCTGGGTGAAGTCTTTCTTATGTGACTTCATTGGTGGCTGTGAATTTTGAAATCAGTGCTGAAAAGATTTCCGAGCCTTTTATAGTCTCTATACCAGTGAGTGAATCTATTGTTGTTAAGCAAGTATATAAGAAGTGTCCTATCACTATTCTTAATAGAGTCATGTTTGCAGATTTGATTGAGCTAGACATGGTTGATTTTGATATTATACTGGGTATGGATTGGCTACACTCTTGTTATGCGTATATAGACTGTCGTACCCGAGTAGTCAAGTTTTAGTTTCCCAATGAGCCAGTTTTTGAGTGGTACGGAAATTCTGTATCTCCTAAAAGTCATTTCATATCCTATCTAAAAGCTTAGAAATTGATATCTAAGGGTTGTATCTATCATTTAGTTCGAGTTAAGGACACTAAGTCTGAGACTCCAACTATCCAGTCTCTTAGTGTTGTCAATGAGTTTTCTGATGTTTTCCCGAAAGATCTCCCAGGGGTACCTCCCGATAGAGAGATAGAATTTGGAATTGATCTTCTCCCTGATACACATCCTATTTCTATTCCTCGGTATTGTATGGCCCCCGCAGAACTTAAAGAGTTGAAAGAGCAACTCAAATATCTTCTTGATAAGGGTTTTATAAGGCCTAGTGTGTATTCCTGGGGTGCACCCGTGCTATTCGTGCGAAATAAAGATGGTTCATTACGCATGTGCATTGACTATCTCCAGCTTAACAAGGTCACAGTCAAGAACAAGTACTCTCTTCCTAGAATTGATGACCTATTTAATCACTTGCAAGGTGCCAGCTACTTCTCAAAAATAGATTTGAGATCCGGTTATCACCAACTTAAAGTCAGAGAGTATGATATTCTAAACACGGCTTTCCACACTCGTTATGGTCATTTTGAATTCATGGTCATGTTCTTCGGGCTAACGAATGCCCCGACAACTTTTAT
The DNA here is from genome assembly GCA_030864215.1 of Capsicum pubescens. Classification (NCBI taxonomy): domain Eukaryota; kingdom Viridiplantae; phylum Streptophyta; class Magnoliopsida; order Solanales; family Solanaceae; genus Capsicum; species Capsicum pubescens. The sequence goes on along the minus strand of CM061538.1, from coordinate 211,466,447 downwards.
GGACCTCATGAATTGAGTGTTCAGATAGTACCTGGATATGTTCATTATTGTGTTCATAGATGATATTCTTGTATACTTCCGAAGTTAGAACGACCATGCAGATCATCTTCGAATTGTCTTACAGACCCTTAGGGATCAACAATTATTTGCCAAATTTAACAAGTGTGAATTCTGGCTAAGGTCAGTTGCTTTTCTGGTTCATATTATTTCTTCTGATGGTATTCGAGTTGATCCTCAAAAGGTAGAAATGGTGAAAAATTGGCCTAGACCTATTTCCCTATCTGATATTAGGAGTTTTTTTAGGTCTAGCTGGCTACTACCATCGTTTTGTAGAAGGTCTCTCTTCCATTGCTGTTTCTTTGACCCGATTGACCCAAAAGAAGGTTAAATTCTAATGGTCAGATTCTTGCAAGAAGAATTTTCAGGAGTTGAAGACTCGACTCACTTCAGCCCCTGTGATGGCCCTGCCTAATGGTGTAGATGATTTTGTGGTATATTATGATGTTTCCAGAATTTTGTTGGGTTGTGGTTGATGTAGAAGGGTAAGGTTATAGCCTATGCCTCCCAACAGTTGAAACCTCATGAAAAGAATTATCCGACCGATTACCTCGAGTTAGTTGCAGTGGTTTTTTCTTTGAAAATTTGGAGACACTATTTGTACAGTGTTCATGTTGATGTCTTTACGGATCATAAGAGTTTACAATATGTGTTCACTCAGAGAGAGTTGAATCTTCGACAGAGGCGATGGTTAGAATTACTAAAATATTACGATATGAGTGTGTTATATCACCCGGGCAAGGCCAATGTAGTGGCAGATGCTCATAGAAGGTCGTCCATGGGTAGTGTAGCACATGTCGAGAAAGATAAGAGGGACATAGCCCGTGAAGTGCATCATATTGCTAGGTTAGGTGGTAGATTTCTTGACTTAACTGAGGGTAATGCTTGGGTCCAAAATAGTTTTGAATCTTTCCTAGTTTCTGAAGTAAAGGAGAAACAGGATACAGATTCTCGTTTGGTCGAACTAAAAGAATCAGTTAAAGACCAAAAGGTTGAGGTTTTCTCCTAAGGGGGAGATGGTGTATTGAGATTTTAGAATAAATTATGTGTTCCTGATGTTGATGATCTGCGGCAGAGAATTATGGCTCATGGCGCGCGGTATTCTATTTATCCCAGTGCTACCAAGATGTACCACGATTTGTGGGAAATTTATTGGTGGAATGGTATGAAAAAAGATATAGCAAAGTTCATAGAAAAGTGTGCCACTTTCCAGTAGGTAAAGATAGAACACCAGAGACCCGATGGTGTGATGCAGGAATTTAACATTCCTACTTGGAAGTGGGAAGTGGTGAACATGGATTTCGTGACCGGTTTACCTCTCTCTCATTGTCATCACGATTTTATTTGGGTCGTTGTAGACAGGTTCACTAAGTCAGCATATTTTCTTCCAGTACATACATATTTCACTGCGGAGGACTATGCTAAGATGTATATTCGAGAGTTAGTCAGGTTGCATGGAGTTCCGTTGTCTATCATCTCCGATAGAGGTACTCAGTTTACTTTCCAGTTTTGGAGAGCCTTCCAGAAGGGTCTTGGCACCCAAGTTCATCTTAGCTCCGCTTTTTATCCGCAGACAGACGGTCAGGCTGAGAGGACTATTCAGAATTTGGAGGATATGTTGAGGTCTTGTGTTCTTGATTGCAAAGGATGTTGGGATGAACATTTACTATTGATTGAATTTTCTTACAATAATAGTTTTCATGCTAGCATTGGAAAGAATCCATTTGAAGCTTTGTATGAGAGAAGATGTAGATCGCCCATAGGTTGGTTTGAAGTAGGTGAAACTGCTAAGATTGGACCTGATGCTGTATATGAGGCTATGGAGAAAGTTAAGTTAATTTGGGAGAGGTTAAAGACAGCCTAGAGTCGTCAGAAGTCGTATGCATATGTGAGAAGAAGAGCTCTTGAGTTTGAAGTCGATTTGGTGTGTTTGAAAATCTCACCCATGAAAGGGGTGAAAAGATTTGGACAGAAAGGGAAGCTAAGTCCCAGATATGTTGGCCCTTATACAGTTTAGGATCGTGTTGGGAGAGCAGCTTATGAGGTTGAGTTTCCTACAGAATTGTCAGCTGTCCATCCTATGTTTCATGTTTCTATGCACAAGAAGCACATTGGAGACTCTATTGTTGTTGATCCGTCGGAAGGTTGTGATGTTCAGGATAGATTTTTATATGATGAAATCCTGATTGAAATCCTAGATTATCAAGTCCGTAGTCTGAGGAACAAGGAAGTTCCCTTGGTTAAAGTTCTGTGGCGAAATCAATCAGTAGAGGGTGCTACTTGGGAAGCAGAACCTGACATGCGAGCTAGTTACCCTCATCTTTTCTGCACGAGTTCGAATCAAGCTGAAGGTACTATTCCCTTAATTCAGTTTCCTCCTAATCTAATGTATTCAACTATATGGTTATTCCCTCTACGATTTATGTATTTGGAGAAGTACTCAAAAGTTTAGAGTAATGTGAGCCCTTAGGTGTGAGTCATTCCATCTATACTTCCTCATTTTCTCTTGTTCTTGTCCTATTTGGCAACATTCGAGGATGAATGTGTCCAAGGGGGAGATATTGTAATACCCCGATCGTTTCTTAAGCCTAAATCCATCTTTTGAGTGGATATGTATGAATTCCAAAGTGATTGATGTTTAAACCATGTTGTATTTCTCTAATTTCTACTTTTTTTAATGTAGATCATTGAATAATCTTTCCATCGATACCAATTTTATCAAAATCCGACATCGGATGAGTGAGTTATGGCCGTTTTACTTAATAGTATCGGATCGCCCAGGTTTGATGGTCGACTGGTGGACCGTCAGGTCCTTGGTGGACCGTCAAGTTCCCCGTCAAGATGAGGCAGTGAATCATTTTTTAGGCCATCGTGCGACGGCCAAGTTGGTGAACCATAAAAAAGTTGACGAATCGTCATGGGGTCCGTCAGGTCGAGACAAAATGTCTCATTTCTGGCCCTCGAGTGACGGACAACTTGGTGGACCGTCAGTTTCCTGATGGACCGTCACTTTGACCGTCATGTCGAGGAAGAATGTTCCAATTTTGGCACTCAAGTGACGGACGATCTGGTGGACCGTTAGGAGACTTGACAGACTGTCGATCGACCATCACAGGCCCCGATCAACAAATTTCAGCATTTTCAAAAAATAGGGCATTTTGGTCATTCTCTCCCCATGTGGTCTTATACATATATCAAAATGGAGAAGAGTCACTCATTTTCCTTCTCCTTTCTCTTCAAATCTTCCAAGAATCTCCTAGAAACTAGGGTTTCTACAAGATCCAAAATCCAAATCCTCTTCCAAGAAATTCAGAGAATCTTCCATGAATTTCTCCAAGTTGTTCAAGAACTAAGTTTCCCAAGTCAAAGTCATCAAGAATCTTGGCCTAAAAGTGTAAGAAGAGTTCCAAACAAGTTTCCACATCTTCAAATCAAAATTCAAGGTATGTGAGGTTTGAACAAGGACACTCCTTTGGTTCTTGTGCCTAAAGATTTAATTTCTACTATTGATTTACATGATCTTGCATGTGGGTTTACACCCAAATTTCTTTATGTATGATTTATGAGACTTGAGTTGAAGAAACTTGATATTTATGGTTATTTCACCATCATGCTTCTTAAATTGAGTATTTATTCCGTGAGATGTATATTGTCATTATATATTGATGATTTCTAAGTGATTTATGATAAGTGTCAAGATTTGTCTTTTTCTATGAGAAATTTGACTATTGAATATATATATATATATATCGATATTTGAATTGAAAGTCAAGAATGAGTTTGATGATGTTTCCTTGAAGCTTTGGCATTTGGAATGATTTGATAAGCAAATGTACTTGATGTTGAGAAACATTGTTTGGATTTGAGTCGAGTTAGGGATACACTGTCATATATGATTTACTGATGAGATATACTATTGTTTTGGTCATCATGATAGACCCATGAGTTGATATTGATTGAGGTGTATTTCCTAACGCATTTTGAACTGAGTCTGGGAGGAGTATTTAGCACCGAGCGGGGATTTTGGTATTTCCCCAGAACTACGTGCCACCATAGGATTGATGTTGGTAATTGTGGGCCAAAGGCCGAGTATGAGATTGTGATGATGAGATTGAGGTTGTACTCCCTGGAAAGAGTACAATACCCCTGCCAATGTGAGGTTCTCTCCTTAGGAGGGCAAAGCGTTGGATTCTATGCGGCTCACATGGAGTAGTTATGTTGGTTATCTGAAACTCCCAAACCCATAATAATCTAATTACCTTGAGTTACTGAGTCACTCTAAGTCATGAGTCAAAGTTTTTGAGTTGAGTTAAATGATTTACGAGATTTATGAAGCATATGTTATTACTGATGACTTCCAGAAATGATGTTTTGGATAATTCAAGCGAAGAGAGTTGTTATTGTCAGCATGCATGATTTTCTTATACATTTATGATATTATTTAAAATGTTGCATCCACCTCTACATATTCAGTACATTCCCAAGTACTGACTCCCATACCCTTTTGTATTCTATATTTCCTCGTGATATAGGTTCAGCTGCTCAGTCTCAACAGCGACAATGATTTTTGAGTACCTTCATCTTCATTTCTATGGTTGGTGAGTCCTCATGGTTCGAGGACCTATGTTCATGATTTTTGTCTTGCTAATTGATGGTTGTTTATTTTTCCATTCAGTATGAGTCAGTTGGGGATCTTTCCCAATGGCTCTTACGTCTTATGTAGTAGAGGCTTTGTCAGACTAGAGTACCAGTATGTACAGAACATCAGTATTTTGATTGCACAGAGCACTATTACTTCGTATCGCAGTATGTTCATGACATGGTTATTCCTCTTTATCTTAGCATGATTTGCGTTATAGTGAGTTCTGAAAGTGATGAGAGGCTTAGAGGGTTAGCTTGGGGATACATGTGATCTTAAGCACCGTGTGACATCTCGGGATGGGTTCTTGGGGCGTTACAACATGAGTTAGTCAATAAAACCAGAATGTCAGTCTATCAGTCAGATGAACAAGTTTGCATGGTTTGGGTTTTCGTGCTTTCCATCTAGATGTACTATCTTAAGCCTTATGAATGTAACCATTATAAGATGAACCGACTAGATAGATGTAAGCTCAACCCAGTTCCTGTATCATGCTTCAGTTTCAGATCCTAGATATTCAGTTAAGACTCATCTCATGGATGCCTTGTGTATCGCTTTGGATTTCTAAGCGACTCAGCCAAGTTAGTATTTATTGAGGGGCCTAGAGTACCTAGGGGGAGATACACTATAAATCCCCCAAGCTTTCATAACATAAGAATGCCAATCTCTTTTCACGTAATGAATCCAGTTTGGAGTAAGGGGTACTCATAAGTTGACCCTCAAGCTCCAACTTCAGTGGTACTCCATTTATTTAAGACTCAGTTAAGTTCATGCTCCACGTTTCAGTCTCAGCTATGTCCTCATGTTCCTGTTCATGCATACTTCTAGAATAATCATGGGTCATCAGTGCCTTTCAGTCACGTAACAGTTTTCTTAAACTTACTTAGTTCCATGTTCAAACTACCATTACAAACTTGGTATTCAGTTCATGCTCAGATCCCCATTACAAACATGGTACTAAGTACTCTTGCATATTCAGTCGTGCATTCAAATACCAGTTCAGTTATGTAATCATGCATTAGACATGGATTCTCACCGCGAGAAATTCAGTTCATCAGAAAATTCAGTCATGTATTCATAAGTGAAATATCTATGTATAAGATATGTATGAATTCAGCTTATCAGTCATGCATCAGGCATGCATTTTCAGAATGTTATATTCAACTCTTCAGTCATGTCAGTCATGAGATCATGTTTCATTTATTCATGTTCAATAGGTACTTCAGTTCATCTTCTCCTCTCTCACTCAATCTCATTCGAGGATGAATGTTCTAAAGGGGGAGATATTGTAATACCCGTACTTTTCCTAGCGTGAAATTTTTCCTCAAGAATGTTAGAAGCTTTCTTTGAAAGATGAATCAAATTTTATAAATGTGGTATTTTTAAGATTTTCACTTTATTTCATGTGGGAAATTCCATAAGCTTTCCATCGATACCAAATTTTCCCAAATTCGACACCCGAGCGAAGAGTTAGAGCCTTTTTAGTGAGATAGTGTATCACCTGAACCATTAGCGCATCACCGAGCCAGCTTAAATGGCAATTGTATATTTGCAATATTGCTCCGCGGTAGTGGCTCAAACAAGGTGGCAACACGATATCTCCGCGTCGCGCCACCATGCAGATTCCCAATTGTCTAGTTCCAGTGACTTGGCGCGATAGTGGCGCGTCGCGCCAAGGATGAAAATTGGGAAATTTTTACAAGAATTAAAATATGTGTCCTAGGGTTAAAAGTGTCAATTTCCCTACCCTATATAAGCTCAAAAACATGGATTTGAGCCTCCATTACACAAAAATATACTCTATTCTCTCAAAATCCTATGAAGAACACATTAGGGTTTTTCATAGAATATTCAAGTTCAAGAATTTCCTCTGTCAATCTTCGTGTATTTACGAACCAAGGTATGCGTAGTGTTCATTCATGGACTCTTTACATCCATGAAGACCAAGAATCTCTTTTCCAACTTCAAGTTTATGGATTTCTTTATGAGTTTGATGTTGGGTTTGTTTTGTTCATGTTGAGAATGATTAATTGAATTCTAATCCATGTTGGGTGATCAATTTTATGTGCAACTGATTAGTATAGATGTATATTCATGTGAACTTACGATTAAACCCTATAATGATGTAATTATAATTTTGAATCATGATGTCTAATTGTTTTACAATGTTGTTTACATATACTACGCCTACCATGTGTTTGATTAAATGCGTATCTGAAGGAAAAGTGCCCAACTAGCATGATATTATGAAATCCCCATTTATGTACAAGTTTATGCATATCACATGTTTGATGAAGTGCTTTAATATATTAATTATGAATTGTGTTGTTGGTCATGTGTTCGAGTAAGTCATGTAATGTCAGTTTCTTTCCATCAAGTCCTGGGGGTACTTGTACCCGACAACTTATTTGTATGCCTAGAGCCATGTCATGTTTTCACGATACTCCTAGAAAAGTTACAATCCATAGAACTCAGTTATTCATGTGACTCAGGAAATCTCAGAAATCTCAATAATCTCAGTAGTTTAGTAACCTCCGTGATCTCAGTATTCCCAGTAAGTCTCAGTAACTTCAGTACTCTCAATCAGTCCTCAAATCTCAGAAGCATTCCATTGGTCAATGGAACTCAGTAAATCCAGTTTTAGCTCCACAAAATGATACCAATAGTTAATCAGTCCACTTTAGTTAATCAATTTAGTGTCTATTCAGTTGGGAGTAGGATTCAACACCTAGTGAACTCAAGGATGGGGACTCACCTGTTATTTAGTGGAGGGTGTGATTCTTTGAAACAATCCTTGTGTTCTAAAACTACTTAGCCAGCGTAGGTTGAGATACACCCTACGCGTTTAGGGATATACATATATACATCTTATTTGGGTTACCTACTAGGAGGGGTTGACAGAAGAGCTCCCTGACAACGAGGGTATACTTATAGACAGTCTTTACCCGTGGCCCAATATTGATACCCTTCCAGTTGGGGTAACAGGTTGGACCCCACCAGTTTAGTTCTGCGTATGTCGGTTAGATAATTACATCCCACAGTCTCCGTCTTAGTCTCAGTAAAAGAACTCAGATAGTTCTTCAAATTTTATGACTGTCAGATACAGTCAAATTCAGATACAGTACAGACTCAACTAGTTCCATTAGATTCAGGACTGTTAGATACAGTCATTGATGTTATCAGTTATCAAAACTCATATCCTCAATATTCATCTTTAGAACTGTCAGATACAGTCAACCAGACCAGTTCTTCATAATAAAAACTATCAAAAGTAGTTATTCATGTATCAGTAACATAGTATCAGTCCCTTAGAAATCAGTAATTCAATATTATTAGTAAACTCAATAGTCAAAACTTAGCATTCAGTCCTATCACGATGTCATTTATAGTTATGCATGCATGCATGTATTCTAAAGTTTATGTTAGTTAGTCAGTTAGTATTGTTCATGAATATGAACCTATTGCATTAAGCCTACCTCACTTGCATACCAATATATTCAAAGTACAGACGCATTTGCGCTATGTTGTCATATGCCATATGTTTAGAAACACGATCTCCAGAGCATCAGTAACATCCAGTTCAGTAGTCAGAGTTAGCTGTGAGTCCTCATCCTTTGAGAACATGATCATTACAATACTATTTCAGCTTTCAATTTAATTCAGTTTTCGAAGTTAGTTGGGTACATGTCCCATCAACTCTATTTTCAGACAGTTTAGAGGCTTTCAGACAATAGCATGTCAGCTAGTTACTTTAGATTTGTTTAGGTATTTGTTGTACCATTTTCAGACATTGTTTTATCAGATGGTTATTCAGTTTTGAACCTTATGGCCTTACAACTTTTACGTATTTTGCATAATTTTAGTATATTATTCAGTGCTTAGTTACAAATATCAGTCATGGGTTAGCTTGTGGTCCTTTGGGGTCATAGAAACTGTGTAGCATTTTGGGTACTAGATATGGGGCGTTATAAACTTGGTATCATAGCCTAAAGTTCAATAGTGTCCTAAGAAATCTGAAAAGCCGCATCTAGTAGAGTCTTTTACATGCGTGTGTAGTGCACCACACTTATGTGCAGGAGGCTATGAGATGTTGTAGGAACAATTTCCCTTCTTTCATGTCTCAGGTCATGCTATAGAAAGGTTCTCTAAGAAACTCATGTAGATTCTCCTCATGCTTCACTTATGTCAACTTCACCTTTATTTCAAGGTAACGAAAATGGTGATGCTCAAAGTCCTAGAGATAGGTCTTTCTCAGATAGTTCCTGCAGACAGTTAGTATGGGATTTCCCACAAGCTCAAAAGTATCCCATCAGTTCTATTATGCTCCAAAGTTTTACATCTCTTATTCATGATTATAAGAACTCATATGTCATCAGGTCCCTTGTTAGAATCCTATAATAGCATATGACCTAGAGTTAGAAGCATGAATTCAAGTGTTTAGCAGTAGTAGAGTTGGGATAACATTATCCAGGTTGAACAAATTATGTATTCATAGGGATAGATGTACAAGAGTAAATCATTAGGCTTGAACAGTGCAATCTAGAACTTAAGTTATTAATTTGATAGTAAGTATGAAGGTGTGGATCTAACTGAGGTGATGTGGTATTAGTAGTCTATGAAGAAACAGTAGCAGATAATGTGTTTTGTAAGGTAAGCATGTGTCGAACAGAGTATAAATAGCTGACAATGATTGCAGGCTAGTTCAGAGTTTAGTAAAGTGCTCACAGACTTTTGATGATGGCTTAAAGTTAAGGTGGAGATGATAGATCAAGTGACCGAGTAGGCTCTTAGATCCTAGTAGTAATGCCAATTCAAATAGAAAAGAATTAAGGGAAAATGATTCCCGACCCATCCTTATCTCAATGTAAAGTTTGGTACTTCAGTCAGCATGATGCCTACACATGCTTTACATCTCGGTTCCATGAACACAACTTATATTCATATGCTTCCTAAAGAATTATGTACAATTCTAGTTCCCAGCATACGTACTTCAGTTCTATTCCCTACAGTAATACAAATCATGTCCCACGAATGCAGAAAACTCCAAACTCAGGTCATACAGCTCATGACTTATGTACATATATCATGTTTTACAGTATACTCAACTTCCATGGCTCTTTCTACGCCTCTACTAATCAGTTAAATTCAGACTATGTTATGCATATCCTTAGCTTAGGCCTCTTGGTGAATCCATGATATTTATATTCTATTCCTCAAGCCTCAGTCAAGCATCGAGTTTAGTTAGTGTCCATTCATGCTTCATGTCCTCTTGATTTAACCCTTCAGTGAGCTCTCATTATGAAAACAATGTAGTGGAGAGCAGTTGCTTAGAAGGGAAAGATTGGATATTTCATATTAAGATAAGATTGTTGCATGCTTATTTTACATGATGGTGTAGTGGTGAATATAGGCTTGAATTTCATGTTAGTGTGAAAGTAAATGGATAGCAAGAGGTTGTATTCAGATCCCTGACTTATGTCAGCCCCTGTCGTGTAACTATCAGAATTCAGTTGCTATCTCAGTTATAGTTTTAGTGTTCAGTACTTAGTAATCAATGTTCAGTTTCAGAATTAAGCATTTCAGTATCAGTGTAAACCTTAGTTATCAGAAACCAGTATTCAGTCCCAATTAAAGTCTTAGTTATGGTTATACTCTCAATTACCATCTTATCTATAATCTCATTCCCAGTCCTAGTTCAGTAATTAGTTAGGCAACTCAGTTCAGTTTTGGGTTTACTCGACCATAGCCTACAGGTATCAGCTACTCAATTGTCAGCCTTCCAGTACCTCAGTTTACAAGACTGTTCTAGAAATATATTATACTCTTTGTGTTTTATTCTCAAATAATACAATTACCCTCAGTTCATGCTCAGTATCTTATGTCAACCAGTCAGTCATTATCTCCTATGCATGACGCTCCGCAGTTGAAGTCCAGTTATTCAAGACTAAGTATAGTTCAGTCTTACACGCCCAGTATTCAGCTATCAGCTATACAGTTAATCAGATAAGTTAGTGTATTTATGCACTCGTGTTTAGTACCCATGTGAATCTTTTCAGTAGCCTCAGTTGTAGTGCTAGAGACTTAGTCATATTATCTTAAATAGTGTTCGTAGGCCCTAACTCATTTTACTAAACTTTAGCCATGTGATGATTTTCTTATTCATCTATCTTATTTAGACAAGGCCAAGATTTCCTTACGCCCTATAGTCATTAGAACTCTAGAGAAAGAGTTTCATAGAAACAATCCAATTGAGCATAAGTTTTTAGCATGAGTTAATCCATAAAACTAGAAAGTTAGTGTATCAGTCAGACGGATAAGTTTGCATGGTTTGGGTTTCTATCCCTTCTATCTAAATGTACTATCTTAATCCCCATGAATGTAACAATTCTAAGATGAACCGACTAGATATATGCAAGCTCAGCCCAGTTCTGTATCATGCTTCAGTTTCAGATCCCAGATATTCAGTTAAGACTCAGCTCGTAGATGCCTTGTGCATCGCTTCAGTTTTCTCAACAACTCAGCCAAGTTAGTATTATTTGAGGGGCATAGCGTCCCAAAGGGAAGATACACTATAAATCCCCAAGATTTCATAACATAAGCATGCCAATCTCTTTTCATGTAATGAATCCAGTTTGGAGTAAGGGGTACTCATAAGTTGACCCTTAAGCTCCAACTTCAGTGGTACTCCACGTATTTAAGACTCAGTTCAGTTCATGCTCCACGTTTCAGTCTCAGTTATGTACTCATGTTCCCATTTATGCATACTTCTAGCATAATCATGGGGTCATCAGTGCCTTTCAGTTACGTAATAATTTTCTTAAACTTACACAGTTCCATGTTCAAACTACTATTACAAACTTGGTATTCAGTTCATGCTCAGATCCCCATTACAAACATGGTACTAAGTACTCTTGCATATTCAGTCATGCATTCATATACCAGTTCAGTTATGTAATCATGCATTAGACATGCATACTCACTGCGAGAAATTCAGTCATGTATTCATAAGTCAAATATCCATGTATCAGATATGCATGAATTCATCTTATCAGTCATGCATTAGACGTGCATTTTTAGTATGTTATATTCAACTCTTAAGTAATGTCATTCATGAGATCATGTTTTAGTTATTTATGTTCAATAGGTATGTCAGTTCATGTTCTCCCCTCTTACTCAATATCATTCAAGGATTAATGTTATAAAGGGGGAGATATTGTAATACCCGTAGTTTTCCTAGCTTTGAATTTTTCCTCAAGAATGTTAGAATATCTCTTCAAAAGATGAATCCACTTTTATAGATATGGTATTTTCAAGATTTTCACTTTTTTTCATGTGGGAATTTCCATAAACCTTCCATCGATACCAAATTTGTCCAAATCCGACACCCGGGCAAAGAGTTAGAGCCTTTTAAGTGAGATACTGTATCACCTGAACCATTAACGCAACACCGAGCACTCTTAAATAGAAATTGTCAATTTCCAGTATTGCTCTATGGTAGTGGCACATCGCGCCAAAATTACAAGACTCAAACAAGGTGGCAACACGATAGCTCCGCATCGCGCCACCATGCAGATTCCCAATTATCTAGTAACAATGACTTGGTGTAATAGTGGCGCGTCACGCCAAGGATGAAAATTGGGAAATTTTCACAAGAATAAAAATATGTGTCCTAGGGTTAAAAGTGTCAATATCCCTAACCTATATAAGCTCAAAAACACTGATTTGAGCCTCTATTACACCAAAATATACTCTATTCTCTCAAAATCCTCTCAAGAACACATTATGTTTTTTCATAGAAGATTCAAGTTCAAGAATTTCATCCGTAAATCTTTGTGTATTTACAAACCAAGGTATTCATAGTGTTCATTCATGGACTCTTTACGTCCATGAATCCCAAGAATCTCTTTTCCAACTTCAAGTTTATGGATTTCTTTATGAGTTTCATATTGGGTTTCTTTTTCTCATGTTGAGAATGATTAATTGAATTCTAATCCATGTTGGGTGAGTAATTTTATGTGGAATTGATTAGTATAGATGTATATTCAAGTGAACTTACGATTAAACACTATAATGATGAAATTAGAATTGAACCATGATGTCTAATTATTGTACAATGTTGTTTACATATACTATGCCTACCATGTGTTTGATTGAATTCCTATATGAAGAAAAAGTGCATAACTAGCAAGATATTATGAAATCCCCATTTATATACAATTTTATGCATATCACATATTTGATGAAGTGCTTCAATATATGAATTATGAATTGTGTTGTTGGTCATGTGTTCGAGTAAGTCATGTTATGTCTGTTTCTTTCCATCGAGTCTTGGGGATACTTGTACCCAACAACTTAGCTGTGTGCCTTGAGCCATGTCATGTTTTCATAATACTCTCAGATAAGGAATGATCCATAGAACTAAGTTAGTAATGTGACTAAGGAAATCTTAGAAATCTCAGTAATCTCAGTAGTTCAGTAACCTCCATGATCTCATTATTCCCAGTAAATCTTTGTAACTTAAGTACTCTCAGTCAGTCTTCAAATCTCTGTAGCATTCCGTCGGTAAACGAAACTCAGTAAATTAAGTTTTTTCTCTACTAAATGATTCCAACAGTTAATTAGTTTAGTTAATTAGTTCAATATCTATTCAGTTAGGAGTAGGATTCAACACCGAGTGAACCCAAGGATGTGGACTCACCTGTTATTCAGTGGAGGGTATGATCCTTAGAAGCAATCCTTGTGTTCCAGAACTATGTAGCCAGCATAGGTTGAGATATACCCTACGCATTTAGGGATATATATATATACATCTTATTTGGGTTGCCTACTAGGAGTGGTTGACGGAAGAGCTCCCTGTCAGCGAGGGTATACTCACAGCAGGTCTTTACCTGTGGCACGGTATTGACACCCTTCCAGTTGGGGTTATAGGTTGGACCCCACCAATTCAGTTCCGGTGCATGTCGGTTAGATGATTACCTCCGATAGTCTCAGTCTAAGTCTTAGTGTTAGTCTTAATCTCAGTCTTATAAAAAAACTCAGATAGTTCTTCAGATTTTAGGACTGTCAAATATAGTCAAATTCAGATACAGTACAAAACTCATCTAGTTCTATTAGATTCAGGACTGTCAGATACAATCATTCATGTTATCAGTTATATCAGTTATCAAAACTCATGTCATCAATATTTATCTTTAGGACTGTTAGATACAGTCAACCAGACCAGTTCTTTATAATCAAAATTGTCAAAAATAGTTATTCATGTATCAGTAACATAGTATTAGTCCCTTAGATATTAGTAATTTCATGTTATTAGTAAACTCAGTAGTCAGAACTTAGCATTCAGTCCTATCACGATGTCAGTAACAATTACGTATGCATGCATGTATTCTCACATTCATGTTAGTTAGTCAGTTAGTATTTCTCATGCATACGAACCTATTGCGTTAAGCCTGCCTCACTTGCATACCATTACATTCAACGTACTGACACATTTGCGCTATTGTGTGTTATGACATAGGTTTAGAAGCATGATCTTCAGAGCATCAGTAACATCCAGTTCAGTTGTCAGAGTCATCTGTGAGTCCTCATCCTTCAAGGACATGATAATTACATTACTATTTTAGCTTTCAGTTTAATTCGGTTATCGGAGTTAGTTGGGGACATGTCCCATCAACTCCTTATTCAGACAGTTTAGAGGTTTTCAGACTATAGTATGTCAGATAGTTACTTCACCTTTGTTTTGGTATTTGTTGTACCATTTTCAGACATTGTTTTATCAGATGGTTATTCAGTTTTAAACCTTATGGACTTACATTTTTTATGTATTCTGTATAATTTCAGTATATTATTTAGTGCATAATTACAGATATCAGTCATGAGTTAGCTTGTGGTCCTTCAGGGTTATAGACACCATATAGCATTTTATGTACCAGATTCGGGGCGTTACACTATGTTAGAAGGTGATAATCGTTCACAGCTTCATCCAAAATCTTTGGTTCCATCTCCATCCTTAGCCATTGCTCCAGTCCTTAAGTTCAGAAATGGTAACCAAGATAGGGCACCAGGTTCTAAATCTCAGGGTAGTATCAACAGTGCTTGAACAAATCCTCTTTGAAAAAAAATATGGCAGAAACCATCAGGGTATCTATAGAGCTGGCCGTGATATTTGTTTCATGTGTGGCAAGCTAGGCCATAGAATTAGAGATTGTCCTCAGTCAGGTTCTTAGGGTTAGTATAATTTTCCCTAGCTCAGTTGGGTCTCCCGAATTAGCAGGGTACCACTTCCAGTACCACCAGTGGGCAATGCCCAAAAAGTCTTCATGCAGTTCAGTCCAGAAAAGATCAGGGAAGTTCTCCTGATGTGGTCACTGGTACATTATAGATCTTCCATTTACATATTTATGCCTTATTAGATCCATGAGCTTCTTTGTCTTTTGTAACTCCTTACATAGAAGTCAAATTTAAGATCTAACCAGAAGTCTTAATAAAACCTTTCTCAGTCTCTACCCCAGTGGGTCAGTCTATCATAGCCCGACGGGTATACAGGAACTGTCCGGTTATGATATCTCAGAAAGTAACTTCAACAGACATAGTAGAATTAGAGATGGCAAATTTTAATTTTATTCTCGGTATGGATTGCTCCATTTAAGCTATGCTTTAGTTGATTGTAGGAACTTTATAGTTTATTTTTAGTTTCCAAATAAACCAATCTTTGAATAGAGGGGTAGTATCACAACGCTTAAGGGTCCTTTGATTTCATACCTTAGAGTGAGAAAAATAATATCTAAGGATATGTTTATCATCTTGTGCGAGCCAAAGATTCTAGTTCAGAGACTCCTAGTCTTGAGACAGTCCCGGTAGTTAATGAATTTTCAGATGTGTTTTCCGAAAATCTTCCCAGAGTTTATCCTGAGAGGGAAATTAACTTTGGAATAGACCTTTTTCCAGATACTCAGCCCATATCTATTACGCCACAAAGAATGGCTCCAACAGAACTCAAAGAGTTAAAAGAATAGCTAAAGGATCTCCTAGACAAGGGATTCATCAATCTCAATATTTCCTCGTGGGACGCACCAGTCTTATTCGTGCATAAGAAAGGCAGTTCACTTAGAATTTGTATAGACTATCATCAGTTGAACAAAGTCACAATCAAGAATAAATACCCACTTCCTAGAATTGATGACTTGTTTGACCAACTTCAGAGAGCCTGTTACTTTTCTAAGATAGACCTCAGATCAGGATATCATTAGCTCAGTGTCAGAGAATGTGACATTCCAAAAATAGCTTTCCAAACCTGGTATGGTCACTACGAATTTCCAGTCATGTCCTTTGGTCTCAAAAATGCCCCAGCAACTATTAAGGACTTAATGAATCCCGTGTTCATGCAGTACTTGGATATGTTCGGTATAGTCTTCATCGATGACACTCTTGTCTATTCCTATAGTGAAAATGATTATGCTGATCATCTCAGAATCATACTTCAGACTCTTAGAGCCCATTAGTTGCACGCCAAATTCAGTAAGTGCAAATTTTGGCTAAGGTCAGTAGAATTCCTTGGTCATATTATTATCGGTGATGGCATTATAATTGATCCTCAAAAGACTGAGGTGGTGAGAATGAGTCCTAGACCCATTTCTCCATTAGATATTAGGAGTTTCTTGGGTTTAGCTGGCTATTACTGTCGGTTTGTTGAAGGGTTTTCATCTTTTGCACCCCCCATTTCATCTTCCAAGAGATCCTCTCAAAAGGGAAATTAACTTTTGAATAGATCTCTTTTTAGATACCCAGCCTATCTCTATTGTATCTTACCGAATGGATCCAGATGAGCTTAAGGAGTTGAAAGAACCTTTAGGAGACCTCTTAGATAAAGGTTTCATTAGGCCCAGTGTTTCTCCACGGGGTGCTCCAATCTTATTCGCACGTAAGAAAGATGATTTTCTCAGAATACGCATTGACTATCGTCAGTTGTACAAAGTCACAATAAAGAATAAGTATCCACTCCCTAGAATTGCTGACTTGTTCAACAAACTTTAAGCTGCCAGTTATTTCTCTAAGATATACTTCAAATCCGGCTATCATCAGCTTAAAATCAGAGAATGTGATATTTTGAAGACAACTTTCTGAACTCGGTATGGTCACTTTGAATTCCTAGTTATGTCTTTTGGACTAATGAATGACCCTGTATCTTTCATGGATTTTATGAACACGCTGTTCAAATAGTACTTAGACATGTTCATCATAGTCTTTATTAATGATATCCTTGTCTATTCCCGTAGTGGGAATGATTATGCACACCATTTAAGAATTGTGTTTATACCCTTAGAGCTTATCAGTTGTTCGCCAAATTCAGTAAGTGTGAATTTTGGATGAGATCAGTAGCTTTTCTTGGAAATATTATTTTCGGTAATGACATTAGAGTTGACCCTCAAAAGACTAAATCAGTGAGAAACTGCCCTAGACCCATCTCTCCATCAGACATAAAGAGTTTCTTGGGTCTGGATAGCTATTACAGGCGGTTTGTTGAAGGATTTTATTCTATTGCATTACCTATATCTCGATTGACATAGAAGAAAGTCAAATTTTAGTGGTCAGATTCTTGTGAGAAGAGTTTTCAGGAGTTGAAGACTCGACTCACTTTTGCTCTAGTTTTGACTTTACCAGATGGTTTAGATCGATTTATAGTTTACTGTGATGATTCCAGAGTTTGTCTTGGTTGTGTTTTGATGCTAAGAGGCAAGGTCATAGCCTATGACTCTAGGCATCTTAAACCCCATGACAAGAATTATCATACCCATGATCTTGAGTTGGCAGTTGTTGTTTTTTCTTTGAAAATTTTGAGACATTATGATTATAGAGTTCATGTTGATGTATTCACTAATCACAAGAGTTAACAGTACACGTTCACGCAGAAAGATCTAAATCTTCATCAGAGAAGGTGACTTGAGTTGTTAAAAGATTATTATATGAGTGTGTTGTATCATCCAGTCAAGGCCAATGTAGTGGAAGACGCCCTTTGTAGATTGATTATAGGTAGTGTTGCTTATGTTGAGGGAGATAAGAAGAAGTTAGTCAGTAAGGTTCATCATCTTGATAGATTAGGTATTCAGATGGTTGAATTAGCTAAGGGTAGTATTTGGGTTCAGCGTTGTTTGGAATCTTCATTGATTATTGAAGTTAAAGAAAAGTAGGAAAGATATCCTAGTTTGGTTGAGTTGAAGTAGATAGTGAGAGATAAAGATTCAGGTTTTCTCCCAAGTGGGAGATGGTGTGCTTCGTTGTAAGGGTAGATTATGTGTTGCGTGTGTTGATGAGTTGAAGTAGCAGATTTTAGTGGAAGTGAATGGTGTGCAGTAGTCTATTCACCAATAAACCACTAAGATGTATCGCAATTTATAGGAAATCTATTGGTGGAATAGTATGAAGAAGTATATTATAGGGTTTGTGGCTAAGTGTCCAAATTGTCAGCAGGTCAAGGTTGAGAACCAAAGGCCTAGTGGTACATTACAGGAGTTTAGCATCCTCACTTGGAAGTGGGAAGTGGAGAACATGAATTTCGTGATAGGGTTTCCTCGTACGCATCATCAACATGATTTGCTATGGGTCATTGTCGATAGAATGACCAAATCAGCTTATTATTTGCCAGTTCATACTTTGTACTTAGCTAATAATTATGCCAAGCATTATATTAGGGAGTTTGTTAAGTTTCACGGTATTTGATTAGCTATTATATCAGATAGAGGTACTTAGTTTACCTCTCTGTTTTGGAAGGCTTTTCAGAAAGGTCTTGGTACCTAAGTTCATCTCAGTATATCTTTTCATCCTCAGACAGATGGTCAGGCAGAGAGGACCATTCAGACCTTAGAGGATATGTTAAGGGCATGTTCTATTGACATTAAAGATAGTTAGAATGACCACTTACATTTGATTGAGTTTGGCTACAACAACATCACTCCAGTATTCAGATGTCTCCATTTGATGCTCTGTATGGGAGGAGATGTAGATCTCCTATGGTTGGTTTGAGGTTGGTGAAGTTCTTTGATAGGGAAATATTTAGTACTTAATGCGATGGAGAAAGTTTAATTGAAATGAAAGAGGATGAAGACAACCCAAAGCCATAAAAAATCTTATGCAAATATGAGGAAAAAAGATCTTGAGTTTGAGGTTGGTGATTTGGTCTATTTGACGATTTCACCTATGAAGGGAGTAAAGAGATTTGGTAAGAAGAGGAAAATTAGTCCCTTCTATGTTGTCTTATATAGAATCTTAAGTCGTTTTGGGAAAGTTGCTTATTAACTAGAGTTGTCTACAGATTTGACGTCAGTACATCTGGTATTTCATGTTTCTTTGTTGAAGAAATATATTGGTGATTCAATGGTACTTGTTCCTTTAGAAGAGATGGACGTTAAGGATAGCCTTTCCTACGAAGAAGTCTTAGTTGAATCCTTGATCGTCAGATTCGTAGGCTAAGGAATAAGGAAATTCCCTTGGTTAATGTTCTTTGGCGGAATCAGTCTGTTGAGGGAGCTACTTGGGAAGTAGAAGAAGATGTGCGAACAAAGTTCCATCACCTTTTCTCCACAAACCCAGATTCATCTTGGGGTAATGATCTTCTTTAGATTGACTCTTTTCTGTTCTCAGTTTCAACGATATAACCAACCTCATCTCATTGCTTCCATTCATAAAATTAGTTCAGTTCATGTATCATGTTTCAGACTCAGTTATGTAATCATGTTTCAAGTCATGCATGTTCAGTATAAGATCTCAGTTTCCTCTGTGGTCTCAGTCTAACTAGTCTCATTCGAGGATGAATGTTCCCAAGGGGGAGATATTGTAATACCCCATATCTTTTTTGATCTTTGTGCAAATACGATACATAATCCTCAATCGTGCCCTAGTGTAAGAGTCATATATTGGACTCGTACCTAAGTCAGTATAATATGTTAAATATTCTGTCATAGGTATGACTTCACCCCATAGGTCATTAAGAAGGTTACAAGTCATATGAACACAACTATATTGTAACGCCCCAAAAATAGGTCCCGAGAAGTCACACAATGCTCAAGACTACGAGTAGACTCAAGCTAACCCTGTAAGCCTTCTACTAAATTTGAAGCTTATAATAAAGAAATGTAGATATATAATCAACGCTAACATGAGGAATTCTGTCTGAGTTAATCTAAAATTATCTTAAAATGATATCTAAAATACTAGACATAAAAGTCTAGACATTCAATGCTGGAAATCTGAATCACAACTAGCAGTTTGACAAGCCTCTACTACTAATTACTAGAGAGCCACTGGGAAAAGTCCCCAGCTGACTCAAACTAACTGAAAATACTGAATCAACTACTATAATAAGCTGAAAAACTAAATAACTAGGCCCCTGATCAATGAGGACTCACCAACTGTCGGGATGTAGATGGAGATACTCAAAATCACTCACACTGCTGAAATTGAGCAGCTGAACCTACATTATGAGATAATGTAGCACATAGACGTATATGTGGAGCAGTACTTCTGGAGTGTACTAAGTATATGGGGGTGAATTCATAAGTAAAATAATAGGGAAAAGGTATCGTTTCCACCCCAAACTATACCCAAAAAGTCGAAGCCACACCTAAACTATACTAGTGACCTATTACACACTTAAACTATAAAAAAGTGAAACTATTTACACCCTGTCAAGATACCACCACTTGCATGTGGTGTAGTGTTTTACACGCACTTCCATGTCAGCACCACATCAGTAAATAGTATCACTTTTTTTATAGTTAAGGTGTGTAATAGGTCACTTAAATAGTTTAGGTGTGGATTCGACTTTTCGACTATATTTTGGGGTGGAAACGATGTCTTTTTCCTTAATGTTTTTAGCCATTTACTTTTGTTATTTAAAAGGCTGGACACACCTAAAATAAGTGTAACACACACGCCTTAGAATGGGGGTCACAGGGAGGTAATAATATCACTTTTATAAAGTTAAGGTGTGTAATAGGTCACTTATATAATTTAGGTGTGGCTTAGACTTTTCTTGTATAGTATGGGGTGGAAATGATGCCTTTTCCCTTTATCAACATTAGTGTATATTTGCAAAAGATTGCATACTAAGTGTAGATGACTCACAATAGCTTGAATAACTGAAAACTAAGAATCATGACCATGAATAATAAAACATGCTGTATAAATCTAGTGAGTCACAACACTTAATTGTAAAAACTATACTTGTATTCTATCTTGAAATCATACTGTCTAGTGTAGAAAGGACTCACTTTTATATCTGTAAACTAAAAGATGAAGTGTTATAGCCAATGACTTATATAAAGCAATATCTGATTAAAACTGTAAGCCTTTACACTTAGTTTCTAAAACTATTTTGTTATTCTTTTCTGTAGCTTTTTCTATTAGGGAGGTTCTTCTAACTGACATACACTATGTGAGCTATCTTAGTGTCCAACGTCTAGTTCCCTTATGGAAAAACCTCGCATTGGGAGAGGTGTCATACTCTTGCCAAGGAGTATAACCTAATCTAAGTGATCACATCTGTATCTGCCATCCATATAGAAGTGGGAATAATCTGATAATCTGAACCTACATTGACTCATAGTTCTAGGGCATAAGAATATACTAACTCAGTGCTAAATACTACTCCCTTTAATCTGTATTCTCATTCTATTGGAGATCCACTTTTAAAACTAGCACAAGGGTTCATAATGAAAACCCATTTATGCATCTATCGATTTCAAACTATAAGCAAAGCTAAATCTATTTTTTGTAAATCGTAATAAAACTGTAAAGTGGATTCCATACCTTAACTAAGGATCGAAAGATCAAATCATTATAAAAATCTAAAAACAACCAATTATAGGATGCTTAAAGAATTTTCATTCATGAAATATCAATCTTCAACTAGGGCTTAACAACCCATGCATCAAATTCATGTCAAATCATATAAAGTTCATGCTTGATAATGAAAAAATTGATAATTTAATTTGAAATTTTGAAATTACTGCAATACGCATAAAAATACGAAAGTAGACATGCAATTCAACATTGAAATCTTTATAAATCTCATAATCTTCAGATAGTAATATGTGGGTATAAACCCTAAACTGAAACTCATATAATTTCATATAAAATTCAACTTTAAAACTAATTTTGGGCAAAAGTTAAAAGAATTATCCTTGTATAAAACCCCACATACCTTAATAGATGAATAAATGAAGAAACTTGAACTTTGAGTTCTTATTTGTGATCTTGAAGATTGTTTCTTGAATATCTTGAATTGGAAATCTTGAATTTTTGGTTTCCTCGGAAAAAGAATGGTGGAATTTGGATTTCTTGAGGTTTAAGTTTTGAGGTTCTAGGGTTTGTTTGGAGAGTAATTTGATGAAAAGTTAGCATATAATGCTTAGAATAGGTTAATTCTTGTGTTTTACATGATTTGGGGGCTTGGGAAATGACTAGGTTGCCCTTTGGAAAACTTAACTCGGAACTGGAAATATGATTTTTGGCCTCAGCGCGATGCGCCACAATCGCGGTGTCTTACTAAAAAAAGGAAAATTTCCATTTTGGGCTCTGGCGTGATATGGCATAATCACATTATGTCACTAAAAAAGGACAAGTGCCATTTTTCACTCCACCTCAATGCGGTGTCTGTCGCATCGAGAATTTTATACGATACTGGCTAATTGCGGTGAGCTATTGGAAAGGGACGAACAAAAATTCGGACTTCACCGCGACGCGTGCTAATCATGGTGGCTCACTAGAAATTAGACCATTGCGATTCTGCACCTTATCGTGATGCGGTGCTATTACTGTGCTCAACTAGTTTTCTCTAAAATTGCCATAACTTCTCAACTTAGTATCAGATTAAGGCGAAATTGGTATCATTGTAAAGATGGTTCAATATATTTTTAAAGTTGACCTTTAACGTTCTAGGAGCTAAACTGTGCTAGGAAAAGTATGGGTTATTACACATATGGACATTAGTGTTTATCCCATGAGGTTCTGTTTAGGATATAAGAGGGGGTATCTAGTTGTATACAAAGGTACAACTCGTATAGAGAGAAGTCATATCAATAAATGCGTTGGTTTCCTCAGTTGTCCGTTAATCTTAGGAGTGAATTGACCAATTGTATAGGAATCTTATTAATTGGAACTACATCTCATATCTAGACCTATACAAGTTCTTTGAAATCTGCTAAGCTTACGAGTCAGCAGTCTAGTCATACCCTAATATATGAGTTGTAAGTTCCACTCTTACCGACTGGGAACACGATATTCTGCACATTTTTCTAGGGCCTTTTATGTCTTTCCCCACTCCCTTAAAAGCCAAACCCATGTCATTATGGTTTCATAAGGGGTGGTATAAAAGGTTCCAAATCCCCAATTTACATCATTAAATATCAGTTTACTAAATTAAATCAATAGAACATGGTTTCTTCATCTTCCCTAAGAAGCTAGGGTTTCTCAAGGTCAAGAACAACTTCAAAGAAATTTCTCCAAAGCTTCTACTTCAGGTATGTGGGATATTCATCCATGGGTCTCTTTCACCCATGGAGACCAAAAACATTCTTTTCAACTAAAGTATGGATTTTTATCTTATTATGTTTTTTTTGTATGTTCAAGATGGTTTAATCTCATGTCTTTCCTTGGTAATTGAACTCAGAACTCAATTCATGTCCATGTTTCATTCCATGAAAAGTCAAGTTATCGCATTCTTGAAGTTCCGATTTCTTATGTCAATATCCAAGTGAATTTCATGTTATAATATTGAATTGTAAATATAGCTATGTAATTATGTTATATTCCTTATATGTAACACATTCTAATGTTCAAGTTCATGATTCTCACATGTTTAATGAAATGACTATATTTTGAGTCTTCGAACTATTATTCCATACTTTAAGCCTTAATAATGTATTTTATGATCATTCAGCTCTAGTCGGTTATGAACACCCGATACCTACATATTTTCCATGATTTTGAATCTTTCAAGTGATGATTTCAGTTAAACCATGAATATTTCCATTTACTCAGTTGTTATGATCATGATGAGCAATGTTATTTTTTATGTTCAGTTGAATTTAGTTCTGTCTAGTACCAGTATTAGTTTAGTTGGTAGTAGGATTTAGCAGCGAGCGAACCCAAGGATGGGGACTCACCTACCAGTAGAGGGTGTAGACCTTCGTAGCAATCCCTGAGTTACAGAACTACATATCCCACATAGGTTTGAGATGTCTTCCTACTAGTTGAGGGTTGACACATATCTCATAAGATCACCTGCCAGTGGAGGGTGACTCCTTAGTCCCTCGGGACAACAGTTTAGTGGATCCACACAACTAGTGTTAGTACCCGTGGCATGTTACTACACCCTTTAAACTAGGTTCCAGGTTGGACCTTGATTATCTCAGATTGAGGCATGTTGGTTATATGATAACTCCCACAGTCTCATACAGTAACAGTGTATTTTATTTCAAGTTTGCTTGACCAAGTGTATAGATTTTTAATTATTCAGTTATACAACTTTCAGTCTTTTAGATTATAGATTATCTCAGAACCATGTTTATTCTTGGTATTGCATTCTCATATATTACATGTTTATGCATTAATGCTCAGATACCTCATGCATTTTAGCCAGTACTTATCTCATATATCAGTACATTCAAAGTACTGACTCCATACTTTTCTTTGTGCTATATTGTCCTATAACATAGGTTCGAACGCATCGTTTCCCGATAGCTCTTAGACAATTTAGCGTTACTCAGTAGTAGTATTAGTGAATCCTCATCCATTGAGGACTTGATTTATTTATTTAAGTTATTTTAGGACTTCCTTATGTTTAGTCTATCCGAGTTAGTTGGGGGGTTTTCCCATCAACTCCTCATGATGTTTAGAGGATTTTAGACAATCACTCAGATATTTTAGTATTAACAGTTGTTTCAGATAAATAGTTTGGTTTTCAGTATTTTATAAAATATTTCAGACATGCTTTGCTTCATATTCCAGTAATAAGTTTTATAGTACCTTATCACTGTATCTTCAATTTATGTACTATATTATAGTATTACTCAGTGCTCACAACATGTACCAGTTCTTGTGTTAGCTTATGTTCACTAGTGATCATAAGCATCATTGTCGTGACTAGGGGGTAGTCTCAGGTGGTGACACTATTCTAGTTTGTTACTGATGGATTTTATTTTATTTGATCTGGGGCATACTTTTTCATATTAATTGGTTAAGTTTGATTTGGGTTTGAACTTGGTCTAGGATGTACTTGATTTTCCTATGCATATGTCTACTCTGGTTGGTGAGTCTGAGGTGGTGACCCATGTTTATCATTCTTGGTCTGTGTTATTTATGGATTTTCAAACTTGGGTAGACTTGATTATTTTAGACATATTGGATTTTGATATTATTTTGGGTATGACCTAGTTAGATTCATATCAAGTTATCTTGAAATTTAATTTTGAGTCAATGACTCTAGCCATGCCTGGGATGGATAAACTAGTATGGGAGAGTGTGTACAAGGCTAAATCTATAAAAATCATATCGTTTATTTGAGATAAAAAGATAGTGAGAAGGGGATGTTCAGGCTTTCTATCTCATCTTCATGATTTAAATATGGGGTCTCTCTATTGAGGCAGTTCCAGTGGTTTCACAATTTTGAGAGGTACTTCTCCGGGAGTGAGCTAGTATGCCTCCAACTAAGGATGGTAATTTTAATATTGAATTACACTCGGGCACCACCCAATTTCTATTACTCCTTATTCCATGGCTCTGACTACGTTGAGAGAACACAAAACTCAATTGTATTAACTTCTAGATAATGGATTTATTAATCTAAGTTCTTAGCCTTGGGGTGCTTCGGTGTTGTTTGTTTAAAAGAACGATGATAGTATAAGGATGTTCACATAATATAGGCAGATGAACAAAGTTACCATTAAGAATAAGTACCTTTTTTCCTATATAGATGATTTATTTTACCAGTGCTTCAGTATTATCCAAGATTTTCTTAAGGCTGGGTTATCATCAACTGAAAATTCAGCATGAGGATATACCCAAGACAACCTTTAGGATTTGATATGGGCATTATGAGTTCCTTATGATGTCTTTTAGGTTGACTAATGTGCCTGCAACCTTTATGAGCTTGATGAATGGTATATTCAAATAATTTTTGGATTATTTTTTTATAGTTTTCATGATGATATCTTGGTTTATTCCAGAATTAAGGAGGAACATGCAAGTCATATTTTCAATGTTTTGAGAATTTTAAAGGAAAAGTAGTTGTATACAAAGTTCTCAAATTGTGAGTTTTGGTTATCTTCAGTTGCCTTTTTAGGGCATGTGGTTTTGAAAAGGGGTGATTGTAGATCCCTAAAAGATAGAGGCCCTTAAGAATTGGGTTTGACCTAGCTTTGTGACTGAGATTAGGGTCCTTATAGGTCTTGCTATTAATTAACGCGAGTTTGTCATGAATTTCACATCTATAGATACTCTCTTCATAAATTTGACACAGAAGGACATTCATTTGTATTCATAGGTAATGTAATACCCCGTATTTCCCTAGCTTAACTTAACTCTCAGCACATGATTTATCCTATATTTTTTTAGATACTCAGTATTTTTCAGTTTAGAGCTTACCATAACATAGGAAATTCAGTCAACTTTCCAATGATATAAATTTTTCCCAAATTCGATACCGGGTGAAGAGTTATAGCATATTTTGTAAAATAGTATGCCAATTTGGCAATCAGTGCATCGCGGAGGCATTCGAAATAGCAATTGTCATTTTTCATTGTTCCATCGCGATCCCACCGTATCGCGCCACTAGCCATTTTCCCAATTATCACTTTCCAGTGTGACTCCGCGATCATAGCGCGTCACGCCAAGGGGTAAATTCCCATACAGTGAAGCTCTGTGATTGTACCGCATCATGCCAAGATCCCAGTTCCAAATTATTAATTTCTAGTGACACGGTGCGATAGCGCCGCGTCTCGCCAAGGGCCCAGGTCGGGAAATTTTGATGAAAATAAAAATGTTGTCCAGGGGAAAATAAGTCTTTTTCGCATAAATTTAATCAGTCCAGGTATGGGATTTAATCCCTAAGAACGTAATAAGGCCATTATTACTCACTTTTTCCCTAAATCACAAGGAATTGTCTCCCTAATAGAAAACCCTAGTTTCAAAAAAACAAGAACAAACTCAAGAATTCCTCCAAGAACCATCAAGAATTAATATTCCCATGTATGTTAGGTGTTCATCTATGGGTTCCTTTCACCCATTGAGTCCAAGAATCCATTTTTAAAACTACAAGTTTATAGAATTATGATTTCCATGCTTGAAATTGATTGTACTCATGTTCATGATAGTAATTGGGTTTCAATTCATGATTAATTATAAGTCTCCATGAAATAAAAATATTTTATGTGATGAATTATATGTATTGCATGCTAAATCATTGATTTGGAAATGAGTATTGTATTTTTGATGTTCATGTATTGGCCATTATCATGTGAAATAATCCATGCTCCCCAAGTGTTTGCAAAAATGCATATGTGAAGTAAATAGTGGAATCATGACAAGTCATTATGTGGTCCCAATCATGTACAAGTTTATGCCCTACAAGTGTTTGATAAAATGTCTCTATGAATGAATTATGAATAAGTGGACATTGTTATGATTTTCAAGATCATGCTATGTTTCACTTTCATGCTATCGAGTCCTGGGGGTAGCTAATACTAAAAAATCTAGCTGTTTACCTAGATCTACAGTAGTTACAAAATTGTCTTAGTAGGGTCACGATTAGTAGCATTCTCAGTCAGTTACAGAACTCAGTAAACTCAGTCAGTTATAGAACTCAGTGAAAATCAGTATCAGTCTAGTTTAACTCAGTATAATCAGTTCAGTGTCTATTAAGTTGGGGGTAGGTTTCAACCCTGAGTGAACCGAAGGATGGGGGCTCACCTGCCAATAGAGGGTGTTATCCTTAGAAGTAGTCCTTGCATTCCAGAACTATGTAGCTAGCATAGGTTGAGACATCAACCTGCTAGTTGAGGGTTGATGAGTTATTTTAACTTGCCATTTACCCGTGGCACGGTACAGATACCCTTCCAGCTGTGGTTATAGATTGAACCCCAAATCTATTCAGAAATTAGGTATGTCAGTTAGATGATTACTTCCCACAGTCTAAGTTTCATTCTCAGTATAGAGCTCGGTTCAATTCTACAGAATTGGGACTGTTAGATATAGTCACTCAGCATAAAAAATTTGTTTATCAGTAATCTCAGATATCAGTTACTCAGTATCAAAAATCAATACTCAGCTTTAGTAAATGCCAGATACAATATACTCATAAAAGCATAGTATTGCATACTTAGTATAATAATGGTTTCAGTTATTTATGTACTCTTACTAAGTTATTCTATATCATTCAGTCAGTTATTGTTTATGCATATGAACCCTTGCATTCATCCTTACCTTATCTAGCATACCAGTACATTCCATGTATTGACACATACTCCTTCCTTGCGCTATGATGTCTCATATCATAGGTTCGGATGCTCAGGTTACTGACCGCACATAGATAGATTAAAATTCAGCCAGCAGTGTCAGATTTAGTAGTGAGTCCTCATATATCAAAGATATATTTTATTTTAGTATTTCAGTAGTTGGAGTTAGTTGGGGGCTTGTCCCATCAACTCTACTTTCAGATAGTTCAGTTAGAGGCTTTTCAGACTAGACTATTTCAGACAGTATTAAGTATTTTAAATGTTTTCATCAGATGTTATATTTTATTAGTATTTTATATTATGAACATTATGACATTTCAGTCTATTTTCAAACATTATTTCAGTATTATTACTCAGTACTTATAGAAGATATCAGTCATGGGTTAGCTTGTGGTCCTTCGGGGTCATTAGCATCGTATGTATCTGGGGTACAGAGTCGGTGCATTACAAACTTGGTATTAGAGCCTAAGGTTCAACAGAGTCCTAGGGTGTCTAAAATCCGTGTCTAGTAGAGTCTTCTGCAAGTGTGTGTAGCGCGCCACACATATAGATGATAGGCTATGGGACATTTTATGAAAAGTTTCCCTTCATTTTGTATTCATGTCATGCGAGTGAGTATAAGATCAAGTTAAAATCTCATTCTAATTCATTTCTTTCTTCCATTTATAGAACATGCCTCCAAAAAAGAACAATAGAAGAAAAATAGGAAACAAGTCAGCCCCTCAGCCCATTCAGGCATATCCATGGACGAGCATGTCTCCCATGCAAAATTCAGAGCTACATTCACTACTCTAGCCAATTTTGTAGTAGCTTAGAATGAACGGCTGTCTGCTGTTCAGGCCTACCCATTGGCCAATACTGCTGCATCCAAGATTCGGGACTTCACCTGAATGAATCCTCCCCTATTCTCAGGATCTAAGTCAAAAGATGATCTACAGGAGTTCCTCACTCAGGTTTAAAAAGTCATAGATATCATGGGAGTGACTTCCAGTTAGAGTGATGAGTTAGCCACCTATTATCTGCAATATATGGCTCATACATGGTTTAAGTAGTGTAAAGTAGATAGGGGAACAGATGCAGAGCCCATAGAGTGAGAAGAGTTTGCTACTGCATTTCTAGATAGATTCTTTCCCTTAAAGATGAGAGAAGCCAAGGTGTTAGAGTTCTTCAATCTTAGTCAAGGTATCTTGAGTGTGAAAGAGTATTCCCTTAAGTTTATGAAGTTATCTAGATATGCTACCCATGTAGTAGAAGACAGTAGGTCCATAATGAGCAAGTTCATGTCTGGGGTGTCAGAAAGTATGGTTAAAAAGTGCAGAACAATGATGTTAATTAAGGAGATGGACAAATCTAGGTTCATGGTTCATTCTCACTATATAGAAGAGACTAATAATAAAGAGAGAGAGAGATAATGAGAGAGATACAACGGGTAGCTTCAATTTTACTTATCCTAAGTGTAATACCCGTACTTTTCCTAGCTTGAAATTTTCCCCCAAAATGATAGAAACTTTCTTTGAAAGATGAATCCACTTTTATAGATGTCCTACTTTAAATATTTTCACTTTTTGTCATATGGGAAATTCCATAAGATTTGCATCGATACAAAATTCTCCCAAATCCGACATTCGAGCGAAAAGTTAGAGCCTTTTAAGTGAGATAGTGTATCACCTGAGCCATCAGCGCATCGCGGAGCCAACTTAAATGGCAATTTTCAATTTACAGTGCTGCTTCACGATAGTGGCATGTAACGCCAAGCTTCCAAGTCTCAAACAAGGTGGCAACATGATAGCTCCGCGTCGCGCCACCATGCAGATCCTCAATTGTCCAGTTCCAGTGACTTGGCGCGATAGTGGCGCGTCGCGCCAAGGATGAAAATCGGGAATTTTTCACAAGAATTAAAATACGTTTCCTAAGGTTAAAAGTGTCAATTTTCCTACCCTATATAAGCTCAAAAACATGGATTTGCGCCTTCATTACACCAAAATATACTCTATTCTCTCAAAATCCTCTCAAGAACACATTAGGGTTTTTCATAGAAGATTCAAGTTCAAGAATTTCCTCCATCAATCTTCATGTATTTACGAACCATGGTATGCGTAGTGTTCATTCATGGACTCTTTACGTCCATGAAGCCCAAGAATCTCTTTTCCAACTTCAAGTTTATGGATTTCTTTATGTGTTTCATGTTGGGTTTGTTTTGTTCATGTTGAGAATGATTAATTGAATTCTAATCCATGTTGGGTGATCAATTTTATGTGGAATTGATTAGTATAGATGTATATTCATGTGAAATTACGATTAAACCCTATAATGATGAAATTAGAATTGAACCATGATATCTAATTATTTTACAATGTTGATTACATATACTATGCCTGCCATGTGTTTGATTGAATGCCTATATGAAGGAAAAGTGCCCAACTAGCATGATATTATGAAATCCCCATTTATGTACAAGTTTATGCATATCACATGTTTGATGAAGTGCTTCAATATATGTATTATGAATTGTGTTGTTGGTCATGTGTTCGAGTAAGTCATGTTATGTCATTTTTTTCCATCGAGTCCTGGGGGTACTTGTACCTGACAACTTAGCTGTGTGCGTAGAGCCATGTAATGTTTTCATGATACTCCCAGACAAGTCACATTCCATATAACTCAGTTAGTCATGTGACTCAGGAAATCTCAAAAATCTCAGTAATCTCAGTAGTTCAGTAACCTCCGTGATCTCAGTATTCCCAGTAAGTCAGAGTAACTTCACTACTCTCAGTCAGTCCTCAAATCTCAGTAGCATTCCATCGGTCAATGGAACTCAGTAAATCCAGTTTTAGCACCACTAAACGATACCAACAGTTAATTAGTCCAGTTTAGTTAATCAGTTTAGTGTTTATTCAGTTGGGAGTAGGATTCCGCACCAAGTGAACCCAAGGATGGGGACTCACCTGTTATTCAGTCGAGGGTGTGATACGTAGAAACAATGCTTGTGTTAAAAAACTACGTAGCTAGCGTAACTCTACGTGTTTAGGGATATATATATACACATATCATTTGGGTTACCTACTAGGAGGGGTTGACGGAAGAGCTCCCTGACAGCGAGGGTATACTCACCATAGATCTTTACCCATGGCACAGTATTGACATCCTTACAGCTAAGGTTACAGGTTGAACTCCACCAGTTTAGTTCCGAGTCTTGTCGGTTAGATGATTACCTCCCATACTCTCAGTCTCAGTCTCAGTCTCAGTAAAAGAACTCAGATAGTTTTTCAGATTTTAGGACTGTCAGATATAGTCAAATTCAGATACAGTACGGAACTCATCTAGTTCCATCTGATTCAGGACTGTCAGATACAGTCATTCATGTTATTAGTTATATCAATTATCAAAAGTAATGTCATCAATATTCATCTTTATGACTGTCAGATACAGTCAACCAGACCAGTTCATCATAATTAGAACTATCAGAAATAGTTATTCATGTATTAGTAACATAGTATCAGTCCCTCATATATCAGTAATTCCATGTCATTAGTAAACTCCGTAGTCAGAACTTAGCATTTAGTCCTATCACGATGTCAGTTACAGTTACGTATGCATGCATGTATTCTCAAGTTAATGTTAGTCAGTTAGTTAGTATTGTTCATACATATGAACCTATTTCATTAAGCCTACCTCACTTGCATACCAATACATTCAAAATACTGACGTATTTGCGCTTTGGTGTCTTATGCCATATGTTTAGAAACACGATTTCTAGAATATCAGTAACATCCAGTTCAGTAGTCAGAGTTAGCTGTGAGTCCTCATCCTTCGAGGACATAATAATTACATTACTATTTCAGCTTTCAATTTAATTCAGTTATCGGAGTTAGTTGGGGACATGTCCCATCAACTCTTTTTTCAGATAGTTTAGAGGCTTTCAGACTATAGCATGTCAGACAATTACTTCAGATTAGTTTTGGTATTTGTTGTACCATATTCATACATTGTTTTATCAAATGGTTAATCAGTTTTAAACCATATAGCCTTACAACTTTTACGTATTTCGCATAATTTTAGTATATTATTCAGTGGTTAGATATAGATATCAGTCATGGGTTAGGTTGTAGTCCTTCGGAGTTATAGGCACCGTATATCATTTTAGGTACTATATTCAAGGCATTACAAACTTGGTATCATAGCCTAAGGTTCAATAGTTTCCTAGGAAGTCTGAAAAGACACATCTAGTAGAGTCTTGTACATGCACGTGTCGTGAACCACACTTATGTGCAGGAGGCTATGAGATGTTTTAGGAATAGTTTCCCTTCTTTCATGTCTCAGGTCATGCTATAGAAAAGTTCTCTAAGAAACTCATGTAGATTCTCCTCATACTTCACCTTAATTTCAAGGTAACAGAAACGGTGATGCTCAAAGACCTAGAGATAGAGCTTTCTAATAAAGTCCCTGTAGATAGTATGGGATTACCCACAAGCTCAAAAGTATCCCATCAGTTCTGTTATGCTCCAAAGTTGTACACCTCTTATTCATGATCATGAGCACTCATATGTCATCAGATCCCTTCTTAGAATCCTATGATAGCATATGACCTAGAGTTAGAAGCATGAACTCAAGAGTTTAGTAGTAGTAGAGTTTGGATAACATTATCCAGGTTGAACAATTATGTATTCATGGGGATAGATGTGCAAGAGTAAATCATTAGGCTTGAACAGTGCAAGATAGAACTTAAGTTATTAATTTGATAGTAAGTATGAAGGTATGGATGTAATTGAGGTGATGTGGTATCAGTAGTCTATGAAGAAACAGAAGTAGATAATGTGTTTAGTAAGGTAAGCATGTGTCGAACAGAGTATAAGTAAGTGACAATGATTGCAGTTTAGTTCAGAGTTTAGTAAAGTGCTCACAGACTTTTGATGATGGCTTAATGCTAAGGTGGAGATAATAGATCGGTTATATGATTACCTCCCACAGTCTCAGTCTCAGTCTCAGTAAAAGAACTCACATAGCTATTCAAATTTTAGGAATGTCAGATACAGTCAAATTTAAGTACACTACAGACTCAACTAGTTCCATTAGATTCAGGACTGTCAGATACACTCATTCATGTTATCAGTTATATCAGTTATCAAAACTCATGTCAGTAGTATTCATCTTTAGGACTGTAAGATACAGTCAACCAGACCAGTTCTTCATAATCAGAACTGTCAGAAATAGTTATTCATGTATCAGTAAAATAGTATCAGTCCCTCAGATATCAGTAATTCCATATTATTAGTAAACTCAATAGTCAGAACTTAGCATTCAGTCCTATCACGTTGTCAGTTACAGTTACGTATGCATGCATGTATTCTCAAGTTCATGTTAGTTATTCAGTTAGTATTGTTCTTGCATATGAACCTATTTCATTAATCCTACCTCACTTGCATACCAGTACATTCCAAGTACAGACGCATTTGCACTATGGTGTCTTACGCCATATGTTTAGAAGCACGATCTCCAGAGCATCAGTAACATCCAGTTCAGTAGTCAGAATTAGCTGTGAGTCCTTATCCTTTAAGGATATGATGATTACATTACTATTTTATCTTTAAGTTTAATTTAGTTGTTGGAGTTAGTTAGGGACATGTCCCATCAACTCCTTTTTTAGATAGTTTAAAGGCTTTCATACTATAACATGTCAGACAGTTACTTCAGATTTGTTTTGGTATTTGTTGTACCATTTTTAAACAATGTTTTATCAGATGGTTATTTAGTTTTGAACCTTATAGCTTTACAGATTTTACGTATTTTACATAATTTCAGTATATTATTCAGTGCTTAGTTACAAATATTAGACATAGGTTAGCTTGTGGTCCTTCAGGGTCATAGGCACTGTGCAGCATTTCGGGTACTAGATTTGAGGCATTACAAACTTGGTATCATAGCCTAAGGTTCAATAGTGTCCTAGGAAGTCTGAAAAGCCACATCTAGTAGAGTCTTTTACATGTGTGTGTCGTACACCACACTTATGTGTAGAAGGCTATGAGATGTTTTAGGAACTGTTTCCCTTCTTTCATGTCTCAGGTCATGCTATAGAAAAGTTCTCTAAGAAACTCATGTAGATTCTCCTCATTATTCACTTATGTCAACTTCACCTTAATTTTAAGGTAACAGAAATGGTGGTGCTCAAAGTCCTAGATATAGGGCTTTCGCAAACAGTCCCTGCAGACAGTTAGTATGGGATTGTCCATAAGCTCAAAAGTATCCCATCAGTTCTATTATGCTCCAAAGTTGTACGTCTCTTATTCATGATCATGAGAACTCATATCTCATCATATCCCTTCTTAAAATCCTATTATAGCATATGACCTAGAGTTAGAAGCATGAAATTAGGTGTTTAGCAGTAGAAGAGTTGGGATAACATTATCCAGGTTGAACAAATTATGTATTCATGGGGATAGATGTACCAGAGTAAATCATTAGGCTTGAATAGTACAAGCTAACACTTAAGTTATTAATTAGATAGTAAGTATGAAGGTGTGGATATGATTGAGATGATTTGGTATTAGTAGTCTATGAAGAAACAAAAGCATATAATATGTTTAGTAAGGTAAGCATGTCTCGAATAGAGTATAAATAGGTGACAATGATTGCAGTTTAGTTTAGAGTTTAGTAAAGTGCTCACAGACTTTTGATGATGGCTTAAAGCTAAGGTGGAGATGATAGATGAAGTGACCGATTAGGCTCTTATATCCTAGTAGTAATACAAGTTCATATAGAAAAGCAGTAAGGGAAAATGATTCCTGACTCATCCTTATCTCAATGTAAAGTTTGCTACTTCAGTCAGCATAATGCTTACGCATGCTTCACATCTCATTTCCATGAACACAACTTATATTCATACGCTTACTAAAGAATCATGTACAATTGCAGTTCCAAGCATACGTAGTTTATTTCTATTCCCCATAGTAAAACAAATCATATCCCATGAATGTAGAAAACTCCAAACTTAGGTCATACAACTCATGACTCATGCACACATATTATGTTTTACAGTATACTGAGCTTCCATGACTCATTCTACACCTCTACTAATTAGTTAAATTCAGACTATGTTACGCATATCCTCAGTTTAGACCTCTTGTTGAATCCATGATATTTATATTCTATTCCTCAAGCCTTAGTCAAGCGTCGAGTTCAGTTAGTGTCCATTCATACTTCATGTCCTCCTGATTTAACCCTTCAGTGAGCTCTCATTGTGAAAACAGTGTAGTGAAGAGTAGTTTCTTAGAAGAGAGAGAGTGGATATTTTATATTAAGACAAGATTGTTACATGCTTATTTTACACGATGGTGTTGTGGTAAAGATAGGCTTCAATTTTATTTTGGTGTGCAAGTAAATGGCTTGCAAGAGGTTGTACTTAGAAGTTGGGAAAGTATAGAGTGTAAGTGTGAATTTGGATCCTTGACTTATGTCAACCCCTGTCGTGGATCTATTAGAATTCAGTTGCTATCTCAGTT
Organism: Capsicum pubescens; assembly: GCA_030864215.1. Lineage (NCBI taxonomy): Eukaryota > Viridiplantae > Streptophyta > Magnoliopsida > Solanales > Solanaceae > Capsicum > Capsicum pubescens. Next base: position 211,430,751 of record CM061538.1, on the reverse strand, counting down.
ATAGTTTTAGTGTTCAGTACTCAGTAATCAATGTTCAGTCTCAGAATTCAGCACTTCAGTATTAGTATAAACCTTAGTTATCAAAAACCAGTATTCAGTCCCAATTACAGTCTTAGTTATGGTCATAGTCTCAATTACCGTGTTATCTATAATCTCAGTCCCAGTCCTAGTTCAGTAATTAGGACGGTAAATTAGTTCAGTTTTGAGTTTACTCAACCATAGCCTAGAGTTATCAGCTACTCAGTTGTCAGCCTTCCAGTACCCCAGTTTACAAGAATGTTCTAGAAATATATTATACTCTTAGTGTTGCATTATCAAATAATACAATTACTCTCAGTTCATGCTCAGTATCTTATGTCAACCAGTCAGTCCTTATCTCCTATTCATGACACTCTGCAGTTGAAGTCCAGTTATTCAAGACTAAGTATAGTTCAGTCTTACATGCCTAGTATTTAGCTATCAGCTATCCAGTTAATCAGATAAGTTAGTTTATTTATACACTTGTGTTCAGCACCCATGTTAATCTTCTTAGTAGCCTCAGTTGTAGTGCAAGAGACTTAGTCATTTAATCTTAAATAGTGTTCGTAGGACCTAACTCATCTTACCAAACTTTAGCCATGTGATGATTTTCTTATTCAGCTATCTTGTTTAGACAAGGACAAGATTTCCTTGCTCCCTATAGTCATTAGAACTCTAGATAAAGAGTGTCATAGAAACACTTTAATTGAGCATAAGTTTTTACCATGAGTTAGTCCATAAAACCAGAAAGTCAGTCTATCAATCAGACGGATAAGTTTGCATGGTTTGGGTTTTCGTCCCTTCCATCTAGATGAACTATCTTAATCCCTATAAATGTAACTATTCTAAGATAAACCGACTAGATATATGTCCCAGATATTCAGTTAAGACTCAGCTCGTAGATGCCTTGTTGTAATACCCCGATCATTTTATTAAACTAAATCCGTCTGTTGAGTGGATATGTATTACTTACAAAGCTATTGATGTTTAAACCATTTTGTATCTCTCTAATTTCTAATTTTTTTCATGTAGAGCATTGAATAATATTTCCATTGATACCAATTTCATCTAGATCCGACATCGGACGAGGGAGTTATGGACGTTTTACTGAACGATGTTGGATCGCCCAGGTTTGACGGTCGACCTGGCGGACCGTCAGGTTCCTGGTGGACCATCAAGTACCCCGTCATGCCAAGGCATTGACTTCTTTATCAGGACATCGTATGACGACCAAGTTGGTGGACCGTCAAAAAGTTGAAGAACAGTCAAGGGGTACGTCAGGTCGAGATAGTATGTCTCGTTTCTGAACCTCGAGTGATAGACGACTTGGTGATCCGTCAGTTTCCTGATGAAACTTCACTTCGACTGTCACGTTGAGACAGAATGTTCCAGTTTTTCCACTCGAGTGATGGACGATCTGGTGGACTGTCAGGAGACTTAACGGACTGTCAGATCGACCGTCACCGGCCCCGATCAATGAATTTCAGCTTTTTCAAAAGGGCATATTGGTCATTTCCACCCCATAAGGTCTTATATATATATATCCTAGTAGAGAATAGCCCTTCATTTTCTACTTTTCTCTTCTAAGAAATATCTAGAAACAAGGGTTTTTCAAAAACCCAAAAATCCAATCTTCTTTCAAATAACTTCAAGAATCTTCCATAGAGATTCAAAGTGATTCAAGAATTAAGTTCCTCAATTCAAAGGAAACAAGTATCTTGGTCTACAAGTGTGAGAAAGAAGTTCCAAACAAGTTTCTACATCTCCAAAATTATAATCTAAGGTAAGTGGGGTTTGAACAAGAACACTCATTTCGTTCTTATGCCTAAAGATTTACTTTCTATTATTGATTTACATGATTTTGCAAGTGGGTATACTCCTAAATTTCTTTATTTATGATTTATGAGATTTGAGTTGAATAATTTTGATATTTATGATTATTTCATCATCATGTATCTTAAATTGAGAATTTATTCCATGAGTTGTATATTGTCATTACGTATTGATGATTTCTAAGCGATTTAAGACAAGTGTCATGAGTTATGCCTTTACATGAGAAATTTGACTATTGAATACATATATATATATATATCGATATTTGAGTCAAAACTCAAGATTGAGTCCGATGATGTTTCCTTGAAGATTTTGATATTTGAAAATGATTCAAAAAGCAAATGTACTTGATGTTGAGAAAGATTATGTTGAGTTGAGTCGAGTTAGAAATCCACAAGATGGTTATGATTTACAGATGAAATATATATATCTATGTTTTGGTCTTTGTAATAGACCCATGAGTTGATATTGATTAAGGTGGATTTCCTAACGCGTTCTGAGCTAAGTCTGAGAGGAGTATTTAGCACCGAGCGAGAAATTTGGTATTTCCCCAAAACTACGTGCCACCGTAGGATTGATGTTGATAATTTTGGGCCAAAGGCTGAGTATGGGATTGTGATTAATAAATTGAGGTTGTACTCCCTGGCAAGAGTATGACGCTCCCGTCAATGTGGGGTTCTCTCCTTAGGAGGGTAAAACATTGGACTCCATACGACTAACATGGTGTAGTTATGTCGGTTATAAGAAACGCCCAAGTCCATTTAGATTAGTACCTTGAGTTACCGAGTCACTCTAAGTCATAAGTCAAAGAGTTTAAGTTGAGTTAAATGATTTACGAGATTTATGACGCATATGTTATTACTGATGACTTCCGGAAATGATATTTTAGATAAGTCAAGCGAAGAGAGTTGTTATTGTCAGCATGCATGATTTTCTTATACATTTATGATATTATTCAAAATGTTTCATCCACCCCCACTTACTCAGTACATTCCCAAGTACTGACTCCCATACTTTTTTGTATTCTATATTTCCTCCTGCTATAGGTTCAGGTGGTCAGTCTCAGCAGTGACAATGATCTCTGAGTATCCTCATCTACATTCCTGAATTTGGTGAGTCCTTATGGTTCAAGGACCTTATCTTTCATTTTATCTTGTTAATAGATGGTTATTTTCTTTCAGTTTAGTACAAGTCAGTTGTGGATCTGTCCTAATGGCTCCTTAATTCTATGTAGTAGAGGCTTTGTCAGACTAGAGTACCAGTACATATAGAACTGCAGTATTTTGATTGTACAAGACATTATTACTTTGTATCTCAGTATGTTTAGGACATGGTTATTCCTCTTTATCTTATCATGATTTGCGTTATAATGAGTTCTGAAAGTGATCATAGGCTTAGAGGGTTAGCTTTAGGCCACGTGTGACCTTAAGCACTGTGTGACATCTCGGGATAGTTTCTCGGGGCGTTACAAGCTTGGTATCAGAGCCTAAGGTTCAAGGAGTCCTAGGGAGTCTGACAAGCCGCGTTATGTAGAGTATTGATCATTGGTGTGTAGTGCGCCACATCTATGAGCAAGAGGCTACGGGACTTTTTAGGAAAAGTTGTTTCTTTCTTTCAAGAGTCTATCGTGCCTATGACTATTTCTCTCTGTTGTTAATTCATGCTTTCTTATGACAGAAAATGCCTCCTCGTAGAGATCGTAGAAACAACAAATGACCTCAACCCGTTGATCCTTTGGGTGAGATGATGTCCCACGCTAAATTTTGGGCAGCTTTCGAAGAGCTAGCCCAGGCGGTCACCGCCAATGCTCAAGAAAACACCTAAGCTACTATTCCACCTCCGCAAGGGAATAATTCTGTTGCAGCTTAGGTTCGTGACTTTATGCGAATGAATCCACCTGAGTTCTTCGGGTCGAAAGTAGGTGAAGACCCATAAATGTATTTAGATGAAGTTAGAAAGATCACTTTGATTATGCACGTGACTGAGGAGAAGAATGTTGAATTGGATGCCTATTGAATGAAAGATGTTGCTTATGATTGGGTGGATATGTGGAGGAAGAGTAGAGGGGAGAATGATACTCTTGTGACTTGTCAATTATTCCAAGATGCCTTCTTAGACAGATTCTTTCCCCCGGAGCTGAGGAAAGCAAAATTTGAAGAATTTATGAACTTGAGACAGGGCTCGATGATAGTTAAGAAGTATTGCCATAATTTTAATCAGTTATATAAGTATGCTCCCGGTATGATCACTGATTCTAGAACTAGTATGAGTAAGTTCTTGGCTGGTGTATCTGGTTATATTGTGAAAGAGTGTAGATCCGCTATGCTTAATAGAGACATAGACCTTTCAAGACTAATGGTTCATGCTCAGCAGATCGAAGAGGACAAAGTGAAGGAGAGAGAGAGTGAGAGGGAATAAGAGAGTTAGATTAGAGAAGCAGGGGTATAGTTAGGCTAGATTTTTTGTAGGGATCCGCCCTCAGTTCCAGAGCCATTCACTTGTGCTAGCGCCTTCATTAGAAAGTACTCCTGCATTCAGAATTAGGCCGGAGTAGGGTAATACGCCTACTATGTCCAGGTCCCAGGATAGTGTGAGTAATCGACCTCGTCCTCCCCCATGCCCAAAGTACGGTAGGGACCATCCCGGTGAGTGCTTAGTTGACCGGAGGGGTTGTTTTGGTTGTGGTAAGTTGGGGCACAAATTCAAGGATTTTCCATATGCTAGATAGTGAAGTCGTGATGTTCATCCCCAGAGTCAGACTACCAGTGCTCCAGCCCTTGTAGTTCGTCCTACTCCTCCTTAGGGCGCCTCGTCTAGCACTGCAGGTGGTCAGCGCCAGAATCACTTTTATGCTATACCACCCTGCAAGGAGCAGGAGGATTCACCAGATGTTGTTACTGGTACACTTCATGTATTTCCTTTCGATGCGTATGTGTTGCTGGACCCTGGGTCAAGTCTTTCTTATGTGACTCCGTTGGTGGCTGTGAATTTTGAAATCAGTGATGAAAAGATTTTCGAGCCTTTTCTAGTCTCTACACCAGTAGGTGAATCTGTTGTTTCTAAGAAAGTATATAAGAAGTGTCCTATCACTGTTCTTAACAGAGTCATGTTTGCAGATTTGATTGAGCTACACATGGTTGATTTTGATATTATTTTGGGTATGGATTGGCTACACTCTTGTTATGCGTCTATAGACTGTCGTACCCAGGTATCAGGTTTTAGTTTCCCAATGAGCCAGTCTTTGAGTGGTCTGGAAATTCTGTATCTCCTAAAAGTCAATTCAAATCCTATTAAAAAGCTAGGAAACTGATATCCAAGTGTTGTATCTATCATTTAGTTCGAGTTAAGGACACTAAGTCTGAGACTCCAACTATTCAGTCTATTAGTATTGTCAATGAGTTTCCTGATATTTTCCCAGAAGATTTCCCAGGGGTACCTCCTGATAGAGAGATAGAATTCAAAATTGATCTTCTCCTTGATACACAACCTATTTCTATTCCTCCGTATCGTATGTCCCTCGCAGAACTTAAGGAGTTGAAATAGCAACTCAAAGATCTTCTTAATAAGGGTTTTATAAGGCCTAATATGTCTCCCTGGGGTGCACCCATTCTATTCGTACGAAAAAAGATGGTTCATTGCGCATGTGCATTGACTATCGTCATCTTAACAAGGTCACAGTCAAGAACAAGTACCCTCTTCCTATAATTGATGACCTATTTGATCAGCTGCAAGGTGCCAGCTATTTCTCAAAAATAGATTTGAGATTCGGTTATCACCAACTTAAAGTCAGAGAGTGTGATATTCCAAAGACGGATTTCCGCACTCGTCATGGTCATTTTGAATTCTTGGTCATGTCTTTCGGGCTAACGAATGCCCCAATAGCTTTTATGGACCTCATGAATCGGGTGTTCAGACCTTACCTAGATATGTTCGTTATTGTGTTTAAAGATGATATCCTTGTATATTCCCGGAGTGAAAACGACCATGCAGATCATCTTCGAATTGTCTTACATACCCTTAGGGATCAAAAGTTGTTTTCCAAATTTAGCAAGTGTGAATTCTGGCTAAGGTCAGTTGCTTTTCTGGGTCATATTGTTTCATCTGATGGTATTCGAGTTGATCCTCAAAAGGTAGACGCTATAAAGAATTTTCCTAGACATATTTCCCCATTTGATATTAGGAGTTTCTTGGGTCTAGCTGGCTACTACCGTTATTTTGTCGAAGGTTTTTCTTCCATTGCTGCTCCTTTGACTCGGTTAACCCAAAAGAAGGTTAAATTCCAGTGGTCAGATTCTTGTGAGAAGAGTTTTCAGGAGTTGAAGACTCGACTCACTTCAGCCCCTGTGATAACCCTGCCTAATGATGTAGATGATTTTGTGGTATATTATGATGCTTCCAGAATTGGTTTGGGTTGCGTGTTAATACAGAAGGGTAAGGTTGTAGCCTATGCCTCCAGGCAGTTGAAACCTCATAAAAAGAATTATCCAGCCTATGACCTCGAGTTAGCTACAGTAGTTTTTGCTTTGAAAATTTTGATACACTATTTGTACGGTGTTCATGTTGATGTCTTTACGGATCACAAGAGTTTGCAGTATGTGTTTACTCAGAGAGAGTTGAATCTTTGGTAGAGGCGATGGTTAGAATTATTGAAGGACTATGATATGAGTGTGTTGTATCACCGGGGCAAGGCCAATGTAGTGGCGGATTCCCTTAACAGATCGTCCATGGGCAGTGTAGCACATATAGCGGAAGATAAGAAGGAGTTAGCCAACAAAGTGCAACGTCTAGATAGATTGGGCGTTAGATTGTTTGACTCAGCTGAGGGTAGTGTTTGGGTTCAAAGTAGTTCCGTATCTTCCCTAGTTTCTAAAGTGATAGAAAAGCAGGATATGGATTCTTGTTTGGTGGAATTAAAAGCGTCTGTCAAAGACCAAAAGGTTGAGGTTTTCTCCCAAGGGGGAGATGGTGTATTGAGATTTTAGAATAGGTTGTGTGTGCCTGATGTTGATGATTTGAGGCAGAGAATTATGGATGAGGCACATGGCATCCGGTATTCTATTCATCCCAGTGCTACCAAGATGTATCGTAATTTGCGGGAAATTTATTGGTGGAATGGTATGAAGAAGGATATAGCGAAGTTTGTAGAAAAGTGTGCAACTTGCTAGTAGGTAAAGATAGAGCACCAGACACCCGATGGTGTAATGCAAGAATTTAACATTCCTACTTGGAATTTAGAAGTGGTGAACATGGATTTTGTGACCGGTTTACCTCTTTCTCGTCGTCATCATGATTCTATTTGGGTTGTTGTAGACAGGTTGACTAAGTCAACATTTTTTCTGCCAGTGCATACATCTTTTACCATAGAGGACTATGCTAAGCTGTATATTCAAGAGTTAGTCAGGTTGCATGGGGTTCCATTGTCTATCATCTCCGATAGAGGTACTCAGTTTACTTTTCAGTTTTGGAGAGCCTTTCAGAAGGGTCTTGGCACCCAAGTTTATCTTAGCTCCACTTTTCATCCATAGACAGATGGTCAGGCTGAGAGGACTATCAAGACTTTGGAGAATAGGTTGAGGGCTTGTGTTCTTGATTTCAAAGAAAGTTAGGATGGACATTTTCCATTGATTGAATTTGCTTACAACAATAGTTTTCATGCTAGCATTGGAATGGCTCCATTTGAAGCTTTATATGAGAGAAGATGTAGATCACCCATAGGTTGGTTCGAAGTGGGTGAAGCTGCTATGATTGAACCTGATGCTGTATTTGAGGCTATGGAGAAAGTTAAGTTAATTCGGGAGAGGTTGAAGACATCCCAGAGTCTTTAGAAGTCGTATGCAGATATGAGAAGAAGAGCTCTTGTGTTTGAAGTCGATGATTTGGTGTATTTGAAAATTTCACCCATGAAAGGGGTGAAAACATTTGGGCAGAAAGGGAAGCTGAGTCCCAGATATGTTGGCCCTTATAGAGTTTTGAATCATGTTGGAAAAGAAGCTTATGAGATTGAGTTGCCTGCAGAGTTGTTAGCTGTCCACCCTGTGTTTCATGTTTCTATGCTCAAGAAGCACATTGGAGACTCTGTTGTTGTTGATCCATCGGAAGGTTGTGATATTCAGGATAGCCTTTCGTATGATGAAATTCCGGTTGAAATCCTAGATTATCAAGTCCGTAGACTGAGGAATAAGGAAGTTCCCTTGGTTAAAGTTCTGTGGCAAAATCAATTTGTCGAGGGTACCACTTGGGAAGCAGAAGTAGACATGCGATCTAGTTACCCTCATTTTTTCTCTACGAGTTTGAATTAAGATGAAGGTACTATTCCCCTAATTTAGTTTCCTCCTAATCTAATGTATTCAGCTATATGGTTATTCCATCTATGATTCGTGCATTTGGTGAAGTACTCAAAAGTTTACAGTAAAGGGAGCCCTTAGATGTGAGTCGTTCCAGCTATACATCCTCATTTTCTCTTGTTCTTGACCTATTTGGCAACATTCGAGGAGGAATATGTCTGAGAGGGAGATATTGTAATACCCCAATTGTTTCCTAAGCCTAAATCTATCTTTTGAGTGGATATATATGACTTACAAAGTAATTGATATTTAAACCATATTATATTTCTCTAATTTTTAATTTTTGTCATGTAGAGAATAGAATAAGCTTTCCATCAATACCAATTTCATCGAGATCCGACATCGGATGAAGGAGTTATGGCCGTTTTACTGAACGGTGTTAGATCGCCAGGTTTGACGGTCGACCTCGCGGACCGTCAGGTTCCTGGTGGACCGTCAAGTTCCCCTTCAAGCCAAGGCATTGACTCCTTATTCAGGCCATCGTGCGACGGCCAAATTGGTGGACCATCAAAAAGTTGACAGACCGTCAAGGGGTCCATCAGGTCAAGACAGAATATCTCGTTTCTGGCCCTCGAGTGATGGACGACATGGTGGTCCATCAGTTTCCTGACGGAACATCACTTCGACCGTCACGTTGAGGCAGAACTTTCCAATTTTGGCACTCGAGTGACGGACAATCTGGTGGACCGTCAGGAGACTTGACGGACCGTCAGATCGACCGTCATAGGCCGCGATCAGCGAATTTCAGCTTTTTCAAAAGGGCATTTTGGTTATTTCCGCCCCATAAGGTCTTATATATATATCCTAGTAGAGAATAGCCCTTCATTTTCTCTTTTTCTCTTCCAAGAAATATCTAGAAACTAGGGTTTTTAAAAAACCCAAAAATCCAATCTTCTTTCAAATAACTTCAAGAATCTTCCATAGAGATTCAAAGTGATTCAAGAATTAAGTTCCTCAAGTCAAAGGCAACAGGGATCTTGGTATAAAAGTGTGATAAAGAAGTTCCAAACAAGTTTCTACATCTCCAAAATTATAATCTAAGGTATGTGGGGTTTGAACAAGAACACTCCTTTCGTTCTTGTGCCTAAAGATTTACTTTGTATTATTGATTTACATTATTTTGCAAGTGGGTATACACCCAAATTTCTTTATTTATGATTTATGAGATTTGAGTTGAATAATTTTGATATTTATGATTATTTCACCATCATGTTTCTTAAATTGAGAATTTATTCCATGAGTTGTATATTGTCATTACGTATTGATGATTTCTAAGCGATTTAAGACAAGTGTCATGAGTTATGCCTTTACATGAGAAATTTGACTATTGAATACATATATATCGATATTTGAGATCGAAAGTCAAGATTGAGTCATATGATGTTTCCTTGAAGCTTTTGATATTTGAAAATAATTCAAAAAGCAAATGTACTTGATGTTGATAAAGATTATGTTGAGTTGAGTCGAGTTAGGAATCCATAAGATGTTTATGATTTACAGATAAAATACATATATCTGTGTTTTTGTCTTTGTAATAGACCCATGAGTTGATATTGATTAAGGTGGATTTCTTAACACGTTCTGAGCTAAGTCTGAGAGGAGTATTTAGCACCGAGCGAGAAATTTGGTATTTCCCCAAAACTACGTGCCACCGTAGGATTGATGTTGATAATTGTGGTCCCAAGGCAGAGTGTGGGATTGTGATTGATAAATTGAGGTTGTACTCCCTGGAAAGAGTACGACGCTCCCGCCAATGTGGGGTTCTCTCCTTAGGAGGGCAAAACGTTGGACTCTATGCAGCTCACATGGTGTAGTTATGTCGGTTATCAGAAACTCCCAAGTCCATAATGATCTAAGTACCTTGAGTTACCGAGTCACTCTAAGTCATGAGTCAAAGGGTTTGAGTTGAGTTAAATGATTTACGATATTTATGAAGCATATGTTATTACTGATGACTTTCAGAAATGATATTTTAGATAATTCAAGCGAAAACAGTTGTTGTTGTTAGCACGCATGATTTTCTTATACATTTATGATATTATTCAAAATGTTGCATCCACCCTCATATACTCAGTACATTCCCAAGTACTGACTCTCATACTCTTTTGTATTCTATATTTCCTCCTGATATAGGTTTAGGTGTTTAGTCTTAGCAGTGATAGTGATCTCCGAGTATCCTCATCTACATTCCTGAAGTTGGTGAGTCCTCATGGCTCGAGGACCTGTATCTTTCATTTTATCTTGTTAATAGATGGTTATTTCCTTTCAGCTTAGTTCAAGTCAGTTGGGGATCTATCCCAACGGCTCCTTAATTCTATGTAGTAGAGGCTTTGTAAGACTAGAGTACCAGTACATACAGAACTATAGTATTTTGATTGTACAAGACTGTATTACTTTGTATCTCAGTATGTTTAGGACATGGTTATTTCTCTTTATCTTATCATGATTTGCATTATAATGAGTTCTGAAAGCGATGATAGGCTTAGAGGGTTATCTTGAGGCCACGTGTGACCTTAAGCACCGTGTGATGTCTCGAGATAGGTTCTCGGGGCGATACACTTGTGCATCGCTTCAGTTTTCTCAGCGACTCAGCCAAGTTAGTATTCTTTGAGGGGCATTGTGTCCCAAGGGGGAGATACACTATAAATCCCCCAAGCTTTCATAACATAAGAAAGCCAATCCCTTTTCACCTAATGAATCCAGTTTGGAGTAAAGGGTACTCATAAGTTGACCCTCAAGCTCCAACTTCAGTGGTTCTCCATGTATTTAAGACTCAGTTCAGTTCATGAAAATTCACTTCATGCTTCACATTTCAGTCTTAGTTATGTCCTCATGTTCCTGTTCATGCATACTGCAAGCATAATCATGGGGTCATCAATGCCTTTCAGTCACGTAACAGTTTTCTTAAACTTACTCAGTTCCATGTTTAACCTACCATTACAAACTTGGTATTTAGTTCATGCTCAGATCCCCATTACAAACTTGGTACTAAGTACTCTTGCATATTCATTCATGCATTCATATACCAGTTTAGTTATGTAATCATGCATCATACATGTATTCTCACTGCGAGAATTTTAGTCATGTATTCATAAGTCAAATATCCTTGTATCAGATATGCATGAATTCATCATATCAGTCATGCCTCAGACAAGCATTGTCAGTATGTTATATTCAAATCTTCAGTCATGTCAGTCATGAGATCATGTTTCAGTTATTCATGTTCAATAGGTACATCAATTCATCTTCTCACTCAATCTCATTCGAGGACGAATGTTCTGAAGGGGGAGATATTGTAATACCCATACTTTTCCTAGCTTGAAATTATTCTTCAAGAATGTTAGAAGCTTTTTTTGAAAGATGAATCCATTTTTATAGATGAGGTATTTTACAAATTTTCACTTTTTGTCATGTGGGAAATTCCATAAGCTTTCCATCGATACTAAATTTACCCAAATCCGACACCCGAGCAAGAGTTAGAGCTATTTAACTGAGATAGTGTATTACTTGAACCATCAGCGCATTGCGGAGCCAGCTTAAATGACAATTGTCAATTTTTAGTGTTGCTCCGCGGTAAATGACGCATCGCGCCAAACTTCCATGTCTCAAACAAGGTGGCAACACGATAGCTCTGCATCGCGCTACCATGCAGATTCCCAATTGTCCAGTTCCAGTGACTTGGCGTAATAGTAGCGCGTAGCGCCAAGGATGAAAATAAAAAAAATTTCACAATAATCAAAATACGTGTTCTAGGGTTAAAAGTGTCAATTTTTCTACCCTATATAAGCTCAAAAACACTGATTTGAGCCTCTATTACACCAAAATATACTCTATTCTCTCAAAATTCTCTCAAGAACACATTAGGGTTTTTCATAGAAGATTCAAGTTCAAGAATTTCCTCCGTCAATGTTCATGTACTTACAAACCAAGGTATGCATAGTGTTCATTCATGGACTCTTTACGTCCATGAATCCCAAGAACCTCTTTTCCAACTTCAAGTTTATGGATTTCTTTATGAGTTTCATGTTGGGTTTGTTTTGTTCATGTTGAGAATGATTAATTGAATTCTAATCCATGTTGGGTGATCAATTTTATGTGGAATTGATTAGTATAGATGTATATTCATGTGAACTTACGATTAAACCCTATAATAATGAAATTAGAATTGAACCATGATGTCTAATTGTTGTACAATGTTGTTTACATATACTATGCCTACCATGTGTTTGATTGAATGCCTATATGAAGGAAAAGTGCCCAACTAGCATGATATTATGAAATCCCCATTTATATACAAGTTTATGCATATCACATGTTTAATGAAATGCTTCAATATATGAATTATGAATTTTGTTATTGGTCATGTGTTCGAGTAAGTCATGTTATGTCAGTTTCTTTCCATTGAGTCCTGGGGGTACTTGTAACCAATAACTTAGCTGTGTGCCTCGAGCCATGCCATGTTTTCATGATACTCTCAGATAAGTCACGATCCATAGAACTCAGTTAGTCATGTGACTCAGGAAATATTAGAAATATCAGTAATCTTAGTAGTTCAGTAACCTCCGTGATCTCAGTATTCCCTGTAAGTCTCAGTAACTTAAGTACTATCTGTCAGTCTTCAAATCTCAGTAGCATTCCATCGATCAATGGAACTCAGTAAATTTAGTTTTATCTCCGCTAAATGATGCCAACAGTTAATTAGTTTAGTTTAGTTAATTAGTTCAGTATCTATTCAGTTGGGAGTAGGATTCAACACTGAGTGAACCTAAGAATGGGGACTCACCTGTTATTCAGTAGAGGGTATGATCCTTAGAAGCAATCTTTGTGTTCCAGAACTATGTAGCCAATGTAGGTTGAGATACACCCTACGCATTTAGGGATATATATATACATCTTATATGGGTTACCTACTAGGATAGGTTAATGGAAGAGCTCCCTGTCAGCGAGGGTATACTCACAGTAGGACTTTACCCGTGGCACCGTATTGACACCCTTCCAGTTGGGGTTATAGGTTGGACCCCACTAGTTTAGTTTCGTGGTATGTCGGTTAGATGATTACCTCCCATAGTCTCAGTCTCAGTCTCAGTGTTAGTCTCAGTCTCAGTCTCAGTAAAAGAGCTCAGATAGTTCTTCAGATTTTAGGACTGTCTGATACAGTCAAATTCAAATATAGTACGGAACTCATCTAGTTCTATCAGATTCAGGACTGTCAGATAAAGTCATTCATGTTATTAGTTATATCATTTATCAAAACTCATGTCATCAGTATTTATCTTCAGGATGGTCATATACAGTCAACCAGATCAATTCTTCATAATCAAAACTGTCAAAAATAGTTATTCATGTATCAGTAACATAGTATTAGTCCCTCATATATTAGTTATTCCATGTTATTAGTAAACTCAATAGTCAGAACTTAGCATTCAGTCCTATCACGATGTTAGTAATAATTACGTATGCATGCATGTATTCTCACATTCATGTTAGTCAGTCAGTTAGTACTGTTCATGCATATGAACTTATTACATTAAGCCTGCCTCACTTGCATACCAGTATATTCAAAGTACTGACGCATTTGATTTATGGTGTGTTATGCCATAGGTTTAGAAGCATGATCTCCAAAGCATTAGTAATATCCAGTTTAGTAGTCAGAGTCAGCTGTGAGTCCTCATCCTTCAAAGACATGCTGATTACATTACTATTTCATCTTTCAGTTTAATTTAGTTTTCGGAGTTACTTTGGGACATTTCCCATCAACTCCTTATTCAGACAGTTTAGAGGTTTTCAGACTATAGTATGTCAGACAGTTACTTCAAATTTGTTTTGGTATTTTTTGTACCATATTCAGACATTGTTTTATCAGATAGTTATTCAGTTTTGAACCGTATGGACTTACAGTTTTTATGTATTCTACATAATTTCAATATATTATTCAGTGCATAATTACAAATATCAGTCATGGGTTAGCTTGTGGTCCTTCGGGGTTATAGGCACCGTGTAGCATTTCGGGTACCCAATTCGGTGCGTTACACTAAGTCAGAAGGCGATAATTGTTCATAGCTTCATCCAAATCTTTGGTTACAACTCCATCCTCGGCCAGTGCTCCAGCCCCTAAGTTCAAAAATAGTAACAAAGATAGGGCTCCAGGTTCTAAATCTCAGGGTAGTGTTAGCAGTGCTCGAACAAATCCTCTTTGTCAAAAATATGGCAGAAACCATCAGGGTGTCTACAGAGCTGGATGTGATATTTGTTTCATGTGTGGCAAGCCAAGCTATAGAATCAGAGATTGTCCTCAGTCAGGTTCTCAGGGTCATTATAATCGTCCCTAGCTCAGTCGGGTCCCCCAAATTAGCAAGGTACCGCTTCTAGTACCACCAGTGGGCAATGCCCAAATAGGCTTTATACACTTCAGTCCAGACAAGATCAGGGAAGTTCTCCTGATGTGGTCACTGGTACGTTATAGATCTTTCATTTACATATTTATGCCTTATTAGATCCATGAGCTTCTTTGTCTTTTATAACTCGTTATATAGTAGTCAACTTTAAGATCTAACCAGAAGTCTTAATAAAACCTTTCTCAGTAACTACCCCAGTGGGTCAGTCTATCATAGCCCAACGGGTATACAAGAACTGTCCAGTTATGATATCTCAGAAAGTAACTTCAACAGACTTAGTAGAATTAAAGATGACAAATTTCAATTTCATTCTCGGAATGGATTGCTTCATTTAAGCTATGCTTCAGTTAATTGTAGGAACATGATAGTTTATTTTTAGTTTCCAAATAAATAGTTTATTTTTAGTTACCAAATAAACCAATCTTTGAATAGAGGGGTAGTACTACAACGCTTAAGGGTCAGTTGATTTCATACCTTAGAGTGAGAAAAATAATATCTAAGGGATGTGTTTATTATCTTGTGCAAGTCAAAGACTCTAGTTCAGAGACTCCTAGTCATGAGCCAGTCCCAGTAGTTAATGAATTTTCAGATGTGTTTCCCGAAGATCTTCCCAGAGTTTATCCTGAGAGGGAAATTGACTTTGGAATAGACCTTTTTCCAGATACTCAGCCCATATCTATTTCACCATAAAGAATGGCTCTAGTAGAAATCAAAGAGTGAAAAGAATAGTTAAAGGATCACCTAGACAAGGGATTCATCAGACCCAATATTTCCCCATGGGGAACACCAGTCTTATTCGTGCATAATAAAAAAAGTTCACTTAGAATATTTATAGACTACCGTTAGTTGAACAAAGTCACAATCAAGAATAAATACCTACTTTCTAGAATTGATGACTTGTTTGACCAACTTCAGAGAGCCTGTTACTTTTATAAGATAGACCTCAAATCAGGATATGATTAGCTTAGAGTCAGAGAATGTGACATTCCAAAAATAGCTTTCCAAGCCTGGTATGGTCACTTCAAATTTCTAGTCATGTCCTTTGGTCTCACAAATGCCCCAGCAACCTTTATGGACTTAATGAATCCCGTGTTCAAGCAGTACTTGGACATGTTTGTTATAGTATTCATCGATGACACTATTGTCTATTCCTATAGTGAAAATGATCATATAGATCATCTCATAATCGTACTTCAGACTCTCAGAGCCCATTAGTTGCTCCCCAAATTTAGTAAGTGCCAATTTTGGCTAAGGTCAGTAGAATTCCTTGGTCACATTATTATCGGTGATGGAATTATAGTTGATCCTCAAAAGACTGAGACGGTCAAAAATAGGCCTAGACACATTTCTCCATCAGATATTAGGAGTTTCTTGGGTTTAGCTGGCTATTACCGTTGGTTTGTTGAAGGGTTTTCATCTTTTGCACCCTCTATTTCCAGATTGACTTAGAAGAAAGTCAAGTTTTAGTGATCAGATTCCTACGAGAAGAGTTTTCAGGAGTTGAATACTCAACTCACCTCAACTCTAGTTCTATCATAACCAGATGGTTCAAACGAGTTTGTTGTGTACTGTGATGCATCCAGAGTAGGGTTGGGTTTTGTCCTCATGTAGAGGGGTTTTTGAGAAGTAAGTGCCCTTGACCCTTTGTTACCATAAAAAGTATGAGTTTCTATATATTGAGTAGGGAAGTATGTCAATTATAGCCTATAAGACTAAGTTCCATGCCCTATCTCACTATGCTACCCTGTTATTGGGAACTGAGGAGGAGAGGATATTCTTATTTATTAAGATCTTCACACTGATCTTTAGGTATTATATGTTCACGTGACTTTTATAAGGAAAAGTTAAATTAGGTGTTTGATTATGTGAATATCTTGTGGGGTTAAATAGGTTGGTCAAGCTAAGACATTTGCCAAGAGGTCCCAAAATGCAGGTAACTTCAGTAGTTCTCATTCCAGGGGTCACAGTCAGTAGGACTATCCACCCCAGCCCATTCAATTAGCATTTCCAATTAATGACATAGGTCCTGCGAGGACATTTTTTGAACCCCTGTTATAAAAGGCAAGAAGGATCCTTACTATTCTACCAATCAACTTTCTTATGAGAGGGGTTGTTATAATTATGGTGTTGTTGATTACCTCAAGAGAGAGTGCCCTGTGAGATAGTCTGGAGGCCTAGAAAAACCACAAATTTGGGCTATTATTTGAGTAGGTAAAATTGGAGGTGGTAATGGAAGGGGTCATCCACAAGTTATATAGGATAAACGCTAACACGGTAGCGGTGGTCTTAGAAATGATGGTGCAGAGAGAGGGGGTTCTTAACTAGCAGAGATTTAGACCAGATTGATAACCAAGAACACTATTATACCTTTTTAAGAAATTCTAATACTGACGCTTCTGATTTGGTTATTATAGGTACTATTTGTAATACCCCATATCTTTTCCAGTCTCTGTGTATCATATAACTCGTGATACTCAGTCATACCCTAGTGTACGAGTTATATATTGTACTCATACCTAAGTTAGTATAACATATTGAACATTCTATTACGGGTAAGACTTGACCACATGGGTCTTCAAAAGGGGTACGAGTCATATGAACCCAGCCGCATGAACATCAGTGTTGTTCCATTGAGGTTCTATCAAGAATACGTGAGGGGGTATCTAGTCATATACATAGGTATGACTTGTATAGAGAGAAGTCGTATCAATAACAATGTTGGTTTCAAAAGTTATCCGTTCATCTTACGATTTACTTTACTAATCGTATTGGCATATTACGAGTTAGAACTACGACTTGTATCCAGAACAGTACATGTTATTTGAAATATACCAAGATTACAAGTGAGCAGTTCAGTCGTACCCTAATATACGAGTCGTAAGGTCGACTCCTACTGATTGAGAACATAATTTTCTGGGAACAGGATTTTCTGCACATTTTTCTTAGGGATTTTGTGTTTTTCCCCACTCCCTTAAAAGCCAAACCCATGTTGTTTTGGCCTCATAATAGGTGGTATAAAAGGACCTAAATCCCCAATTTACATCATTAAACATCAATTCATTAAATAGAACCATGAGAAGTTGATTTCTTCATCTTCCCTAAGTAGCTGGGGTTTCTCAAGGTCAAGAACAACTTCAAAGAAATTACCCTCAAAGCTTCTACTTTAGGTATGTGGGATGTTCATCCATGGGTCTCTTTCACCCATGGAGACCAAAATCTTTCTTTTCAACTAAAACATGGATTTTTCTATTATTATGGAGTTTTTGAATGTTCAAGATAGTTTAATTTCATGTCTTTCCATGGTAATTGAACTCAATACATGTCCATGTATGTTTTCATGAAAATTCAAGTTATCTCATGCTTCAAGTTCCAAATTCTCATGTCAATATCCTAGTGAATTTTATTTTATAATATTGAATTATAAATTTATCCATGTAACTATGTTGTTTTCCTTATACCTAACACATTCTAATGTTCAAGTTCATGATTCTCACATGCTTGATCAAATGTCTATATTTTAAGTCTCCAATCAATGATTCCATACTACAGTTTTTAGCCTTAATATTGTATTTTATGATCATTTAGTGTTGGCGGGTTATGAACACCAAATACATATGTGTTTTACATGATTTTAAATCTTTTAAGTAATCATTTTAGTTAAACTATGAATATTATCATTTACTTAGTTGTTATGATCATGATGATCAATGCTAGTTTTTATGTTTAGTTGAGTTTAGTTCAGTCCAGTACCAGTGTTAGTTTAGTAGGGAGTAGGATATAGCCCCGAGCGAACCTAGGGATAGGGGATCACCTGCCAGTAGAAAGTGTGATCCTTAGTAGCAATCCTTGAGTTCCAAAACTACATATCTAGTGTAGGTTTGAGATGTCTTCCTACCAGTTGAGGGTTGACACATATTTCACAAGAGCACCTGACAGTAGAGGGTGAATCTTTAGTCCTTCGGGACACCAGTTTAGTGGATCCACATAGCTAGTGTTAGTACCCGTGGCATAGTACTGACACCCTTCAAATTGGGATTACAGGTTGGACCCTGATTAGCACAAATTGGGGCATGTTGGTTATATGACACCTCCCACAGTCTCAGTACAGTAATTAGTGTATTTTAGTTCAGGTTTTCTTGATCAAGTATACAGATTTTCAGTTATTCAGTTACATAACTTTTAGTCTTTTGGATTATAGATTATCTTAAAATCATGTTTATGCTTGGTCATGCATTCTCATATATTACTTGTTTATGCATTATGCTCAAATACCTTATGTATTTCAACCAGTCCTCATCTCATATACCAGTATATTCAAAGTACTGACCGTATACTTTTCTCTGCAGTATGTTGTCTTATATCATAGGTGTTGAGGTGCCATTTCCCAACCACTCTTAGACAACTCAACATTACTCAGTAATAGTGGTGGTGAGTCCTCATCCATCGAGGAAATTATTTGTTTATTTCAGTTATTTCACTACTTCCTCCTGTTCAGTTAGTCAGAGTTAGTTGGGCGTTTGTATCATCAACTCCTCATGATGTTTAGAGGCTTTCAGACAATGAGTTAGACAGTCTATCAGTTATTTCAGTTTTAATAGTTATTTCAGATAGATAGTTTGGTTTCCAGTATTTTAGCAGATATTTCAGACATGCTTTTCTTTTTATTCTAGTATTTAGTTTTTCAGTACCTTATCAGTGTATCTTATGCTAATGTATTATATTATAGTATTACTCAGTGCTCACAACAGGTACCAGTTTATGGGTTAGCTTGTGGTCACTTGTGATCGTAACCACTATTATCATGACTAGGGGTAACCTTGGGTCTTAACAAAACTTATTATCAGAGCCTAAGTTTTTAAAGTATCCCAGGGAGTCTAAAAGCCGCATTGAGTAAAGTCTTGTGCATGGGTGTGAAGCGCGTCATATTTATGGATAAGAGGCTATGAAATATTTTAGGAAAGTTTCCCTTACTTCAGTGTTCATGTTGTATGAAGGAGCATGAGCTCTATTTAAAACTCCCTTTATAACTCATCCTTCATTTCGTTTATAGATAATGCCTCCCAGAAGAAATAAATGGAAGAAAGAACAAGGATCAGCCTGCACCCCCACCTATTTAAGAAGATCCCCTGAATGAACATGTCTCCCACGCCAAATTTAGGGCTTCTTTCAAGATCTTTTCCCACTTCATAGCTACCTAGAACAACCAACAGGCTATTTCCCCAGCCAATCAAGTGGCAAATACATCTGCAGTAAGAATTTGAAATTTCACTCATATGAATCCCCATTTTCTTAGGATCCAAGTATAAGGAAGATCTACAGGAGTTTCTGGATATGGTGTGAAAAGTAACAGATATAATGGGCATCACTTCGAGTGAGAGTGTAGAGTTGGTTACATATCAGTTGCAAAATGTTGGTCACACCTAGATTAAGCAATGGAGGGAAAACCATGGTGTCGATGCATAACTGAGAGAGTGGGAGGAGTTTTCCATAACTTTCTTAGACATGTTATTTCTATTAGAGTTAAGGAAAGCTAAGGTTAAGGAGTTTGTAAATTTGAAGCAGGGTAATATGAGTGTAAATGAGTACTCGCTTAATTTTACTCTATTGACGAGGTATGCTCCTACAATGGTGGAAGAAGATAGGTATAGAATGAGTAAGTTTGTATTTAGTATACCTGGTAGTATGGTTAAGGAATGTAGGACATCTATGTTGATTAAGGAGATGAACCTATATAGGCTTATGATTCATACGCAGCAGATTGAGAAAGAAAAGTATAAGAAGAAAGAGAGAGAGAGAGAATAAGTAGGCCAGAACAAGTAGTTTTAACTTTTCTCACCCAAAGTCAGAAGGTGGTAACCTTCTTAGTTTTGTCATAAATTTTCAGTCCCATCTCCATCTTCAGCTAGTGCGTCAGTGCCTAAGTTTAGGAAAGTCAATATAGAACGCCAGGCTCTAATTCCTATGGTAGTGTGAATAGTAGGCATACTAATCTGTTCTATAAGAAGTATAATAGGCATCACCAGGGTGAGTGTAAACCTGGTTGTCATGGGTGTTTAGGATGTGTTAATCCAGGCCACAAGGTCAGGGATTTCCTGAGGGCTGGTCAACACGGTCAGTCCAATAGTTCTTCAGCTCCAGCAGGTCGCCCGACTCAGCAGGGTGCTACTTCCAGTGCCACTTGTGGGCAGTGTTAGAACATATTGTATGCACTCCACACTCAGCATGATCTAAAAAGTTCTCCTGATGTGGCTACGGGTACGTTACATGATTTTTGTCTTCATGTGTATGCATTGTTAGATCCCGGAGATTTAATTTCTTTTGTAACTCCTTATATAGCCATCAATTTTGGTATCAGTCTCAAAATGTTAGTTGAGCCTTTCATAGTGTCTACCCCAGTGGGTCAATTTATTATAGCCACACGAGTATAAAAAAATTACCCGATCATAGTATCTTAGAAAATCACCTCAGTTGATCTCTTAGATTTAGAGATAACCGATTTTAATTTCATTCTCGGGATGGATTGGATCCACTAGTCCTATGCCTTAGTTTATTGTAGAAATAGAGTCGTTAAGTTCAGTTTCCCAATGAACCAGTCATTGAATGGAGGTTTAATACTTCAGTGCTTAGGGTTCAGGTTATTTCTTTTCTTAAATAAAGAAAGATGATATCTAAAGGATGTGTTTACCATCTTGTTCGTTTCAAAGACTCTAGTTATATGACTCCAAATCTCTAGTCGGTTTTAATGGTAAGGGAATTTCTAGATATGTTCCTGGAGGATCTTCCCAGAGATCCTCTCAAAAGGAAAATTGACTTTGGAATAGATCTCCTTCTAGATACCCAGCCTATCTCTGTTGTATCTTATCGAATGGATCCAGATGAGCTTAAGGAGTTGAAAGAACCTTTAGGAGACCTCTTAGATAAAGGTTTCATTAGGCCCATTATTTCTCCACGGGGCGCTCCAATCTTATTCGCGCGTAAGAAAGATGATTTTCTCAGAATGTGCATCGACTATCGTCAGTTGTACAAAGTCACAATAAAGAATAAATATCCACTCCCTAGAATTGATGACTTGTTCAACCATCTTCAAGGTGCCAGTTATTTCTCTAAGATAGACTTCAAATCCGACTATCATCATCTTAGAATCAGAGAATGTGATATTTCAAAGACAACTTTCAGAACTCGGTATGGTCACATTGAATTCCTAGTTATGTCTTTTTGACTAATGAATGCCCCTATATCTTTTATGGATTTTATGAACACGCTGTTCAAATAGTACTTAGACATGTTCATCATAGTCTTCATTAATGATATCCTTGTCTATTACCATAGTGGGAATGATTATGCAGACTATTTGAGAATTGTGTTTATACCCTTAGAGCTTATCAGTTGTTCGCCAAATTCAGTAACTGTGAATTTTGGCTGAGATCAGTAGCTTTTCTTGGAAATATTATTTTCGGTAGTGACATTAGAGTTGACCCTCAAAAGACTAAATCAGTGAGAAACTAGCGTAGACTCATCTCTCCATCAGACATAAAGAGTTTCTTGGGTTTGGATGGCTATTACAGGTGGTTTGTTGAAGGGTTTTCTTCTATTGCATTCCCTATGTCTCGATTGACATAGAAGAAAGTTAAATTTTAGTGGTCAGATTCTTGTGAGAAGAGTTTTCAGGAGTGGAAGACTCGACTTACTTTTGCTCTAGTTTTGACTTTACCAGATGGTTCAGATCGATTTATAGTTTACTATGATGATTCCAGAGTTTGTCTTGGTTGTGTTTTAATGCTAAGAGGCAAGGTCATAGCCTATGACTCTAGGCAGCTTAAACCCTATGACAGGAATTATCATACCCATGATCTTAAGTTGGCAGCTATTTTTTTTCTTTGAAAATTTTGAGACATTTTTATTATGGAGTTCATGTTGATGTGTTCACTAATCATAAAAGTTTACAGTACATGTTCACACAAAAAGATCTGAATCTTCATCAGAGAAGGTGGCTTGAGTTGTTAAAAGATTATGATATGAGTGTGTGGTATCATCCAGTCAAGGCCAATGTAGTGGCAGATGACCTTCGTAGATTTATTATGGGTCGTGTTGCTCATGTTGAGGGATATAAGAAGAAGTTAGTCAGTAAGGTTCATCATCTTGCTAGATTAGGTGTTCGGATGGTTGAATTAGCTAAGGGTATTATATGGGTTCAGAATGGTTTGGAATCTTCATTGATTATTGAAGTTAAAGAAAAGTAGGACAGATATCCTAGTTTGGTTGAATTGAAGTAGACAGTGAGAGATGAAGATTGAGGTTTTCTCCCAAGTGGGAGATGGTGTGCTTCATTGTCTGGGTAGATTATGTGTTGCGTGTGTTGATGGTTTGAAGTTGATGATTTTAGTGGAAGTGAATGGTGTGCAGTATTCTATCTACCCAGGATCCACTAAGATGTATCGCGATTTATGAAAAATCTATTAGTGGAGTGGTATGAAGAAGGATATTATAGGGTTTGTGGCTAAGTGTCCAAATTGTTAGCAGGTCAAGGTTAAGAACCAAAGGCCTAGTTATACATTACAGGAGTTTAGCATCCACACTTGGAAGTGGGAAGTGGAGAACATGAATTTCGTGATAGGGTTGCCTCGTACGCATTGTCAATATGATTTGCTATGGGCCATTGTCAATATAATGACCAAATCAACTTATTATTTGCCAGTTCATACTTTGTAATCAGCTAATAATTATGCCAAGCTTTATATTAGGAAGTTGGTTAAGTTGTGTGGGATTTCATTATCTATCATATCAGGTAGAGGTACTTAGTTTACGTCTGTGTTTTGGAAGGCTTTTCAGAAAGGTGTTGGTACCCAAGTTCATCTCAGTACATTTTTTCATCCTTAGACAGATGGTCAGGCATAGAGGACCATTCAGACCTTAGAGGATATGTTAAGGGCATGTGCTATTGATATTAAAGGTAGTTAGGATGACCACTTATATTTGATTGAGTTTGGCTACAACAACATCACTCCAGTATTCAGATGTCTCCATTTATGGCTCTGTATGAGAGGTGATGTAGATATCCTATTAGTTGGTTTGATGTTGTTTAAGTGCTTTGATAGAGAAATATTTAGTGTTTGATGCGATGGAGAAAGTTCAGTTGATACGAAAGAGGCTGAAGACAACCCAAAGCCATAAAAAATCTTATGCAGATATGAGGAAAAAAAATCTTGAGTTTGAGGTTGGTGATTTGGTCTATTTGAAGATTTCACCTATAAAGGGAGTAAAGATATTTGGTAAGAAGAGGAAAATTAGTCCCTGCTATGTTTTCTCATATAGAATATTAAGTCATTTTGGGAAAGTTGCTAATCAACTAGAGTGGTTTACAGATCTGACGTCAGTACATCCGGTATTTCATGTTTATTTGTTGAAGAAATATATTGGTTATTCAGTGGTACTTGTTCCTTTAGATATGGACGTTAAGGATAGCCTTTCCTACGAAGAAGTCTTAGTTTAATCCTTGATCGTCAGATTTGTAGTCTAAGGAATAAGGAAATTCCCTTGGTTAATGTTCTTTGGCAGAATCAGCCTGTTGAGGGAGCTACTTGGGAAGCAGAAACAGATGTACGAACAAAGTTCCATCACCTTTTCTCCACAAACCCAGATTCATCTTGAGGTAATGATCTTCCTTAGATTGACTCTTTTCTGTTCTCAGTTTCAACTATATAACCAACCTCATCTCATTGCTTCTATTCACAAAATTAGTTCAGTTTATGTATCATGTTTTAGACTCAGTTATGTAATCATGTTTCAAGTCATCCATGTTCAGTATAAGATCTCATTTTCCTTAGCGGTCTCAGTCTAACTAGTCTCATTCGAGGATGAATATTCCCAAGGGGGAGATATTGTAATACCCCGTATCTTTTTTGATCTTTGTGCAAATACGACACATAATCCTCAATCATACCCCAGTGTGCAAGTCATATATTGGACTCGTACCTAAGTCAGTATAACATGTTAAATATTATGTCATAGGTATGACTTCACCCCATAGGTCATCAATAAGGTTACAAGTCATATGAACACAACCATACTGTAACACCCCAAAAGTGGGTCCCGAGAAGTCAGACAATGCTAAAGACTACGAGTAGACTCAAGCTAACCCTGTAAGTCTTCTACTAAATCTGAATCATATAATAAAGAAATGTAGATATATAATCAATGCTAACATGCGGAATTCTGTCTGAGATAAGCTAAAATTATCTTAACATGATATCTAAAATACTAGACATAAAATTCTGGATATTTAATGCTCAAAATCTAAATCACAACTAGCAGTATGACAAGTATCTACTACTAATAACTAGAGAGCCGCTGGGAAAAGTCCCTAGCTGAATCAAATTGAATGAATATACTGAATAAACTACTATAATAAGATGAAAAACTAAATAACTAGGCCCCTGATCAATGAGGAATCACCAACCATCGGGACGTAGATGGAGATACTCAAAATCACTTACACTACTAAAATTGAACACCTAAACCTATATTATGAGACAGTGTAGCACATAGACGTATATAGGGATCAGTACTTATGGAATGTACTGAGTATATGGGGGTGAATGCATAAGTAAAATAATATATCAACATTAGTGTATATTTGCAAAAGAATGCATGCTAAGTGTAGATGACTCATAATAGCTTGAATAACTGAATACTAAGAATCATGACCATGAATAATAAAGCATACTGTATAAATCTAGTGAGTCACAACACTTAGTTCTTAAAACTATACTTGTATTCTATCTTGAAATCATACTGTCTAGTGTACAAAGGACTCACTTTTATATATGTAAACTGAAAGATAAAGTGTTATAGACAATGTCTTATATAAAACAATAGCTGATTAAAACTGTAAGCCTTTACACTTAGTTTCTAAAAACTATTTTGTTATTCTTTTTTGAAGTCTTTTCAATTAGGGAGGTTTTTCTAACTGACATACACTGTGTGAGATATTGTAGTGTCCAACGTCTAGTTCCCTTATGGAAAAACCTCTCATTGGGAGAGGTGTCATACTCTTGCCAAGGAGTATAACCTAATCTAAGTGATCACATCTGTATCTGTCATCCATATAGAAGTGGGAATAATCTGATAATCTAAACCTACATTGGCTCATAGTTCTGGGGCATAAGAATTTACCAATTCGGTACTAAATACTACTCCCTTTAATCTGTATTCTCATTCTGTTGGAGATCCACTTTTAAAACTAGCATAAGGGTTCATAATGAAAACCCATTTATGCATCTATCGATTTCAAACTATAAGCAAAGCTAAATCTATTTTTTGTAAATCGTAATAAAACTGTAAAGTGGATTCCATATCTTAACTGAGGATCGAAAGATCAAATCTTTATAAAAATCTAAAAATAACTAATTATAGGATGCTTAAAGAATTTTCATTCATGAAATATCAATGTTCAACTAGGGCTTAACAACCCATGCATCAAATTCATGTCAAATCATATAAAGTTCATGCTTGATAATGAAAATATTGATAATTTAATTCTAAATTTTGAAATTACTATAATACGCATAAAAATACGAAAGTAGATATGCAATTCAACATTAAAATCTCTCAAAATCTCATAATCTTCAAATAGTAATAAGTGGGTATAAACCCTAAACTGAAACTCATATAATATCATATAAAATTCAACTTTAAAACTAATTTTGGGCAAAAGATGAAAGAATTATCCTTGTATAAAACCCCACATACCTTAATAGATGAATAGATGAAGAACTTGAACTTTGAGTTCTTATTTGTGCTCTTGAAGATTGTTTCTTGAATATCTTAAATTGGAAATCTTGAATTTTTGGTTGCCTCAGAAAAAGAATGGTGGAATTTGGATTTCTTGAGGTTCAAGTTTTGAGGTTCTAGGGTTTTTTTAGAGAGTAATTTGATGAAAAGTTAGCATATAATAGGTTAAATCTTGTGTTTTACATGATTTGGGGGCTTGGGAAATGACTAGGTTGCCCTTTGGAAAAATTAACTCGGAACTGGAAACATGATTTTTGGCCTCTGCGCGATGCGCCACAATCGAGGTGGCTTACTAAAAAAAGGACAATTTCCATTTTGGGCTCCAGCGTGATACGACATAATCATATTGCATCACTGAAAAAGGACGAGTGCCATTTTACACTCCACCTCAATGCGGTGTTTGTCCCATTAAAATTTTTGACACGATACTAGCTAATTGCGGTGAGCTACTGAAAAGGGATGAACGAAAATTCGGACTTCACCGTGATGCTTGCTAATCATGGTGGCTCACTAGAAATCAGACCATTGTGATTCTGCACCTTATCGCGATGCGGTGCTATCACTGTGCTCAACTATTTTTCTCTAAAATTGCCATAACTTCTTAACTTAGTATCAGATTAAGGCGAAATTGGTATCATTGTAAAGCTGGTTCAATAAATTTTTAAAGTTGACCCTTGACGTTCTAGGAGCTAAACTGTGCTAGGAAAAGTATGGGTTATTACAAATATGGACATCAGTGTTTATCCCTTGAGGTTCTGTCTAGGATATGAGAGGGGGTATCTAGTTGTATACAAAGGTACAAATCGTATAGAGAGAAGTCATATCAATAATAGTGTTGGTTTCCTAAGTTGTCCGTTAATATTATAAGTGACTTGACCAATTGTATAGGAATCTTATGAATTGGAACTACGTCTCATATCCAGACCTGTACGTGTTCTTTGAAATCTGCTAAGCTTACGAGTCAGAAGTCTAGTCATACCCTAATATACGAGTTGTAAGTTTGACTCTTACCGACTGGGAACACGATATTCTACACATTTTTCTAGGGCCTTTTATGTTTTTCCCCACTCCCTTAAAAGCTAAACCCATGTCATTTTGGTTTCATAAGGGGTGGTATAAAAGGCTCCAAATCCCCAATTTACATCATTAAATATCATTTTACTAAATTAAATCAAAAGAGCATGGTTTCTTCATATTCCCTAAGCAGCTAGGGTTTTTCAAGGTCAAGAACAACTTCAAAGAAATTTCCCCAAAGCTTCTACTTCAGGTATGTAGAGTATTCATCCATGGGTCTCTTTCACCCATGGAGACCAAAAACATTCTTTTCAACTAAAGTATGGATTTTTATCTTATTATGGGTTTTTTGTATGTTCAAGATGGTTTAATCTTATGTCTTTCCTTGGTAATTGAACTCAGAACTCAATTCATGTCCATGTTTTATTCCATGAAAAGTCCAGTTATCGCATTCTTGAAGTTCCGATTTCTTATGTCAATATCCAAGTGAATTTTATGTTATAATATTGAATTGTAAATATAGCTATGTAATTATGCTGTTTTCCTCATATGTAACACATTTTAATGTTCAAGTTTATGATTCTCACATATTTAATGAAATGACTATATTTTGAGTCTTCGAACAATTATTCCATACTATAGTTTTAAGCCTTTGTAATGTATTTTATGATCATTCAGTGCTAGCAGGTAATGAACACCCGATACCTACATATTTTATATGATTTCGAATCTTTCAAGTGATGATTTTAGTTAAACCATGAATATTGCCATTTACTCAGTTGTTATGATCACGATGAGCAATGTTAGTTGTTATGTTCAGTTGAATTTAGTTCAGTCTAGTACCAGTGTCAGTTTAGTTGGAAGTAGGATTTAGCAGCGAGCGAACTCAAGGATGGGGACTCACCTACCAGTAGAGGGTGTGGCCCTTCGTAGCAATCCCTGAGTTCCATAACTACATAGCCAACATAGGTTTGAGATGTTTTCCTACTATTTGAGGGTTGACACATATCTCCTAAGATCACATGCCATTAGAGGGTGACTCCTTAGTCCCTCGGGACAACAGTTTAGTGGATCCCCACAACTAGTGTTAGTACCCGTGGCATGTCACTACACCCTTCAAACTAGGTTACAGGTTAGACCTTGATAATCTCAGATTGGGGCATGTCGGTTATATGATAACTCCCACAGTCTCATACAGTAACAGTGTATTTCAGTTCAGGTTTGCTTGACCAAGTGTATAGATTTTTAATTATTCAGTTATACAACTTTCAGTCTTTTAGATTATAGATTATCTCAGAACCATGTTTCTTCTTGGTATTGCATTCTCATATATTACATGTTCATGCATTAATGCTCAGATACCTCATGTATTTTAGCCAGTCCTTATCTCATATATCAGTACATTCAAAGTACTGACTGCATACTTTTCTTTGTGCTATGTTGTCTTATAACATAGGTTTGAATGCACCATTTCCCGATAGCTCTTAGACAATTCAGCGTTACTCATCAGTAGTAGTAGTGAGTCCTTATCCATTGAGGACTTGATTTATTTATTTAAGTTATTTTAGGAATTCCTTATGTTTAGTCTATCGAAGTTAGTTGGGGGGTTTTCCCATCAACTCCTCATGATGTTTAGAGGCTTTTAGACAATCAGTCATATATTTTTATATTAACAGTTGTTTCAGATAAATAGTTTGGTTTTCAGTATTTTATAAAATATTTCAGACATGCTTTGCTTCGTATTCCAGTATTAAGTTTTATAGTACCTTATCACTGTATCTTCCATTCATGTACTATATTACAGTATTACTCAGTGCTCACAACATGTACCAGTTTATGTGTTAGCTTATGGTCACTAGTGATCATAAGCACCATTGTCGTGACTAGGGGGTAGCCTCAGGTGGTGACACTATTCTAGTTTGTTACTGGATGGATTTTGTTTTATTTGATCTGGGGCCTACTTTTTCACATTTATTGGTTAAGTTTGATTTGGGTTTGAACTTGGTCTAGGATGTACTTGATTCTCCTATGTATATGTCTACTCTGGTTGGAGAGTCTGAGGTGGTGACCCATGTTTATCATTCTTGGTCTATGTTATTTATGGATTTTCAATCTTGGGTAGACTTGATCATTTTAGACATATTGGATTTTGATATTATTTTGGGTATGACCTAATTAGATTCATATCAAGTTATCTTGAACTTTAATTTTGAGACAATGACTCTAGCCATGTCTGGGATGGATAAACTAGTATGGGAGAGTGTGTACAAGGCCAAATCTATAAAAATCATATCGTTTATTCGAGATAAAAAGATAGTGGGAAGGGGATGTTTAGGCTTTCTATCTAATCTTCATGATGTAAGTATGGGGTCTCTCTATTGAGGCAGTTCCAGTGGTTTCACAATTTCGAGAGGTACTTCCCCTGGAGTGAGCTAGTATGCCTCTAGCTAAGGATGGTAATTTTAATATTGAATTACACTCGGGCACTCACCCAATTTCTATTACTCCTTATTCCATGGCTCTGACTAAGTTGAGAGAACAAAAATCTCAATTGTATTAACTTCTAGCTAATGGATTTATTCATCTAAGTTCTTAGCCTTGGGGTGCTCTGGTGTTGTTTGTTTAAATGAACGATGATAGTATAAGGATGTTCATAGAATATAGGCAGATGAACAAGGTTACCATCAGGAATAAGTACCTTTTTTCCTATATAGATGATTTATTTAACCCGTGCTTCAGTATTATCCAAGATTTACTTAAGGCTGGGTTATCATCAACTGAAAATTCAGCATGAGGATATACCCAAGACAACCTTTAGGATTTTATATAGGCATTATGAGTTCCTTATGATGTCTTTTAGGTTGACTAATGTGCCTGCAACCTTTATGAGCTTGATGAATGGTATATTCAAATACTTTTTGGATTTTTTTTATAGTTTTCATGACGATATCTTGGTTTATTCCAAAATTAAGTAGGAACATGAAAGTCATCTTTGCATTGTTTTGAGAATTTTAAAGGAAAAGTAGTTGTATACAAAGTTCTCAAATTTTGAGTTTTGGTTTTCTTCAGTTGCCTTTTTAGGGCATGTGGTTTTTGAAAAGGGGTGATTGTAGATCCCCAAAAGATAGAGGCACTTAAGAATTAGGTTTGACCTAGCTCAGTGACTGAGATTAGGGTCCTTATATGTCTTTCTATTAATTAACGCGAGTTTGTCATGAATTTCACATCTATTGATACTCTCTTCATAAAGTTGACACAGAAGGACATTCATTTGTATTGATAGATAATGTAATACCCCGTATTTCCCTAGCTTAACTTAACTCTCAGCACATTATTTATCCTATACATTTTCTTAAATACTCAGTATTTTTCAGTTTAGAGCTTACCATTACATAGGAAATTCAGTCAGCTTTCCAATGATATAAATTTTGCCCAAATTTGATACCGGGTGAAGAGTTATAGCATATTTTGTAAAACAGTTTGCCAATTTGGAAATCAGCGCATCGCGGAGGCAGTCCAAATAGAAATTATCATTTTTCAGTGTTCCATCGCGATCCCACCGTATCACGCCACTAGCCATTTTCCCAATTATCACTTGCCAGTGTGACTCCGCAATCATAGCGCGTCGCGCCAAGGGTTAAATTCACATACAGTGAAGCTCCGTGATTGTACCACATCGTGCCAAGATCCCAGTTCCAAATTGTTAATTTCCAGTGACACGGTGCGATAGCGCCGCGTCGCGCCAAGGGCCCATGTCGAGAAATTTTGATGAAAATTAAAATGTCGTCCAAGGGAAAATAAGTCTTTTTCCCATAAATTTAATCAGTCCAGGTATGGGATTAAATCCCTAAGAACGTAATAAGGCCATTATTACTCAGTTTTTCCCTAAATCACAAGGAATTGTCTCCCTAATAGAAAACCCTAGTTTCAAGAAAACAAGAACAAACTCAAGAATTCCTCCAAGAACCTTCACGAATTAATATTCCCATGTATTCTAGGTGTTCATCTATGGGTTTCTTTCACCCATAGAGTCCAAGAATCCATTTTTAAAACTACAAGTTTATAGAATTATGATTTCCATGCTTGAAATTGATTATACTCATGTTCATGATAGTAATTGGGTTTCAATTCATGATTAATTATAAGTCTCCATGAAATTAAAATATTTTATGTGATGAATTATATGAATTGCATGCTAAACCATTGATTTGCAATTAAGTATTGTATTCATGATGTTCATGTATTGTCCATTATCATGTGAAATAATCCATGCTCCCCAAGTGTTTGCAAAAATGCATATGTGAAGTAAATAGTGGAATCATGACAAGTCATTATGTGGTCCCAATCATGTACAAGTTTATGCCCTACAAGTGTTTGATAAAATGTCTCTATGAATGAATTATGAACAAGTGAACATTGTTATGCTTTTCAAGATCATGATATGTTTCACTTTCATGCTATCGAGTCCTGGGGGTAGCTAATACTAAAAAATCTAGTTGTTTACCTAGATCTACAGTAGTTACAGAATTGTCTTAGAAGTTTCACGATTAGTAGCACTCTCAGTCAGTTACAGAACTCAGTAAATCAGTCAGTTACAGAACTCAGTGAAACTCAGTATCAGTCTAGTTTAACTCAGTATAATCAGTTTAGTGTCTATTAAATTGGGAGTAGGATTCAGCACCGAGTGAACCAAAGGATGGGGGATCACCTGCCAATAGAGGGTGTGATCCTTAGAAACAGTCCTTGCATTCCATAACTATGTAGCTAGCGTAGGTTGAGACATCAACGTGCCAGTTGAGGGTTGATGAGGTGTTTTAACTTGCCAGTTGAGGGTTCCACTGTTCTTATTAGAGTACCGGCCAGATGAGGGTAACTCTTTAACTTGTCTTTACCCGTGGAACGGTACTGACACTCTTCCAGCTATGGTTATATATTGAACCCCAAATCTATTCAGAAATTAGGTATGGAAGTTAGATGATTACTTTCCACAGTCTAAGTTTTATTCTCAGTATAGAACTCAGTTCAGTTCTATAGAATTGGGACTGTCAGATATAGTCACTCAGTATAAAAAATTTAGTTATCAGTAATCTCAGATATCAGTTACTCAGTATCAGAAATCAATACTCAGCTTTAGTAAATGCCAGATGCAATATACTCATATAAGCATAGTATTGCATACTTAGTATTACAATAGTTTCAGTTATTTATGTACTCTTACTCAGTTCTTATATATCATTCAGTCAGTTATTGTTCATGCATATGAACCCTTGCATTCAGCCTTACCTCATCTAGCATACCAGTAAATTCCATGTACTGACATATACTCTTTCTTTGCACTATGACGTCTCATATCATAGGTTCGGATGCTCAAGTTCCTGATCGCGCATCGATAGATTCAAATTCAGCCAGCAGTGTTAGGATTAGTAGTGAGTCCTTATCTATCAAGGATATATTTTATTTTAGTATTTAAGTAGTTGGGGTTAGTTGGGGGCTTGTCCCATCAACTCCTCTTTCAGATAGTTCAGTTAAAGGCTTTTCAGACTAGACTATTTCAGACAGTATTAAGTATTTCAAATGTTTTCATCAGATGTTATATTTTATCAGTATTTTAGATTATGAAAATTATGACATTTCAGCCTATTTTCCAACATTATTTCTGTATTATTACTCAGTACTCATAACAGATATCATCATGGGTTAGCTTGTGGTACTTCAGGGTCATTTGCACCGTGTAGCATCCGGGGTACAGAGTCGGGGTGTTACAAACTTGGTATCAGAGCCTAAGGTTCAGGAGAGTCCTAGGGAGTCTAAAATTCACGTCTAGTAGAGTCTTGTGTATGTGTGTGTAGAGTGCCACACATATGGACGATAGGCTATGGGAGGTTTTAGAAAAAGTTTCCCTTCCTTTTGTATTCATGTCGTGCGAGTGAGTATGAGCTCAAGTTAAACTCTTAGTATAATTCATTTCTTTCTTCCATTTATAGAACATTCCTCCAAAAAATAACAATAGAAGAAGAAAAGGAAACTAGTCAGCCCCTCAGCCCATTCAGGCAGATCCATGGACGAGCATATCTCCCATGAAAAATTCAAAGCTGTATTCACTACTCTAGCCAATTTTGTAGCAGTTCAGAATAAAAGACCGACTGCTGTTTAGGCCTACCCAGTCGCCAATACTGCTGCATCCAGGATTCGGGACTTTACCCAAAAGAATCCTCCCCTATTCTCAGGACCTAGGTCAGAATATGATCTACAGGAGTTTCTCAATCAGTTTCAAAAAGTCATAGATATCATGGGAGTGACTTCCAGTTAGAGTGATAAGTTATCCACCTATTTCACTCGGCCAGATAGATACAACGGGTAGATTCAATTTCACTCAGCCTAAGTCTAATACCCGTACTTTTCCTCGCTTGAAATTTTTCCCCAAGAATGATAAAAACTTTTTTTGACAGAAGAATCCACTTGTATAGATATGGTATTTTCAAGATTTTCACTTTTTTTTTCATGTGGGAAATTCCATAAGCTTTCCATCGATACAAAATTCATCTAAATCCGACACCCGAGCGAAAAGTTAGAGCCTTTCTAGTGAGACAGTGTATCACCTGAGCCATCAGCGCATCGCAGAGCCAACTTAAATGGCAATTGTCAATTTCCAGTGTTTCTGAATGATAGTGGCACGTCGCGCCAAATTTCCAGGTCTCAAACAAGGTGGCAACACGATAGCTCCGTGTCGCGCCACCAAGCAGATTCCCAATTGTACAGTTCCAGTGACTTGGCGCGATAGTGGTGCATCGCGCCAAGGATGAAAATCGGGAAATTTTCACAAGAATTAAAATACGTGTTCTAGGGTTAAAAGTTTCAATTTCCCTACCCTATATAAGCTCAAAAACATGGATTTGAGCCTCCATTACACCAAAATATAATCTATTCTCTCAAAATCCTCTCAAGAACACATTAGGGTTTTTCATAGAAGATTCAAGTTCAAGAATTTCCTCCGTCAATCTTCATGTATTTACGAACCATGGTATGTGTAGTGTTCATTCATGGACTCTTTACGTCCATGAATCCCAAGAATCTCTTTTCCAACTTCAAGTTTATGGATTTCTTTATGAGTTTCATGTTGGGTTTGGTTTGTTCATGTTGAGAATGATTAATTGAATTCTAATCCATGTTGGGTGATCAATTTTATGTGGAATTGATTAGTATAGATGTATATTCATGTGAACTTATGATTAAACCCTATAATGATGAAATTAGAATTGAACCATGATGTCTAATTATTGTACAATGTTGTTTACATATACTATGCCTACCATATGTTTGATTGAATGCCTATATGAAGGAAAAGTTCCCAACTAGCATGATATTATGAAGTCCCCATTTATGTACAAGTTTATGCTTATCACGTGTTTGATGAAGTGCTTCAATATATGAATTAAGAATTGTGTTGTTGGTCATGTATTCGAGTAAGTCATGTTATGTCAGTTTCTTTCCATTGAGTCCTGGGGATACTTGTACCCGACAACTTCGCTTTGTGCCTAGAGACATATCATGTTTTAATGATACTCCCTGACAAGTCACATTCCATAGAACTCAGTTAGTCATGTGACTCAAGAAATCTCAAAAATCTCAGTAATCTCAGTAGTTCAGGAACCTCCGTAATCTCAGTATTCCCAGTAAGTCTTAGTAACTTCAGTACTCTCAGTCAGTCCTCAAATCTCAGTAGCATTCCATCGGTCAATGGAACTCAGTAAATCCAGTTTTAGCTCCACTAAATGATACCAACAGTTAATCAGTCCAGTTTAGTTAATTAGTTCAGTGACTATTCAGTTGGAAGTAGGATTCAGCATCGAGTGAACCCAAGGATGGGGAATCACCTATTATTCAGTTGAGGGTGTAATCCTTAGAAACAATCCTTGTGTTATAGAACTACGTAGCCAGCGTAACCCTACGCATTTAGGGATATATATATATCTCATTTGGGTTACCTAATAGGAGGGTTGACGGAAAAGCTCCCTAACAGCGAGGGTATACTTACAATAGGTATTTACCCGTGTAACGGTATTGACACCCTTCCAGCAGGGGTTATAGGTTGGACCCCACCTGTTTAGTTCTGGCACTTGTCAATTAGATGATTACCTCCCACAGTCTCAGTCTCAGTCTCAGTCTTAGTCTCAGTAAAAGAACTCAGATAGTTTTTCAAATTTTAGGACTGTTAGATATAGTCAAATTCAAATACAGTACGGAACTCAGCTAGTTCAATTAGATTCAAGACTGTCAGATACAATCATTCATGTTATTTGTTATATTAGTTATCAAATCTCATATCATCAGTATTCATCTTTAGGACTGTCAGATACAGTCAACAACACCAGTTCTTCATAATCAAAACTGTCAGAAATAGTTATTCATGTATCAGTAACATAGTATCAGTCCCTCAGATATCAATAATTCCATGTTATTAGTAAACTCGGTAGTCAGAACTTAGCATTCAGTCCTATCACGATGTCAGTTACAGTTACGTATGCTTGCATGTATTCTCAAGTTCATGTTAGTTACTTAGTTAGTATTGTTTGTGCATATGAACCTATTATATTAAGCCTACCTCACTTTCATACCAGTACATTCAAAGTACTGATGTATTTGCACTATGGTGTCTTATGCCATATGCTTAGAAACATGATCTCCAGAGCATCAGTAACATCCAGTTCAACAGTCAGATTTAGCTGCGATTCCTCATCCTTCGAGGACATGACGATTACATTAATATTTAAGCTTTTAGTTTAATTTAGTTGTCGGAGTTAGTTGGGGACATATCCCATAAACTCTTTTTACAGACAGTTTAGAGGCTTTCAGACTATAGCATGTTAGACGGTTACTTCTGATTTGTTTTGGTATTTGTTGTACCATTTTCAGAGATTGTTTTATCAGATGGTTAATAAGTTTTGAACCTTATGGACTTACAACTTTTATGTATTTCACTTAATTTTAGTATATAATTCAGTGCTTAGTTACAAATATCAGTCATGGGTTAGATTGTGGTCCTTCGGGGTCATAGGCACCGTGTAGCTTTTCGGGTACCATATTCGGGGCGTTACAAACTTGGTATCATAGCCTAAGGTTCAATAGTGTCCTAGGATGTCTAAAAAGATGCATCTAGTAGAGTTTTGTACATGTGTGTGTCCTGTACCACACTTATGTGCAGGAGGCTATGAGATGTTTTAGGAACAGTTTCCCTTTTTTCATGTCTCAGGTCGTGCTATAGAAAGGTTCTCTAAGAAACTTATGTAGACTATCCTCATACTTTACATATGTCAACTTCACCTTCATTTCAAGGTAACAGAAACGGTGATGCTCAAAGTTCTAGAGATAGGGCTTTCTCAAAAAGTCCCTGCAGATAGTTAGTATGGGATTTCCCACAAGCTCAAAAGTATCCCATCAGTTCTGTTATGCTCCAAAGTTGTACATCTCTTATTCATGATCATGAGAACTCATATGTTAGAAGATCTCTTCTTAGCATCCTCTAATAGCATATGACCTTGAGTTAGAAACATGAACTCAAAAGTTTAGTAGTAGTAGAGTTAGGATAACATTATCCAGGTTGAACAAATTATGTATTCATGGGGATAGATGTACCAGAGTAAATAATTAGGCTTGAACAGTACAAGCTAGTACTTAAGTTATTAATTTGATAGTAAGTATGAAGGTGTGGATGTGATTGTGGTGATGTGGTATTAGTAGTCTATGAAGAAACAGAAGCAGATAATGTGTTTAGTAAGGTAAGCATGTGTCGAACAAATTATAAGTAGGTGACAATGATTTCTGTTTAGTTCAGAGTTTAGTAAAGTGCTCACAGACTTTTGATGATGGCTTAAAGCTAAGGTGGAGATGATAGATGAAGTGATCGAGTAGGCTCTTAGATCCTAGTAGTAATGCCAGTTCATATAGAAAAGAAGTAAGGGAAAATGATTCCCGACCCATCCTTATCTCAATGTAAAGTTTGGTACTTCAGTCAGCATGATGCCTACGTATGCTTCACATCTCTGTTCCATGAACACAACTTATATTCATACGCTTCCTAAAAAATCATGTACAATTCCAGTTCCCAGCATATGTAGTTCAGTTTTATTCCCCACAGTAATACAAATCATGTCCCACGAATGCAAAAAACTCCAAACTCAGGTCATACAACTCATGACTCATGTACACATATCATGTTTTATAGAATACTCAGCTTACATGGCTCATTCTACGCCTATACTAATTAGTTAAATTCAGACTATGTTATGCATATCCTCAGTTTAGACCTCTTGGTGAATCCATTATATTTATATTTTATTCCTCAGGCCTTAGTCAAGCATCGAGTTCAGTTAGTGTCCATTCATGCTTCATGTCCTCCTGATTTAACCCTTCAGTGAGCTCTTATTGTGGAAACAGTGTAGTGGATACCATTTGCTTAGAAGAGAGAAAGTGGATATTTTATATTAAGAAAAAATTGTTGCCTGCTTATTTTATACGCAGGTGTAGTAGTGAAGATAGGCTTGAATTTCATGTTAGTATGCAAGTAAACGGCTAGCAAGAGGTTGTATTTAGAAGTTGGGAAAGTACAGAGTGTGAGTGTACATTTAGATCCCTGACTTATGTCAGCCCCTGTCGTGTAACTATCTGAATTTAGTTGATATCTCAGTTATAGATTCAGTGTTCAGTACTTAGTAATGAATGTTCAATCGTAAAATTAAGCACTTCAATATCAGTATAAACCTTAGTTATCAGAAACCAATATTCAGTCCCAATTAGAGTCTTAGTTACGATTTTAGTCTCAATTATCGTCTTATCTATAATCTCAGTCCCAGTCCTAGTTCAGTAATTAGGTCGGTAACTCCGTTCAATTTCGAGTTAAATTACCATAGCATATAGTTATCAGCTACTCAGTTGTCAGCCTTCTAGTACCTCAGTTTACAAGACTGTTCTAGAAATATATTATACTATTGGTGTTGCATTCTCAAATAATTCAATTACCCTCAGTTCATGCTCAGTATCTTATGTCAACCAGTTATTCCTTATCTCTTATACATGACGCTCATCAGTTGTAGTCCAGTTATTCAAGACTAAGTATAGTTCAGTCTTACATGCCCAATATTCAGCTATCAGCTATTCAGTTAATCAGATAACTTAGTGTATTTATGCACTCGTGTTCAGCATCCATGTGAATCTTTTCAGTAGCCTCAGTTGCAGTGTAAGAGACTTAGTCATTTCATCTTCAATAGTGTTTGTAGGCCCTAACTCATCTTACACAACTTTAGCCAAGTGATGATTTTCTTATTCAGCTATCTTTTTTAGACAAGTCCAAGATTTCCTTGTGCCCTATAGTCATTAGAACTCTAGAGATAGAGTGTCATAGAAACACTCCAATTGAGCATAAGTTTTTAGCATGAGTTAGTCCATAAAACCAGAAAGTTAGTCTATCAGTCAGACGAGCAAGTTCGCATGGTTTTGGTTTCCGTCCCTTCTATATAGATGTATTATCTTAATATTCATGAATGTAACCATTCTGAGATGAACCGACTAGATAGATGCAAGATCAGCCCAGTTCCTATATTATGCTTCAGTTTCAAATCCCAGATATTCAGTTAAGACTCAGCTCGTAGATGCCTTGTGCATCTTTTCAGTTTTCTCATCGACTCAACCAGGTTAATATTCTTTGAGGGGCATAGCATCCCTATGGGGAGATACACTATAAATCCCCCAAGATTTTATAACATAAGCATGCCAATATCTTTTTACGTAATGAATCCAGTTTGGAGTAAGGGGTACTCATAAGTTGACCTTCAAGCTCCAACTTCAGTGGTACTCCATGTATTTAAGACTCAGTTCAGTTTATGAAAATACAGTTCATGCTTCACGTTTCAGTCTCAATTATGTCCTCATGTACCCGTTAATGAA
Source organism: Capsicum pubescens (assembly GCA_030864215.1). Classification (NCBI taxonomy): domain Eukaryota; kingdom Viridiplantae; phylum Streptophyta; class Magnoliopsida; order Solanales; family Solanaceae; genus Capsicum; species Capsicum pubescens. Next base: position 211,391,417 of record CM061538.1, on the reverse strand, counting down.
TACTTCTAGCATAATCATGGGGTCATCAGTGCCTATCAGTAACGTAACAGTTTTATTAAACTTACTCAGTTCCATGTTCAAACTACCATTAAAAACTTGGTATTCAGTTCATGCTCAGATCCCTATTACAAACGTGGTACTAAGTACTCTTGCATATTCAGTCATACATTCATGTACCAGTTCAGTTATATAATCATGCATCATACATGCATTCTCACTGCAAGAAATTCAGTTCATCAGAAAATTCAGTCATTTATTCATAAGTCAAAAATCCATGTATAAGATATGCATGAATTAAGCTTATTAGTCATGCATCAAACATGCATTTTCAGTATGTTTTATTTAAATCTTCAGACATGTTAGTCATGAGATCATGTTTTAGTTATTCATGTTCAATAGGTACGTCAGTTCATCTTCCACCCTCTCACTCAATCTCATTCGAGGATGAATGTACTAAAGGGGGAGATATTATAATACCCGTACTTTTCCTAGCTTGAAATTTTTTCTTAAGAATGTTAGAAGATTTCTTTGAAAGATGAATCAAGTTTTATAGATGTGTTATTTTCAATATTTTCAATTTTGGTCATATGGGAAATTCCATAAGCTTTCCATCAATACCAAATTTTCCCAAATTCGACACCCAAGTGAAGAGTTAGAGCCTTTTTAGTGAGATAGTGTATCACCTGAACCATCAGCGCATTGCGGAGCCAGCTTAAATGAAAATTGTCAATTTTTAGTATTTATCTGCGATAGTGGCACATCGCGCCAAACTTCCAGGTCTCAAACAAGGTGGCAAAACAATAGCTCCGCGTCGCGCTACCATGCAGATTCCCAATTATCCAGTTCCAGTTACTTAGTGCGATAGTAGCGCGTCGCGCCAAGGATGAAAATCAGGAAATTTTCACAAGAATAAAAATATTTGTCCTAGGGTTAAAAGTGTCAATTTCCCTACCCTATATAAGCTCAAAAACACGGATTTGAGCCTCCATTATACCAAAATATACTCTATTCTCTCAAGATCCTCTCAAGAACACATTAGGTTTTTTCATAGAATATTCAATTTCAAGAATTTCCTCCATCAATCTTCATCTATTTACGAACCAAGGTATGTGTAGTGTTCATTCATGGAATCTTTACGTCCATGAAGCCCAAGAATCTCTTTTCCAACTTCAAGTTTATGGATTTCTTTATGAGTTTCATGTTGGGTTTGTTTTGTTTATGTTGAGAATGATTAATTGAATTCTAATCTATGTTGGGTGATAAATTTTATGCGGAATTGATTAGTATAGATGTATATTCATGTGAACTTACGATTAAACCCTATAATAATGAAATTAGAATTGAACCATGATGTCTAATTGTTGTACAATGTTGTTTACATATACTATGCCTACCGTATGTTTGATTGAATTCCTATATGAAGAAAAAGTACCCAACTAGCATGATATTATGAAATCCCCATTTATGTACATGTTTATTCATATCACATGTTTGATGAAGTGCTTCAATATATGAATGATGAATTGTGTTGTTGGTCATGTGTTCAAGTAAGTCATGTTGTGTCAGTTTCTTTCCATCGAGTCCTGGGGGTACTTGTACCCAACAACTTAGCTGTGTTCCTAGAGCCATGTCATGTTTTAACGATACTCCCAGAAAAGTCACAAACCATAGAACTCAGTTAGTCATGTGACTTAGCAAATCTCAGAAATCTCAGTAATCTCAGTAGTTCAGTAACCTCCGTGATCTCAGTATTCCCAGTAAGTCTCAGTAACTTCAGTACTCTCAGTCAGTACTCAAATCTACGAAGCATTCCATCAGTCAATGGAACTCAGTAAATCCATTTTTAGCTTCACTAAATGATACCAACAGTTAATCAGTCCAGTTTAGTTAATCAGTTTAGTATCTATTTAGTTGGGAGTAGTATTCAACACCTAGTGAACCCAAGGATGGGGACTCACCTATTATTCAGTGGAGGGTGTGATCCTTAGAAACAATCCCTGTGTTCCAGAACTACTTAGCCAGCGTAGGTTGAGATACACTCTACAGGTTTAGGGATATATATATACATCTCATTTGCGTTACCTACTAGGAGGGGTTGATGGAAGAGCTCCCTGAGAGCAGGTGTATACTCACAATAGCTCATTACTCCTGGCATGGTATTGATACCTTCCAGCTAGGGTTACAGGTTGTACACCCCAGTTCAGTGCTGGGATATGTCGGTTAGATGATTACCTCCCACAGTCTCAGTCTCAGTAAAAGAACTCAGATAGTTCTTCATATTTTAGGACTGTCAGATATAGTTAAATTAAGATACAGTACGGAACTCAGCTAGTTCCATTAGATTCAGGACTGTCAGAGACTGTCATTCATGTTATCAGTTATATCAGTTATCAAAACTCATGCCAACAACATTCATCTTTAGGAACGTCAGATACAGTCAACCAGACCAGTTCTTCATAATCAGAACTGTCAAAAATAGTTATTCATGTATCAGTAACATAGTATCAATCCCTCAAATATCAGTAACTCCATATTATTAGTAAACTCAATAGTCAGAACTTAGCATTCAGTCCTATCACGATGTCAGTTACAGTTACATATGCTTGCATGTATTCTCAAGTTCATGTTAGTTACTCAGTTAGAATTGTTTGTGCATATGAACCTATTGCATTAATCCTACCTCACTTGCATACTAGTACATTCAAAGTACTGATGTATTTGCGCTATGGTGTCTTATGCCATATGTTTAGAAGTATGATCTCCAGAGCATCAGTAACATCCAATTCAGCAGTCAAAGTTATCTGTGAGTCCTCATCCTTCGAGGACATGATAATTACTTTACTATTTCAGCTTTCAGTTTAAGTCAGTTGTCAAAGTAAGTTGGGGACATATCCCATCAACTCTTTTTTCAGATAGTTTAGAGGCTTTCAGACTATAGCATGTCAGACAGTTACTTCAGATTTGTTTTGGTATTTGTTGTACCATTATTAGATATTATTTTATCAGATGGTTATTCAGTTTTAAACCTTATAACCTTATAGCTTTTTTGTATTTTGCATAACTTCAGTATATTATTCAGTGCTTAGTTACAGATATCAGTCATGAGTTAGCTTGTGGTCCTTCGAGGTCATAGGCACCATGTAGCATTTTGGGTACAAGATTTGGGGCGTTACAAACTTGGTATTATATCCTAAGGTTCAATAGTATCCTAGGAAGTCTGAAAAACTGCATCTAGTAGAGTCTTGTACATGCATGTGTCGTGCACCTCACCTATGTGCAGGAGGCTATGAGATGTTTTAGGAACAGTTTCCCTTCTTTCATGTCTCAAGTCGTTCTATAGAAAAGTTCTCTAAGAAACTCATGTATATTCTCCTCATTCTTCACTTATGTCAACTTTACCTTAATTTTAAGGTAACAGAAATGGTGATGCTCAAAGTCCTAGATATAGGGCTTTCTCAGACAGTCCCTGCAGACAGTTAGTATGAGATTGTCCACAAGTTCAAAAGTATCCCATCAGTTCTGTTATGCTCCAAAGTTGTACATCTCTTATTCATGATCATGAGAACTCATATGTCATCATATCCTATCTTAGAATCCTATGATAGCATATGACCTAGAGTTAGAAACATGAAATCAGGAGTTTAGCAGTAGTAGAGTTGGGATAATATTATCCAGGTTGAATAAATTATGTATTCATGGGGATAGATGTACCAGAGAAAATCATTAGGCTTGAATAGTGCAAGCTAGCACTTAAGTTATTAATTTGATAGTAAGTATGAAGGTGTGGATGTGATTGAGATGATTTGGTAATAGCAGTCTATGAAGAAACTGAAGCATATAATATGTTTAGTAAGGTAAACATGTCTCAAACAGAGTATAAATAGGTGACAATGATTGCAGTTTAGTTCAGAGTTTAGTAAAGTGCTCACAAACTTTTGATGATGGCTTAAAGCTAAGGTGGAGATGATAGATGAAGTGATCGAGTAGGATCTTAGATCCTAGTAGTAATGCCAGTTCATATAGAAAAGCAGTAAGGGAAAATGATTCCCGACTCATCCTTATCTCAATGTAAAATTTGGTACTTCAGTCAGCATAATGCCTATGCATGCTTAACATCTCAGTTCCATGAACACAACTTATTTTCATACGCTTCCTAAAGAATCATGTACAATTGCAGTTCCCAGCATACGTAGTTTAGTTCTATTCCCTACAGTAAAACAAATCATATACCACGAATGTAGAAAACTCCAAACTTAGGTCATACAACTCATGACTAATGCACACATATTATGTTTTACAGTATACTCAGCTTCCATGACTCATTCTACAACTCTACTAATCAGTTAAATTCAGACTATTTTATGCATATCCTCAGTTTAGACCTCTTGGTGAATCCATGATATTTATATTCTATTCCTCAAGCCTTAGTCAAGCATCGAGTTCAGTTAGTGTCCATTCATGCTTCATGTCCTCCTGATTTAACCCTTCAGTGAGCTCTCATTGTGAAAACAGTGTGGTGAAGAGAAGTTTCTTAGAAGGGAGAGAGTGGATATTTTATATTAATACAAAATTATTGCATGCTTATTTTACAGGATAGTGTAGTGGTGAAGATAGGCTTGAGTTTCATGTTAGTGTGCAAGTAAATGGCTAGCAAGAGATTGTATTTAGAAGTTGGGAAAGTACAGTGTGTGAGTGTACATTTAGATCCCTGACTTATGTCAGCCCCTGTCGTGTAACTATCAGAATTCAGTTTCTATCTCAGTTATAGTTTCAGTGTTCAGTACTCAGTAATCAATGTTCAATCTCAGAATTAAGCACTTTAGTATCAGTATAAACATTAGTTATCAGAAACCAGTATTCAGTCCCAATTATAGTCTTAGTTATGGTTATAGTCTCAATTACCGTCTTATCTATAATCTCATTCCCAATTTTAGTTCAGTAATTAGGTCTGTAACTCAGTTTAGTTTTGGGTTTACTCAACCATAGCGTATAGTTATAGCTACTCAGTTGTCAGCCTTCCAGTACCTCAGTTTACAAGACTGTTCTAGAAACATATTATACTTTTGGTGTTGCATTCTCAAATAATACAATTACCCTCAAATCATGCTCAATATCTTATGTCAACCAGTCAGTCCTTATCTCCTATGCATGACGCTCTACAGTTGCAGTCCAGTTATTCAAGACTAAGTATAGTTTAGTCTTACACGCCCAATATTCAACTATCAGCTATCCAGTTAAACAAATAAGTTAGTGTATTTATGCACTTGTGTTCAGTACCCATGTTAATATTTTTAGTATCCTCAGTTATAGTGCAAGATACTTAGTCATTTCATCTTAAATAGTGTTCGTAGTCCATAACTCTTCGTACCAAACTTTAGCCATGTGATGATTTTCTTATTAAGCTATCTTGTTTAGACAAGGCCAAGATTTCCTTGTGCCATATAGTCATTAGAACTCTAGAGAAAGAGTGTCATAGAAACACTCCAATTGAGCATAAGTTTTTAGCATGAGTTAGTTCATAAAACTAGAAAGTCAGTCTATCAGTCAGACGGTCAAGTTCGTATGGTTTGGGTTTCTATCCCGTCCATCTAGATGTACTATCTTAAGCCTCATGAATATAACCATTGTAAGATGAACCGACTAGATAGATGCAAGCTCAACCCAGTTCGTGTATCATGTTTTAGTTTTAGATCCCAGATATTCAGTTAAGACTCATCTCGTAGATGCCTTGTGCATCGCTTCAGTTTTCTCAACGACTAAGCCAAGTTAGTATTCATTGAGGGGCATAACGCCCCTAAGATTTCATAACATAAGAATGCCAATCTCTTTTCACGTAATGAATCTAGTTTTGAGTAAAGGGTACTCATAAGTTGACCCTCGAGCTCTAATTTCAGTGGTACTCCATGTATTTAAGACTCAGTTCAGTTCATGAAAATTCAGTTAATGCTCCATATTTCAGTCTCAGTTATGTCCTCATGTTCCCATTCATGCATTCTTTTAGCATAATTATGGGGTCATCAGTGCCTTTCAGTAACGTAACATTTTTCTTAAACTTACTCAGTTCCATGTTCAAACTACCATTACAAACTTAGTATTCAGTTCATGCTCAGATCCCCATTACAAACTTGGTACTAAGTACTCTTGCATATTCAGTCATGCATTCATATACCAGATCAGTTATGTAATCATGCATCAGACATGCATTCTTACTATGAGAAATTCAATCAGGTATTCATAAGTCAAATATCCTTGTATCAGATATGCATGAATTCAGCTTATCAGTTATGCATTAGACATACATTTTCAGTATGTTATATTTAATTCTTCAGTCATGTCAGTCATAAGATCATGTTTCAGTTATTCATGTTCAATAGGTACGTCAGTTCATATTCTCCCCTCTCTCTCAATATCATTCAAGCATGAATGTTCTAAAGGGGGAGATATTATAATTCCCATACTTTTCCTAGCTTGAAATTTTTCCTTAAGAATGTTAGAATCTTTCTTTGAAAGATTAATCCACTTTTATAGATGTTGTATTTTCAATAATTTTACTTTTGTCATGTCGGAAATTACATAAGCTTTCCATCGATACCAAATTTTCCCAAATCCGACAACTGAGGGAAGAGTTAGAGATTTTTTAGTGCGAAAGTGTATCACATGAACCATCAGCACATCACGGAGCCAGCTTAAATGGAAATTATCAATTTTCAATGTTGCTTCACTGTAGTGGCACATCGTGGAAAACTTCCAGGTCTCAAACAAGGTAGCAACATGATAGCTCCGCATCGCGCCACCATGGAGATTCCCAATTGTCCAGTTCAAGTGACTTGGCATGATAGTGGTGTGTCGCGCCAAGGATGAAAATCGGAAAATTTTCACAAGAATTAAAATACGTGTCCTAGGGTTAAAAGTGTCAATTTCCCTACCGTATATAAGTTCAAAAACACTGATTTAAGCCTCCATTACACCAAAATATACTATATTCTTTCAAAATCCTCTCAAGAACACATTAGGGTTTTTCATAGAAGATTCAAGTTCAAGAATTTCCTCCGTCAATCTTTGTATATTTACGAACCAAGGTATGCGTAGTGTTCATTCATGGACTCTTTTCGTCCATGAATCCCAAGAATCTCTTTTCCAATTTCAAGTTTATGGATTTCTTTATGAGTTTCATGTTGGGTTTGTTTTGTTCATGTTGAGAATGATTAATTGAATTCTAATCCATGTTGGGCGATCAATTTTATGTGGAATTGATTAGTATAGATGTATATTCATGTGAACTTACGATTAAACCCTATAATAATGAAATTAGAATTGAACCATGATGTCTAATTGTTGTACAATGTTGTTTACATATACTATTCCTACCATGTGTTTGATTGAATGACTATATGAAGGAAAAGTGCCCAACTAGCATGATATTATGAAATCCCCATTTACATACAAGTTTATGCATAGCACATGTTTGATGAAGTGCTTTAATATATGAATTATGAATTGTGTTGTTGGTCATATGTTCGAGTAAGTAATGTTATGTTAGTTTCTTTCCATCAAGTCCTGGGGGTACTTGTACCCAACAACTTAGCTGTGTGCCTAGAGACATTTCATGTTTTCATGATACTCTCAGATAAGTCACGATCCATAGAACTCAGTTAGTCATATGACTCAGGAAATCTTAGAAATCTCAGTAATCTCAGTAGTTCAGTAACCTCCGTGATCTAAATATTCACAGTAAGTCTTTGTAACTTAAGTACTCTCAATCAGTCCTCAAATCTCAGTAGCATTCCATCGGTCAATAGAACTCAGTAAATTCAATTTTAGCTCCGCTAAATGATACTGGTAGTTAATTAGTTTAGTTTAGTTAATTAGTTCAGTATCTATTCAGTTGGGATTAGGATTCAGCACCGAGTGAATCCAAGGATGGGGACTCACCTATTATTCAGTGGAGGATATGATCCTTAGAAGAAATCCTTGTGTTCCAGAAGTATGTATCCAGCGTAGGTTGAGATGCACCCTACGCATTTAGGGATATATATATATACATCTTATTTGGGTTACCTACTAGGAGGGATTGATGGAAGAGCTCCATGTTAGCGAGGGTATACTTACAGAAGGTCTTTACCCGTATTACGGTATTGACTCCCTTCTAGTTGGGGTTATAGGTTAAACCCCACTAGTTCAGTTCCAAGGCATGTCGTTTAGATGATTATCTCCCATAGTCTTAGTCTCAGTCTCAGTGTTAGTCTCAGTCTCAGTCTCAGTAAAAGAACTCAAATAGTTCTTCTGATTTTAGGATTGTCAGATACAGTCAAATTCAGATATAGTACGGAACTCATCTAGTTCCATCAGATTCAGGACTGTCAGATACAATCATTCATGTTATCAGTTATATCCGTTATCAACACTCATGTCATCTGTATTTATCTTCAGGACTTTCAGATACAGTCAACCAGACCAGTTCTTTATAATCAAAACAGTCAAAAATAGTTATTCATGTATCAGTAACATAGTATTAGTCCCTCATATATTAGTAATTTCATGTTATTAGTAAAATCAGTAGTCAGAACATAACATTTAGTCCTATCACGATGTCAGTAACAATTACATATGCATGCATGTATTCTCACATTCATGTTAGTTAATCAGTTAGTATTATTCATGCATATGAACCTATTACATTAATCCTGCCTCACTTGCATACCAGTACATTTAAAGTACTGACACATTTGTGCTATGGTGTCTTATTCCATAGGTTTAGAAGCATGATCTCGAGAGCATCAGTAACATCCAGTTCAGCAGTCAGAGTCAGCCGTGAGTCCTCATCCTTTAAGGACATGATGATTACATTACTATTTCATCTTTCAGTTTAATTCAGTTATCATAGATAGTTGGGGACATGTCCCATCAACTCCTTATTCAGAAAGTTTAGAGGTTTTCATACTATAGTATGTCAGATAGTTACTTCAGATTTGTTTTGGTATTTGTTGTACCATTTTCAGACATTGTTTTATCAGATGGTTATTTAGTTTTGAACTTTATGGCCTTAGAACTTTTACGTATTCTGCATAATTTCAGTATATTATTCAGTGCATAATTAAAAATATCAGTCATGGGTTAGCTTGTGGTCCTTCGGGGTCATAGGCATCGTGTAGCATTTCGGGTACTAGATTCGGGGCATTACACTAAGTTAGAAAGCGATAATTTGTCACATCTTCATCCAAAATCTTTGGTTCCAAATCCATCCTTAGCCAGTGCTCAAGTCCCTAAGTTCAGAAATAGTAACAAAGATAGGGCGTCAGGTTCTAAATCTTAAGGTAGCGTCAGCAGTGCTCGAACAAATCCTCTTTGTCAAAAATATGGCAGAAACCATCAGGGTGTCTACAGAGTTGGCAGTGATGTTTGTTTCATGTGTGGCAAGACATGCCATAGAATTAGAGATTGTCCTCAGTCAGGTTCAGGGTCAGTATAATCGTCCCTAGCTCAATCGGGTCTCCTGAATCAGCATGGTACCGCTTCCAGTACCACTAGTGGGCAATGCCAAAATAGGCTTTATGCACTTCAGTCCAGAAAAGATCAGGGAAGTTCTCCTGATGTGGTCACTGGTACGTTATAGATATTCCATTTACATGTTTATGCCTTATTAGATCTATGAGCTTCTTTGTCTTTTGTAACTCCTTACATAGCAGTCAACTTTAAGATCTAACCAGAAGTCTTAATAAAACCTTTCTCAGTCTCTACCCTAGTGGGTCAGTCTATCATAGCCCGACGGGTATACAGGAACTGTCCGATTATGATATCTCAAAAAGTAACTTCAACAGACTTAGTAGTATTAGAGATGGCAGATTTCAATTTCATTCTCGGCATGGATTGCTCCATTTTAGCTATGCTTTAGTTGATTGTAGGAACATGATAGTTTATTTTTTGTTTCCAAATGAACCAATCTTTGAATAGAGGGTTAGTACGAAAACTCTTAAGGGTCAGTTGATTTCATACCTTAGAGTGAAAAAAATAATATCTAAGGGATGTGTTTATCATCTTGTGTGAGTCAAAGACTCTAGTTCAGAGACTCCTAGTCTTGAGCCAGTCCCAGTAGTTAATGAATTTTCAGATGTATTCCCAAAGATCTTCCCAGAGTTTATCCTGAGAGGGAAATTGACTTCAGAATAGACCTTTTTCCAGATACTCAGCCCATATCTATTCTTCCATAAAGAATGGCTCCAGCAGAACTCAAAGAGTTAAAAGAATAGTTAAAGGATCTCTTAGACAAGGGATTCATCAGACCCAATGTTTCCCCGTGGGGCGTACCAATCTTATTCATACGTAAGAAAGGCAGTTCACTTAGAATGTGTATAGACTACCGTCAGTTTAACAAAGTCACAGTCAAGAATAAATACCCATTTCCTAGAATTGATGACTTATTTTTCCAACTTCAGAGAGCCTGTTACTTTTATAAGATAGACCTCAGATCAGGATATTATTAAGTCAGAGTCAGAGAATGTGACATTCCGAAAATAGCTTTCCAAACCTAGTATGGTCACTTCAAATTTCAAGTCATGTCCTTTGGTCTCACAAATTCCCCAGCAACCTTTATGGACTTAATGAGTCCCGTGTTCAAGCAGTACTTGGACATGTTCATTATAGTCTTCAATGATGACACTCTTGTCTATTCTTATAGTGAAAATGATCATGCAGATCATCTCAGAATCGTACTTCAGACTCTCAGAGCCCATTAGTTTCTTGCCAAATTCAGTAAGTAAAATTTTTGTCTAAGGTCAGTAGAATTCCTTGGTCATATTATTATTGATGATGGCATTAGATATGATCCTTAAAAGACTGAGGTGGTGAGAAATAGGCCTAGACCCATTTCTCCATCAGATATTAGGAGTTTCTTGGGTTTAGCTGTCTATTACCGTTGGTTTGTTAAAGGGTTTTCATCTTTTGCACCCCCCATGTCCAGATTGACTTAGAAGAAGGTCAAGTTTCAATGGTCAGATTCCTGCGAGAAGAGTTTTCAGGGGTTGAAGACTCAACTCACCTCAACCCCAGTTCTAGCATAACTAGATGGTTCAAACGGGTTTGTTGTGTACTGTAATGCATCCAGAGTAGGGTTGGGTTTTGTCCTCATGCAGAGGGGTAAGGTCATAGCCTATGCCTCTAGGTATTTTAAGCCCCATAAGAAGAATTACCCGACTCATGATCTTGAATTAGCATCTGTAGTGTTTGCCTTAAAGATTTGGAGGCACTATTTGTATAGGATGCATGTTGATATGTTCACAGATCACAAAATCTTGTTGTATGTATTCTCTAAGAAAAATTTGAATTTGCATCAGAGGAGATGATTAGAATTGCTAAATGATTATGACATAAGTGTATAGTATCATCCGAGCAAGGCTAATGTAGTGGCTGATGCTCTCAGTAGGTTGTCAATGGGTAGTGTTGCTCATGTTAAGAATAGTAAGAAGGTGTTAGTTCAGGAAGTTCATCATCTTGCCCGACTAGGTGTCCTCTTAGTCGATTCAGCAGAGGATACTGTGTGGGTGCAGAATAATTCAGAATTATCTCTAGTTTTTGAAATAAAGGAAAAGAAGGACAGAGATCCCAATCTAGTTAAGTTGAAAGAGTCAGTCAAAGATCAGAAAGTAGAAGTTTTCTCCCAAGGGGGAGATGGTGTGTTGCATTGATAGAGTCGGCTATGTGTGCTAGGTGTAGACGGCTTGAGGAAACGAATTCTTGCAAAAGCACATAGTGTGCGTTACGCGATCCATCTAGGGGCCACTAAGATGTACCATAATTTGTGGTACATTTATTTGTGGAGTGGGATTAAGAGAGATATTATAGAGTTTGTAGCCAAGTGCTCAACGTGTCAGGATGTTAAGATTGAGCACAAAAAACCTAGCAGTTCCATAAAGGAGTTCAGTATTCCCACATGGAAATGGGAAGTAGTGAACATGGACTTTGTGATGGGTTTGCCTTGTACTCATCATCAACATAATTCTATTTAGGCCATTGTAGATAGGATTACCAAATTAGCTCACTTCTTGTCTGTTTATACTTTCTATTCAGCTGACGACTACGCCAAACTCTATATCAGAGAGTTGGTCAAGTTACACAGAGTCCTAGTGTCTATCATCTCAGGTAGAGGTACATAGTTTACCTCTCACTTCTGGAAAGCATTCCAAAAAGGTCATGGTACCCAAGTTCAGCTCAGTACAACCTTTCACCCTCATACATATAGTCAAATAGAAAGAACCATTCAAACTCAAGAAAATAAGTTAAGAGTATGCATTGTTGATTTTAAGGGTAGTTGGGATGACCATTTGCCTTTGATTTAGTTCACATATAATAAAAATTATTATTCCAGTATTCAGATGGCTCCATTTGAGGCTCTCTATGGTAGGACATGTAGGTATCCAATTGGTTGGTTTGAGGTAGGTGAGGCCATAGTAGTAGGTCCTGACTTAGTGTTTGATGCCTCACAGAAGTTTCAGTTGATTAGAGAAAGGCTTAGGGTATCCCCAAGCCGACAAAAAATATTTGCAGATGTAAGGAGAAATGATCTTGAGTTTGAGATCAGTGATTTTATGTTCTTGAAAATCTCTCCCATAAAGGGAGAAAAGAGGTTCGGCAAGATGGGAAAGCTCAGTCCCTGATATGTCGGTCCTTATAAAATTCTCAGCCATTTTGGAAAGGTATGTTACGAGCTTGAGTTGCCTTCAGATCTAGCTTCAGTACACTTTGTGTTCCACATCGCCTTGCTAAAGAAATGCATTGGTAACCCAACAGTCATAGTTCCTTTAGAGGCCGTAAATATTTAGAATGATATCTCTTTCAAAGAGGTTACAGTACAAATCCTGGATCATTAGATTTGCAAACTGAGGAACAAAGAAGTTCACTTAGTCAAAGTTCATTGGCAGAATCAATCCCTTATGGGAGCTACTTGGGAAGAATAAGAAGATATGCGGACCAAATATCCTCACCTCTTCTTTGCAAATTTAGATTCAACTTAAGGTCACAGTTTTCCTTAGATTTGCTCAGTTACATGTTTAGTTACAGTTATAAACTTGGTATTCTTTACCGTTGCATATCATCTTCATGACAGTCATGCATTCATGAATCAGTTCATCCATGTTCTCATGCATCAGATATGAATGTTCAGTATGAAAACTTAGCTTATTAGTTGTTTCAATCTTCTATTTCATGCATTAGATATGCATGTTCAGTGTGTGAACTCAGTCTCTCAGTGTTTCTCAACTTAAACAGTCTCATTCAAGGATGAATGTTCCCAAGGGGGAGATATTATAATAGCTCGTATTTCCCTAGCTTAAGTTAACTCTCACTAAATGATTTATCCTATATAATTTTTTATAAATACTCAGTATTTTTTAGTTTAGAGCTTATCAGTGCATAGGAAATTCAGTCAGCTTTCCAACGATATAAAATTTGCCCAAATCCGATACTTAGGTGAAGAGTTATAGCATATTTTTTATAACAGTATGCCAATTTGGCATTCAACGCATCACGAAGGAAGTCAAAATGGAAATTGTCATTTTTCAGTGTTCCATAATGATCCCATCACATCGTGCCAATCACTCAGTGCCTAATTGTTAATTTCCAGTGACACGACGTGATAGTGCCATATCGCTCCAAGGGCCCAGGTCGGGAAATTTTGACAAAAATTAAAATGTCGTCCAGTGGTAAATAGGTCTTTTTCCCATAAATTTAATCAGTCCAAGTATGGGATTTAATCCCTATGAACATAATTAGGCCATTATTGCTCATTTTTTCCCTAAATCAAAAGGTATTCCCTCCCTAATAGAAAACCCTAGCTTTAAGAAAACAAGAAAAAACTCAAGATTTCCTCCGAGAACCTTTAAAAATTAATATTCCCAGGGATGTTAGGTGTTCATATATGGGTTCCTTTCACCCATAGATTCAAAGAATCCATTTAAAACTACAAGCTTATAGAATTATGATTTCCATAGTTGAAATTGATAGTACTCATGTTCGTGATAGTTATTGGGTTTCAATTCACGATTAATTATACGTTTCCATGAAATTAAAATAGTTTGTGTGATGAATTATATGAATTGCATGCTAAACCGATGATTTACAATGAGTATTGTCTTCATGATGTTCATGTGTTGGCCATTATCATGTGAAATAATCCATGCTCCCCAAGTGTTTGCTAAAATGCCTATGTGAAGTAAATAGTGGAATCATGACATATCTTTATGTGGTCCCAATCATGTATGAGTTTATGCCCTACAAGTGTTAGATAAAATGTCTCTATGAATGAATTATGAACAAGTGGACATTGTTATGCTTTTCAAGATCATGCTATGTTTCACTTTCACGCTATTGAGTCCTGGGGGTATCTAATACCAAAAAATCTAGCTGTTTACCTAGAGCTATAGTAGTTATAGAATAGTCTCAGTAGTATCACGATCATTAGCACTCTCAATCAGTTATATAACTCAGTCAGTTATAGAACTCAGCGAAACTCAGTATCAGTCTAGTTTAGCTCAGTATAATCAGTTCAGTGTCTATTCAGTTGGGAGTAGGATTCTGCATCGAGTGAACCCAAGGATGAGGTCTTACCTACCAGTAGAGGGTGTTATACTTAGATACAAAAACAACGTAGCTAGCGTAGGTTGAGACATCGACCTGCCAGTTAAGCGTTGTTAAGGTGTTATAACCTGCCAGTTGAGGGTTCCACCATTCTTATTACTGTACCTGCCAGATGAGGGTAACTCTTCATCTTGTCTTTACCCGTGGCACGGTATTGACACCCTTCAGCTGTGGTTACAGGTTGGACCCCAAATCTATTTAGAAAAGGGGCATGTTGGTTACATGATTACTTCCCACAGTCTCAGTTTTAGTCTTAGTATAAAACTCAGTTCAGTTTTACAGAATCAGAACTGTCGGATATAGTCACTCAGTATTAGAAATTTAGTTATCAGTAATCTCAGATATCAGTTACTCAATATCTGAAATCAATAATCATCTTCAATAAAAGCTCAGATATAGTATACATGTATATGCATAGTATTGTATACTCAGTATTTGCAGTAATTTTAGTTATTTATGTACTCTTACACAGTTATTCTATATCATTCAGTCAGTTATTATTCATGCATATAAATCCTTGCATTCAGCCTTACCTCATCTAATATACCAGTACATTCTACGTGCTGACGCATACTCTTTCTTTGTGCTATGATGTCTCATATCATAGGTTCGGATGCTCAGGTTCCTGACCATGCATAGGCAGATTCAGATTCAGCCAGCAGTGTTTGATTTCGTATTGATTCCTTATCTATCAAGGATATGTTTTATTTTAGTATTTCAGTAGTCAAAGTTAGTTGGGGGCTTGTCCCATCAACTCCGCTTTCAGAAAGTTCAGTTAGAGGCTTTTTAGACTAGACTATTTCTGACAGTATTCATTATTTTAGATGTTTTCATCAGATGTTATATTTTATCAGTATTTTAAATTATGAATCTTATTGAATTTCAACCTATTTTCCACATTATTTCAGTATTATTACTCAGTGCTCACAATAGATATCAATCATGGGTTAGCTTATGGTCCTTCAGGGTCGTAAGCACCATGTAGAGTCTAGGGTATAGACTCGAGCATTACAGATAAGTATGAGGAGAGCTTACAAAATCTAAAGATATATTTAACTATAACTCCTATTCTAACGCCATCGATTGAATGTAAAGATTTTATTGTTTTTTCTGATGCTTTACTTTTGGGTTTTGGTGTTGTGTTGATGTAGGAAAGGAATGTCATTGCTTATGCTTTGAGAAAGTTGAAGTATCATGAATGATATTACTCGACTCATGACTTAGAGTTTGAAGAGCTAGTTTTTGCACTCAACATTTAGAGACACTATATTATGGTGTCAAGTGTGAGATATTCATATATCATCGAAATCCACAACATGTTTTCATGCAAAGGGATTTCAATTTTAGACAAAATGGTGGATGAATTTGTTGAAGGGACATGATATGACCATCAATTATTATCAGGGTAAGAACAATATGGTGGTATATGCATTAAGATGAAACGTAGTAAGTAGGGGAAGTTTGTTGTATTTGAGAGTGTCAAGGTGACCCTTGGCTAGGGAGTTTCAAGCTTTAGCATCGGTTCATGCAGTTTGATATTTCAAAAAAGAGTGGAATATTGACTAGTACTGAGATAAATTAAATATTTCTTGATAAAATTAAGGTAAAACAATTTAAGGATGAGAAATTGAATAATCTCAAAAACAAAGTGGTGTGTTGCAAGGATTTAGACAACATAATTGACATGTGTGGAGTTTTATTATTTATAAGGAACATATGTATTCCTTGGGTTGGTGATTTGATTTAGAATATACTTTCTAAAGCTTATGGTTTAAGATATTTTATTCATCCATGTCCAACCAAGGTATACCCTGACTTAAGGCAGCTTTATTGGTGGCCTAAGATAAAAAGATACATAGTGGAGTATGTATCAAAATGACACAACTACCAGTAGGTAAAGTATAAAAATCAAAGGCCTATGTGCTTGCTTCAGGCAATGCCTATACCTTAATAAAAGTAGAAGAATATTTCCTTGGATTTTATGGTAAGTCTTCCTTAGAGCTTGGTGAAGCATGACTTAATTTGGGTTATAGTAGAAAGGATGACAAAATCAACTCATTTCATTCTGGTTAGAGTGGACTACAACTCTAAACAGTTAGACAATATTTATGATAAGAAGATAGTAAGACTGCAAGGGGCCTACGTTCCATTATTTCAGTTAGAGATACGATCTACACTTCTAAATTTTGGGTAGGTTATATGAAACATTGGGCACCAAGGTTACTTTTAGCATAGTGTTTCATCCTCATATTGATGGATAGCCGAAAAGGATGATTTGGGTGCTCGAGAACATGTTAAGGCCTTTGCAATTTATTTTAGTGGCCATTGGGATCGATTTTTGCCATTGTGTAAATCCACATACAATAATAATTATCACCTCAACATTTATATGGAACTATTTGAGTAACTCTACAAAAGGAGGTGTAGGTCTCCTATAAGAGTGGTTTGAGATAAGTGATTTAAAGACTTTGGCCACTAAATTGGTGAAGGATCTAGGGAAAAGGTGAGGTTTATTCAAACTATGTTGTTGGTTGCTCAAAGAAGGAAAAAGAAATATATAGTGTATGAGGGACATATCTTTCTGAGTTGGTGAGTAGGTTTTTCTAAAGATTTCTCCAATGAAAAAAAGTCATAAGGTTCGATAAGAAGGGAAAGGTTAGCTCTCGAGTATTCTTTCATTTGAGGTTCTTGAGGATGTGAGTTTGATAGCGTATAGGCTAATATTGCCACCAAGCTTATAAAGGTCCATCCAGTATTCCACGTGTCTATTCTCAAAAGATATCATGAGGATATAAACTATATAATTTAGTGGGATTGTGTATTACTATATTAGAATTTATACTTTGAAGAAGAACTGATTATCATTTTAGATCGAGATGTTAGAAAGTTGAGGACAAAGGAAATTCGTTTCTTAAAGGTTTAATAGAAGCATTGTGTGGTAAAGAAAGACACTTGGGAAACTGATAGGGACATGTGGGACAAGTAGCCTCACTTATTTGAGGGTACAGGTATACTTTCTTATCTTAACTTGGTCTATTTTTCCTATTTAATCATTTGGGGATGAATGATGCATAAATTAGTATCAGTTGTAATGACCCTGTTTTTAATTATGGGTAAATCTATTACACAAAATTTGGTTTATGATATTCCCCAAATTGGGAGTTAGAAATATCCATCTATACAAGGCTATGACAAAATCTATGTGAGGTATTAGAAATATCCAGCTATGTAAGGCTCAAACAAAATCTATGTGAGGTATGATATAGGTCAATCCTGGAATTGTTGGGGGAATGTAATTAAGTTTAGCTTTATTTTATTGTAGCTAAGATAATAAAGAACCCATAGGATTTTTTGATAGTGTATTTCAGTTAGTATAACTCCCGATATTGATCTTGACATAAAGGGATTGGTTTGGAATATAATGGTTTGAGGGTGTTCTGTGAAAAGGCAAATGTAAGAGGATTCTCAAGTTTTTGCCTTGACTATGCTACTATAGCTACTATCGCTATCACAAAAAGGTTTTTTCTATAACGGTAGTCAATAATAGTCAAACCCATTATAACTAGTGACTCTCGCTATAGCGATGTCACTATAGTGGGGTTGGGCTGCTATAGTGACATAAATTGTTGTTTATTAATAAATTTCCTCCAAAATGCCTCATTATTCAATAACATGTTTTAGAAAAGGGCAAGGGAGAAATAGGAAAATTCCATTAGTTTTTCATCCTTTTACATAAAAAAAATGTAAGTAAATTTCCCCATTTTAACTAGTATTTTGGCTAACTATCATTAAAATCACTAGTTTACATATTTTTGGGGAGGGTTAAAGATTGCATTGGCTGATTTTTTTGTGCAAGGGGGTAAATTAGGTGTAAACCCTTAGGTTTTAGTTATTATTTATTAATTTACACTTGCATGTCATGAATTTGCTAATTAACTATGAAATTTATGGATTTTAGGTGAATTGATGGTAAAAAAACCATAGAATAGGTGGAATGATCATGGAATTGGCCTTGGGGTCGGGATTAGTTTATAATTCTTGACATTGTAGGTAATTTTTTTATTATCTATTATATTCTTATTTCTAAAGCACAATCAACCAGAATTGCACTGAAAGGCAAGGCTCGATCTTAATTGAGTGGTGTAAGATTGGATTAAGGTAGGTAATGATTAATGTAGTTTAATGTAATTATCTTATGTGTGCATAATAGTTTCTCCTTAGCATTTCTTATACAAGGAATGAAAAAGGGTTTTTTGAGGTTCAATGTGTAATCACATTCAATGAATTTATATGTAAGGCTTTTGGTTGTTACTAGTATTGGTTGGCATCATTATTTCTGTAACTGTTGTGATATTCTATTGGTTTATGGTGATATGTACCAATATTTGAAAATTTCATAGGATTTGGTGGAATAAGGTTGGTAGACACTTGATGTTTGGGTTTTGGTACATGGACAAAGCTCGTCCCCTGTAGGTCATAATAAGTTAAAAACCATTAGAGTATGACAGTTCCATGAGAAAATCTAGAATTATGTGCTTTATTAGTAAATTGGTTCCTTGAGAAAACCGGTTATGTGTTGAAATGTTATTGTGGTTTGAATATACCAGACTTATATGTTATTATTAAAAAGTGATTTCTCATATGAACTGGTTTGCGTTTGTTAAGATTTTAGACCATTGAGAGGTTTGGGCCAGTGGCATAAAGATAAAAGGGCATGTTACTACATATTATTGATTTTATTCTTATTTTGTGAATTGAGGTAGAATTAGTGTTAGATTCATATAGAGGTGACTAAGTTAAAGAATTGAGTCATATGTAGTTGACTTGATTATGGTTGACTCATATGTTCTTGACTTGATTATAGTATTGAGTCTTGTAATGTTGACTTGGAGTATTGTTGGTGGACTTAAATTGACTTGACTTGTTGCTCTCGTTTAACTCATAATATCTTTAGTATGGTTAAGTGTTGTAGACTGATAGAGGTGTTTAAGTAGTAAAAATGTGTTGGCTTGTTCTACTCAGTTGTATGTTCACATATATCATCTTGGGTTGACCAAATGACTCTACTAGTACACTATTATTTTCTTGTGTGTTGATACTACCCTTGCTCTTACTTTTGTTGAGTGTAGAGAATCTTCCAACAGCTACTGCAGGACCTCAGTTGTGATTCCAGCCGTTGAATCAAATTAAAGGATGTGCTGCATATTTTGAGCTATTATGAATTCATCTGTGGATGTTTTCAATTCCCTTGTTCTAGACTTATGCAGACTCATAATTTTTGGGGTTGGGTCCCTTTTTTAACATTCTTTCTTAAAGTTTTGGTCCAAACAACTTTTGGGTTCTAGGGATTTCTATAAGTATAAAATTTTGTATTTTATTGTGCCTATGCTTTATTTTGACATTGGATATGATTTTGGATTAATAGAATTTATTTGTTGTTCATTTTATCTAACGCTTGGATAACGATTTGGGTACTTGATTCTCCTATTGGAGGGAGTGTGGGTGGAATTTTCAAAATGGTTAGGTCGTGACACATAGTTTGCTCCAAAAAGGTAGTTACAAAAAGGGCTATTAACCAACTTAAGAAGGTAGTCAAGACATCTCCACCCACATTCCATCAAAAATTCTAGAAAATCAAAGAGGCTGCAAACTTCAGGAAATTCTTTGACATTGTTAAGGAACTACATATCAATATTCCTTTTGTTGATGCTCTAAATGAAATGGCAAAATATGAAACATACTTGAGTGATGTGGTGGCATCCAAAAGATGGTTGGAAGAGTATCAAACTGTGCACTTACTAAATAGTACAGTTCAAGGGTTATGAGCAGAATTTCAAAAAATTTCAAGGAACCTGAGAGTTTCATCTTCGTATACAAATAAGTGAATTGATGTTGTTAAGAAACTTTGTGATGAAGGGGTAACTTTTAATATGATACCCCTATCTGTTCTCTATACACTTGGTTTAGAAAAACCAAGGCCCATAACCATACTACTCCAGCTCAATGATCGATCCAGATTGATTCCATAAGGAATCATTGAAGATGTGCTCCTCAGAGTTTTTAAGTTTGTAATTTCTACTGACTTTATAATTCTTGACTTTGAAGTAGAATATAGGATACCCATCACATTGGCGCACTCATTTTTTTCCATTGGTGGAGCACTTAGTGTTGATAGATAGGGTGAGTTAAAGATGCAAGTACACAAAAATGATGTTACTTTTAAAGCTATCACGACACAAAACTCGGGCTGTGATGGAACCTATCACATCCCCATGATAGGCTACAACTGAAGATTGCCCATTACATGTAAATACTTCGCTGATTTCTTGATTAAAAGAATAATAAGTGTTTTAACTAAGGGCATCTTTTTCATACAAAACATGAGATCTCGCCACTTGAAAATGATAATTCCACTTTTAGATTAAACACATGAAGCTTAAAATCTTATATATTAAATTAGAAATATATGAGTTCCTATTCCATGAGATGTCTAGTTATTACAAGGATTAAAAATATACTCTTAATGAAAATGATTTATAGATCAAATGGAAATGCCAAATTGTTCTAAGATGGCTCTAATTAAAGAAAAAAAATTTATTGTAATTAAGATTTGCTCTTTACAGAATATTTATGTAGTTTAATGATATAATGTTAATTTCTTTCTTATATGTTTAAAATCTGGTTAAAAATCTAACAACTTTGTTGTCCGAGGGGCATCATTGAGACTTCATAAAATCAAATGTTTTGATATCACTTAGTAATTCATTAAAATGGATGAATTTATGTATGAAAATAGAATAATTTTCTCTGTGTGGTGAGGAGGTTCAAATCATGAACTATTAATTTCCTATGCAGAGAAGTGTGGTCGGGTTGAAATATTTGTGGGTTAAAATTGAACCCTCCCCGCTTCATTCTTATCCATAGTTATGCATCTCTCATAGCAGTAGGTCGTGCCAGAGAATAAAAGATAGAGGCAAACTATCATATTGTATATAGTAGACAATATTCTATCAATTAGTGTTGTATAGAGATTTATAACTAACCAATGAAATTTTAGTGACAAGGCCTAAGTCACACTACACTTTGATGGATATTTTGTTGTTATATTATCACAATCAAATTTTTGAGTCATGATAACACCTACTCAAATACATCAGTAGGTAGGACAAACCATAGCATGAAATGGCGAGTAACAGACTAATAGGAAGACAAAAAACTTACAAGGATAGAAACAGTAATAACAAGTGATACATTGGAAATATATATATATATATATACACACACACACACACAAACACAGATAAATATGCCATACAAGAGATGGGGGAGGACAAAATATATCAAAAGAACCCCTCTAAGACCTGATAAGATTTGTACAAGAGTCATGTACCAAAAAAGGTTACTTGACAGTGCAAAAATACTCATCATAGTCTTTGAATATACAAAATAAGACAGTCATAAAAGGAGAAGGAGAAGGATCAGCACCAGACTCTGAAATCTCACCTAAATATCTGGTCAGCAACACTGATTGAGATCAATTCCAATAGTGGTGACTCATACTGGGATGTGCATCAAGAAAAAAGATTTAAAAGTGTTGCATGAGTATCAAAAAACAAGGTACTCTATTGGAATCATAGGCTGACAGAGCTCAATTGCAATAAAGCATAAATAATGAGTGAATACTATAATAAAGGCATAAATGAGGGTAAAAAAAAGAAATAATAGGCTATAATAAGTGAAAGTGATAAAACAGATATAAATAACTCAATACAGAAATAAAAGCTAGCTATAACCTAACTGGACTGTCAAAAACCCAGAAGGTACACAAAAGGATAAGTAAATCGAACCGAGCCCCCAAAAGTATGGTGGAAAAAACAAGGTGTGGTAATAGTATAAAGTCAAATATAATACTTCCTCTATCCCAATTTATAAGATTCACTTTCCTTTTTAGTTTATCCCAAAAAATGACATATTTCTATATTTAGTAGCAATTTAAGTTTAAAGTGTACATTTTATCCATTATGAAATGATTTATAGCCACACATATCATTCATTTTAGACCACAAACTTCAAAAGTCTTTTTTTCTTTCTTAAACTCCAAGTAAAGTCAAACTACCTCACTTAAATTTGGATGGAGGAGTACTAAGAAAAGTAAAAGTGAGTCAATATGTGATATGTGTATTGTATAATCCTCCTCCAACTATAACCACATCCTTACCGTTCTCAAACCAAATTTCCTAACCCAAGATAAATAATAATAATAATAATAATAATAAATATCAAACTCAAATCAAAACTAATAGAAAATAACCATTATACCACGTGTCAAACTAAAATTGAAACGAACATAAATTAATGAATAAACTAGATGTCATATTCAAACCATAACATATAAGAAGCAACATGTAGTTGTAACCCAAAATCATAATCCATTTTAAGTCCATCTAGTCATTTTTGAATTCCAAAGACATAATTTAAAGTCAAATACTAACCTATTAGGAAAAAATAGTTGATAAATAGTTGATAAATAGATCATTTTGACCCGAATTGAAAAATAGTTGATAAATAGTCATTAAGCAAATTGAAGGATGGTCATGAGAACCAAGTTCCAATTATCAATTCCAAAGACATAATTTAAAGTCAAATACTAACCTATTAGGAGTAACAAAGATAAAAAGTCTTATTACAATGACAAAGTCAACCCAAATCCAAGTAACGGTCTAAAAAAGCTATCATATACTCATTTAGGAAAAAATTGCCACTACTCTAAGGCAACCTATCTTAAGAAGGGCAATATGACCCATTATAATACCTAAAATCCCACCCTAAGTCAAACACCTACCCAAACCTACGCTAAGGCTTTGTAGCCTAATCCAAAGGCAGTAAGTAAACTAAATTGAAGCCTAACGGATAAGCAAAAACTAACTTAAGGGAAATAGGGTTGAAATCTACCTTAAAAGATCCTAATTGATAAAAAATAATCAGAAGTTACTAAATAAGTATTTGAACAACAAGAACCCATCCACAACTAGTACAATATCACACTAATACCATAATAGACCAAAGTTTAGTGGAAGGGTAAGCCCATCTTAAATGAACGTCATTGAAAGCATGCTAAATCCTCCATAACACATTTTTTCTCTGCCAAAAATTTCTTGATAGTTGCCACAAAATCAAAATAATATTATATGTGTCAAGACATAAATAGTAATATCCATATTTTGAATTTATTCTCCAATTTAAAAATTGAGCTAAGATTCCTCATAGATCCCGCTTGTAGAATCACAAAATTAAAATCAAAACAACATCCCTCGGGTCAAAATGATCTATTTATCAACTATTTTTCATGAACATCCTTCAATTTCATGCCCAAAATAGCCCTCAAAGGTGATCTGAGATGGATTTATGCACCTCAGTATTGTTTTACGGGCTTGTTTAGCTTTATTTTGAGGACTTCTTGTGTGTTTAATGAGTTAACAATTATATAATTGAGAATATTATTTTTTAAGTACCTATTTACAATGTTTAAGGTTTTTTCCAAACTAGTTTGTAGTTAATTTGGTCACTTAGAGTGAAAACGAGAAAACTAGTGTTACTAGCTTGAACTAGGTGTTTTCTAGTTGATCTCGATTAATTATAGTAGGTTTAATAAGATCCTAAGGTTAGGATTATGTAATTATATGTGAAACAACTTTTTTATAGTGTTCAAGGTACAATTGAATCAAGCTTAGGGTTGAACAAGAAGCTAAAGATCAAAAAGTGCAAAACTAGTTCTTAGTTTAAGTTTCTAGTTCGTCGTCTTAGATGTTGTGTTGTTTTGAGATCTAATATGCAGTTTTTGATTCTACATAATTCTTGATTATTTGATTATGATGATATATGGATGATAAAAAATCTGTAAATCTAGTGGAAATAACGCCATACGTCTTGGGATGAAAGGACAAATGCTTAAGACTAGTTTAGACGTCAAAATAAAATTCCAGTATGGGAATAGACTCGCGGCACACACCCTATTCCTATGGAGTGAGGTTTGCAGTGTAAACCCTATTCCCAAATATTTAGGCTTGTGGCACACACCTTGTTCCCAATACAAGAAAAATCTTTCTCCTATAAATAGGACACTTAAACACATTGCAAAACACCTTAGACGACTTTGAAGCTTGGAGAGGGACTGGAAATCAATTAAATTAGTGTTTTAATTCTTTTAATTTATTTTATTTATTGATTATATCACGTATTCATAGATCTTGATTACAGTTATGTCCATTAGCGGCTAAAAGCCCCCTTTCTAGGGTTAAGGCCAAGAGCATGATTACTATTGCTTTGAATTGATTTAGTTTTGATTGATTATCATATTTGGTTGCTTATTTACCCTTGTTGTAACTATTTTTAGGATTTACTACCATTATAATACATCCATTATCATTTTTGTAAGCTTGAGAGGGGGAATAAGAGGATAAAACATGGGGATAAATAGAGCAAGCTTCTTATTCTATTATAAAATAAGGAATTTGAGTTAGTGATTAGGATAGGTATATACCTAAACTCCTTTTTTGGTTTATTTTCCATATGACATTTTAATTTATATAAATGGATTATTACATCCCTACTCAACGATGATGTTGTAATGTCCCGTTAGGTAGAAGATTCAAGGTCGGGAGGCCATGATCATATGATAAACCCTGTGAATTAAAAATTAAGAAAATTAATCTAACCAATGAAGTTCAATAACTTAGTATAATTGTTGACAGTGCTTTATCCCTAGGTTTATCCTTATTGATTGTCCAAGTAATTTACTTTTAGGCATTATATACTTTATTTTCAATTAACATCTTCCAAACTCTTTTGGTTACTTTCGCATAAAATTAATCTCAATTGTGAACTAGAATAGGATAGTTGTTGAAACAAGTTCCTGTGGGATCGATTCTTAGCTTCTAAAGGGTCACTTTACTATTTGGTAAGACCACGAACACTTACGTGTGCACGTGGGCGTAACAAAATCTCAAAAAATGAGAATTTAAAATACAGATTAAGTAAATTTTTACCAAAAATTCATGAGATAATGAAATATACTGGGTTTTAACCCTTAGAAAATTTCCTGAAAATCTGTTCTCCGGACTCAATATGACTTACGGGTACGAGCCATATGCTGGGGTACGAGTGGAATAGTCCTATCATATGCTGACTAGTGTTAGTTGGTGGGATGGTTTTTGTCACTGGAATAGGTAATACATAGAAGTGTGAGTCGCAAGGGGTTGGTACGAGTCGTAGTAGGGACTCGTACGGTAGGCAGTGTTTGATCCTCCTGGTATTTTATTCTGCCAGGGATATGGGTTATGGGTACAGATCATATCCTATGTTTAAGACTTGGTTGGATAATTCATATACTGGATAGTGTTTGATCTAAGGTTTGAGTTTTAGATACGAGTGTTGGATGTTGATTGTATAGGAGGGTACGACTCGTATGGGTCAGTCCTATACCTGTGACAGATTTTTTAAGGGATTTAAATAAGGGTATTTTGGACATTTCCCTACTTACCCTAATGAGGACCCACTACTTCTAATATATTTAGAGGGTTATTTAACCTTATATTCTATTTAGTAACACTTAGAAACTATTCCAAAACATCTCATAATTCTCTCAAGAGCTTTTGGGGCAAGAAGGCCAGAGTTTCATCTTATAGATTTCTTTGGGGATTGTATTGGTGTTTTCTTCCCATCAATTCTTCTGTATAAGGCTTGATTTTCTTCCCTCATTATAATTTAAACCAAACTTATGGTTTATATGATTGATTTCATGATTTTACTATTTCATGATTATGGTTTTCAAGTATTATTGGGGGTTTTAATATTGAATGCTTGGTTATGGTTTCCTATGGTTTTAATTATACTTTTATATGCATTAATGATGGTTTTGGACAATTGTATTGCATGGTAATGGCTTAATAGTCTTTGGAATTGGTTATGGTTATATTATGCCCCCAAGGTGTTTGATAAAATGCTTATGAAGATATGTTCATTGCATTGACTTCTTTTAATGGACTCTTGCATGTTTTAAACTGGACAAAGGATTTATGCATGGCTTAAATGGTTTGAAAAGTCTAATGGCTAAATGGTTATACTTATGGAGAACATGGATGTCTCCCAAGTAGATTTAATATGGTATATGGAAGGGAACCTAAGGTCCCATTAACCTAAATAGTTTGGCTATCGATATTACTTGCAAGTAATAGGAGGTATGACTGTACCAACAATACTGACCTTTATTAATTAATGGTAAATGAATTGTTTGGACATGTTTTTAATTGGGCATTAATGGTGGGGTATGTAGTTAAGAAGTGGAAAGTGGCGGTCCCTGCGGGAATGAAACCCAAAATTCATATTTGCCGATATGAGGGGTCTTGATGACAATGTGTGTGTGTCATATTTATCTTAGAGTATGAACTAGTAATCCCATGGGATATTCCCTAGTCGTGCGGCTACACACACTAGGGCCCTTTCAGCAAGGGGGAGCTTAATCGATAAGGCCCGTGGGTGGTTAGGACGGCAAAGCTACACAACCCAGGTAAAGGTTTTAAGTGCATGCTAAACCTAGTCCCTTTTACCGACACTTATATATGTATGGTTGTATACATTATGCATGGTTTCACTTGGTTTTATAACTGGCATTATTTTACCCTTATCCTGAGATTCATGCTAGTGGTCAGTCGCTAACCCCATCTACTGGCAGCTGTATAGCCATGCTATGCAGGAACCAACCATTCTACTCCTCTTGTTTAGCACGTGAATTAGGTATCAATATTTGGACAGAAGTGGTGAGCTTTCATCCTTTCAGGAGTCATCATTTCATGTTATGGATTTATTTAGACACTTCTCTTTTATTTTAGATATTGGTTTTGGCCATAGTTGGGGGGCATGTCCCAACCAGATTTTTTTATTCTTTTGGATAGAGGATTTGTTGTACTTATTAGGGTTGGTATGGGAGGGATTGGTAGAGGTTTTAGCCTTAACATTGGTATTGATATTGATGCTGGCATCATCGGGCATGATTTCTCACTGTTCTATCCTACTACATTTTTGGATTGACTTTCATATTATTCTTTGGTATTCCCTTTGATTTATGGTCTATGGTTTAGTTTGGTATGGTTGGGCGGTTGGTGCTGTACGGTTGGACTCGGTTGGGGCGGCCATGGTTGTGGACCTATCCCAGAGTCTTAATGCAAACAATAATGTTATCTTTCTATATGTTTGAAATTTTTCCCATCTAAGGCTGGACATAGGTGGTTGGGTTGGGTAACAAGGGGCGGTCTCCGGTCCTGGTTGGACTTGGGATGCCCATTATGACAAGGCCCGGGGCCGTGTTGTGTCAGATAAAGATGAGTAAAAGTTTACTTCAATGTCACCAAGTCAATCCTAACTTCAATTATTGATTCCCCACTAATGTTCGAGCTCCCAAGGTCACTTACGGAGTTTACACTTTGATAAAAGAGAGAAAAAGAGACATTAAAATAAAGGGAAATATATTTATACTGTCAGGGCTTTATTTTTCTCTATCAGGGGACCCCCTAGTAACAATCGCAAGACCCTACTAATAGGACCATCTAAATTATGGTGTGCTAGCCACACAATCATAATGCACAAGGTGGTCTGGTCCTACAACCCACCTTTTTCGCAATTCTAGGCCCCATCCTCATGATTTCAATGACCCAAATCCATAGAACTTATAATCATGAAGTCCCTCATCATGATAGAAATGAAGGATCTGGGCCTACACCAGGTGCTGATGTACCAGAAACTTTGATAACTTACAAAATATCTAGATGGGCCCTTGATATTTATTTGAATTCTAATGAACATAATCAAACTATGCTACCTAGCCAAAATTAACATTTTAAACTCTAGGAAACCATTTAAATTTACATCTGATGCTGTCGGGATCCCACACCTAAGGCTCAATTTTTACAAATTTCTCCCAATAACCAAAAATGAGTTTGAGAGCCTCGAGACCTAGACTCAGGGTCATCCAAGCCTAAAGTCGACATTTCAAAGCTAACAGAACTTTCAGAACTGGCATCCGAGTTCATCTACTTGAAATGTTTTACTAAGACCAATTTCTCATCTTTAAAAGCTTTAAAATAGTGAAATGGCCATAAAAGCCAAATAGACTACTTGATAAATAAATTTTTATTTCCAACAAGTCATAAATGACTTAGAGCAGCTATAGAAAATCTCTAAATGCAAAAAAACATGAAATCCAGAAAATAAGTTATAGTGTCTTTATATATATTTACGGATATGAGTGAGGAGCTATGAAATACTATTGATAATATGCATTAATCACAAAATAGTTGATTGTTTCCTTTTATTTTAATGAAAGAAATATTGAAATTATCCCATCATAGGGAAAGATTGTTATATAGTGAGAGAAGGAAATTTATAAGGAAAATTGGAGTGCATTATATGCAAATGAGTATGTTGATAGGAGTTCTTACGCCAAGACCCTAATTAAATAAATAGCACCCACCATTTCCAATAAGAATATAATTTATGTTTAGGATTCAAATGGTAATATGTTTTAACAAGATGTTATATAATCGAAAGTCTTTGTAATTATACTAAATATTATCTCTACTACAAAATTTTTAAATTTACTAATTAAACCTAACCAAATTATTGTTCCTGAATGTACGAAGAAGAAAGGGATTGTTTTATTGAGTTTGGATGATGACTTCCTTAATATCTATGGTCCAGGTCATTTGCACACTAAACTCATCAGTGATAGTATTGGACAATTGTACACTGCTGCACAATGTACTATTTTGTTTCCTAACATGATAGTTGAACAATTATGAAACGAACAATGCAGGGACACCTGGTCTAATAGAAGGAACATTGATTTTGTTCCATATAATATATAAGAAAAGTTGTGGCAAATTAAAAACCTAGTTTTACACAAAAAGGATTTTTTCAAAATGGTAAGTTGCACTCTCAAGAAATAGAAAGTTACTCTTCTCTAGGGACCTGATAGCTTTCATCTTTTTTATTTCTTGAGTCTTGTTATAATAGAGAAGTATACTTCTTGAATATTTGTGTAGCAATGTTTCTTCAATATGCTCAGTGTTATCTTAGATAGAGTTACCTAGCTGCAATTCACTAGAGTTAGTTGGTTGATAGAGTTTTGGAAGAGTTGTCTTATTTTATTGTAATTTAGATATTATAAGATCTAGGATATAGAGTTAAATCATTTGAGTTGTTTGAGTTTAAAACACTTTAGTATCTTGATTCTGGTGGAGTTTGGAGAAATCCTGTAAGGACAGGTCATGAATTTTTCCTCCCTTGAGCAATAAGGTTTCCACGTAACAACTCGTGTGTTATTTCATTCTGCAAATTACTCTTTGCTTTAATTATTTTTGTTGTTAAATATTTTTTAGGGATCTGGTCCCTTGTTTGTTGTGAATTTCTATAAGTCAACAATTTATATCTGAGTGGTACACTCCAAAAGGTTAACATCTACAGTGGATCATTAGTTATGGAAACTTCACAAAATTTAGAAGAGTGGAAGTAAACCACCAGACCACCTCTTTTCAATAGACAATAATATGGTTGGTGGAAGATAAGAATGCATGATTTTATAATAGTGTAGATACTGAATTATGGTACATAAGCTTTTATGATCCACATATTATAATAAGGGAACTTAAAGAAGGAGATGTTACTAGATTGGTTCCCAAGATTCTAAGAGAGTACGATGAACATGATCACAAGAAAATTAAGAAAAGTTACAAGTTTAAAAAGCTTCTGGAATGTGGAATAGATCCTGATGAGTATAACTATTTTTAATCTTGTGAGACAACAAGGTCTGGGACTACTTGAGTACTACTCATGAAGGGATAAGTCAGGTTAAGGAATCCAAAGTAGATATACTTACCACCCAATATAAATTTTTTACCATGAAAGAGAGTGAAACTATATAGGAAATGCATACCAAGTTTACCTCTATAACCAATGAATTACACTATCTTAGTGAAGTCATTCCTCCCAGTAAGAAAGTAAGAAAAATAATGGGTGTATTTTCAAAGTTATCAGAAAGCAAGGTAAATGCCATCTCTAAGGCAAGAGACCTTAAAACTCTCATTATGGATGAGTTAATTGGGAATCTAAAAACTTATGAGTTGAAGAAGTAATTGTAATACCCCATGAGTACACCCTGGATGCCACATGGTGCTTACAGTCATAATTGACCACAAGTTAACCCATGAGCTGGTATCTGCTGTGAGCACTGAATGAAACTGCTAATAAATGATACAAATATAGGGAATAACTGAATATGCCATAAGTTTTTATAATACTAAGACATTAGTGAACTCTTAAATTTGAAACAACTATCTAAAAATAATAGCGTAAAGACTGACAATCAACTGAAAATTGAATTACTGTATGAAAATATCTGAAAGCCTCTAACTGAATGACTGTGAATTTTATAGGACATGTCCCTAACTAACTCTGACTGACTACTGGACTGAAGTACTAAAATAAAAAGAATTGGTCCTCAAAATATAAGGACTCACTACTGTTGGTGTTGCTGATGCGCTAGAATGTCTAAGTGAGGTTGGGTACCTGAGCGTCCTAACCTATGATATGATACATCATAGCGCAAGAAACGAGTATACGGTTAGTACTTTGAATGTACTGGTATGCTAGATGAGGTAAGGCTTCTATTCATGGGCTAATGTGTATGAATTTCCACTAACTGAATCAATAGCATGAGATAACTAGATATGAATGCGTGAATACTGTAAAATCTAAGAATGCATGACCTACCATATAACATGATTCTAAAATAGACTGTAAGCTTAAATACTGAAATTTTATAACTGAATAACTGATAAACTTTATGCTATGGTCAATAAAAACTAAATTGAGTTCTGAACTGAAACTATGAGAGGTATCATCTAACCGACATGACCCAATGTAAGCTAACTGGGGTCCAACCTATAAAACTAGTTGGAAGGCTGATAGTACCGTGCCGCGAGTACTAACAAGTGAAAGAGTCACCCTAATCTGGCAGGTGCCCTAATGAGATATGTATTACCCTTATTTGGAAGGTAAACACTTTATCAACCCTCAACTGGCAGGTTGATATCTCAACCTATGTTGGCTATGTAGTTCTGGGACTTAGGGACTGCTACTAAGGGTCACACCCTCTACTGACAGGTGATCCCCCATCCCTAGGTTCGCTCGGTGCTAAATCCTACTCCCAACTGAACTAACTCGGATTACTGAACTAATCTAAGTTTGATTAACATGATAACTGATTGAACTGATAATAATCACGTGTGTCTGAAACCATTCTGAGAATATTAAGACTAAGTAAACAACAAAATTTTGGGTATTCATAACCCTCAAGACTCCATAACAATAACAACAGGGACACATGAAAGATCTGAAACCATGGAAGGAAATCATTGTTCACAATTATTCACTTAAGCATTTCATCAATCACATGGGGGTCAAGAATTTAACACAGGGGTGTTTTTAAGCATGATAAGATAGCACGATCACATGACTAAATCATGGACTTAGAGTTTATTCTGAATTCGTGTTTGCATGATATGGACAACACAAAATTTAAACATACTATAATGCATTCCACATGAAAACAATTGAAATCATGACTTAAAATCAAATTACCAAAGTATAGGTAAACATACTTCAACTTTAAAACATGTAAAGGCTCTTTCTATAAAAATCATGGAAAACACTTGAAATTTATGGGTTTAATCATGGGAATGAGTGCAACATATGGGAATAGCATAATTGTAATACTAAAACCATACTTAGGGATTTAATAATGAAAATTCATTCTTCAAACGTGTAAGGGATGCTTTCAACGAAAATAGATTGTATACATCATGTATAATTGAAGTTTATAAAGGCTTCATGGAGATAAATAATTATAAACATGTAGTTTAATAATTTAAAATAGAAAGATGGATTCTTGGACTCCATGGGTGAAAAGGGCCCATAGATGAGCATCTTACATACTTGGGTTGAAGAATTTGTAAAGGTTTTTGGTGGATTTCTTGAGAATTGAAATTGAATGTTGAAGGTGATAAGGTTTTTTCTGGAGAGAGAAATTGTTTCTTGGAGAGAAATTATGTCTAATGAGGCATATCATGCTTCTTTGGGTCTTTAATTCCATGTTTTGGATGAATTTGGGTGACAAAAAAAGACTAAACTGCCCTATGGGGATTTATTCCCGTAGCTGGAGTGCGGATTAAAGCTTTACTGTGATGTGGCGATGTTATCACCACTATACACACCATGATGCGGTGAACTCGCGGTGGGTTTCTATAATTAACAATTGCGGATTTGGCCTCCTCCGGGACGCGGTGAGTCTTCCACTGCTATTTCTACCACAACGTGGTGGTACGTGGTGACTCGCTGAAATGAAAATCCAAACACTTTCCACATTCGTTCAAAAAATTCAAAACTTACCTGAGACATGCTACCTACACCCTTGAACATGAATCAACTCAAAACCCATCATCTTGGAGCCTGGAAGGTCAACTTAAAATCCTCGAAGTTATAGGGAGTCGAAAGTGACTAAGACCCTCAACACTTAGTCTTATTTTCAGGTTCTACGTCTCTTAAGAAAGTACTAGGTGCTGAACTGGACTTAGAAACATCTGGGGTATTACAATATCTCCCTCTTAGGAACATTCATCCTAGAATGAGACAAATTATGCTGAGGATACTGAGGGACTGAGATTACATGCTGATTATGCTTAACAAAAAACGTGATTACATGACTCAGTCCTAAATATGGTGACTGACTAAAATGATTCGTGAATGAATGCAATGAAATGAAAGTGGGTATATGACTGAGATAGAAATGAGAGAATCAACATATGAGTAACCACTGCCTTGGGCTGGATCTGCTTTCGTGAAGAAAAATTAGGGAATTTAGTACATAAAAACTCGAAGGTGTTTTAACATCTCTACCTTGGGATAGTTTATCCCCCGAATGATACTGTCTTGACTGAAATAATAAAGAAATACTGAGATATTGCACAGTACTCTTACGAAATAAATCATGACTAAATATCTGGAATCTTAAAATGATGCATGAACTAAACTCAGCTAAATTCGTAATTTGCAGGGGTGTGAATAATTTACCTCATGGAATAGACCTATTCATGATACTTTCGGTACTATTACTAGATGGAAATATGGAAAACCATAGGGACTTATCTGTCTGACTTCTAAGATGAATTACTGGCTATACAAACTAACTCATACTAAAAGCTTATACTTAACTGGAGTATTTCTTCGACACCATTTCTATGAAGTTCTAATGACTTTAAGGAGCAAAGAATCTTGGGCATGGTCTGAATAAGACATCTGAATAAGAAATCACAACATGACTAAAATTCTACAATAGGGAACACAGGCCCGTGAAACATCATCTAGGATAAAGTTACTAAGCCTTATGCACTGCAACTACTAACTTTAAATCTTAGCCAAATTTCTCAAATACTCCCTTAACTAAACTTTCTACTTTAACACCGCACTTGACTTGAGGCTACTAAAAGTATTCACATGAGCATTCATAACTCTACCTGCTGAAGTCTAAGATGAACTGAATTCTCCCACTATGTTCAAACCTACTTGAATCTACAAAATGCGCACCTAACACTATAATACTAGTCTGGGTCATGAATTCAATACACACTGTATTTTCATCACTTCCCACCTCCTGAATAATTCTTATTACCTCTTCAACAAATAAATAAAACCTCTTACTAGCCATTCAAAAAATTGTAATGCACTTATCCATTTACACACAAACATGGCATTCAAGCCTATTTTTATAACTACAGCTTTGTGTAAAATAAGCATGCTACAATCTTTCCTTAACATGAAACATTTACATTCTCCCACCTAAGCTATTCCTCATCACTACATTATTTCACTATGAGAGGTCATTGAAAGGTTAAAACATGAGGACCTGTAGCATGAATGAACACTATACCGAACTTGACACTTAAGTGAGGCCTGAGGAATAGAATATCAATATCATGAATTCATTAAGGGATATAAACTGAGGATATACATGACATAATCTAAGTTTCACTAATCATTCAGAGTGTATCATGAGTCATGAGAACTGAGCATACTGTAAAACATGAATACATGAGTCATGAGTTGCATGACCTGAGTTTGGAGTTTATAAATTTATGGAACATGATTTGTACTGCTAGAAAACTGGAACTCCTTATACTAGAAACTGAGAGAGTACATGATTTTCTATAAGGTGCATGAACATGAGATATGATTATAGAGCTGACATGCAAAGCATGAGTAGATATCATGATAACTAAAAAACCTTGCACTGAGATAAGAATGGGTTGGGCATCATCCTTCTCCTATTACTTTTCTACACATACTGGGATCACTATA
Organism: Capsicum pubescens; assembly: GCA_030864215.1. Classification (NCBI taxonomy): domain Eukaryota; kingdom Viridiplantae; phylum Streptophyta; class Magnoliopsida; order Solanales; family Solanaceae; genus Capsicum; species Capsicum pubescens. Next base: position 211,356,326 of record CM061538.1, on the reverse strand, counting down.
AGGATTTGAGAGCTTGACTTGGTTAATTGTTCTACCATCTCCCCCTTAGCTTAAAGCCATCATTCTAAGCTTGTGAACCACGTAATCAATAAATCTAAATTGAACCTTCATAACTTTACCCTAGAGTCTAGGGTATAACAATATGCATAAATGGTAAACTCACCCAGAAAGACTACACCTGATCATGTAAAAACCACTACTATTAATTCTTTTTGAGATACATCTCTTAGCTTTCTATAGATCAAAAAATAATTATATAACAACTTAACCACTGGCTACGTTAGAATTCTCAACTCTTCTTTCTATTAACTCAATCTTCAAAGATTCTAACAAATAACATGGATATCCCCAAATCTATAATGAACCATATTACTTTCAGCATAACCTACAAATATCACATCCCTAAAGTTATATTTTTCCTACACTATGAGAATTACCCTTACACCAACATCAACAACATATAATTTCGAATCACCAAACTTAAATTCTTGCATACACTGTTTCAAGCCTACTGATTCACCTTTCATCCAACCATCCCCAAGAAATATAATCTTCTTAAATTCAGATAACACCATCCCAACTTTACAATTGTTGCTAAACTCCAGGTTTCATACCTCTAATTCTAGATCATATGCTATCATAGGATTCTGAGAAAAAAATCTGAAAACATGTATGACTACTAAGTATTGAGGTACTACCCCTTCATTCAATGATCAGTTCATTCTGAAACTGAAACTGAATGACTTTTTTTCTAAAATCAACTGAAGTGTTTTTTCGGGATTCTAAAACCAGGCAATTTCTATATACTAATCTGACCAGGAAAGATTTACCCACTGAGGTAGACACTAAAAAGGGCTTTGTAAGGTTTCAGGACTGACACTGAACTCGATAACTAAATAAGGGTTACTAATAAGGAGTGAAGTTTTGGGGTCTATTAAAATATACACAAGAATATGAAAGGCCTCTAATGTACCAATAACCGCATCAGGAGAACTTTCCTGATCATGGTGGGACTGGAGTGCATAAAGTCTATTCTAACATTGAATACTGATAGAACTAAAAGTGGCGCCCTACTAAGTCGAGCGACCGGCTAGAACTTAGGAACGACCGCTGACTATGTTGACCCACCTGGGGGTCTTCCCTAACTTTGTGGCTTGGCTCGCTACATCCAAAACACAACTTACTACCAGACCTACATACACCTTCATGATTCTTACCACACTTTCTGTAGAGAGGGTTAGTACGACTACACTTTGACTTTGACTTAAAACTACCTATTCTAGCCCTCTCATTCTTTTCTTTTTTTCCCTACGCTTCTCTTCCTTACTCTATGGAGCATGAACAATTATCCTAGATAGGACAATAGCCAGCTGATTATTCTAAGAAACTACTGAATAAGTTAAGTTTGTGAAAGCAACTTTGAATTTAGCATGATAAACATGCTCGTTCAAGGGATTTTCCTAAATAGGCGGAGGTGCATACTGATTCCTGTTTCTCCTTCTGTTACTCTTTCTGGGAGGCATGTTCTATAAATGAGAGGAATATTAAATTAGAAAGAGAGTTTAAATTGAGCTCATGAACAATTGCACAACGCGAACACTGAAAGAAGGAAAACTTTTCCTAAAATATTTCATAGCCTCCTTCCCATAAGTGTGGCGCACTTCACACCCATGCACAATACTCTACTCAATGCGAATTTTAGACTCCCTATGACACTTTAAAAATTAGCTCTAATACCAAGTTTGTAACTCTTCAGGAGTACACCCTAGACGCCCCATGATGCTTACAATCATAAGTGACCACAGCTAACCCATGAGTTGGTACCTACTATGAGCACTGAACAAAACTACTAATAAATGATACACATATGAAAAATAACTGAATATGCCATAAGGTTTTATAATACTAAGACATCATTGTACTCTTTAATTTGAAACAACTATCTAAAAATAATAGCATAGACACTGACAATCAAATAAAACTGGATAACTGTCTGAAAGCCTCTAACTGAATGACTATGGATTTGATGGGACATGTCCCCAACTAACTCTAACTGACTACTGGACTGAAGTACAAAAATAAACATAATTGGTTCTCAAAATATGAGGACTCATAACTATTGATGCTGCTTATGCGATGGAATATCTACGTGCGGTCGGTAACCTGCATCCAAACCTATGATATGATACATCATAGCGCAAGAAATGAGCATATAGTTAGTACTTTGAATATTCTGGTATGCTATATAAGGTTAGGCTAATATGCATAGGATCATATGTATGAATAACAACTGACTGAATGAATAACATGATATAATTGGATATGAATGTGTGAATGATGTAAAATCTGAGAATGCATGACCAAACATATAACATGATTCTGAAATATTCCATAAGATGAAATTCTAAGATTTGATAACTGAATAACTGATAAACTGTATGCTATGGTCAAGAAAAACTGAACTGCGTTTTGAACTGAATACTAAAACTAAAACTATATGAGATATCATCGAACCGACATGCCATAATCTTATCTAATCGGGGTCCAACTTGTAACTCCAGTTGGAAGGGTATTAGTAACGTGCCATGGGTACTAAGAAGCGGAAGTGTCACCCCCATATGGAAGGTGCCCTAATGAGATATGTATTACCCTCATCTAGCAAGTAAACACTTTATCAACCCTCAACTAGCAGGTTGATATCTCAACCTACGCTGGCTACATAGTTTTAGAACCTAGGGACAGCTACAAAGGGTCACACCCTCTACTGACAGGTGAACCCCATCCCTGGGTTTGCTCGGTGCTAAATTCTACTCCTAACTGAACTAACTTGGATTACTGAACTGATAAAAGTTTGACTAACATGATAACTGACTGAACTGATAATACTTATATATGTCTGAAACCATTCTGAGAATATTAAGAATAAGTAAACAGCTAAATTTTGGGTATTCATAACACCCAGGACTCGATAACAATAACAACAGGGACACATAAAAACTTTGAAACCATGGAAGGAAATCATTGTTCACAATTATCCACTTAAGCATTTCATCAATCACATGAGGGTCCAGACTTTAACATGGGGGTGACTTTAAGCATGCTAAGATAGCATGATCATATGACCAAATCATAAACTGAGGGTTTATTCTGAATTTATTTTTACGTGATATGGAGACCACAAAAATTTAAAACACACTATAATGCATTTCACATGAAAATAATTAAAATCATGACTTGAAATAAAATTACCAAGGTATAGGTAAAAATACTTCAACTTTAAAATATGTAAGGGCTCTTTCTATCAAAACTCATGGAAAATTCTTGAAATTCATGGTTTAAGCATGGAAATGAGTGAAACATGCAGGAATAGCACAATTGCAATACTAAAACCATACTTAGGGATTTAACTATGAAACTTCATGCTTTAAATAAGTAAAGGCTGCTTTCAACAGAAATAGATTGTAAATATCATGTATAATTGAAATTCATAAAATATTTATGGAGATAAATCATTATAAACATGCAGTTTCATAATTTAAAACATAGAAGATGGATTCTTTGACTACATGGGTGAAAAGGGCCCATGGATGAACATCTAACATACCTAGGTTGAAGAATTCATAAAGGTTCTTAGAGGATTTTTTAAGAATTAAACTTGAATGTTGAAAGGGCTAGGGTTTGTTCTTGAGAGAAATTTGTTTCTTGGAGAGAAATTATGGCTAATGATTCATATCATGTTTTTTTGGGGAATTAATTCTATGTTTTAGATGAATTTGGGCGATGGAAAAAGACCGAACTGCCACTTGGGGATTAAATCTAGCTGTAGTGCGGATTAGAGCTTCACCATGGAGCAGTGATAGTCTCACCGCGATGAGGTGAGGCTTCCACCTCTATTTCCACTACGACATGATGGAATCCTGGTGACTTTCTAGAATGAAATCCAAATGCTATCCAAACTCGTCCAAAAAATTTAAAACTTACTTGAGACATGCTAGCTACACCCCTGAACGTGAATCAACTCAAAACCCATAGTCTTGAATCCTGAAAAGTCAACTTAAAATCCTTAAAGTTATAAGAGATCAAAATTGACTAAGTCCCTCAACACTTAGTCTTATTTTCAGGTTCTAAGTGTCATAAGCAAGTAGTAGGGGTTGAGCAGGACTTAAAAATGTATGAGGTATTAAGGTAATAAGATCAAGATATGAAAGATACTAAGAAGGACAAATCAATTTCATTAAATGCCTTAAAGTCAGAGTCAAGTAAGGACGATGAAGATGTTGCATACTTAGCTTAAAAATTTGTTAGAGTTATGAGTAGAAGTGATAGATTTCAAAAGGAAAGTAGTAGCAAACTTTTTGGTGGAAATGATTTTGTGTCTCAAATATGGTAAAATTGGTCACTTTATAAATGATTTTCCCTTGAAAAATATGGACTACTAAGAATATATGAAGTCTAGAAAAAATAAAGGAAAGAAGAAAGACTCGATCCCCTAACAAGTCCAAAAGGAAAGCTAAAGCAGATTATGTAGTCAAGGAAGTCTAAGCTTCTTGGACAAACTCACAAAGCAAATCTGGTGAGTGAGATAACTTTGAAGATGCCTCCATGTTAGTTATTAAAGATGATGAAATAATTTACAACTCTCCATTTACTCTCATGGAAAAATCTGATGATGATAAAGATGATGAGGTAACTCTTCTTGATATTAAGCAAACTCTAAAGGACTATTCCCTTAAAAAGTTAAGAAAACTTGCAAATATTTGTAATGATTCTCTATTTGAGATCACTATTGAGAAATATTTTCTTAAAGAAAAGGTAGGAAATATTGAGGGAGAGAAAATTGCCTTAACTATTCAAATTTCTAAGCTATGAGAACACACTCAAAAATTAAATTCTAAAAATCTGGAGATGTTAGAAAAAGCTGAAGAAATTGTCGGAATATGTTTCTAAAGGAAAAAGTAAGGCTAGAAGTCTTCAAATTGAGCTTGAAGAAAAGCTAAATAAGTCTCCAGAGCTTCTTGTAACTTCTCATGGAAAAAATGTAAATTAGAAAGGGATTTAATCTGCATAAGAGAAGATCTCAACAAATCTCTAAAATGGTCTGTTAATTTACAAATCTTAGCTAATGACATCATAATAATCCCCCCTTCAATCCTCATAAAAAGTATGTATTTATATCGAACAATCTCATATCTACTCACTGTGTAAGAAATAGCCATAAAAATAAGAACTTCCAAGCAATACTAAGAGTTTAAATTAACTCAACCATGTAAGTTTATCAAGAGCAGTCACTTAAGAAAGGACCTGCCCCCCAAACATAATCTAAGAGGGGTAGACTTTCTAGTTGGACCAAGAAAGTTGTGATTACTTCCCTGTCCCCTTGTTAGGAGCTCAAACTTAAAAGGGTTCCCAAAGCTTACAAATAATCTTTGTATCCAGGTGGGAGTAAGAGAAAGAATTCAAAGTTGCTTCATGGGTAGTTGATACTCCAAGCAATTGACAGGTAAAACTAATTATTTTCTCTAACTTAAGGCACTTCATGGTGGAGGTGTCTCATTTGGATATGGAAAGGAAGTTTACATTCTTGGTTTTGAAAATATGAGAAAATGATTAAATCTTGTTATTGAAGATATATACTATGTGAGTGGGTTAAAGTACAACGTATTAAGTATGTCTTAAATATATGACAAGGGAAATGAAATAAATTTTTTTGTTAGATTGGTGCACTATTACAAGTCTTCACACTGGAAGTTATACTCAGAGCTAAAGGGTGCAAAAATATGTATGAGGTTGATCTAAACTCAGTTACTAGAAGTGATTTGACTTGTCTGAGTGCTCAAAGTGAGAATGTTGATCTCTAGCACAAAAAGACTTAGACATGTGAGCTCATCTCTACTAAATAATTTGGTCTTAAAGGACATATCTCAAGGTATTCCAAAGTTTCAGTTCTTAGACACCAAGTTATATGATTATCGTATCAAGGGAAAACAAACTAGGTCCTCTTTGAAACAAAAAAATGAAAGTAAGTACTACTAGACCTCTTGAGTTGTTACAATAGACTTGTATAGACTTGTCAATTTTCAATATAGAGGAGGAAATAAATATGTCTTTGTCATTATTGATGACTTCTACAGGTTCACAGAGATCATGTTTTTGAAAACAAAGAATGAGACATTTAAGGTACTGCTGATCTTTGCTAAGCAAATTTAACTGAAATTGGAAAACAAAATAGCAGGGATCAGATTTGATCATGGAATTGATTTTTAAATTCAAGAGTTGAGGAATTTTTTAGCATAAAATGTAACAAGTCATAATTTTTCAGCTTCAAGGATCCCTCACTAAAATGGGGTAGTTGAAAAGAAGAACAAAAATTTGATTGATATTGCGAAAACTATGCTAATTGATGGAGGTCTTATAAAGAACTTCTTGACTGAAGCAATGAACAATGCCTACTGTGGGATACTCATAAACCAACAAAGCCTACAGAGTATATAACAAAAAAATATTTTGTATTGAGGAAAGTGTTCATTTCATTTTTGATGAGTTAAAGAGATAGTCCAGGTGAAGAAGACCCTTAAGGTCAAAATGGAGGAACTTATTCTGATTCAAAGAGATAGTCCAGGTGAAGATGACCCATAAGGTCAAAGTGCTTAATATGAAGTGAATGGTGAAAAAAGAGGAGAAGGAGAACCAGGTCCTCAGCTGCAGACTTTTGAATTTGATGGGCCTAAATAAGAGATTCAGGATCAATTCTTTGAGGGACCTGGTACAAGCTATCCTCAAACAATTTCAACAAGGTATAATATAAAGCACAAGTCATCTCACACACTTGAGAATTTGAAGTATCCTTTGGAGTCTGGAATACAAAATAGGGAACAAGCAAGATATTTTATGGACATTTTAGCATTAATATCCTTTATTAAGCCTAAAAATGTAAAATAAGAACTCAAAGTTGCTAACTAGGTGAATGCAATGCAGGAAGAATTTAGCAGTTTGAAAGAAGTAAGGTATGGCACCTGGTACCTAAACCTGCTGACTAAATCATTATAGAAACAAAATGGATGTAAAAAAATAACCATGATGAGTATCGTATTATCACCAAAAACAAGGAAAATCTTATGGTATAAAGATACAATCAGGAAGAAGGAATTGACTATGATGATACCTTTGTTCCTATCACAAGAATGGAAGCAAGAAGAATTCTCATTGTCTTTGCAACAAATAAGGGGTTCAATAGTTCCAAATAAATGTGAAAAATGTATTTCTAAATTTTTATTTGAAGAAAATAGTCTATGGTAAATAGCCATTTGGGTTTGAAAGTATTGATCAATAAAATCAAGTATTGAAGTTGGATAAGGCTCTTTATGGATTGAAACAGGCCCCTAGAGCATGGTATGAATGATTGTTAAAGTTTCTTCTTAAAAAGGCCTTCAAAAGAGGATAAGTTCACAATACTCTATTTCCTAAATTTAGAGAAAAGAGCCTACTAAGTTTAGAAGTCTATGTTGATGATATAATCATTGGTGCAAGTTTAGACTCACTATGTGAAGAATTTGTAGAACTTATGAGAAGTGAGTTTAAAATTAGCATGATAGGTGCACTAAGTTTCTCCCTTAGACGGTAGATCAAGAAAATACCTAATGGTACCATAATGTGTCAAGAGAAATATAACAATGAAGCATTGACGAAATTCAACATGAATGAAGCCAATCCTATTGATATTCATATAGGGACAAACTCTAAAATGGATGTGGATGAACTTGGTCCCTCAGTAAATGAGACTATATATAGAAAATCATTAGATCCCTACTATATTTTACTGTTAGCAGACCTGACATAATATTCATTATAGGGATGTGTTCTAGATTCCAAGATTTCCTAAAAGAGCCTTTCACTTGAAGGCTGCTAAGAGAATACTCAGATATTTAAAAGGGACAAGGGACCTGGTCCTATTCTATTCTTCTGGTGACAACTTTGATCTCAATAGGTATGTTAACGCCAACTATTCAGGGTACCTGGTAGATAGGAAAAGTATCTCTGGAATGGCTTATTTTTGTAGTTCATCTATGATCTCTTAGGGATCTAAAAAGAAAAACTTAATTGCCCTTTTATATATGATGTAGAAAATGTAGCAGTTGCTTCTTGTTATAGTCAATTACTCTGGATCAAGAAACAACTAAAAGATTTTGGGATAGTGACTGATACTATTCCATTGATGTGTGACAAAACCAATTCTCATAATAAGGTAAAGAAGTTTGTTTAGCACAAGAGTACTAAACACAATGATCTGAGACATCATTACCTCAAAGACAATGTGGAGAAGGGGGAAATCTGCCTAAAATTCTAAAAAATTAAAGACCAAATTGCTAACATTTTCACTAAAGCTCTTCATAGGGAGTAGTTTGTGAAAAATAAGTTAAGATTTGGGATAATAAAGATGAACTGAGTTGCCTCAGTTGGTTTCATCTACTCTAATATTGGTTATGATTAGGGAACATGTATCTTTGAATTGATTCAATTACTTTAACTCAGTACCATACCTTTTGTAGGTATACATTCATGGTGAGCAGCACATAAGGAGTGGTGATGATATAGACATTAAATATTAAATTCTTTTCAAATACATGATGGACCTGGTCCCTACCCAAAGGTTAGTATCATATTTTTCTCTTAAATCTATATATAGTTACTGTTCAAAATTTCCACATGGAACTTCCCACCTCTCTGTACTAAAGATAAATCATTTAAGATCAAAAAGACATGCCCAATTAGTACTAGGTACATCTCTCACCTTTAAGTCAAAATGTTACCTCCCCTCTCTCTCCTTAAAAAATAAATCAAAACAATTTTCAACTTCATTCTTATATTCTCATCAATTCCTTCTTTAAGTTTCTCTCTCTCATAACTTCAAAAATTAAAGTTTTTTTCTCTCTCAAACAAAAAGTCTCAAGATTACTCATCCTCTAACCCTTTTTTTCTTAATGGAACTTAATACTCTTTAGCACCCACTCCGTATAAAGAAACCCCTTTTTTCATATGAAACCCTACACCCTTGGCTGGAAAAAACACTCTCATTGAAGCATTTATTGGGAATTCTTAAATAACTCTAGAAATTTCTCTTGAGTTTATTAAAAACACCTTTAGTACTATTTTTGGGTCACCCATTGAATATGAGACTCTGATGTCCCCACTGTGACACGACCCGAACCAGGGCCTAGTCGTGTTGGGAATCTCAAGTCTAACTAGGACCGGAGACAACCCCCAATACCCAACCATAACGGCCCCACACTATATGTTGGATAAACTACGAACATATAACACGATAAAATAATAATATTTTAAAGAATTAAATAAAGTCTATAATCAAAATCCAACAACCCCAACCAATTATCTAGCCGGTGTCAACCCCAATGCCAATACCAATACCAAGGTTAACACCCATTCCAACACCACTTATGCCCATAGTAGTCTGACAAAGCCTCTAACTAGAATTAAATAACATTCGATCGGGATAATCCCCCGGCCATAGCAAAAACAAAAATCCAAGAAAAAAATAGTGAAAAGAAGTCCATAGCATGAAATGGAGTCTTCCAAAGTATCGAAGCTCATCACTTCAATATGACTCAAAACTGTACCTAAATCCGACTCACTGAGAATGAGGAATGGTAGTATGGCTAATTTCTACATCGTATGGGGATGCAACACCCGAAAATGGTTAGTAGAGTGAATGCTAGCATGTATTCAGGAATAAAGATATATATAATGCCATCATTCAAAGACAAGTCAAATAACCATATACAATGACATACATATATATATATCATGCCGGGAAAAGTAACCTTTTTTAGCATGCATTTAAAATCTTTACCTAGGTTGTGTAGCTTTACCGCCCTAAAACCACCCATGGGATATATGTTTTCAGCTCCTCCAGCTGAAAGGGCCCCAGTGCATGTTAGCCGCACTATCGAAAAAAAGAACCTGAGATGACTAGCACATCTCCCAAAATATAAAGTGTGACATCATGCACATGGTCACCATGACCAAACCTCACATCGGCAAACATGAGTTTCCAGTATTGGTCCCTCGATACCTCTACCTTCTACGAATTTTTTACCCCTCCCCCTGTTAAGCCCATATTAAAAACATTTACACATTCCAACATTTTACCAAAGAGTCATTAAATTAGGCATTAACCATTGGTATTATCATTACAAAATTAGAGCTTACAGGTCTATCCATTTATGTCATACCAAATCCATTAAACAAAGTTGACTCAAAAGTTTCCAATTAAACCAATACCATGGACACCAAGGCCTTTCCAAGCCATTTAAAATAAAAAAAAAACAATTTAAGTTCCATTACCTTTTATGCAATGCAAGGATTTCAAGAATAGTCAAACTCTGTGAAAAAATCATTCTCATTGGCATTTTAACAAACATGTTAAGGGCACATAAGTTTCGAAACCATAACCAAGTAATTTGGGGAATCCATAATACCCCAAAATCCATTTACCATTTATATTCATCCCACAAAGTCAAAATCATACTAAAAGAATGAAATAAAACATAATTAAACCATGAGAAACACGATTCAACCATGAACATCTAAACCCCCAACCATTATTTAAAACCATACCAATATCATTAAATTCATAAATTAAAACACATGATTATTGTAAAATAACAATGAGAGGAGAGTAATATGCCTTGGATACTAAGGAATATTGAGAGAATCAACTCCGAATTAATTGTCTTGAAGAAACCCTAGCCTCTTGCATGAGAGAGTGTTTGAGAGAGATTTTAAGACTGTTTGATTAATAATAATAGGTTAATGAAGTCCCAAAAGGTATTTTATGTCGTGGTTTCCAAAGGAGTTAAAAGGGAAAATGCCCAAAATACCCCCAACTTAAAACTATTAAAAAATACTGCGGGTGGTAACAAGTTGACACCTTGACTCTTGACCAAAACATACGACTTGTACAATAGAGTTGTCACCAAGATAGTGAGTTGGACACCTACACACTATCCAGCACATGACTCTATTTCCCCCACTCGTGACCAGAACATACGACTCGAATGGTCCAGTCGTACTTAAGACAGAATCTAAAAGGATCAACACTAGAGAACATACAACTTCCCATAATGACTCATGAACTATCCTTGCAGTCCTTAGTGAGCCACTCATCCTCATAGCCAAGTCACGTTACTAAGTTTTTAATTAAGTAACGTGTCACCCTACGACTCATCACCACACCTAATGACCCATACCACCAAACCATAACCATAACATAAACCTAAAAACCATAACTGTGTACCTTACCAGTTGGGTCACCTAACCTATACCCACATAATACAACTCATATGATGAGTCGTTACAAGAACAGTAAGCTCAAAGATCAGGAAATTTCCAAGGGACAAAACTCTGGGTGTTTCATACCGAGACAACAGATCTAGAGAAAATTACTAAATCTCCCTAGGAAAATGGTTCCCCTACACTATATGAGTCAAACTCTATTTCGTACAGCTATTTTAGGAGGATCTACTTATTGAGAAATCCAACCCCTAAAGTAGTGCTATAGAAGAAGAGGATTAGGCATAGAAAGTTGGACCCTATTGGTTATAGATCAATGAGGAACCTAAAGATACATGATGGAACCCGTATTGTATGGCTCTTCTATCCCAACTTATAATGGAACACCTGTAACTTCTCAACATCTAAAAGAATTTATGTTACCATAAATGGAAGATGAAGTTGAGGAAGATGATAGTGATGCCTTTAAATAGAAAAGGCATGGACAACAAAGATCTAAAGAAAAGTAGAAGTGAGATAATTCTTGATATGCTATGGATTTATAACACTTTCAACGCTTAAAACCATAAAAATATGTAATTTTCTTAGGTTGTTTAGTGAGATATAATGTGTTTTGGGTATGTTTTGAAAGAAATTAGGTTTTAGATGCTAAACTAAAGAAAAAGATGAAAATTGAAGTTTTGGCTACTAACTAAGGAAAATCTGGGTGTATGTGCCACTTATCGGGCGTAGGTATCTAAAGTATGTGTCAGAACCTAAAGTCCAAAGGCTCAGAAGAAGGAAAAGAAGACTCTATCACTTACTAAGGGAATATATGGTCCATATGTGACCAAAGTATGTTGCTAAAGTCCAAGTGCAGGATTTGCATGATCTACACAAAAGTTCTGGCACTTACCTAGGACCACATACAGTCCTTATATGGCCTAAGTAAGTGGCCACTGACCTCAAACTTTTTTTTTCAATCAGAATTTGATTTTTAGCATTTCCTTATATCCTACATATACTCTTTTGACATTTTTGAGATTGGTTATACACTCTTAACACTTACAAACATATTTTTGATTACAAGATTTGAATTGGATTTTGGGATTGTTTTATATTATTTTTGGTTGATAATTCTATACTGACTTTGGGTTTTACTTCTTGATTGTAGTAATATTTTTTAATGCTTTTTATTTTGAATTCCATTGATCGTATTACAAACATGAGTAGCTAATTCCCTCAGCTATGGTTATGGGCACCCTGGTTAAATAATGAAGTAAGGAAATGTGTTCAATCTACCTAAAGAGTTTTTGTTGCATGTATTATGGTTTAATTTGAGTTTATTGCTTTCTTAATGGTTGCAAATGTTAGGAACCATCCTGTATTTACTATGAACCTAAGAGAAAGGTAGGGATAGGGAAAAAGAGATCACAATAGTGATTTGGAGTTAATTGTCAAAATAAGCTTATTTGTACTATTTTCTTAAGAAGGTTAATTTTCTTCTAATCAACTTGAGACTGAGATAAGATAGTTGAAACTGGGGTCCAAGATAAGGGTTAGTAAGGCGATACTCTGTGATCAAGAGGAGATGAGTGAAATTTGCCTAAGTATAATGAGAGGCGGTTGGTGATACCTATCTTACTATATTCTACATGCACAATAGTTGAAGAGTTGGGTTGAATACGAGAAGCGTATTGAGTTAAAAGTTAGGGGGAACAGAATCCTACTATTCATCACAAACTGAGTACAACCAAAGTTAAGATTTGCTACTTGTTTGAGATTACAATAACAAACACCCATTTACTTTCTATTTCCTCCCGTTGAGTTCCACAACCTAGGGATACACATCCATGTCTTCCCTATAGGTTTGGCCCCAACCTAGTTAGGTTACTTTACCTGATATAAATTTCTTTATCCTCAATTGGAGGTGTAGTTTAAGCATTGATCAAAATTTTAGTGTTGTTGTTGGGGAAGATAGTGAGCTGTTGATTGATGTTTGTTGGAGTTTTTGGGACTTTATTTTTGTTTTCGTAGTTGGCTATACGACAGTGTATGCCTAACACCAGGAGTCAAGGCAATCTTTTACTCCCATTGAATCCTAACTCGGGGAGATTGTTGTAGCTAAATCTTACAATGACGAAACAAGTACGGCGAGGAATTTAGAAGGGGTTCAGGATAATTGCTATGTTGTCCCTCCCTCTGCTCTAGGTGATCTATAGAATATTGTTGACAGATAGATGGAGTAGATGTTAGCAAAAGATGCTAACTAGAGAAGGGAATCTAAAGAGCCCAAATTGGCTCAACAAGCAGAGCTAGACAAGCCAAGACTGGTAGATGATCATTGAGCAGTACTCGATAATAATTGAGATAGAGTTCAAGGTACTTAGGCTCAAGTGATTCCAGCATTCTAGTTAGTTCAGTCTAATGATGATGGGGATTATATGGGATATATCCAGTTGGAAGAAAAATGAGCTATTATTTCTCTTGCACTGCCCTTAATATGAAATTTGACATAACTAGTGCCATGATCCAAGTTGTGAACTTGAAAGGTTTACTTTTTCGCTCATCTATAGACGATAAAAGTATGAACCATACAAAATTTATTAAGATATGAACTTCTTATACTATTCCAGGGGTAGATCTAGAGGCACTTAGATTGAGGTTGTTCCTGATATCATTGACTGAAGAAGACGTTTTATGGTTTAGGGAAGTATCGAGAGAATATATCACCACATGGAATGAGTTGCACAAGAAATTCTTAAACCATTTCTTTCCTCCAACTAGGATGTTGCAGCTAAAATATGAGATATATAATTTTAGATAGCTTTATTTGGAGTCTATAAATGGTCTTGGTTTTGATTTTGGAAAGAGCTAAGCATAGTGCCCAATTATTTTATTACATGGAAGAGCTTATTGGGGATATTATTTTGAGCCTTGAACATCAGTTCTCGAGCCATGATAGATACAATCATAATAGAAACATTTATGATATTACGTTTGAAAGCTACTTCTGATCTTATAGACCAGATCTCTCTCTAACCGGGGGTGGCGTACTCAAGAGGCTAAGAGGGGTATTAGCATTTTTGCTATTAGAGCTTCCGACAACCAGAGATTAGTTGATGAGTCTGTGGTGAAAGAAATTGCACAGTTGAGGACCGATATTAGGTTGTTGGCTAACCAATTTGTGGTAGTGAATTTTTAAAAGGTGAATTCATTAGGTGCACAGGGTTCATCCTCTAGAACTTATAATTCTAACTTAGAGGAGGATTCTAAGTATCTTGATCATAAATTGACTGGTTTTTTTGCTAGAGGGCAAGAAAACCAATGTTGAAAATATTATGTCAATAAATAAAGAGATCGCAGTAGGCAGAATGATAGTGGTTGGAGATGGAAAAATGATTACAAGGATAAGAGAGACAGTTACATTTCGTTGGGCAGTCGTGATACCGAATCGAGAATAGAGGCGATGTTGACAAAATTGGTGAAGGGGCAAAAAGGTCAAGAAGTTAGCCTTAAAGATATCAAGGATGACATTTCAGGTTTAAAACTAAAAGGTTGAGTCTCATGCTACTTCTATCAAGAAGTTAGAGCACCATCTCAGGGAAATGTTAGCTTTGTTGAATCAGATCCAGTCAGGTACCTTTTTGAGTAAGATGGTCCACAACCGAAAGAATAATGGTCACTGTCTTGCAATCACTACTCGGAGTGGTTTAACTACTATTGATCCCCCATTTCCTACTGATGAGTTGCTGAAGAATGATAGTACTATGGTAGATGAGACACCTACTATGGATATAGACTAGGCTGCAGGTGCTGATGCTAGTGTTGGTGAGGATACAATAAGGGCAAGGTTGATGAGCCTATAGTGATACAAATTTTACCACCTCCCCCACCTTTACCTCAAAGACTAAAATAGAATAAAGAGGAAAGAAAGTCCAAGCAGTATGTTGAGATGCTGAAAGATTTGATCTTAAACATCCCTCTACTTAAGTCATTAGAGCAGATGCCTGGATATGCCATGTTCATGAAGTAATTGGTGACGAAGAAGTGGGCAACTAGTTTTGAGGATGTTGATGGATTGCACTACTTTAGTACAGTCACTCCTATGTCTCTATCATATAAAAATGGTGATCTCGGTGCGTTCATGATCCCATGTACTATTGGGACATCCAGATTTTCCAGAGCATTATGTGACTGGGGAGAAATATCAATTTGATGTCGTTGGATATTTTTAAGAAAATGGGTTTGAGCCTTCTAAATCTGACTACTATGTGGTTGTTCATTATTGATTGCACAGTAAATAGACCCTGGGCATTTCATTCGCTGTTTTGGTAAAAGTTGATAACTTTATTTTTCCATTTGATTTTTTCATTTTGGATTGTGAGGTTGACTTCGAGATGCCCATCATATTAGGTAGACCATATATGGACACGGGTAGAGCGATGGTTGATATGGAAAAGGGGAGCTAAAGTTTAGCATGAATAACAAACAAGTCACCTTGAATATTCGACGAACTATGAATAAGCGTACCGGCATGAGGGTTGTTTCAGTTATCCATTGTATTGATGATCCTAAAGGGTATTCGTTTGTATACCTTGACGAATTTTAAGTAGTCAAGGTACCCGTGTTGTACCGTAAAGTTAAATCAAGTGTTGCATGGGAGGCAACCCATTGGTTTGTTGGTGAAGTCTAAGTAACCAACAAAGCCACGTCATGCCGTGATGTTAAATCAAGTGATGAGAGCGAGGCAACCCATTATTTTAGTGTTCGCATTTGTTTTTCTTTTTAGTGGGTAAAATAGAATAATGACTGGCTTGGAATGCTGTAAAAATTGCTCGATTCACAATCTTCCATGTAAGGGGACTTGGTGACTAATTCAGTAAGGTCATAAGTCCCAGGTGGGCCAGGTAAATGGTGTATTAATCAAAAAGATGGAATTTTAAGGATTTTTTGGGGAATTTCTGGACTTTAACCTACAAACTAATTTAAAGGGTCATAAATACCACTTACGTCCTCGTAAGTAGATAAGTATGTATCATAATACAAAGTGTAGAGAGCATGGAATTTGGACAAAAATTTGGGCCCATATAAGTTTATCACATACAGACCATATGTACCACATGCGGCTAGTATATGGGTGCCATAAGTTGGCACTTTTTGGGCCAATTTTCTGTTTATAAATTTGGGCCCACTCAATCTTAAATAATACCTAAACCAACTCCCCCCCTCCTTATGCTATTTAATCCTTCTTAACTCATTTTTAACTTACAAATCCTCAAAATTTCCTCTTCTCTCTTAAAATTCAAACTACCCCACTTCCCTACACGTAATAAAAGAAAAAAACATCACTTATTCTTTGTACCAACTTGTTCTAAATCACTAAATACAAGTTTAAGATTTGGTTTTACTTCACTTCTTCATAGTTCACTTTTTGTTCTCTAATTAAAAGTTAATATTCTTAGGTCCTAGTAGTAGAATCTTGTGCTAAACTTTAAATAAGCAAGTTGGCATGTTTTTTTTCATGAAAAATATGTATAAATCATCATGCTTGTATGTAGGAGCCTTAAATTCGACTAAAAATCTTAATGTGGAGCGTTATTCGTTAATTAAACATTAAAATTGTGCCTTAAATAGAAGTTGAATTTGAAAAACTATAAGAATATCAAAAGTATTGAATTCTTGTTTGTATTGAATTGTTGATTCTAGTTGAATGTGTGCATATTGTACTTGTTGCGAGTGAGTACAGGTTATAGGGATGCCAAAATTGAAGAGAATTTCAAAGTTTTTGAATTTTGATTTATACTTCAAGTTTTGCACTCCCTTATTATCTTTTGAATGCTAACACTTGATTTTTAGGCATACATGGAACCCAAGGACTCGAAGAATAAGGTCGCACCTTCTAAGCAATGGGATGCCTCTTTCAAAAGTAGTAGCTTAGAGGAAGAGTACCCACCTGCCCAATCCAGAGCAGTCCTGACCAGAGTGATAGGGAAGTGACTAGGGGCCAGAAGTCGGCTATAGATGAGCCTATTATTATGAAAAAAATAGGTGTACAACTTGTATAGAAATCATAGTAGGGCAAACAACCTACTTTTACTCAGCCTAGGACTCAGGTTGAGGCTATTCAGTTCCTAGGTACGCTGAGGATACAAAAGGACGGAGATCACCACCACACCCTTCCCAACCTATTGACGGTGGTGATGATGATGATTATTAGGAGGCAGAGTCTGAGACAACACCATAGGTAGATACTCAGGATCCACAGTCTTAAGAGAGATCACTAAATGAGGATGAGTCTGAGATAACAGTCCCTGAGCCGCCACCAGTTGTACCACAGTCTAAGGAAGGTATAGACCAGTCTTCACACCAAGTGCCAGTTCTTGAGTTAGAGGCGCCGACTTAGCATGATCAAATATCTAATCCCACATTATCTTAGAGGAACCAATTGATAAAGTGAATATGTGTTGGTGTGTGGAGGGTCTTCCGAAGCTGTATGAGAGAGACAGTTTTATTATTGAGATTGTTCGACCCATGATGGGTATTTATGAAGAGAGATAGAATAATTTTTCTATTTGTTTAGAGCACCATTGATGTAGGATGCATTTGATAGGTTCAGTTGGGATGGATGACTCGCCCCTAGACTCATACAACCCAACATTGGTGAGGGAATTCTATGCATTATACCATGCAACAATGTTGTTGACTATCCCAAAGAGTAGGGGTCTCCCTAGGTATATAGAGATGCCCTATCTTGAAGAGACACTTGTAAGAGGGGTTATGGTAGACATTTCAGCATCTACCATCTACCAAGTTCTCTTCGAACTAGATTATGTTTCTCTAGCATCCATAATAGAGTGTGATTATAGTATGAGAGTTACACGATATAGATACATTACGCGTGATACTGAGCAAAGAAGAGAAAGATTTGAGATGAAGAGATGAATCGCCAGCTATATTTCACCATTGGGTGAGATACCCCTTGGATCGAGGGGCAGAGTATGATAAAAAAAGGCGACATTGACTTTGTTTGTAAAGTTTTGTTGGCTGGTTGTTTGATTAAAATTGTGTACGACTACTGCAAATAATGTATTGTCTTGGAATTGAGCTACACTGACTGCAAGCATGATGGCCAGATACAATATTAACTTTTTAACTATTATTCGACATGAGCTTTATGAGAGAGCTTTTAGTGGGTTGACGACTTTGTTGTGCCTATGTTTAGTCTAGATATAATGTGATGTGACCGGTGTGCCAGAGGTACCAGGAGTTGATGATAGAGTATAGGCGACGACCACAACACAAACTAAGATGATGAAGTATCCAGCATATGTGAACCTTTCTAGGAGACCCCATGTGCCTACTACAGTACCTCCAACCCCATTTGAAGGTCCATCAATCCCTACAGAGGCTATTGATACATAAAGAGGCAAAGTGGGAGTTAGTATACAGTTTTATATGGGGGAGAAAAGAGAGTCCCTCGATTTGAGTACACAATGTTAGGGGACCTTAGCTACATCTACATTAGCCTCAACTTCTACTTCAGAGCTGGTAGGGGATATCTTTAGTATACCCACACCCATCTACTTTAACTATTGCATTAGGTATGATGTTATTTTCATGTGAGTATTTACATAGCTTGGTGGATAGTCATAGAGTCACCAACACACGGCTATAGAAAATTTAGATTGAGGACTTTATATGGATAGATTTGGCCATGGGTTTGGACTACACTAGGGATAGCTGAGGATAGATTGGAATCTACATAATAGGCTGCTACATTAGAGCTATGAGCTGAGTTACATGCATGCATAGGAATTTTTTAGGCTCGGGTATCATCTTGCTTTAGTAACATTGAGACGCTGGATCTAGGTGATAGTAGGGAGAAGGTTGATACACCTAGTAAAAAGGTACGCTCTCTTAATGAGAGCCACATGTCATACATACCTCTAGTTTTCCCCCTATTTGTTCAGCCATCACCTATGCCTAGTCCTAAATGATTTGACTTATTTGCGAAGGAGGATGAAAAAGTCCCCGTAGTTGGAACCAAGACAGGCCGAGAGGGGAAAATATAGGATCCCAGTATTCTATTTTATTAGGCCCTAAAATATGCTAGACATGATTCGTAGAAGACTATAGTTATTGATAGACAGAGGCGTGCTGATATCGCAGTGGGTGAATTTTCTAGTAGTACACCGACACCACCACTACCTCCACCACTTTAGATACCCTCACCTGATGATGATCATGACATGGATGCCTATTATATCCCAGGTATGTATTCATTCCCTTTCTTTATATTTTTTAGCACATTGGGGATAATGCATAATTTTCGATTGGGGGTGGGGTATACCATAGCCGCTGCAGGTTTTTATTATCGTACTTCTTTTCCTATCGATTGAAATATGGTTGTAGAACAGGTATGTATAGGTTAAAATTTGTGTCTTGATGTTTTTTGTATTTTATTGTGTTTGTTTTTGTGTAATTAGGAGATTTTTAAGTATTTAGGGAAGTTGTCATGTTTTTTGTTGTTTTTGAAAAAACTTATACCCATCCAAAATTATGTTTCTAGAACTATGTGAATGTATATATGTGTGACCCTTGTGGATCTTGTTATGGCATTAGATTAGGGACATAATAATAATAGGTAACTTATGCATGAACCAGATAGGTAGTAGCTTGTGATTTGACTCTGTGCCATGTGTGTGTGAGAAGCTACCTACTTTTCTTTGTGTGTTATATCCAAAACTTGCCCAGTTATTTTTGCCTAGGTTATAGGATAGTCAGTTAGGAATGGATCATAGGTCATTTTGATATTAGTACACTTTAGTCCTAAGTGACCTTCCCAACATGAAATAGTATGTTTTTATCCCTTTTTAAACTTATAGCCTATTTCTTTGTTTTCATCTTTTAATTTTCCATTTGTGTTACAATGAACCTATTTTGGCTCGGGTTCTCCTTGGACATTATTCACCCCAACTCAGGTAAATCGCCTAAGTTGAGGGTGTCTATTATCATAGTGTGTAATGTAAAGAGAGTATGATGAAGAGTAAAATAAGAGAAAGAAAGTAGGGATGGATGTGGTAGAAAAAGAAAAAAATCTAAAAAAAAAGAAAAAGGTAAAGAATGAATAAAAGAAACCACACCTAATCTGAATGTGCATAAATGAGTAAAAAGGGAGAAATATGGGTGGAATAAAAGAAAATTAGTAAAAATGTGGACCCCTAAGTTAGTGTAGTGCCATGGAGGCTTTGTCAATTGATATATCCATATATACCATAGGAGCCCCCAAGCCTACATTACAAGCCAAATAAAGTCCTATAGTGATCCTAACTTGACAATTTAAAAAACCAAGGTAATGAAAATAAAGTCAAGCCTATGTTATTTTATTCACATTGGTGGAACTTCTCTTTTGAGTATGAGTGTCTCTTGACCGTCCCTGCATTAACATGCTTATTGAGTGGGACTTCTTTATTGAGAGGGGACATGGGTTGTATTATAGGTTGTTTACTTGTTTGGGCAATGTAACTTATATATATTTATGTTTATATTTTTCTAATGTAATTGCCATAGCTTGATCTCATTGTGTCATATTGTTGTACTTTATGTGTATACACAATTTATTTTGAATTGCTTATATAAGAGGGGAGTAATGTGCTTGAGCTTAAAGTGATAACTGATTGCCTTATATAGCTTAGATTCTCTAAGTTAAGCATCATGTTTTTATTTTGTTTGGTTGTGTTTCCTGAGGACATGCAAATATTCTAAGTTAAGGGTGTTGATGTTCCATGGATTTATAGCCCTTTTTTATGCTTAAACCCATGAAAATATGCAACTTTCTAATGTTGTTTTAAGAGATATGATGTGTTTTGGGTATGTTTTGTAGGAAATTAGGTTTTGGATCTTAAACAAAAAAAAGATGAAAATTGAACTTTTTAGCTACTTACCAAGGAAAGTCCGGGCATATGTGCCACTTACCAAGCATAGATCACCAAAGTTTATGTGTCAGAACCTGATAACGCTCAAACTACAGCTCTCGTAAGAGTGTAAGCGGTCGTTGTCAAATATAGAACCCAACTGGGTTGGGTGTCGAATCCCACAGGGAATACTTGGTCACTAAGTATGCATCGATTAGTAGACTGTTGATCGAAAATTCTACGAAAAAAGGGGGGATTTAATTGTAGCTTGAATTAAGAGTATCAAAGTAACAAATAAAAATGGAATGTTTAGTAGGTTTTTATCAATGAGAATTGTAAGTTAAAATTATGTCCACCTTATGAGTTTTACTTATCTATTGGCTATGAGTTATGCGGAATTCAGACATGCATGCACTTATAGAGATTCGTATTCTATGGTAAATCCTAGTGTCTTTCGACCATCAAGGGTTATATCACTTTAACTCTTTCGAGCTTAAAGCGTATACTAATGGTACGAATTCTCCAAGAGGTTAATCCAGTTACGGCACTAACTTTTAAACAGGGGTTGGTAGCCCTATTTCCTTGTCATTCTCTCTTTTCCTGACATGTAACTTTTCTTTTGAACAAGTTAATGCTATACTGGCGTATTCTATATGTTTGCAACCATAAGAATTCAATTAAGATGAAGAGAGTAATGATATAAGCAGCATACGTATCAAGAATTCACAAACTCATAGCAATATATAGTATATCATAAGGCTTCCATAACCCTAACAGAGAAGTTTAGCTACTCATGAGTGCAATGGAAATCACAATAGATATAATCATCATACCACAACCTAGAATAATCTTGGCGATGGAAGTGATATGGCGTCAAAAGCTCTCAAACGTTTTTTCCCTAGCCGTTCTTCTCAAGAGAGTCGAGTTCTCTGTGTTAGACTTACAGAATATTGTAACGTGAATAGTCCTAAAATATCGAATGAATAAGACTTGAATTAATGAATGAGTGAATGCTGAAAAATTCAGCAAAATAGGGTTTTTATAACATCCTTGTCCTAGTCCTACTGAAATAGGGTTTTTATCCTTGTCCTAGTCCTACTGGGTTACTGTATCCTTGTCGTAATCCTAATAAGTTACTTCTGATCCCCAAGTCTTTAGAAGTGTTGTTTTTGCCCGGGACAAGTTCTCCATGCATCACATTCATTCCACAAGCTTCCAGAAGCTGCCTTCCTTCTTACGTGAAGTTTCCTTTGGCGTCCAAAAGTCCATAAAATGATGAAATCTTCATCATTTATTCCTGAAAACTTGCTAATCACGTTGGTTAGCTCACTTACAGGAAAAAGGACTATAAGTGCAGGAATTATATATTTTGTCCTTAAAACTTAGCTAAAATATGGGTAAAGTATAGTACTTTAGGCGTGTAAATACTCCCAACATCAACACCCCACACTTAAAGCTTTGTTCATCCTCGGACAATATATCATGTCCATATAAACATCTACTTAGGATTTCACAGTAACAACACAAAATATTCATCAAGACAGGCACAACAAATATTAACAAAGAGTAGTTTTCTAATCACTTCTAGAAACAATTCAACCTCCAACATAGACTCGTAATGATGGTTAATTCGTATTCAAATGTTAAGGCACAAAGAATCATACAAGACTACCCAAAACTCATCAACCATGTGTGTCTCACAATATATCACACATAATTACTCACAAGTATTTTATTTTTCAAAACATGGGTATAAGATTATCCTTGCTCTCACTCTCACAAAGAATTCATATGTTGCAACTGATGACCATAGGCTTGCGCTTAGTGTAATGCTCTACTAATATCAGAATGTTAAGCTTAGGATCAAATAGGTCTTTACAGGTTGTAATGTAGGCTAAGGGACAGGTAGGACTATTTTGGCCAGAAATAGTGACCAAGTTTCCTAAGCGCTTTAATACATCACATTATGCCATTTACACTTTCTTTCAAACGACCTTTCTACTTTCTTTTAATCTACCACCCCTTCTCACCTCTTTTGTTATTCAATTTTAAATAGAATCAACTTTGTATTTTTCTTTTTCATTTTATTTTTCATATATATATATATTTTTATAACACACCTCTATAATAGCCATTCTTTTTCATAACAAATTCAAGTACCAATTCACTTTAAGGCATCACTCTCACCCAATTTCCTTTTATTTTGTCACATGACTTTACAATTTAAAGCGCTTAGGAATTTGGATCAAATTATGGTCTTAAAAAATAGATTAGGCTACATATGAGGCTGTCAAAGAAAATGGCTTAAAGGCTCAAAACGGTTGACTAGGATAATGTCCACGGGTAGGTAAAAAGAAGGTAAACAATCACAGGTTGTCAAAGAAATTCCTAAATCATCTCCTAAACTCACACTCTTTATTTCGCTTTACACACACACCGGGTAATTTCTAGCATCAGCCACAAATATAGAATATACTATCGTCTCACATACACAAGGCACATGGTCGACTTTATTAGGAGCAGTATATAATCTTGACCCAACAGATAAAGGAATTAACCCACATATTTATCACATACTGAGTCACATTTAGAGCCTAAATGTCTCAATAATAATGATTTTATCATAGACTCTTGTCATAATACCATGATGCCTATCAGAACAATTTTATGATTTTTTTTTCTAAAATTTAACTAACAAACAAAACAAACAAACACAAATAAATGCAAATGCAGATAAAGAAGTATAGCATACAAATACCAGCACCCCACACTTAGACGGGACACACTGCCCTCAGTGGAAAATAAATAAGAAGAACCTGGTTAGTCGGACTCCTCCTCTATGTCTGGGGTCATACCCCCTGCATCGGAATCATCATCATAGTCGTTGTCATTAGAGTTCTCCTCCACGTCGGAGTCTAGCATTCATCGATCATCATCGGTTGGCATGTCGTCATCAAGAGGTTCCCCAAAATATACACCTACTCCACACATAACCCTCGCATGCTCATTCATTGGGTAGTCATAATCCAACTGTTGGATCTCTGCAGCAGTTGGAACACCCCCCCGCTCATCATGGTAAAACTCATCATACCATATAAATGGCGGAAGAAACTTTCATCCCTAGCATGTCGTTCTACAGTGGTCAGGTTGACGCCACACATGGATTCAGCATCTTTAACCTTTGTGAGGTCAACCTTCTTAGGGTTGTGTGGAAGCTTATGATCTGCAGGTTCCTCTTCGATGTCTTCCTTCCTCAATATCGCAGTCAACAGATTGCCAAAGCTGTAGTGGGACCTCTTGTGCAGCCTAGCCTTACGCATTGAAGATCGAATAATTGCCCCAATATTGATAGGGACGTTCGTCATCAATGCGTACACCAAGAACACTCTATCTCGTGTTATATTTGTGTACTGTGACCCTGGAATCAGGAAAAAATTGACTATCCGCAACCATATCCGAGCTTCTCTTTTCAAGGAGGCATACGGGAAGGTATTATGCCGACCGGTATCCTTGTGACGACTCTACCGTGCCATTGATCTTGTTCCGCATAGTGTGTGTTTGATTGCCCTGTATGGAGGTCTGTTATAAAGCTCCTTGAGCGGTGATGGATCCACAGATGGAAGACCCAAAAAAGAGTTGATGAACTCCGCATTTAGTTGCAGGACTTGGCCCCGAATCTTTACTTCACTCCCTATAGTTTTCGGTGACCAGTTGGCATAGAATTCACGTGTTAGATCGAGATTGAACTCTCCCATATCTTGGAAGATTAAATCAAGATATAACACCATTATCTTAGCCAAAATGTGGGGTTCTTTCTTTGCTAGGCTCTCCTTTTGTATCAACTCCACATGAATATATTTTTTTACTTTATTGTTCTTGTACCACTCCTTTCCTTCCTCCTATAGGAACCATTTTATCCCGTATATGCGTCGAGGTATTTACAGTGAGGAGGATTCAGCTTGCTCTTTTCTGCCCTTTTTCTGGCCTTTCCGTGAGGAAGATGCTTTTTCTTTTCCGGGTCGACTTTTTGGTGCCATTGTACCTGAGATTAAAATAATAGTCATGTTAGCTTCATCTCGGTAGATACAATCGACAAACCAAAAGTAGTGGCACTACCCCACACTTAATTTGTTTGCACAAACTTAATTAAGTGAAAGATATCGATTACTCAGACTTCATCGCCCTACATTTAGGTGTTATGTTCCAACAATATATTCAGCGCAGTCATACTTTTCTTGGCATCTTCACTATCCTTTTCAATTATTTTTCATGTATTCTTAACTATGTTTTCATGTTTGGACTAATGCATCTCTTTGAACAAAACTACTACATAGATATCGTATCAATTTATGGCTTAGAAATAATCACAACATCTTATGTTTGTAGTTAACCATGATTTTCATCTCGATGGACAAGTCATTCAAACATACAAGCTTTCGAGTTACAAGATTATGCAATTATCTTAACTATGTCGATTCCGCAAAAGTATGACAGTGTATCAAAACCAAATTCAGGTTGGAACCAAGTCTAGAACATCCTTACGTATTCTTTCACTCACTTAGTTGTATCACAACAAATCAACCATATTCAAATCACCAACACTACTTCAAGATTTAACAATTTATTATAGGCGTAGTAGTGTAGTACTTTACGGAATATAAAAGAAGAGAAAAGAAGTACTTACTTGGTTGATGGCCTCGGAAGATGTTCTTGCAAAGTTAAAAGAGCAAAAGGAAATTTTTTGAGAGATTTTGGAGAGGTAGGCGGCGCTTAGGTTGAATTTGCAATGCATTTTGTTCTAAGACTAAGGTTCTATTTATAGGAAAAGATTGGGTCGGGTTTTGACCCGTTTGGAATCGGATTAGGAGACCAAAAAGTTAGCATAGGCGGCGCCTAATGCTTTGCCTATGCTTGGCATAGGTGGCGCCTTTTGCAAAGCCTAGTTGAGCATAGGCGGCGCCTATGCTATGGCATTGTTAGGCATAGGCGGTGCCTATGCCATGGAATTCTAGATTCAGAGACAAAAGGCTTTTGCATAGGCGGCGCCTATGCTATGGCATTGTTAGGCATAGGCGGCGCCTATGCTATGGCATTCTAGATTCAGAGAGCTTAGGCCATAGCATAAGACTTGCCTTGTTCGTTGCCTAGATTTTCATAGGAAATGCCTAACTCATAGCCTTTTGCTTCTTCATTACCAACTTACCACCTTTAACATGCAATACTTCCAAATCAAAATTTGAAACCAATCTCCTCCTTTACACCTCTTGCACCTACACTTATTCAAAAACAACAAAAACGATTAGAACGATGGGTTGCCTCCCACCAAGCGCCTTAGTTTTGGTCGTGGCTCGACTCTTCTTTTTGGATTTTTTTTATTTAACAAAAACAAACTCTTAGTAAAACAATAAAAAAATTGAAAAATGATGGGTTGCCTCCCATCTAGAGCTTGGTTTATTGTCGCGGCACGACATAGTTACCTCGAGTACTTAGATTTCGTCGATATAGATGGTGGCCATGCATTTTATCGAGTAAAGAGGACCGATATATGGTTTTACTCATTGGCCATTCACCTTAAAGACAACACCATTATTGTCTTCTAGATCAACTACTCCAGACGAGTAGACTTGGCTAATTTTGTACGGACCAGACCATTTGGACCATAACTTACCTGGGAATATCTTCAGTCTGGAATTAAAAAGAAGTACCATATCACCCTTTTGAAAGTTTCGTTGAACAATCCGTTGATTATGATACTTTTTCATCCACTCCTTGTAGAAGTCTGATCTTTCATACGCATGTAGACGGAATTCATCCATCTCATTCAGCTGCTCCAATCTCATATTCATGGCATCATCCCAATTCAAATTCAGTCGCTTCAACGCCCATAATGCTTTATGCTCGAGCTCAATGGGCAAGTGACAAGCCTTCCCATAAACTAGTTGGTACGGGGACATGCCAATTGGCATTTTGAATGCAGTCCTATAAGCCCATAGTGCATCGTCCAGCTTCCGAGACCAATCCTTCCTATTAGCGTTTATAGTCTTAGCAAGGATCTGCTTGATCTCTCGATTAGAAACCTCTACCTGTCCACTAGTTTGTGGGTGATAAGGCATGGCTACCTTATGTTGCTTGACCCCATATTTCACCAACACGGATTTGAACAGCTTGTTGTAAAAGTGTGATCCTCCATCGCTTATGATGGTATGTGGTACCCCAAAATGAGAGAAGATATTTCTCTTCAAGAATGCTACAACACGCTTTCCTTCATTATCAGCCAGTTCTAATGCTTTGACCCACTTGGAAACATAGTCTACAACAACTAGGATATATTTCATTCCAAACGAACTCACGAATGGACCCATAAAATCAATACCCCATACATCAACGAGCTCTACTTCAAGAATTTTTGACATGGGCATCTCATGGTGCTTCTAAATCGTGCCTTGTCTCAAACATTTATCACATCTTCTCACAAAGTCGTAGGCATCCCTAAATATCGAAGGCCAGTAATAACCGCTTTGCAATACCTTCCTTGCTGTCCGATCACCTGCGTGATGACCCCCAACTTGGGAAGCGTGACATGCTTCCAATATACTAGGCACCTCCATATGAGATATGCATCGCCTAATAACACCATCCGCACATCATCGAAATAGATATGGTTCATCCCAGAAGTAGTGTCTTACATCATGCATGAACTTCCTCTTTTGATTAAAAGATAGATTCGCAGGCATCACATTACTTACCACGAAGTTCGCAAAGTCTGCATACCATGGTAACTCTTCCATCATCGTGGATAGGATCTCTTCATCAGGGAATGCATCATCAATCTCAAGATCAGGCTGCGCTATATGCTCGTTCTCAAGTCTAGATAGATGATCAGCTACTTGGTTTTCTTAACCTTTTCTATCTTTCACCTTGAAATCAAATTCTTGCAGCAATAATACCCATCGAATTAGCCTTGGTTTTGAGTCCTTCTTTGCCATTAAATATCTCAGAGCTGCGTGGTCTGTATGAACTACCACCTTGGTTCCTAAGATGTAAGCACAGAACTTTTCAAAAGCATAAACAACCGCTAGAAGCTCTTGTTTCGTGACAGTATAGTTCTTTTGGGCCCCGTTTAAGGTCTTGTTCGCATAGTAGATTGGATGAAATAACCTTTCTCTTCTCTGACTAAGTACAACACCCAAAGCTACCCCACTTGCATCACACATAACTTCAAATGGTAGAGACCAATCGGGCGCTACAATGATAGGGGCTTCAATTAGCTTCCCTTTGAGGCATTCGAATGCCTTCAAGCAATCTTCACCGAAGTCGAACTTTGAATCCTTCTCCAAAATCTTGCATAACGGACTAGCAATCTTGGAAAAGTCTTTAATGAACCTTCGATAAAAAACTGCATGCCCGAGGAAACTACGAACTCCCTTTATAGAGATTGGAGGTGGTAGTTTCTCGATGACTTCAATTTTAGCTCGATCCACCTCAATTCCTCTTTCAGAAATTTTATGCCCAAGAACAATACCTTCTTTAACCATAAAGTGGCACTTCTCCCAGTTTAGCACCAAGTTGAATTCAAGACATCTCTGTAACGCCATACTTAGATTCGCCAAGCACGATTCAAACGACTCACCCACAAATGAAAAATCGTCCATGAATACCTCCAAGGTGTCTTCAACCATATCAGAAAAAATGGACATCATACAACGCTGAAAAGTGGCGGGTGCGTTACATAGCCCAAATGGCATACGTTTGAAGGCAAACGTACCATATGGGCGTGTAAATGTTGTCTTCTCTTGGTCTTCGAGAGCAATACAGATCTGATTATAGCCGGAATAACCATCTAAGAAGCAAAACCATCCTTTCCCTGCCAATCGATCAAGCATTTGGTCCATGAATGGCATTGGGAAGTGATCATTAAGCGTCCATGAATTCAGCTTCCGGTAGTCCATGCATACTCTCCACCCTGTGACAGGTTTGAGTGGAATTAGCTCATTCCTTTTATTTGCAACTACCGTCATGCCCCTTTTCTTGGGAACACACTGTACCGGACTCACCCATTTACTGTCAGAGATTGGATACACTACCCCTGCATCTAACTACTTAATAATTTCTTTCTTCACCATCTCTTGCATAGGTGGATTCAAACGTCTTTGATGCTCAATAGTCGGTATACAATTTTCTTCAAGCTGAATCTTGTGCATACATATCCCAGGCGGAATACCAATAATATCAGCGATGGTCCAACCGATGGATCTCATGTATTTCCTTAGAACAGCGATGAGAGATGCAACTTGCTGCTCACCTAAGTCAGCCGCCACAATAACCGGGAGGGTGTTTCCACTTCCCAAGAATGCGTACTTTAGATGACTGGGTAGCTCTTTCAATTCTAACATTGGTGGCTCTTCAATGGATGGTTTAGCTGGTGGTGTACGCCGATTTTTGAGATCGAGGTCCATTTTCTTGGGAGCATAAGGATACGACCATATTCCTGTTAGAGCACAAATAGTTTCTTCATAATTTTCAGCATCCTCACGCTCAATATTCATAAGCACAGCCGCCAATAGGTCAACAATAAGCTGCTCCTCTACGGATAATTCTTTCTCATCATCAAAATAAACATCAACTACTGAGAACACGTTCAAATCTTTGGGTTGCTTCATTGATTTGCATACATCAAAGAGGACTACTTCGTCATTCATCCGGAATAAAAGCTCATTCGCTCTTAAATCAATAAGTACACTCCCTGTTGAAAGGAAAGGGCGCCCCAAGATTATGGGAACTTCAGAGTCCACCTCACAGTCCAGAATAACGAAGTCTGCCGGAAAGATGAATGAAGAAACCTTCACCAATACATCTTTCAAGATACCTACATGTCATTTTACCGACCTATCTACCATCACGAGCTGCATATTGGTTGGTGTAGGGTCACCCAACCCCAACTTTCTGTACACGGATAGAGGCATCAAATTGATGCTAGCTCCCAAATCGCATAATGCCTTGGCAAAATTCAAAGATCCGACAGTGCAAGGAATAGTGAAGGCACCGGGGTCAGCTTTCTTCTGAACTAGTGATCTGGTAGCGATTGCATTGCAATGATGAATAGTATCCATCAACTCATAACTTGCTGCCCGCTTCTTTGTCAAAAGATCCTTCATAAATTTTGCGTACCCAGGCATTTGTTCCAGTGCCTCGACCAAAGGAACATTAATAGTTAGCTGCTTTAACATAGTCATAAACTTATTGAACCTGGTATCATCAGCTTTCTTCTTCAATCTCTGAGGAAAAGGTGGTGGTGGAAGGGGAATAGTTTTCTCCACCGCTTCCTTTTCATCTTTCTTTAGTTCGGCGATCTTTTTAGGCTGTGGACGTTGATAGGTGATGTCACAAAAAACCTCATCAGCTGCTTCAGCATCTTTTTGTTCTGCAATGATCTCATTATCTTCTATATCATCAACCACCTGCTTGCCTTTGGATGGATTTTCTAACACTTTACCACTTCGGGTGGTGATAGCCATACACGATCCATCATTCCTTGGATTTTGCACTGTGTCGCTAGGTAGTGTTCCAGTTTTTCTTTGATTTAATGCCGATGAAAGTTGACTCAATTGCTGCTCTAGTTGCTTTATTGCAGTAGAATGCGAGTCAACTAATTGATTTATTGAAGACAAATCGTTCTTCACCTCATTCACTCCCGTATTAGTTGCCTCTACTCCCTTCAACAGCTTCACCATTATATCTTCCATCGACATCTTCCCAGATCCAGACGCCACAGCCTCACGTTTTCCAGGAGAAACATAAAAACCACTCCTGTCAGTCTTATTCTTCCAACCACCTTGATCGCAGTCCTTGTATCCAGATTTATCATAATAGTTCCGACCTTGGTTTCCTTGGGCATTGGCTCGGAAACCCCCCTGATTATTCAAGTAGTTCTCTTCTTCCTCAGAGTCGGATTTATCTCTTCCCTATGATACAACGGCCTTAACCTTTTCGGTATTCCCTGATAATAAGTGCTTGGTAAGAAGATCCATCTGCGTTTTCATGTGAGCCATATCTTGGTCACGTTCCTCTTGTCTACTCCTCTGCTCTGCAGTCAAGCCAATAGATATGGTAGATCTTGCTACCTCAGAATCCCTGGTATGCCAAGCTCTACTCTGTTTTGTCATACGATCTAGCATATCACTTGCCTCAAGAAAAGTAAGGTCCATGAATGACCCACCTACAGCATTATCAACCACTGGCTTTGTCACCGAGTTCAAAGCCCTATATAATATTTCCATCAAGTGGATATTCGTCATCTGATGGTTTGGGCACCGCATAAGCTTCTTCTTGAACCTCTCCCATGTTTCGTGGAGAGCTTCAGTTGGAAGCTGTCGAAAATTGCTGATCTCATCCCGTAATTGGGCTCTCTTGGATGGCAGAAAGAATCTTTCTAGGAAAGCGTATTTCAGTTGCCTCCAATTAGTAATAGAATCAGGAGTTAGCCCGTTCAACCATAGAGTTGCCTCCCCAGACAGAGACAATGGAAATAAGCACAGCCGAATTGCATTCTGCCTAACTCCTGGATTGTCAAACAACTTGCATGTTGAAATAAAGTTGATCATATGCATATTCGGATCATCGCCTGCAAGTCCACCAAATAAACCTTTGAGCTGCAATAGCTGAATCATGGTGCTAGTGATATTGAACTTGGCTCCAGGTGCCAAGGGCGGAGGAATAATAGCCTCTGTGGTACCAGCTCCATCAAGATCGTCATCATCATCATCAAAAGGAGCCTGCACAGCTTGGCGTTCAGGTCTCATTCTAGCTTGACGATCTCTCCTATTCACAGGCGCTGCCACCTCATCTGCACGCCGTAGATTAAGTAACTCATCATCACCCAGGTCCTCATCATCAGGATTTGTTGCCCGACCTGGGTTATAAATATTCTGTTGATGTACTTGAGCAGCTGCCAACGCAGCTAATCTAGCCTGCTCTTGTTGAGCAGCTCTTCTTTCAATGTCGCATTGTGCATCCATTCTTCCAATAAGATGTGGTTCAGGATTGATGGGTAATAACGGTTGACCTGAACTTTGAGTGTGTGGCACGCACTCAAACAAACCTGAATAAAACAAAAATAACAACTAAAAGTAAAATGTGAGAATTTTTGACCAAAGGGTCTAGTAACTATCACAAACTTAGTTGATAACTGTATTCC
This sequence comes from Capsicum pubescens, assembly GCA_030864215.1. Classification (NCBI taxonomy): domain Eukaryota; kingdom Viridiplantae; phylum Streptophyta; class Magnoliopsida; order Solanales; family Solanaceae; genus Capsicum; species Capsicum pubescens. Next base: position 211,323,929 of record CM061538.1, on the reverse strand, counting down.
CCGAAAACGGCGCCAAAATTTGATAACGCTCAAACTACAGCTCTCGTAAGAGTGTAAGCGGTCGTTGTCAAATATAGAACCCAACTGGGTTGGGTGTCGAATCCCACAGGGAATACTTGGTCACTAAGTATGCAACGATTAGTAGACTGTTGATCAAAAATTCTACGAAAAATGGGGGGATTTAATTGTAGCGTGAATTAAGAGTATCAAAGTAACAAAGAAAAACGGAATGTTTAGTAGGTTTTAATCAATGAGAATAGTAAGTTATGGTTATGTCCACCTTATGAGTTTTACGTATCTATTGGATATGAGTTATGCGGAATTCAGACATGCATGCGCTTATAAAGATTCGTATTCTATGGTAAATCCTAGTGTCTTTCGACCATCAAGAATTATATCACTTTAACTCTTTCGAGCTTAAAGCGTATACTAATGGTATGAATTCTCCAAGAGGTTAATCCAGTTACGGCACTAACTTTTAAACAGGGGTTGGTAGCCCTATTTCCTTGTCATTCTCTCTTTTCCAGACATGTTACTTTTCTTTCGAACAAGTTAATGCTATACTGGCGTATTCTATATGTTTGCAACCACAAGAATTCAATTAAGATGAAGAGAGTAATGATATAAGCAACATACGTATCAAGAATTCACAAACTCATAGCAATAGATAGTATATCATAAGGCTTCCATAACCCTAACAGAGAAGTTTATCTACTCATGAGTGCAACGGAAATCACAATAGATATAATCATCATACCACAACCTAGAATAATCTTGGCGATGGAAGTGATATGGCGTCAAAAGATCTCAAACGTTTTGCCCTAGCCGTTCTTCTCAAGAGAGCCGAGTTCTCTGTGTTAGACTTACATAATATTGTAACGTGAATAGTCCTAAAATATCGAATGAATAATACTTGAATTAATGAATGAGTGAATGCTGAAAAATTCAGCAAAATAGGGTTTTTATAACATCCTTGTCCTAGTCCTACTGAAATAGGGTTTTTATCCTTGTCCTAGTCCTACTAGGTTACTGTATCCTTGTCGTAATCCTACTAAGTTACTGCTGATCCCTCAAGTCTTTAGAAGTGTTGTTTTTTCCCGGGACAAGTTCTTCATGCATCACTTTCAGTCCACAAGCTTCCAGAAGCTGCCTTCCTTCTTACGTGAAGTTTCCTTTGGCGTCCAACAGTCCATAAAATGCTGAAATCTTCATCATTTATTCCTGAAAACTTGCTAATCACGTTGGTTATCTAACTTACAGGAAAAAGGACTATAAGTGCAGGAATTATATATTTTGTCCTTAAAACTTAGCTAAAATATGGGTAAAGTATAGTACTTTAGGCGTGTAAATACGCCCAACATCAGAACCTGAAGTCTAGACGCTCAAAAGTAGGAAAAAAAGACTCAGTCACTTAGTAAGGGCACATATGATTTGTATGTAGCTCATAAGGTCTGTATTTTACAGAATTCCAAGTCCAGAGAGTTTTACGATATACAAAGAAGTTCAAGAACTTTCCTACAACCAAATACGATCCGTATATGGAAAAGTAAGTGACCACTGATCTCAATCTTTCTTTTTAATTCGGGATTTAATTTTTAAGGTTTCCTTGTATCCTATATATAACCTTTTGACATTTTGTAGTTAGGTTACGCACTCTTAACACTTACAAATATATTTTTGATTCCTTGATTTGAATTGGACCTTCGGTTTGCTTTGTATTGATTTTTGTTTAATAATTTAGTATAGACATTAGGTTTTACTTGCTGATTATTGCAATATTTTTTAATTCTTTTCACTATTAATTTCATTGATCATATTACAATCATGAGAGGCTAATTCCCTTAGCAATTAGCTAGGGTTGTGGGAACCCTTGCTAAATAATAAAGTAAAGGGAAGTGTTCACTCCACCAAGACAGTTATTATTGCATGTATTGTGATTTCCTTAGAGTTTATTACTTTATTAACGGTTGTAAATGTTAGGATTTAGCCTGTATTCACTATGAGTCTGAGAAGGAGGTAGAGATTGGGAAAAGGAGATCACAATAGTGATTTTGAGTTAGCTTCTAAATAAGTTTGTTTGTATATCTTCTTAAAACGATTAATTTTCGTAAAATCAACTTGAGATTGAGAGGAGATATTTAAAACTGGGGTCCAAGGTAAGGGTTAGTAAGGAGACACTCTGAGACTGAGAAGAAAGGAGTGAAATTCACTAAAGTATGCTGAGAGGTGGTTGGTGATCCCTATCTTACCAGATTTGACATGCATAGTAGTTGAAGAGTTGGGTTGAATACGAGAAGTCTACTAAGTTAGAAGTAAGAGGGAACACAAGCCAAGTGTTCATCACTGGCTGAGTACAACCAAAGTTGACATTTGGTACATGATTGATATTACAACAATGATCCCCCAATTAAATTTCAGTTTTTGCCCATTGTGTTCTGTAAGCTAGATATAAACATCCAAGTTTTCCCTATGGGTTCGATCCTAACCTAGTTGGGTTACTTTACTTGACAACAACTTCTTTATACTAAATTAGAGGTGTAGTTTGAGTGTTGATCAATTCTACAAAATTTCTAAAATCTTATACAACAAGGATTTGAGAAAAGAAACTATTGAATGATGCCATGAACGTTAGCAAATCTGCTACTACTAAAAGAAGGAGAATAAGGAAAACCACAGTTTTTGAGGATGGATATTTTGATTTGGTTTATATGGAAGAACATGAAGAGAAGAAGGATATTGATTCAGATATTTTTTCTATAACAAATAAGAAAAGAAAGGAAGCAATAAGGCTAGACAGATTAGGTCCTATGGGACAAATCCCAAAGATTCTTCTTCCTAGAAGCACATCTCAGTAAAACAAAAAGCATATGAGGGACCATATCCTTCATAATTAAGTCAGTCAGCAAAAGGATAAGGTAGCTTCTTAAGATGAAAGAAGATTCATCAGGACCTAATGCTAATGTTTAGAAAAGAGAGAATTGAGATTCTAAAATATCAAAAGTGTTGTATGGAAGAATATTTTATCATAAAAATTTTTATCTACCAGGAATGTGTAAGTTAGTTGAGTTTGTTAAGCATCAATATTAGATACACTTATTTAATACCCCAGTCGCCCCCAGTTTATGAGAAAAAAGACAAAGACTTTTTCTATACCATCAAATTTACTAAAAATAGACTTAGTTTGACAATTATAGTTAAAAGGGTAAAGATGTATTTGAATAAAGTAACATTCAGTGAAATTCTTGATGTCCCAATTGATGGGATCAGGTTGTAAGGAACCAACATCCCTTAGTTGAATTTATGCAGTCAGCCTCAAAGATTGGGGGGAACCTCTACTGCTGGAGTAAGAAAGAAAATTTTCAAGGGGGGATTTTAGTTTCTTTTGTATTTGTTAAAAAGGTTAAACTACCTAGATATGAGAAAAATACCATTGCAATCTGCAGTAGACTTGTTCCTCATGGAATCTCTAGGTAAGTTTGAATTGCTAAGTCTGTAGCTCTTATGATTGAACACATGCGTAAGATTATGCATGTCAAGAATAGGAGACATGGGATGCCCTATGGGTATTTCCTTAAGAAAGTGTTCAATCATTTCAAAATGATGTGAAAAAATGGTGTCCCTGGAATAATGAAGTAGATGTTCACCTTAAATACTCTAATTGAGAATGAGTGTATGGATGGTAAAGTAGCGATCAAGTCCCAGTTTTCTGAGTTGATTGAGGTTCAATAGAAATTGAATAAGAATTGGAGGAGTTATAGATGGCTGGTCCAACTAAGGATGTTTACATATCACATCTCAAGGTGAAGATTCGGCAGTTTTCCGCAGAGGGACCTAGTGCCTCTGATGAGTTGAAGGCTAAAAATGCAGAGTTGAAGCCTAGGTTAGTACTTTATCTGGAGATGTCAAGGGACTCATTGATGAAGTTAAGGATCTCACTAAGAAGCTCCTCAATGCTTATGCTGCTGCAAGTACTAGAATGGATATGCTCCTTAGAACTCTTATGCATAAGCCCCCATTTTCTTAAGCCCCCTCCCTCTCCCCCACCAACTTTTTTTAGAGTCAGTTTTTCTTCTTCTTCCTATTCCTGTTATGTTAGTACTTTATGCTTTTTATGAAATATATGTATGTTACTTTTCCTGATTAATATGAATGGAACTCTTTTGATGTCTATCATCCTTCTCTCTTAATGAATTATTCATTCATGTTAGTGTTTCCTCAGTGGCCATAAGTTAAGATATTATGAATCTTGATTATCTTGGTTTACTGCTTTTACTTTTTATGATACCAAAGGGGGGAAGATGTGTATCAGTAAGGTAGTCTGATTTTGAGGGGACTTGGTCCTTAGGACAGAAGAATAGTAGTCTTATTGACAGGGGGAAGTGTTGATTTATAGAGGTTATGATAAGGTAAGAGTTTATTTATAGGAGGGATTATAAGCTCTTAAAAACATGGTTTATCATAATCAAAAATAGAAAAATAGGGTATTGAGTTTTGATGATGAATTCCTTAATACCTACGGACCAGGTCTGTCGCACACTGAACTTTTGAGTGACAGTAGTGGATAATTGTACACTACTGCACACTGTACTATTTTATTTTCTAGCATGATTGTAATACAATTGTGCAACAAATAATGCAAGGATACCTAGTCCAATAGATTACACATTAGTTTTCTCCCTCATCATATATAAGCACAGATGAGGAAAATTGAAAACTTAGTTTTGCCCAAAAAGGATTTTCTCAAAAAGGCAAAGGTTCTCAGGAAATAAAAAGTTACTCTTCTCTAAAGACCTTATAACTTTCATATTTTTATTTCTTGTGTCCTTGAGTGTTGTTCTAATAGAGTAGTTTACTTCCTTAATATTGGTGTAGCAAACTCTCATCAATATGCTCAGGGTTAACTTAGGTAGAGTTATCTAGCTGCAATCGAATATAGTTAGTTGGTTGGTAGAATTGTGGCAGAGTTGTCTTATTTGAGTGTAATAGAGGTATTACAAGAGATGGGATTCAGAGTTAACTCATTTGTGTTTCTTGAGTTTGTAATCACTTTGGTAGCTTGATTCTAGTGGATTTTAGAGAAATCATCTGAGGATAGGTCATGGTGTTTTCCTCCCTTGAGCAAGAGGTTTCTATGTAGAAGTTCTTGTGTTGTTTCATTCTGCAAATTTTTGTTTTCTTTGTTTATTATCTTAGGTAAATATTCTGTAGTTATCTAATCGCTAATTGGTGGTGAATTCTTATTAGACAACAGGACAATGTAGCTTACTGTGGAGAAGGTAGGGATTAAAGTTAAAGAATAAAGAGTTGCTCAATTATAAAAATAAAAATAAAAATAAAAATAAAAAAGGTGGTAGATATATAACTAATAATTGTGCACATTGTGCACTAATTATTCGAATTCTAGATAGTAGAACCTGAATTTAGGTATTGTAGGGCTGTAGTAAAATTAGTTTTACTATGATTCCCAACTTTAATTTTATCTCAAATATATTTGAACTGTTAAAAACGTTCAAATGTATTCCTTCTATTAATGATTAAAGCTACATAAAGATATAATTGGATCTTTTTACATGTTTAGAGAAAAAAACAATGTTAGGAGCTTCGATGAGTCAACAAATTAAATCACAAACACTAAGAAGATTTTTGGCAATTTTTCGGTAAAAATTTACATTCAGGTTCAATGAGAAGCAAGAGGTTCTGGTGTTGGTGACAATCTTTGGTACTATTTTGATCAATCATTTTAACTCTTTCTTCTTTCCTGTGACCAAATTTACTTAGCCGAACATAACTTATTGTGGCTGTTTTTGTTTCTTGAATTTCTGTAGGTGAAACTGATGACTGCGAAAGCAAAAAGTACATTCACTATATTGTTGCATCACTTTCTCCAAAAAATTCAAATAACTAATCATAGTCCCTCAAACTAGAATATGTAAGAAAAATTATTATCCAAAAGACAATGAACAAAGTTGTCAGAAACGTTCACATTAATACTTACTCACATTTTAATGTTTATATTAAAACTAAATAATATTTTTTTAACATTTAAAATTAAAGTAAGAATATTTTAATAATTAACTCTAATTATGGATCTTTTTGGAGAACAATATTGTAATTGAATTTGATGTATTTACTAACTCATATTTAAATGTTTATATTGATTCAACAAACAACAATAACCACAATAACATGTCCAGTATATTCTCACAAAGTGGGTCTAGGGAGGGTTAAGTGTACGCAGTATGTATTAGTACCTCAAAGCGAGGTATATGTAAGACCCTTAAAATTTCGATAATTTTATTTTTGACCTTCACGTGCTCGAAATATCAATTTTTCACTTGAATTGTGTTTAGGGATGTTAAAAGGGTAAGATAGAAAGGCTTTGGAATTTTTGAAAAGGGTTTAGAGCACTTTTAGAACATCGAGTCAGTTAGCCTCATCATTATCGTTGTGTCATGGAGGTTACCCTCTGCGATATTGGTGTGGCACGGAAGAAAACCTCTGCGATATTGGCGTGTCTTGCCAAGGTGTAATTTTCATGCATTTTTATTTTTATTCACTTGGGATGAGGGGCTTTTGATCTTTTGACCTTTTTAACTACTTTTAAACATAAAGTAAACTCATTCCCATAAGTTTTAAAAGATCAAATACCCCTATTTTACTCTTAACACAAAACACAAGAACATTCAAGGGTTTTACTGTGCATTCTTCATCGGAGATCCAAACTTCAAATTGACTACAAATTATTTTGTGTTTCAGGAATGTATCTCTTCACCAAACGTTAATTTCACATTGTGGAATTTATTTAATGTATTTCCATATGATTTACATGGTGGGTTTGATATTGAATTGAGGGGTTTTGGTTGTTATTAGTTTAATTACTTGTCTCATGATTTGAATTAATCATTCATGCTTTAAATTAGAGTTTTTGGGAATAAATCGGTACTTTAATTAAATGGTTGAAATGGGGGACATGATTTTAGCAAAATTGGATAAATTTTTGGTTTGGAATTACATGAACCTCAACCCACATTATGATTTGATTTAAAATATGGAAAACTACATGGTTTAACTCATTTTTGAACTCGATGCATTGCATTAATGGATAAATGGTTATTTAAATAAATTTGGACGGCCTTGGTGGCAATGGATTGAATTTTAATGGAACTTGGGGAGTCAATGTAGTTGTGTGAATTGATTTGACATGTATGATTTAGATTACAAGCGTATTGGTATGACGATACCAAGAGAATAATACCTTAATGAATGACTCCAAGGCTAATTGTTGGAATTATGTGCTAAATAATTTCAAGTTGGTCTTAAAGGGGGTTATGTAACTCGCTATGGAAGGCGAAGGTCCCGGGAGGACCGATACTGGTAACCACATTTTCTGGCATATGGGTCTTCATAACCGTGTGCATAGTTTACACATTATATATTTATACATACATATATATAAATATATATATATATTAAAATTATTGGAGCCTCGATGGCTTTGGCCCTTCCTTGTTTTTCCCTAGTTCATGAGGTTTACACACACTGGGAATTTTCAGCAAGGGGATCTAAACGATATAGCTTGTGGGTACCCTTAGGATGTTTAGAGATACATAGTCAAATATAGTGGTTTTAAATCTAATGCTTAAACCTTGTTCCCTCTCCAGGCATCTTATTATGCCTATATGAATATGTGCATGTGGTGTTGACTGATTTTTGTCATGGCATTTATTTTATCACTTTCCCTAAGTTACATACTAGCATATACTCCGCTAACCATCCCTAGACATGACATTATTTTATAATGAAGGGTCCGAAGACACTTCTTTTACCCATGTGCATCTTTAGGTGGATTAGGATGTTCGTCGAGCAACTGTGAAGTGGTGAGCCTCCATCCTTCGGAAGACCTTATTCTTTTTACATTATTTTATTTTTGTTTGGTAGTTTTGGAATTTTTTGGTCATAGTCTAGGGCATATCTCAACCTATTCAGTATTTTTCTTTTACAGGATATTGTGGACAAATATGGGTTGATTGTTTATTGTTTTGACCTTATTATCATTGAGTTATTCATTCATCTTTTTATTTTTGTTTAGTTGACTTCCATATTGTTTATTATTACAATTATTATTCTCTTGAGGTTGGGTTAAGGAGGTGGTCTTCGATCCAAGTTGGGCTTGAGATACCCATCATGGTTAGGCCCTAGTTCGGTTTCTGACAAGCTTGGTATCAGAGCAAGGTTTAGAATCTTGGGTGTCCAATAGACTTGTCAAATAAAGTCCTTTTTATGGGAGTGTAGCGCGCCACAATTATAAGAAGGACGATAAAAGGTATTTAGAAATATGTCCCATTCTTGTGTTCTATTTTTGGGTAGTAGAGTCTAGTGCTATGAAACTTCTCTATCTCCTGACTTCCTCGCATTTTAGGTCATGCCTCTTTGAAGATATAATGTTCATAGAAACTCTACTAAAAACTATGTCCTACCTAAAGGCAACAGGGAGGGGACTCACCATGTGTATAGAGTATACACCAGATCTAAGGCCCCTGCTCTTGATTGTGCTACTTCATATAGAGTTCCACCAGCCCCTACTAGTCCTTTTTGTGCTTCTCGGTCTTGCAATACTTATGATCAGCTGCCACAAGGGGACATATCTAGTGTGTAGTTCTGCCGGTCTATTTATTTTCTCACTCAGTCGGTAACACCTTACTCTCATCAATTAGATTGTGTCGGCTCTATTGCTCCTTCATCCAAGGTCACTCGGGTTGTTCAGTTCATGAGGTTTATTCCCCTAATCTTTATAGGCTCTAATGTTGAGGAGGATCCTCAAGGGTTAGTAGATAAGATAGAGAAGATTTTTAAAGTAATGTATGCTACTAATTCTTAAGGTATAGAGTTTCCTGCATATTAGCTAAAAAACATAGGTTATTAGTGGTAAAAAGAGTGGGAGTAGTTGAGGGATGATGATGTAGAGATGATATTTTAGGATGAGTTTTTTAGTTTATTTCTTGATCACATATTTCCTCACGAGTTGAGGGAATCTAAGGCAGAGTAATTTGTTAATCTGAAGCAAGGTAAGATAAGTGTGAAGGAATATTTGTTGAAATTTCAGTAGTTGGCTCGATATGCTTCTGATTTGGTATCTAACTAGAGATCCAATTTGAGGAAGATTGATTATGGGTTGTCTTGAGACATGGTATTGATGTGTAAGTCTGAAATATCAAACACTTATATGGATATCTCTAGACTTGTGGTTTATATGCAGCAGGTAGAGGATAAAAAAAAGAAACAGGCAGAGATTGGGGAAAGGTAGAGTAAGAAGTTCAGGTATTCATAGTAGTGTGGGGGTCAGCAAAATATTGGGAGAGTGGGTAGAAGTGGTCAAAGAAGAATAACTGGGGAATTCTTAATTGTCTTCTAGTTCTTTTTATCCTAAGCCTTCAGGCAACCATCGTCCTTAGGCTAGCGATGGTTCTAAGTCATAAGGTGCCCAGTCTTAGGAAAGTGGAGCCCAGTTATCCCTACCTTATCGTTCTTTATAGTTTTATGGATACCTTCATCGTGGTTATTATGAAGAGGGGAGGAATCAATGTTATAATTATGGCCAACTTGGTCACATGTAGTGGGAATATTCAAACACTCTAGTTCCTGGACCTTAGAAAATTTCCTTAATTTATTATTTTCGGGAAAGATAAGGCTTAGGAAACAAGTCGTACACTTGGGTACAGGTGGTATGGTATAATTATATACTGACAAGTGTTGGATGGTAGGGTGGACTTAGTTACTTGAATGGGTATGATTTAGGAGGTATGAGTCGTATCGATAGATACGGGTTGTTTGGTTACTTTAATTAACCTTAGACTTAGTGACTTAGTTGGATCTATGTGCGTGATACGCCCAAATTACAACTCTCGTGAGAAAGTGTAAGCGGTCGCTGTCAAATATAGAACCCAACTGGGTTGGGTGTCGAATCCCACAGGGAATACTATGATCACAAAGTATTGCGATTATTATTAGACTGTTGGTCGAAGATTCCAAGATAAGGGGGATTTTGGTTTAAGTGCACAATAGTATTATTAGTGTAACGAATGAGACGATATATGTAAAAGTAATTGATCACAGAGAAGGACAAGTTAGGGTTATGTCCACCTTGTAGCTTCTACTTCTATATTAACTATGGGTAATACGAATTTTATACATGCATGCACTTATAGAGAGACGTATTCTAATTCTAAATCCAAGTGTTTTTCAACCATCAAGGATTTATTCACCTTAGTTCTCTTGAACCTAAAGTGTACAACAACTTATACGAACTCTCCAAGTAGTTAATCCTGCTAGGGCATTAACGTGTAAACTAGAGGTTGGAAACCCTAATTTCTTATCACACTCTCTTTTCCAAACAACAACTTTTCTCTCAAACAAGTTATTTCTATACTGGCGTATTCCCTATGTTTGCAACCACGAGAATTCAATTATAATGAAGAGAGTAATGATATAAGTGCATTACACATCATAAATTCGCAAGCCCATAGCAATAGAGACTATACTACAAGGTTTCCATAACCCTAACAGATAAGTTTAGCTACTCATGAATAAAACAGAAATCAACATCGAAATATTCATCATACCAAAACTTAGTACGAACTTGGTGATGAAGAGGATTAGCGACAATGAGAGAGAAAAATGTTTCTCCCTCTCTCTTCAAACTAAGCGTTTCTTTTGTTCCAAAATAATACCGAATCTGAATTTTGTGAATAATGTGAATTATGGCTGAAAATTCAGCAATAAGGTTTTTAATAACAACCTTCTCTACTAAGTTGCTACTGCATCCTTAACTATTTAAAAATGTTGAGTTTGCCCGGAAAAAAGTTCTCATGCATCACATTTAGTCCAAAAGTTGCGTTCCCTTTTATGTAAAGTTTTCCTTTGCTGTCCACCGGTCCCCAAAGTGCTGAAATCTTCTGCATTAGTACCTGAAAAACATGCTAATCACATAGGTCATCTCACTTAATTGAAAGTAGACTAAAAGTGCAGGAATTATGTATTTTATCCTCAAAACTTAGCTAAAACATGGGTAAGTTATGGTGATTAGATGTATAAATATGCCCAACATCAGTGCGAGTGGCTCACCATGAGCCGTAAGTCCGGGTACAAGTCGTACCCATGACTCGTACAGTGGACAAGATTCAAACTTCCTGGGATTTGATTCTGCTAGAGGTACAGTTTATGGGTACTAGTCGTACACTTGGATATGACTTGGGTTTGGGTATATCATACCTTGGATAGTGTTGGGTCCATGGGGAAATCCTAGGGTTCAAGAGGTGGGTACCACTCATACAAGATGGGTACGACTCGTAAGGGTCAATCTTACCCTATGATGAGAATTAAATGCAGTTTTAGTGAGGGCAATCTGAACATTTCCTCACTTATCCTAATAAGGCCCCACGACCTATATTGCACTTGGGAGGTTATTTTCCCTACTATTCTATTCTTAAACACTTAGTAAATACTCATAAATTCTCTCTATAGTTCTTGGGCAAAGAAAGCTAGGGTTTCATCTTAAGGAGTAAATTAGGGCTTATCTTAGTGATTTCTCTTCATCATCTTCTTTGTTTAAGGCATGTTCTCTTCCCTCATTGTTAATTACAACTAAAGGCATGGTTTTATACAATGATTTCATGGTTTTATTATTGTATGGTTTTAGGTTTTCAAATATAATTTGGGGTTTTTGGTTATAAATGCTTGGTTATGGTTTTTCCATGTTTTAATTATGCTTTTATATGCATTAATGGTGGCTTTGGATAATTTTTTGCATGGGAATGATTGTTTGGTAATTGGCTTTGGTTTTGAAAATACTATGCCCCCAATATGTTTGATAAAATTCCTATGATAATGATTTAACTATGTCATTGGATTTCTATAAAACTATTGCATGGTTTGAACTTGGTAATGGAACCCTAAACGGCATGAATGGTTTTGGAATGGTTTGGCTTAATAAACATACTCGTGGGGCACAATGGAATCCCCTAAAATAATATGTTAATAAATACTTATGGGGTACATGGTAATCCCCCAGGTTAATTAGATAACATGGTCTATGGGTTCATGGGAATCCCATGACCACTAAAAGGTTTGGCTAAGGACAATACTTATAAGTTATAGTCGATATGATGATACCACTATCTAATAGCCTTGGTTAATAATAATAATGGAATAATGGCTTAGTTGGAAATGGTTTTAATTGGGCAATAATAGTACGTAGTGGTAGCTAACTGTGAAGGTAGGAGTCCAATGGACGAACACTGTAAACTCATGTTTGCCGACATGAGGGGTAGGTTATGGATACCTTATATGATACTTATGAGGTACATGGAATCCTCTAATTACACTGTACATATGTATCATAGAGAGTGAAGGGTACATGGGAATTCCCAACTCTTATGGTATCTCTGATTCTTGCGGCTACATGCATTGAGGCCCATTCAGGGGGTTACACTGGACCCATATAGCCCGTGGGTGGTTTTAAGATATTAAGATTCACATACCCAAGTTAAAGGTTGTAAATGCATGCTAAATCTGATCCCTTTCTCGGCATGGTTATATATATATGTATGGTTAAAGTGCATATGTTTGGTTTTACTTGGTTTTATTAAATGGCATTATTTTATCCTTATCTTGAGTTCATGCTAGATTTCACCTGCTAACCCATCTTCGAGCGGTTGTGTTCCCACGCGATGTAGGAACCGATAGTTCTACTCTTCCTTCTTAGCATTCAAACATTCGGGGGTCATCTTTATATTGAAGTGGTAAGCTTTCATTTTTTTTGGAAGGCTCTCTTTCATAGATGTTATTTTATACTCTGTATTATTTATGGATATTAGTTTTTTCAATGGATGGGGGAAGGTCCCAACCGAATTTTTGTATTCTTTTGGTTAGAGGATTTTGTTGAACTACTATGGGTTGGTATGGGTGGGATCGGTATGGGTGTTAACCTTAGTATTAGTATTAGTATTAGGGCTGACACTGGTTGACAGGATTGTTGGTTGCTCCATCCTCTTTTATTTTGAGATTACATATAATTTTTAATTGAACATATTTGGTTATGATTGGATTTATGGTTTTGTTTTGGCTTGGTATGGTTGGACAGTTGGTATAGGATGGTTGAATAGTTGGTATAGGATGGTTGAACTCGGTTGGGTCTATCACGGTTGTGATGCTATCCTAGAGTCTTCATATATAAATTTACAAAATCTTGTTATATATTTGAAATTCAGCCAACTCAGGGCAGGAGGCTAGAGGTTGGGTTGGGTAATGGAGGTGGTCTCCCGTCCCGTTCGGACTTAGGACACCCATTACAACAATACCCCGGGTTGGGTCGGGTCAAGTTGGTATCAGATTTTAGGTTCATGGTCAATTGGGAGTCCACAAAGCTGTGTCTAGCAGAGTCTCCTTTTGGGGGGTGTAGCACACTATACTTATTATAGAAAGGATACAAGGAATTTAGAAATGTTTCACTTTCTTGGTATTCTATTTTCAAGCGTGGAGTCTGAGTCCTGGAATTTTTCTCTAATCCCTAGTTGTTCACTTTTCAGATCATGCCTAAAAAATATAGAACATAAGGAAGTTCTTTTGTACCATCTGGGGAAGATATTGATGGGATACGACCTACACCAGGAGTTTGCACTTGTTCTCAGGGTCTTATCCTTGATTGTTCTAGAGTTCCCGTAGTTACTTCTAGTCCTCCACAAGGTGAGGTGATTAATGGAGAGTTTCATCAGTCGATTCATGTTATTGCTTAGTTGGTTGCTACTTAGGTTGAGCGGGATACGTCTAGCGGTTTGTCTACTGAGGTCACAAGGGTTGGCTTGTTTATGAAGTAAAATCCTCTTATTTTTACTAGCGTGAAGGTAGAGGAGGGTCCTCAACTTTCTTATATGTAATGGAGAAGATATTCAGGGTAATGCAAGATACTAATATGGAAGGTGTAAACTTTGAAGATTTTCAGTTTAAAGATGTTTCATACCAATGATACGAGGAGTGGAATAGGGAAAGAAATGATGTAAAAGAGTTGTCCTTTTGGGATGTTTTTTCTAATGTTTTTATGGATCATTTCTTTCCTCATAAGCTGAGCAAAAAAAAGATTGATGAGTTTGTGAATCTCAAGCAAGGTAAAATATTTGTAAAGGAATATGCCTTGAAGTTTTATCAGCTGTCAAGGTATGCTTTTTATTTGATGGCTGACATGAGGTCGAGAAAGAGAAAGTTCACCTCTAGGCTAAGTCAGGATCTGATCCTTGAAAGTAAGACTGCTTTGCAAATTAAGGATATGGACATCTCGAGTTTCGTTGTCCATAACAATATATGGAGGAAGAAAAGAGGAAACAGAAAGAGTTTGGGGAAAGACTGGGTAAGAGAAGTAGGTTCTCTGAGTAGGGAGTTGCTCAGCAACATATTGGTCGGAATGGAGGTAAATGGACCAAGAAAAGGGGGGAAGTTCAAGTTACTTCTCTACTGCTATCACTCCTTACCCTAGGTAGTTGGGTGATAAGCGTCCACAAGGTGGTGATAATTTCCAGGCACAAGGTGCCCAATCTTAGACGATTGAGGGTCGGCCGTCTTTCTCATGCCCTCCTTTTTGATTTTATGTTCTTCATCATCAGGGCTATTGTAACGAAGGTAGGGAAAAGTATTTTAAATGTAACCAACTAGGCCATATGCTCAAAAATTATTCGGTCAAAAAGAGTACTTTGGGAGTGGTCAAAGCTCCAATAGCTTCATCTCTATTGCTGCACATGGTGGTGTGGCTTTGGTATTTTCTCCTTATTATAATACCGGCATAGGCCATAATAGGTTTTATGCTCTTAAATCTCGACAGGAATTTGAGGCATCACCTGATGTTGTTACCGGTACATTACAACTCTTTTCTCGTATCGTGTATTGTCTTCTTGATCTGGGGTCCACATTATCTTAAGTGACCCTATTTGTGGTTCTATGTATTGGTTTTGATCCTGAGGTTGGTTCGGATTATATTTTTGTTTCTACCATGGTAGGTGACTCGGTTATTACTGAAAAGGTCTATAAGGGGTATGTCATAAGTGGGGGTGGTAGGTAGACTTTGGTGGATCTATTTGAACTAGATATGATAGATTTTGATATCATTTTAGGGATGTTTTGGTTACATTTTTGTTACACGTCCTTGGATTGTCGGACCCATAAGGTTGTGTTTAGGTTCCCCGGTGAACCAGTTATAGAGTGGGAGGATGTTTCCCTAGCTCCTAGGGGGAGTTTTATTTCTTATCTTGAGCTTGGAGATTAATCTCCAAAGATTGTCTGTTTCACGTGGTTCGGGTTAAAGATTCTAACTCGAAATGTCCTTCTTTATTTTGGTTTCGATGGTAAATAAGAGTCCTAAGGTCTTTCTGAATGTCTTCCTGGTGTTTTTCCGGATAGGGAAATAGAGTTTGGTGTTGATTTGGTTTTGGAAACTCGTCCAATATCCATTCCTCCTATAGAATGGCTTCGGTTTAGTTGAGGGAACTCAAGGAGCAACATAAGGATCTTCTGGATAAGGGGATTATTCATCCTAGTGAATCTACGTGGGGTGCACTGGTGTTGTTCGTGCACAAGAAGGATGGTTCCTTTTAGATGTTCATTGACTATCGACATTTGAATAATGTGACAGTCAAGAACAAGTATCCTCTTCCAAGGATAGATGATTTGTTTGATCAGTTGCAATATGCCAAGTTCTTCTCTAAGATAGATCTTTGATTTGGATATCATTATCTTAAGATTAGTGAGGAGGATATCCCTAAGGCGAATTTTTGTACTCGATATAGGCACTTTTAATTCTTAGTGATGTCATTTTGTTTGACTAATGCCCTGATGACATTTATGGACTTGATGAACAGGGATTTTAGTTAGTTCTTGGATCTCTTTGTCATTGTGTTTATTGATGGCCTTATAGTTTATTCCAAGAGTAAGGTGGATCATGCTAATTACCTCTGTATGGTATTACATACCATGAAGGAACAATAGTTGTATGTCAAGTTCTCACAATGTGAGTTTTGGTTGAATGTTGTGACTTTTCTTGGTTACGTTATTTCAAGCGAAGGGATAATGGTGGACCCTTAAAATGTGGCAGTGGTTAAAATATGGCCTAGACCCATAACTCCAACCAATATTCAAAGCTTCTTGGGTTTGGATAGGTATTATCGGTGGTTTTTGGAAAACTTTTCGATGATAGCTGCTCCTTTGACCAAGTTAACTCAGAAGAAGGTCAAGTTTTCTTAGTCAAATATTTGTTAGGGGAGTTTTGAGAAGCCTATGGATAAGCTAACTTCGACTCCGGTTTTGACATTGCCTAAAGGCAATGAATGGTTTGTGGTTTATTGTGATGTATCTTAGGTGGGACTTGGTTATATCTTGATGCAGCATGGGAAGGTGATTCCCTATGCTTCTAGGAAGCTAAAGGTACATAAGAGGAACTATCCTACTTATATTTTTAAAGTAGTTTGTGGTGGTTTTTTCTTTGAAATTATTGCAACATTATCTATATGAAGTGCGCATTGATATCTTTTCCAATCATAAGAGTCTACAGTATGTGTTCACTCAGAAGGAGCTAAATCTCAGGCATAAGAGATGGTTGGAGCTTCTTAAGGACTATGATATGAGTTTTCAGTATCACCCAAGGTAAAGCTAATGTTGTTGTTGATGCTCTTAACAGGTTGTCCATGGGGAGTTTGGCTCATGTAGAGAAAGAAAAGAAAGAATTGGTGAAAGATATTCACTGCTTGGATAATCATGGAATTTGTCTACTGAACTCCGAGGATGGTGGTGTGATGGTACAGGAAGTGGTTTGGTCGTCTCTAGGTGAAGAGATTAAGGAGAAGAAAAGGCTCAATCCTATCTAGATAAAAATCAAGAACACCGTGGGTATGCAAAAGGTAATAGTGTTTGAGATCTATGGTGACAGTACTTTATGGTACCAAGGGAGGTTATGTGATCCTGATGTCGACTGCTTGCGACAAAAGATCTTGGTTGAGGCATATGAATTGCACTATATTGTACATCCCGAATCGATGAAGATGTATCATAATCTCAAGGAGGTGTAGTGGTGGAATTGTATGAAAAAGGATGTGGCTGATTTTATGGACAAATGCCTGGTGTGCCAAGAAGTTAAAGTTGAGCACATGAGGCCTGGAGAGTTGTATCAGGGAATTGAATTTCCTAAATAGAAATAGGAAGTAATCAATATACATTTTGTTACAGGTCTTCCTCGGTCTCGGAACCAATTTGATTTGGTTTGGGTCATCGTGTATAGGATGACAAAGTCCCCCTCACTTCTTACCGGTGCAGACTAACTTTTTGGCTGCGGACTATGCGAGGTTGTATTTTTAGGAGATTGTGAAGCTACATGGGGTACTTGTTTTTATTATCTCTGGTTGTGGTATGCTATTTTAATCTTATTTCTGGCGGTCTTTTCAGAAAGGGCTGGGTACTAAGGTTATCTGAGTACTCATTTTCATCCACAGTCGAATAGGCAAGCGGAAAGGACAATTCAGACATTGGAGGATATATTTCGGGCATGTGTGATAGATTATGGTGGCAATTGGGTCAAACATCTACCTTTGGTAGAGTTTGCTTACAATAATAGCTATCATTCTAGTATTGGTATGGCCTCTTTTGAGGCACTGTATGGTAGGAGGTATAGATCTCCTATTGGTTGGTTCGAGCTTGGTGATGAGGATATGTTCATTCTGGATTTGGTCTATTAGGGAATGGAAAAGGTAAAGGTGATTCGGGATAGGTTTAAAGATTCCCAAAGTAGCCAAAAATCCTATCCGAATATAAGATGTAGAGACTTGGATTTTGAGTTTAGGGATAGGGTATTCTTAAAGGTATCTCCCATGAAGGGAGTAATTCCATTTGGTAAGAAGGGGAAGCTCAGTCCTTGGTATATTGGTCCTTATATGGTTCTACGAAGGGTTGGTAATGTGGTTTATGAATTGGAGTTTCCTTCTAGTTTGAGCTCTGATCATCCAATATTTCTTGTTTCCATGTTAAGGAAATTCATTGGTGATCTTTCTTCTTTTGTTCCTTTGGAGGGGTTGGGTATCCAGGACTCTCTGTCTTATGATGCGGTCCCGATTGAGATCTTGGATAGGTAGGTTCATTAGTTATGAACGAAGGATGTGGATTATATTAAGGTTCTATTGTGGAACTATAAGGTGGAAGAAGCTACATGAGAAGCAGAGCAGGACATCATGTCAAAGTATCCGCATTTATTTTCAGCTCCTAGTATTTGTGCGGAAGGTATGTATTCTTCTACACATCCTTATTTTCTAATTTTTTAAAGGAAAGATTAATATCTTTGCATCTTTGTTTTCAAAATTTGTTAAATATTGGAAATATATTTGATAATGCAAATGAATCGTGCTTATGTTTACCCTACCTTTTTAGTCATTTGGGGATGACTGATCCTTGTAGGGAAGACTGAAACACCCTAGAAAATTTGGGGATGACTGGACCTTTGAAAATTTCCTTGATTTCTGGTTTCTGGGAATGGTTTGACTTAGGGAACGAGTAGTACACTCAATTATGGGTGGTATGGTCCAGTCGTATACTGGCCAGTATTGGCTAGTAGGGTGGATTTAGTTATTGGAATGGGTACGACTTAGGTGGTACAAGTCGTATCGATTGATAATGGTTGCTTGGTTACTTCACTTAACCTTAGACTTAGTAACTTAGGTTGGATCTGAGTACGAGTGTCTCACCATGAGTCATAAGCTAGGATACAAGTCATACTCATGACTCGTACAGTAGATAACATTTAAACCTCCTAGGATTCTATCCTCCCATGGGTATGGTTTATGGGTACTAGTCATACACTTGGATACAACTCATACCTTGGACAGTGTTGGGTCCAAGGGGGAAAGCCTAGGGTACAAGAGGTGGAAACCACTCCTATAGGATGGGTACGACTCGTAAGTTTCAGTTGTACCCTATGACGGGAATTAAATGCAATTTAAGTGCAGGAAATTTGGACATTTCCCCACTTATCCTAATAATGACACATGACTTATATTGCACTTAGGAGGTCCTTTTCCCAAGAACTCTAGAGAGGATTTAAGAGTGTTTTCTAAGGAGTAAATTAGGGTTTTATCTCAAGGAGTAAATTAGGGCTAGTTTTATTGATTTCTCTCCATCATCTTCTTAGTCTAAGGCATGTTCTCTTCCTTCATTGTTAGTTCTAACTAAAGGCATCGTTTTATAAAATGTTTTCATGGTTTGATTATTGCATGGTTTTGGGTTTTCAAAAGATTTGGGTTGTTTTGTTTAAAATGCTTGGTTATTGTTTTTCTATTTGTTAATTATGCTTTTATATACATTAATGGTGTTTTTGTATAATTGGTTGCAAGGGAATTATTATTTGGTAGTTGGCTTTTATTTTTAAAATACTATGCCCCAAATTTGTTTGATAAAAAGCCTATTATAATGATTTCTCTATGTCATTGGATTTCTAAAGGAACTATTTCATTGTTTGAACTTGGTAATAGATCCCTAAATGATTTAAAGAGTTTTGGAATGATTTTCCTTAATAAACCTACTTATGGGGTACAAAGTAATCTCCCAAGTTAATATGGTAATGAATACTTGTGGGGTACATGGGAATCCCCTAAGTTAATTAGATAACATGGCCTATGGGTTCATGGGAATCCCTTGACCACTAAAAGGTTTGGCTGAGGATAATACTTGCAAGTTATAGTTGGTATGACGATACCTCTATCTAATAGCCATGGCTAATACCAATAATAGAATAATGGTTTTGATAGAAATGGTTTTAATTCGGAAATAATGACGGGTGGTAATAGCCAACCGTGAAGGTGGGGGTCCAATGGACGAACATAAGAAACTCATTTTTGCTGACATGAGGGGTAGGTCATCGCAAATTTATATGATACTTATGAGGTACACAGTAAACTTCTTAGTACACATGTCATATGTATCACAGAGAGAGAAGGGTACATGGGAATACCTGACTCTTATAGTATCTCCAGTTTGTGCGGGTACATGCATTGGGGCCCGTTCAAGGGGTTACACTAGACCCATATAGCCCACAGGTGGTTTTAGGACGGCTAAGCTTCACATACCCAAGTTAAATATTTTAAATGCATACTAAACCCGACATAATTATATATATGTGTATGGTTAGAGTGCATATGGATGGTTTTACTTGGTTTTATCAAATGGCATTATTTTATGCTTATCCTGAGTTCTTGCTAGCATTCACCCGCTAATCCATCTTCAGGCTGCTAAATCCCCATATGATATAGGAACCGACTGTTCTACTCCTCATGCTTAGAATTCAGACATTCGAGGGTCAATTGTTGATTGAAGTGGTGAACTTCTATCTTTTTGGAAGGCTCTATTTCATGGGTGTTATTTCATAGTCTTGATTATTTATGGGTATTTATTTTGGCAATGGTTGGGGGCATGTCCCAACTGGATTTTTGTATTCTTTTGGTTAGAGGATGTTTTGGAACTACAATGGGTTGGTATGGGCGGGATAAGTATGGGTGTTAGCCTTAGTATTGGTATTGGTGTTGGGGATGACACCGGTTGATGGGATTGTTGGTTGTTCCATGCTCTTTGATTTTGGGATTACATATAATTATTAATGGAACTTATTTGGTTATGGTCAGATTTATGATTTTGGTTTTGCTTGGTATGGTTTGACGGTTGGTATGGGACGATTGGACTCGGTTAGGTTTGTCACGGTCGAGAACCTATCCCAAAATCTTCATGTAAAATATTATACTATCTTGTTATATGTTCAAAATTTAGCCAATTCTTGGTAGGCGGCTGAAGGTAGGGTTGGGTAACGGGGATTTTCTCCAGTTTTGGTCGGACTTGGGACACACATTATGACAAGGCCCCGGGTTAGGTCATGTCAATTATCCTTCAACCGAGGTTTCTACCGGAGAGAATAAAGTTCTAGTTGCCATATCTTCAGGTCTTGCCCTAAAGGGTGATAGCTCTGGTACTGGCACTGGTGGAATTTCCTCTATACACTTACTACTCCCCAAGAATTGAAGGAATCTAAAGACGTTGTTACTAGAATGTTACAACTTTTCTCTCATGAAGTGTATTGTTTGCTTGATCCGGGGTCTACCCTTTCTTATTTGACCTCTTATGTCGCTGTGCATTTTGGTTTCAGTCCCAAATCTATTTACGACCCATTTTTCGTGTCTACCATGGTGAGTGATTCTATTGTAACTTGAAAAATCCGTAGGGGTTGTATGGTGTCTATCATCCGTAGGAAGACATTGGTGGATTTGTTAAAATATTTTATATGGTGTATTTCATTATTATCTTGGAGATGGGTTGGCTTTATTTGTGTTATTATTCTCTAGATTATAGGACGTGAAAGGTCGGTTTCTATTTTTCAAATGAGCTGCTATTAGAATTTGAAGGGAGTTCTTTAGTGCATAAAGAGAGGTTTATTTCCTGAATTAGAGCTCAAAAATTGAATTCAAAGGGGTTTTTATATCATCCATTTTGGGTTAAGGATTCTGACTTTTAAAGTTCTTCCTAGCGTTTTGTCCCCGTTGTTAATAAATTAACTAAAATATTTCCCGATAATCTTCCTTGGATTTCTCTAGATAGGGAGATCAATTTTGATATTGGTCTTCTGCTGGATACCCGTCCTATTTCCATTCCTCATTATAGAATGGCTCTGGATAAATAAAAAGAGCTAAAGGACAAATTGAAAGATCTTCTTGATGAACGGTTCGCTCGACCTAGTGTTTTTCCATAGGGTGCTCCTGTGTTTTTTGTGCAAAACAAAGCTGGGTCTCTTTGAATGTGTATAGCCTATCGTCAGTTGAATAAGGTGACAATGAAGAAAAAGTACCCTATTCCTAGGATTGGTGATCTTTTTGACCAGCTTCAGGGTGTTAGATGCTTCTCTAAGATTAATCTTTATTCGATCTATCATCAGTTAAAAATACGATAGGTTTATATTTTGAAGACTGCTTTTCAAACCCGGTTTGGTCTGTAAGATTTTCTGGTTATATCATTTGGGTTGACTAATGCTCTATTTGAATTCATGGATCTTATGAACTGGGTTTTTAAATAGTTTTTGGATTTGTTTGTGATAGTTTTTACTAATGATATCTTGGTATATTCTAAGAGTAAGGCGGCTCTTACCAATTACCTCCAAATTTTGTCGCAGACCCTTAAGGATCAGAAGCTGTATGAGAAATTTCTAAGTGTGAGTTTTGGTTGAATGTTGTGACTTTCCTTGGTCATGTTGTTTCTAGTAAGGGGATCAAGGTGGATCCACAAATGGTTGAGGCAGTTAAGAAATTGCCTAGACCCATGATTCTGATCGACATTAGGAGCTTCTTGGGCTTCAATGAGTATTATAGGAGGTTTATGGGAGTTTCTCTTCTATTGCGTCTCCATTGACTAGATTGACCCAAAAGAAGGTTCAGTTTTTGTGGTCCGATGCTTGTGAGAGAAACTTTAAGAAGTTAAAGGATAAGCTGACTTTTCTGCTAGTTTGACCCTGCTTAAGGTTACTAATGGTTTTGTTCAATTTTATGATGCCTCTAGTGTGGGACAAGGATATATGTTGATACAACATTATAAGATAGTGACCTACTATTTTAGGAAGCTTAAGGTTCACAAAAAGGAACTATTTGACTCATAATCTAGAGTTGGTGGCTCTGGATTTTGCTTTGAAAAATTAGCGTTATTATCTATATGGGGTACATGTGGATATCTATTCGTATAATAAGAGCTTACAATATATGTTAACGCAAAAATTATTGAACCTCAGGCAGAGGAGGTAGCTTGAATTGTTTAAGGATTACGACTTGAGCCTTCACTATAATCCAGGTAAAGCTAATATTGTTGCTGATGGTCTTAGCAGGTTATCAATAAGGAACTTATCCCATATTGATGTGGAGAAAAGAGGATTAGTGAAGGACGTTCATAGATTGACAAACTTGGGAGTTCATCTTTTGGACTCGGAGGATGGAGGAGTTATTGTTCAGGAAGTGGTCAAATCATCTATTGGTGTCGAGATGAAGTAAAAAAAGTCTTAGGATCCCATTCTTATGTAGATTGAGGATAATGTGGATCAACAAAAGGTTATAGCTTTTGAGATTAGGAAAGATGGTATTCTGAGGTACCAAGGTTGGTTGTGTGTTCCTGATATTGATGGGCTGCGGGAAAGGATTCTGACTGAAGATCATGATTTCCAATATATAGTTCATCCAAGTTTGACTAAAATTTTTCAAGACTTAAAGGAAATCTATTAGTAAAACAATATAAATAAGGACGTAGCAAATTTTATAGCTAAGTGCATGGTTTGTCAACAAGTCAAGGTGGAGAAATTAAGGTCTAGTGTCATTTCTCATGAGATAGAGTTGCCTATGGGGAAGTGGGAGATGGTCAATATGGATTTGATTACGCGCCACGCTCTCCAGTTTGTATGATTCAATTTGGGTTATTATGGATAGGATGACTAAGCCCACTCACTTCTTGTCTGTGAGGACTAACTACTCAGGAGAGAATTATGCAAAGTTATTTATTCACTAGATTGTGAAGCTACATGGTGCGCCAGTGTCCACTATTTTAGACTAATTACTCATTTTTCATCTCACTTTACGCATTTATTTCAAAAAGGTTTGGGTACATATATGAACCTTAGCACCGCTTTCCACCCTCAAATGGATAGGAAAGAAGAGCATACTATTCAAACACTGGAGGATATGCTAAGGACCTTTGTAATTGATTTTAAGGGTAGATAGGTTGATCATTTTCCTCTTACCGAGTTTGCGTATAATAATAGTTATCATTCGAGCATTCAAATGGTTTCTTTCGAGGTTCTTTATGGTACGAGGTGTAGGTCTCATATTGGATGGTTTGAAGTTGGAGAGTCTAGGTTTTTTAGTCGTAACTTGGTTCATCAAGCCATGGATAAGGTAAAAGTGATTAGAAAAAGACTTAAGTCTACTCAAAGTCACCAAAATTCTCATGCAGATGCGAGGCAAAAAGAGTTAGAGTGCAAAGTGAATTATTAGGTATTCTTGAAGGTATTTCCTATGAAAGGAGTCATGATATTTGGAAATAAGGGGATGCTCAATCCCCATTACGTAGGTCCATATCAGATCTTGATAAGATTTTTGAACGTTACTTATAAGTTGAACTTGCCTGCGAGTTTGGGTTCTATTCATCCTGTGTTTCATATGTCCATGCTGAAAAAGTCTGGAGGTGATCCTTCCTTGATAGTTCTTGTCAAGGATATTGGTGTTACAGATTCCTTGTCTTATGAGAAAGTCCAAATTGAGATATTGGATAAGCAGGTTCATAGATTGAGGACCAAGGATATAGCTTTAATAAAGGTCCTTTAAAGAAATCAAAAGGTAGAGAGGCTACATGGGAAGCTGAGGAAGATATGATGTCCAAATACCCATTCTTGTTCCTCGGGTTGGATGAAAGTGCTTAAGGTATGAGTTTTGTTTCCCTATTGTCATTTTCGAGTTTGTCATTTAATTTTGGTATATACTTTCTATTCCCATGCTAAAGTATCCTAACTCATAATTCAGGGATGAATGTTCCTGGGGGGGGATAATGTAAGACCCTTAAAATTTTGAGCATTTTATTTTTTACATGCCCGTGGTTGGAATGAGGGACATGGGTTTACCTAAATTGGATGAATTTTTTGTTTGGAATTGCATGAACCTCAACCCACTTTATGAATTTGATTTAAATTTTGGAAAATTGTGTGTTTTAACTTGTTTTTGGACTCAATGAGTTGCAATAATAGATAAATAGTTATTTAAATGAATTTGTACAGTCTTGGTGTCCATGGATTGGATTTAAATGGAACTTAGGGAGTCATTGTGGTTTTATGAATTGATTTGGCCTGTTTGATTTAGCTTGCAAGTGTATTGGTATGACAATTCCAAGTGGTTAATGACTTAAGGAATGACTCCCGGGTTAATTGTTGGTATTATGTTGTAAATAGTTTAACTTTGGGCTTAAAGTAGTTGTGTAGATCTCCATGGAAGGTGGAGGTCCTTGGGATACCGATACTGGAAACCATGTTTGCCGGCGTGGGGGTCCTTATGATCGCGTGCATAGTTCACACATTATATATATATATATATTTTAATGGTTGGAGCCTCAGTTACTTTTTCCCTTCCTCGATTTTTCTGGTTCATGTGGCTAACATGTACTGGGATCGTTTCAGTAGGGGGAGCTGAAACCATATAGACCATGGGTGACCATAGGATAGATAGAGCAACACAATCCAGGATAATGAATTTCAATATCATGATTAAACCTTGTTCCTTATCCCGGCATCTTATATATGTATATATGGATGTGTGTATCTAGTTTGGACTGATTTTAGGCATGACATTTATTTTATCACTTTTCCCAAGTTACATTCTAGCACTCACCCCGCTAATTGTCCCCATACGTCATATTTGTTCATAATGTAGGGTCCGAATACACTTCTTTTACCCTTGTGTTGCATTAGGTGGATTAGCATGTTCATTGAGCAGTTGCGAAAAGGTGAGCCTCAATCCTTTGAAAGGCTTTATCATTTCCATATTCTTTTATTTTGATTCAATACTTTTGTATTCTTTTGGTCATTGTCAGGAGAATGGGCCGACCTATTCGGTATTCTTTTTTTAGAGGTTGTTATGGACAAATATGGGTTGGTTGGTTATTCTTTTGACCCTTAGTGTCATTGAATTATTCATTCATCTTCTTATTCTTGTTTAATTGTCTTTCACATTGTCTATTATTACTATTATTATGTTCTTGAGGTTGAGTTATGGGGGTGGTCTCCCATCACGACCAGGACTTGGTTCAGGTCAGGACAATATATAGGTTGTTTCCCATAGACCTCCAGCTCAAGACCAAAAAACAATATAGAAAAAGTCATAATGTAAGAACAAAAAACAATATTTAGTAACAAAACAATAGATAGTAACAGAAGTATGACTACCACAAAGTAATACTATGCTTGATCTATCCGAAACAACAAAAACACTAAGACACAAAAAGCATAGAACTACCTCTATTGACAAAGATAACTAAAAAATGCACTACTATCTATTAGCAAGGACGCACTCGTAGCTACAAATTTTCTACATTAATTCATGGCATGTACACCTTCATATCTAGGGTCATTTCCTCGACAAGCTGCAGTTTTTCTATGTATTATCTAATCACTCCCTTCAATAACTTTTTATTCTACCTCTACCTCATCTGAATACATGAATAGCCAACCCACACATCTTTGTATTGGGGAATCCATAAACCTCCTTATCAGATGCCTAAACTATCTCAATCAGCTTCTCGCATCTTGTCTTTTATCGAAGTCACTCTCACCTTGTCTTGGATAACCTCACTTCTAATCCCATCTATCCTAGTAAACAAACACAACCATCATAGCATCCTCATCTTTCCCACCTTCATCTTTTGGATGTAAAAATACTTGAATGACCAATACTCTACTTAATATAACATAGCTAGTCTAACTTCCACTCTCTCAAACTTGATTTTAGGTTTAGGAGGCATCTTCTTATCACACAAGATTCCAGATGTTAGCCTCCATTTATCCACCCAACATGAATAAATTTGGTACATCCTTGTCAATTTCTCTATTTTCTTGGATCAAAGACCCGAGATACTTAAAACTATCTCACTTCAAAATAAGTAGAGTATCAAGCTTTACTACCATGCCAGTCTTAAGCATCCCCACACTGAACTTGCACTTCAAATATTCTATCTTGGCCCAGCTCAACCTAAACCCTTTATGCTCTAGAGTCTATCTCAAAAACTCCAACTTAGCATTAATTTCTCTATGGGTCTCATCAGTCAGAACTACATCATTTATAATAACATACATCATGGAACGTCACCTTTAATTTATCACATTAATATATCCATCACCAAAGAAAATCAAAATGGACTAAGAGATGCTCCTGGATACAACTAGATCAATATAGAAAAGTGCTTCGGGTCTCTTCCCATAGTTCTTAACAAATCATATATCCATCATATATATTCTTAATTGATATAGTGTATGCCACACAAACACCTCTAGCCTCTAAGCACCTTTGTAGAACCTATCTAGGGACTTTGTCTTTAGCCTTCTCTATATCGATGAACACCACGTGTAACTCCTTATATTTATCCAAATACTACTTGACCGACCTTCTTATAAGATAAAGAGATTCTATTGTCTAGAGACATGTCATGAATTTAAACTAATTATACATTATCCTTACCCAAGCCTTTGTAGTGTGACTATAAAATGTGATACCTCTATATTTGTAACTTTAAATGTCACCCTTGTTCTTGTACAAGGAAATGATCGTACTCTATATCAAAGATTTGGGCATCTATATGATCCTAATTTTGACACTAAATATCTCAGTCACTCACTCCATATTACACCGCCTGTACAATTCCATAACTCTTTCAGATTCTTATTTAGCCTGGTAGCAATACACCTACATATACTATGAATGAAATGCTTAACCTCCTCAACCATTATTTACCTATAGTAACCATAATCTTTATGCCTCTTTGAGTGCTCCAAATACCTCAATAATAATTCCTTGTCCCCCACTTTGTCCTATAGTTTGTGGAAGTATGATTGGCATCTCTTCTAATGAGTACTTCTTCCACCAAAACTTTATCATCCTTACTCCCAATGCACTTCCCTATGTCAAGGTCATGGACCCTCCACTCTCTAGCCTTAGCGAGCCTAAATAAAAATAAAATATTCAATCAAATAGTTTGATTTTAATAGTTAAAAATAAAATAAGAATGTTTTAATCAACTATAAGATAGGTTTATTTGGAGAACTACCTTGTAATTTAAATTGTTGTAATTACAAAGCTAGTAACTACAGGCTATGGTAATAATAAACATTTGTTTATTTGTAATAATGCCATTATAGTGTAATTTCAATTATAACGCTTGATTGAACTAATATAATTACACAGTTAGATCTTTTAAATTTTAATATAAAAATATAAAATTATTATATGTTAATGTTTTATAAATATCTTTCTATATATTAAAAAAATGATTCTAAATCCATGGACCTTCCGAGTATTCCATTAAACAGAGATATTGATTTTGGAATAAACTTCGAGCCAAACACTGATCCTATTTCTTCTCCTCCTTATAGGATATCTCAAGCATAGTTAAAGGAGTTGAAGGACCAGTTATATGATTTTTTGAGTAATGGATTCATTAGATCAAGTGTTTTTCCGAGAGATACTCTAACATTTTTTTTAAGGAAGAAAAATTGATATATGTCAATATATATTGACAATCAAGAGTTGAACAAGGTGACTATCAATAACTATTATCATATTCTATGGATTGATGAGTTGTTTGATTAGATTTATGGTGCTTTTATGTTTTTTAAGATTAGCTAGAGGTCATGGATTAGTTTAGTATTAAGGATTTGGATATCCCTAAGATGTCTTTCTAGACCTGATATTGTCGTTATGAGTTCCTTTTGATGTCATTTGGGTTAACTAATGCCTCACTGCCATTATGGGGTTGATGAGTGGAGTATTTTGGTCTTATCTTCATTCCTTCATGATTGGATTCATTGATGATTTCTTGGTGCATTCGAAGCATTAGAGGATTGTGCATCAAGTTTGAGAGATGATAAATTGTATCCAATGTTCTCAAAGTTTGAGATTTAGCTTTGTTCTGTTTTATTTTTGAGGCATGTTTTTTCCAAGGATGGTATGATAGCCGATTCGACCACGGTTATGGTAGTTTGATATTGGTCCAAGCTTATGTTACAAATAAAATATTTGGAATTTTGTTGGGTTGTCTTGCTTATACATATATTTTGTAGAGAACTCTTCAATGATTTTGGGCATATTTATACATCCAAGTGTCATTTTATGCTCATATGATAGCTTAGTTCTAAAGTCAATTCAATTATATTCTCATCTATTTTAATTAAAATTTGTCCATGAACTAACGTATGTGATTAGACATTTTTGTGGGTTGAAAAGGTATATGAAACGAGTTAACCTTGAATCAAAGTTCCAAATATCGAAGAGAATAATTAAATATCGGATCATGGCATACTAGACGCGCTAAAAAATGTGTAGATGGGGTTAAAACAGTGCCACAGAAGAGACATGGAACATCCCAATCCATGGCATGGATTTATGGAATAACAAGGACACTTAGCTTTAATTCTTTTTATTCTTAGATTACTTAGGACTGAAAAATACATGAAGCGGGCTTTAAATAGGGTTTTATTCTTCTCTTTTCCATTATTTATTTTGTGTATGAACTACATTAATATTGTTATTGCAAATTAAATAATGAGTGGTTTAAAACCTTTTTTCTAGAGTTGAGGCTACGAACATGATTGTTTAGTGTATATTCATGTTGGTTAATGCTATTTATTTTATTTGGTTGTTCTTTTATTCTTCGCTCACTATTTTAAAGATTGACAGACTTTAGAATAGATTTATATATCTTTTGTAAGCTCGGAAGGAGTAAAATTAAATTAGAACGAACAATGTACAAAATGTGTTCTCATCTTTCATAAGTAGAGAATCGATTCGTGGTTAGGATAGAAATATACCTAATTTTCCAAGATTGATTCAAACACGAGAAGAAATATAAATGTGTTTCCATTAGTTTCCACATTGACACTCACAATTCAGTTGTCAAGCTAATTTAAATAGAATATGGTGCAATTGTTTCACACTAGCAGGTAATTTATAATCCTATCACATGAGGATCCAAAACAACATTTGCAGAACTCTCTAGAGATCAATGACATATTTATTCCCATAGGATTCTCCACTGATTACATGAGGCTCAATTTTTTTCATTCTCACTTTTGGTAGAAGCAAAGAGATGGCTGAAAAATGAACCTTAAATTTTATCACCACTAGGGATGACCTTACTCGAAAGATCTTCTTTCGATTCTTCCCGTCTACTAAGAAGACAATCTGAAGAGTGAAATCTTGAGCTTTGGATAGAAGTCAAAAGGAAAATTAATATCAAGCATGGGAGTGATTCAAGGATCTTCTCAAATACTGTCCACATCTCCAGAAGTCAAATACCGTGTTGGCTTCACTTTAGTGAGAAGTCTTGACCAAACACAATTTTTTCTATATTTAGCTATAGTTAGTCAAGCATTTCACAAGGTAATCTTAATTGGCATGGCAATGCATCCAAAAGTATGGTAAAGTAAACTGCATGTATGATAGAAATTGATAATTTTACTACTTTGGTTGTATGGATGGCAGTTTTTCAAAACCAGGTAATTTGACAGCTTAACAAGCTGAGTGTGTCACCTAGGTTAATTCAACTCAGAAGCTGTAGACTTGGTGTCAGATTTGTGGAAGCAGTGGTCACTCAATAGATTTATGTGGAGAAAATCAAGAGTTAGTTAATTTTATGAGAAATGCACAAAAATAAAACCAAAACTATAGGAGTACGTAGAATCATAACTGGCAGAATCCCCCCTAACTTCTCATGGAGTAACAATTAGGACCAACCTTAGTAGTTTTATTTACAATAAGGAAATCAGAAAAACACTCAGGCCATTAATATAGAAGTGGCTTTAAGAAAGATATTGACAAAGCAAATGGATATAGCGATAAAAAATTAGCAAATGGATCAAACGAATCAAGAAAAGTAGATAGGTCAGTTAGATAAAGCTCAGAATACCAGAATTCAAGGGGGTTTACCTAATGATACAAATCCTAATCCCAAGAAAGTAATTTCTATCTCTTTGAAGAGAGGGAAAAATTAAGTAATGTACCTCTCAAGAAGACGAATCATGGGGTACAAGTGGAGTTTACTGTACCAAGCTCAAATATAGAGAAGGTTACAGAGAAATCATTGAGAAAAATATGGACAAGCTAGTTGAAAAGAAAATACTACCACCACCATTCTCATAGAGGCTCCAGAAAAGCCAAGAGGTTGTATGTTATAATAAATTCTTTGACACATTCAGAGAACTACATATAAATCTTTGTTTACTTTATGTTTTTTAGGGAATGCCTAAGTATGTTAAATACTTGAAGGATGTGGTGACAAATAAACAACGGATTGTAGATTTGGAGACTATTACATTTACTGAGAAATGCAGTTCTACGGTGATGAGAAAAGTTCCCAAAAATCTCAAAGACCCTAGAAGTTTCACACACCCCAATACAAGTTGGAAAAAGTAAGTTGATATAGGCCTTGTGTAACTTGGGGGTAAGAATAATTTTGATGTCTCTTTTTGTGTTTAATACTATTGGCTTGTGGATATCTAGGCCATCCAAAATAATTATACAACTTGAAGTTAGATCGAGAGTAGATCCTCAGGATTTTATTTAGGATGAGCTCATTAAAGGTGGTAAGTTTGTAATTCCTGTGGATTTTATCATTCTTGAATATGAAGAAAATGACATGGTGTAATGACCTTTGAGGTTATTTTAATATTTATACTTATTTTTTCCATTATATCTTATCCATAGTTACCCCAAGTCATTTATGACTTGCTGGAATTGACAGTTCAGTTATCGGGCAGTTCATTTGGTTTTTAGAACTAATTCCCCATTTTGAAGTCTTCATTGGTTCCAAATGGCTACCGGGCAAAGACTTCAGGCAAACAACCTCAAAGGCATATTTTGACTATTCCAGCATCTCTGAAACATCTATTTTAGGCTAGATAGACCTTTGATTTGGGTACCGAGGCACCCGAGCTCATTTTGATCTATTGGTCGAAAAGTTAGAAAATAAAAATTAAGTGTGGGACCCATATTTCAAAAAAACTACCTCGGATAGAAATTTTGACTGCACCATTGAGTCTGGAACATCAAATTTGGTATGGTTACATTGTTCGTTTGCATATATGAGATTTCGGATGGATCTTAAGGAATTGCCGGAGATTTGAAAATTAGTTGCAATCTAGTGCATTCGCGATCATGGACCACAGATTGCGATCATTATCTAGTAGAAAAAACATGTTCCATGATTGTCAAACTTCAAGTCAAAAATGCGACTCATTAGGAAGGCCAATAGAACCGTGATCACTGTGGGGTAATTTTGAGATCAAGACATCCTCGTCTGGTGCCTTGTATTGCAATCTCAAAGGTCAGGTCACGATGGCAAGACCTGAGCACCTAGTAAGGGTCTAAATACCCTATTTTAGCCTAACTTTGTTCATTCTTCATCCATTTTCTTGAGAGATAAATCCCTAAATAGTAAGGTAGCTTAAAATTGGATCTTGTGGGGGATTTGGGAGCTCGACTAATGCTTGTTTAGGCAATTATCCTTCGAATTATGGTAATATTCCATGTTTTTTATGGTTGATTTCCCCCTTTTCATTTCTAAAAATTCCAAAACCTTGGATTCCTTATTTTAGCCTTAAATTAGCTCAAATTTAAACCCTTTTAGAGGGTAATGACTCCTTGAGCATGAGGGAATCTGTTTGGTTTCAAAAACGTGATTTTTCGTAAATGCGAACCATATGGGATTTTGGATAATTTTTTGACCCTAAGAACAATAGTGCAATATGGGTATCATTATTATTGTATTGATGTGTAGAATGTGATTTGGATAGCTTTTTGTCTTGCAGAAACTTCTCAAAAGGAAAAAGCATTGATTTTGCCTATCATTGAGCTTTCTTCGGTGTCAAGGTAGGTTAATTTAACCCTTTTTTAGATTGAGCTAGTTCATAGTATTTTTAATAAAATTATGTTAGATTTGTGATGTGTTTTATGTATTGGTGTGATGATTTGAAATGATTGGGTTTGCTAGACCATTTAGGTTAATCAAAAACTGTAATTTAGTCATAATCGACTTAGACTCTCATATCTTAGGTGAATTTCCTATCTTAGGGATAGTTGAGGCTTGTTTAACATCTAAAAGTGGGTTTATATACCTCAAGGTAGTTCGAGTAGAATTTTCCTAAAATGGAACTTCATGGATTAGAAGTGGGCCATTGACCCACCTTAGGCTTAGACACATGTTAGCTTTTAAAGACTGTTATTGCTTGTTAGACTCTTAGAAATACTTATTGGGGTGACATTTACAAACTTTGACATTTTATGGTTATGATGGTTGATGTAAGGATTTATGCCTATTGGTTATTATTGAAACCCTTAGAGGCTACACCACAGGTGAGGGACCAGGTCCCTCAGTGTCAATCTCAGGTAATAGACCAGTAGAGCAACTATAAGGTACTAAAAATTAAAGGCATTACAGGAAAGGTAAAAACACAAGTTTTTTATGTGGAAACCCAACATGGTAAAAAGTACGACTTTCCCTCATAAACATTTAAGAAATCCACTATAATCAACTATCAGATTACAGTCTAGATTTCAGCCTACCTCTAGGCTCCTTTCGGTTATAGCAACTCAACTACAAGCTCATCTTGGTAACACTACCAAGGACTCCTTCTACTGATTAACACTAATCAACAATAATTCTTAGATAACTACCAAACCACATATATAAAAAATAAAACATTATTCATATAGCATGAGTAGTTCAGTTATAGTTTACCACTCACTCAAGAACAATTACAATTTAAGCACTCATAAGGCTAAGAGATTGAGAAGTAATGAAATGGGGTTTTGTTGCCTCTCTTTTATCTATTTAGAATTTGCAAATACCCAATTATTGAGTAAGCATCTCATCTTTTTTATATGTAGGTGATGATTAGGGCTTGAAAGGTTATTGGACCAGCTGTCCAAGACAGTACAAAATAGCATAAAATAGCACCTGGAAGTTTGTTACACAAGATAACAAAGTTATGCAGAAGGCGTATGCCAGCTGTACTGTACCTTGTACATCTAGGGACCTGGTCCCTCAAAGTTTAGTTTCTCATCATCAAAATTACATATAGCAATTTTCCCTCTTTTTTTGATAATGACAAATCAAACCATACAAATTGAGCATCCGTACACATTCATTACATTTAATTAAAGTGATTACCACCTGAGGATGAATATTCCCCCTTTCATCATGCTTTCTCTTTTATTATGCAACACAGGGACCTGGTCCCTTATTGTCATTTGGTAGAAAAAACTTACCCCTATCATCATGCACCTTCAGTTTGTGCATTTTTATTTTTTGCACCCATTACCATTTGCATTTCTTCTCTGTATTAGTGTATAATGTCATCATGATTCCATACTTCTGCAATTCAGCACACTCATCTAGTCCTTATATACGAAGTCAGTATCTTCTCTATTGTCACTATTAAAAAGGATATACAACAAACCATAAGTAAGGATAGGTGTAAGCTAATTAACTTATGGCCACTGGAGTAATACTTTATTGAAGAACAACTTAAGGTAAGGGAAACAGATGAAGATCATAAATAAAGATTCATTTATAACTAATCAGGATAAGTACCAGTAGAATATAAAAAAAATAAATTATAAAACTACTGCTTGTAAAGGCCACAATGGAACCAAGGATCAGAAATAAACATAGGAAACTGACACACTAGGACTTAAATTGAAGGGGGCTTGGGAGACAGTGACTTAAGAACTATGTCCAATCTTTCTGTTGTAGCAGCATGAGCATCCAACAACTGTTTGGTGAGAGGTTTTACTTTAGTATTCAGTCTTTGTTATTTCACCAATAAATTCTGCAATTTTTCTTTGAGCTTTGCATTCTTTGTTGTAAGTTTTTTTATGGCACCTCGTCCCTTTAGGGACAAATTTTGAATAATTATTTTTAGATTCATTATTTCAGTGTCTTTTACTACTAGAATAATCCTCAACTCTTCTATTTCATAGGCTAAGTTTTCTTTAGCATCCAGTAGTTCAGACACTTGCGATACAATCCCCACTTTCCCTTTAATACACCCATTTTCTACCTGGGTGGTTAAATTGATCAGTTGTTTAACTATCTCTGGTGTTCCTTTAGTCCAAATCACTTAAAAATAATTAATGACTTTGTTCAGTAAATAACCATAAGGCATCCCATCATTTCCTTCCCTTTTTTGGACCATCTTATGCATATGCTCTATCATTAGAGTAGGTAGAATCATTAACTCAAACTTACTCAGGTATATCATTAGAAATAGGTCTATGATAGAAGAAATTGTTCTTTTCTTTGAACTTGGAAGAAGGGAGTTATTAATAATCTCAAAAACCAACTCAAATTCACTCTTTACAAACTTCTTCTATATTGTAGCAATTGAGGTTCCACCTACTCTTTAATCTTCAATCATGAATTCAGTTGTGGGTTGTTGCTTCACAACTATCTTTACCCCTTTAACAGGAACATCTAAAATTTCCCCCAAGGTTTCTTCATCCAATCGTATATCTTTTCCTTACACCAGTGCAGTTAAACTCAACCTATCTTCTGAGAAATCTATTGAATAATGAAATTCTCTTACTTCATTTTCAAGAACTACTGGTGTATCTTCCTCTAATAAATACAACCAACCTTTATACATGATGTATTCTACCAATTCCACCACCCTAGATTTTTCCTTAATTTGGGATCAAATATTCATCCTGGAGGCACTTTTTATATCTTCAGTCTTTCAATCCTTGTTTCTTTAGACATATTTTTCTTTTCTTTCTATTTTGTTACTCTCTTAGACTCATGACATGGCTCTTCCTTTTCAATAATTTTCCTTTTCTTGGGACTAGGTTCCTTTTAGACTTTCTTTCTTTTCACAACAATGTGTTTATTTTTGCGTGTACCATGACTCCCAGATTTAGGATTAGAGGACAAGGTACTTTTATTACCACAAACTTCTAGTTTTTTTCTGAGATGCAATAAAAATGTTAGCATCAGGATCCTCATCTTCCATAACCTCCACTACTTTATTATTTTCCTACTCTACTATGATAGTTTTTTGAGTTTTCTTCTTTTGGTAGTAGTCGTCTTACTTTTCTTCATGGCATCTACTAGCAGTTTTTGTTCATATCCTCTAGTGGAATAGGATATAGTGCCTTATAGTACACTGGTTTCAATTATTTTTCCTCTTCTTTTACTACCCTTCAGTTTTTTCATTTTAGAAATCAGAGGTTGTTTGTCCTCCTCCTCATCATCATCTTTAATTGAAGGTAATTCATATTCCCTTTCATCTTCTAAATTATCCTTTTACCTTGCTATTTGCTCTTCACTACTAGCAAAATTTTCTTTGGGATCATTTCCAAGTAATAACATGTTTTCACCTACCAGATTCATGCTACTGAGAGAATCAGTTTTCCTCACTGGAATCTCATCATCAACGAGATTAAAAAATATAGAATTTGACTCTAAAAGGGTAGGAGAACCAGGTTCTTATAACTTTTCCAAAGTTTTGACATCTTTCACTTCATCAGAGTGAACTTGAATTTGAGGGGCACTGGGGATTTTGTTATTTTATTTTTAATAAAGAGGTTCTTTAATTTGAAGAATTACTTATTCAATTTGATAACCAGAATATTTGTTTGAGTCATCCATTTGGATAGAACTTTCACTAGGATTTAAGGTTTATACTATGGAAATTTCAATTAGGGTTTCATGAATCTCATGAGAGGAACTAATACTTGATGCTTTTTGAGATTCTTGAGAATGATCTATAGAATGATTTTTCAAGGAGCTTGAAGACGTGGGAGTTTTAGACATTTTAGGATGAGAAAAAAGAATTTTTGAGAAGGGGAAAAGAAAGACCAATTTCAATAGAGTTCCATATTAATTGTGAAAATAATGAACTGATAAGATTTGAATTTATAAGTAAAAATAAGAATGTTTGATATTTAAGACACCCTCTTTGAATAGACACATATAATGACAACTGTTATAACTATTTACTTCTGAATCATTTTGACAGATGTTGTTCATAAGGAATTAAACAGGTTTTCCTTTTCAAATAGAAATTTTATAAACATTCAAGGCACATCATTTTAGTATTTACCTAAAAGATACGACCAAGTCCCTTTCCTTTTAAGTAAGATCTAAATTTGTGTTTGCTTTAATTATTTCCTTCTAAAGTTGTTCCCTTGGGTGTATCCATACAAAGATATGATACTGAGGTAGATTAGCATACACCTACTTTATCATGGATACTTTTCCCCTTGTCATTACTAATTTGGAAGAGACCATGATTCACATGTTATTCATTCTTGTTAAGCTTCCTTTGATATGAATTTACTAGGAACCAGGTCCTTTGAAATCGTCCAACTCAAAATAAGATACCTCTATCTTCAAGAGACTTGAGAGAGAGAACATAGTCATCCTTTTCATTATGAATCTTTAAACTCTTTCAGTTGATGAGCTATTACTGACTGTAATCCTTTTTCCCATGTCTAAGATCATTACCATAAGTTGGATTTGGGAACCAACTTGAGCTTGAGTTCCCAATACGAAGACAATAATGTGATTAAATTCTTCTTAGCCCATCTAGGCAATGATAGCTTCCTCTTTGATTTTTCTAGAGATTTAAAGCCCTCATAAAGTGCATTCTTCTGCTTAATACATTTAGTACTTCTCAATATAGCTTTAGGCCAGTGCTGACATCCCCTTATTGGAGGTCCATCTCCTCCATAGTGAATATACTTTAGTTCATACTTCTTGTCTTTCCTAGATTTTATGAACAAGTTTTACCATCCAACCAATAACCCTATGACTATCCAGCTAGCTCCACCTTTTCATCTTGATGATTTAGGATTTTGATTCTTTTTTTAAACTAAGTAGCTTCTCATTAATTCTTCAGGTCTCCCATCTTTGTGACAACTTTCAATTTTACAATTTAATTTGCTAAGTTGGCCAGCACTTTTTATAGCTCTACCAATCCTTGTTGCCAAGAGTGCAACATCAATGTCCTCATCTTCTGAATCAAATTCTAAAGCCTTCGGGATCAGTAATCTCCCCCTTATTTCTTTTTTTCTTTCCATCCCAAGTTCAATTAAAATATGATCAGAATACTCTAGGTGTAAACCTTTTAGAGTGAACTTGGCTCTGATACCAATTATTGAAACCCTTAGGGGTTTCACCACAAATGAAGGACTAGGTCCCTTAGCGTTAATCTTAGTGATAGACTAGTAGAGCAACTATGAGCTACTGAAAAGTAAAGGCAATATAAGAAAGGTAAAAATACAGGTTTTTAATGTGGAAAATCAACATAGGAAAAACCATGAATTTCCCTTAGAAGCTTTAACGAAATCCACTATAATTAATTTTTAGATTACAGTCTAGATTTCAGCCCACCTCTAGGCTTTTTTCTCTTATAGCAAATCTACTACATGCTCATCTTGCTAACTCTACCAAGGACTCCTTCTATTGATTAACCCTAATCAGCAACACTACTTATATAACATTACCTAAGCAAATCTCTAAAAAAAACACTACTCTTATAGAATGAGTGGTTCGGTTACAGTTTACCACTCACTCAAGAAGAATTATAATTTAAGCACTCATAAGGCTAAGAGCTTGAGTAGTAATAAAATAAGGTTTTATAGCCTCTTTTTTCTTTGTTTGGAATTTGCAAAGACCCAATTATTGAATACGAAACTCTTTCCTTTTATAGTGGGGTGATGATTATTGATTGAAAGGTCATTGGACCTGTTGTCCAAGTCAGTACAAAATAACACATAATAGCACCTGTAAGTTTGTTACAAAAGATGAAAAAATTGTACATAAGACGCGTGCCAACTGTATAGTATCTTCTACATCCAAGGAACTTATCCCTCGTAGTTTAGCTTCTCATCATCAAAACTACATATAGCAATTATGTTATTACTTATGCTATTAATGATCCTCTTGATTATAATGATATAATTATAATTACTGGTTCGAGTATGTCATATGGATATGATATTAATGATATTTACCCAATTCAAGTTTGGATGATGATTATAACTTTGATGATCTATTTACCAGTTCAAGTTTGATTATTGATTATATTTACCAATTTAAGTTCCTCTATTGACGATATATATCAGTTTCAGTATGGATATGCATATTATTCTATGATGATATGCTTATTATGATATAATGATATCAGGGTGTGATATTAAAAATAGTAATTTGGCCCAGTCTGAAAATGAGAAAATGGCTAATATAACACAATGTGAGTGGACTCTAGTGGTATTTTTAAAAT
The DNA here is from genome assembly GCA_030864215.1 of Capsicum pubescens. NCBI lineage: Eukaryota > Viridiplantae > Streptophyta > Magnoliopsida > Solanales > Solanaceae > Capsicum > Capsicum pubescens. The sequence continues at coordinate 211,284,802 of CM061538.1, read as the reverse complement.
TTATAAATAAAGGTGGTGGGTTATACTTTCTTTTGTGTACCTTCTAGGCTTATGGGGGCTTGCAATGGGTTATTTATTTTTTCACACCAATTGGCATATGGGAGCAAATTTTGTAGATATGATTACGTGTGTTGATAATATACGTTATGTTATGCTATTATTTTGGTTTATTTACCTATTTATGCACAACGATGTTGGAGTTGATTCAATTTCATCCCTACCTTGACTTAGTTATGTTATTTTGCATTATGTCATATTTATATCATGATTTATCTAAGTTGGCTGATGGTGCCTACTAGGTACCCATTATTTTGGTACTCATACTATATTTCTTTATCTTTTTGGTGCAGATCTGAGTACTAGTTGTCATTGTTGATTAGTGTTCTAACTGTGTTGATTCTCTAGAGATGGGGTGATCTGTACGAGTCGAAGTCACCCATTTCCTTCTATTTTTCATGTCTATTCATTAGTTTCAAGACAGGTTTATGTTTATTATTTAAGACTTAGGCTATATTATTACTAGATAATCTTGTACTAGCTCTACTAGGTCATTGGATGGATTTTTGTATTGTTTATTTACCATTATCTATTTATATTTCCTTGTTAAAATACAAGATATGTTGTTGATTTCTGCCTTGTTGGGCATTTTTCACCAAGTTAAACTATTGTGTTTAGCTCCGAGTAATGGTTTGTCTTACCCATTAGAGGTATTTAGTAAGTGCTATCATGACTTGTAAATTGAGTCGTGACAAATTGGTATTAGAGCCTAGATTTTACTGATATTATTGATACAAAAACAAGTGTCTAGTCGATTTCTCTAGATAAAAACGATGACGTCAGTTTCCTATCTTCAGAATTCAATGGGACATTCTTAATTGTTCTTCACTTCTTTCACTCATATAGTGCTAAGAGTCCGAGTTGGTTTAAAGAATATTCTTTTGATTTCACTCTTTTGCAGATGGCTAGAATAGGTGCTATCGCTACATGAGATGAGGGTTCTGACACCGTGCCTAGGGATCTTACTCTCATTCATGGATGACCCAGAGGTCATGGACAACCTACAAATGTGTCCCCATCTAGGGGATAAGATACAAGGCCTTCACTAAATCATATTCTATCTCTTGAGTCAGAAATTCTTCTTCCCAAGCTAGCGGTTGGCAAAACACTAGCCCAGGATCCACTAGGATTTAATTCTTCATCAGTGCTAAAAGATGATTTATATTACCTTTTGGGATAATTGGTGGTGCACTAACTGATGGTGCACGGTCTACAAATCAGAGTAGTACTAATGCAGGCGTGTAGCCTATAGATGCGGCTCCCAGAGCTGAGGTCCCTCCTAAGACAGTAGTTTCTCAGCCGATAGCTACACAACAAGTGGTTTCCTAGCCTGCTATGTCTGTTTAGGAGTAACAGATGTTGGATAGATTCTTATGATTAGCTCCTCCTAGGTTTTCTAGTGCTTCGGCAAGGATATGTATGAGTTTTTAATTACTTATATGGATAGGCTTTATAATTTGGGCCTTATATAGGATCATGGTATGGATTATAAAATATTTCAATTGGATTTGGCTTTTCAACATTGGTGGAGAGGTTATATGGACCAGCCGAATCTTCTCCTTTAATATGGACTCAATTCTTTGAGATGTTCTTGGAGAAGTATATGACTTGTATCCTTAGGAAACACCTGAGAGATCAATTCTCTAGATTAGAGTAGGTCTCCATGACAGTTTTAGAGTATGAGGCTCGTTTCCATGAATTGGCTAGGCATGTTACCTCAATTTTGGATACTAAGTATGAGAGAGTTTATTACTTTATTTAAGAATTGATATTTCTCCTTTTTATGTCCACTCAGAGTTTGGTTGCTATGGGTAGGTAATTTACTGAGGTTTTGGATCACGCTCAGGTAATAGAGGAAAAGAATCGTATGGCCCAAGAAGGAAATGATAAGAGGCCTTGATAACTGGGCATTTTCTTGGGAGTGATAGAAGTTCCCGATTCAAAGGTAGTAGTTATCATGGTAGGTATTCTCCACCTCCATCCGAATAGCCTAAGAGTCATCTCAGTTAATTAAATCAAGCAACTCTTTTGATTACTAATGGAGGTCAATCTGGTCCTAATGATTGCACTAGATGGGTCAGTGGTCTGTTTTGAGGGGTTCGTCTTTTGGAAATATTAGTCGTGGTGATTACTCTAGGTCAGCTAGATCTGTTAGTTTTGGTTCAACTCATGGGCATGTTATAGTTATGGATCTCTCGATCATTATTCTAGTGAGTGCCCTAGTTGTGGGGAAATTATTGTTTTATCTTCGAGTGTTTCCCCTATTAGAGTAGTTCATCTCTTAGCTAGAGGTGGTTCTCAGGGTCATAAGAGGGTTTTTAAGGTACTTATGGAGGTTCTTAGACAACTAGGCTAAGAGGTCGGTCAAAAGCCCAACCAGATGGCAGACGGGGTTAGTTATATACTGTACTTCTAGACCCAAGATTGAGTCTTCAAATGTTGTTATTAAAGGTATGATTTTTGTGTGCCGTCAGTTGTTCATTGCTTATTTGATTTGAGATCCACTTATTCTTAAGTATTTTCTTATTATTCTCTAAGGTTAGAGTTATCTTAGGATTTATTATTTGTGCCCTTACATGTATCTACTCCCATAGGTGATTCTTTAGTAGTAGATCGGGTGTTTAGATTCTGTATTATGACTGTTAGATATGTTAATACTCTTGTGAATCTTATTATTCTGGATATGGAGGATTTTGGTATGATGTTGGGCATGAACTAGTTATCTATTATCCTGGAAACATGAATTGTTTTACCAAAACAATTATTGTTACCTGATCGGTATACCCCTAGTCATGTGGATAAGAGCAGTTAGTTGCGGGCTAATAGGGATTATTTCTTATGTTTGTTCTAGAATGCTTATTTTGAGGGGTTGCGAGTCTTATCTAGCTTATGTTCATGATTTTAGTATGGAGAGTCTGTCGGTTGACTATGTTCCTATAGTTTGTGAGTTTCCTAATGTGTTCCCTACCGAACTGCCTAGTATTCCCTCTATTTGTAAGATTGAATTTTCAATTGATCTTGAGCCTAAAACCCCACCCATTTCTATGAAACCCTACTTTATGGCTCCTACCGAGCTTAAAGAGATGAATTCTCAACTTTAGAATCTTTATGGTAAGGGTTTTATCAGACTGAGTTTGTCTCCTTGGGGAGATCCTGTGTTGTTTGTAAAGAAGAAAGATAGATCCATGTGTATATATATTGATTATAGTCAACTTAATAAAGTGACGGTGAAGAACTATTATCCTATGCCTCGTATTGATGATTTGTTTGACCAACTTTAGGGAGTGACAGTGTTCTCTAAGATTGATTTGAGATCTGGTTACCATCAGTTCAGGATTCTGGTTAGGTATATCCTGAATACAGTTTTTAGGACCCGTTATGGTCATTATAAGTTCTTAGTGATGTCATTTGCGTTGACTAATGCCCCAACTGCATTCATGGATTTAATGAATTGAGTTTTCAGGTTTTATTTAGATTCCTTTGTGATTATATTCATTGGCAATATCCTTGTGTATTTAAGGAGTAGAAAGGAGCATGTGAAGTATTTTAGGATTGTACTCCAGACTTTGAGAAATCATGTGCTTTTTCCTATGTTATCTAAGTGTGAGTTTTGGCTTGAGTCAATGACATTCCTTGGATATGTGGTTTCTAAGGATGGTTGTTATATGTAGTTTTGATGATGAGCAGCTAACTTCAAGGGACCAGATCCCTGGATGTGCAAGGTACAGTACAGCTGGCACACATTGTCTAGATAGTTTTGTCCTCTTGTGTAACAAACTTGAAAGTGCTATTTTGTACTGATGAGGATGGCTGGTCAAATAATCTTTCATCCCTAATCATCACTCAGCTATAAAAGGAAAGAGAAGCCTTTTCATCAAATTGGTTTTTGCACAAATTACAAGGAGTGAAGAGAGGCAGCAAAACCTTATTTCAATATTGCTCAATTTCTTAACTGACTATGTGTGCTTAAATAGAAATTGTTCTTGAGTGAGTACTAATTTGTAACTAAACTACTCATGTTATAAGAGTAGTATTTTTTTTACTGATACAAATGCTTAGATAGAGTTTCCTAAGCTTGTTGCTAGTTAGAGTTAACCAGTTTTTGAGGGAAACTTGACAGAGGTGTCAAGGTGTTCTTGCAATAGAGATATTGCAAGTAGGAGGAACCTAGATTAAGGTTCACAGGCAAGTATGTAATCAAGAGTTTAGTTATAGAAGACTGTTTTGGTGCTTGTGAGGGTAAGCCGTGGTTTTTCCCTTGCTGGGTTTCCATATAAAAATCTGTATTTTTAATCTTCCTACATTGACTTTAATTCTGTAGCACCTCCTAGTTGCTTTACCGTTCTATTACTTGACATTGACATTGAGGGACCTGGTCCCTCACTGTGTGGTACAACCCCTAAGATTTTTATCAATTGGTATAAGAGCAGGTTCACTCTCAATAATCCAAATTTTGCACGAAAGTGGGAGAAAGCTTTTGACAAAATAAAGGAATACCTTCATTCTAGTGCCTAAATAGAATCAGGAAGTCTTTATTTTCATTTTTTCCTTAGTGATTTAGTGATCTAGAACGGAACAAGTAATCAAATAGAAGAGAATGTATAAAGTATTATGGGTGATTCACTTAACCTAGAAAAATAAGAAAAGATTCCATTATACAAGAATGTGAGAACAATTTTGGGAGGTTTTTCCAGATTCTTGGGATAGTAAAGTTGGATATAAAAAAGTTGAAAAGAAGGATCTGTTTTCTGAAATGTAAAGAATAAAGGATGTGACTAGTTATATATTGAAGTAGATTTTAGCTGCATGCGAGGACTCCTCTGATCAATCTAATAAATATAAAGAGTATGAATATAGTTCTAAACTGGAAGTGGAGGATGATAAAGTGATCTTTTATTCATTATTTGCTTTTATGGAAAACACTGAAGATAAAAAAGAAAATAAGGTAACACTTTTTGAAAATTTAACTGTAGTTAATTGACTCGAGAATGTAGATGATGTTGAGAGTAAAGGGAAGAAAGAAGCTTCAAAGATTTAGGTAGGATTCCAAAAAAGATCTTATATATACACTCCAGAAGAATGGGGAGTTAGATAGAGACCCGGTCCATCTAAGAGAAGAGCATAAAAAATCTATTAAATTGACTGTGTCTTCATGGATGCTTTCTAATCTGACTAGTGAAGGTGTAAATGGTAGAAAAGGTCTTGGTTATCAAGAAAAATCTCAACCCACTGTGTCATATGGAAAGGCTGATCATAATGCTAGAAACAAAGTCCCCAATCCTCTATGTACTCATTATGGGAGAGATAGGCACATGTTGGAAATTTTTCAAAGATGGCTCAGAGTTAAAATAGATGGTTCCAGAGAGGTTCAATAAGGGAAATAACATCATAAGGGATTTGAGATCTTGAAAATTATAAAGAAAAATTCTCTACCTAGATGGACAAAGAAAAATTTGATCATTCCACTGATTTCTTATTGGGAACTCAAGCTAAAATGGGTTCCCAAATCAAATAAGTGTTCTTATTTATCAGCAAAAAAGGGGAGTGCAGTCAGGACTAATTTACTGGTTGAGTATGCTCAATCATAAAATTAGAATGTTAGATTGTGTTCTCTATTTTAAGACACTTCAGGTGAATGTGTCTTATTGTGAAAAGTTGAACTCAAGGACCTAGTCCTTGGCTTATGAAAGTTGATATTCAAAAGGGGATGTGTGAAGCATGTGTTGAAAAAAAACCCTAGAATGTCCTTCAGATTTGATGAATTAAAGTACTTTGGAGAATGAACTGAAAAGGAATTATATGGATTGATTAAAGAGTTGATGGTAGTTCCTGACTAGTCAGGAAAATTATTGATCCTTGGTGGTGTTGAAAATGATGAGCAAAAGGATGAAAGATATATATAAGTCTTGTTTCCTAGTGAGCTAGTCCCCAGGAAACTCATCCCAGAAGGAGAAGCTTTAATATCTTTAATAAATTCCAGTTTGGGACCTTGTCCTCAGACATACACTAACAACATGATGTGGAACAAGAAGGGTGTAAAGAGGCAAAGGGCTAAAGCACTAATGATCAAATCAACCTGACCTATATTGTGAATCAGTGTTCCCACTAAACATTGGCTATGTTTAGGAGAGAGGTATCCTTGATAAGGAAGGTGCATTTTGGTCTTACTCAATACTATACAACTGAAGGTTTACACCCATGGAGATAGATTTAGGAGAAAATAATTGAAGCAAGAAAAGTTGATAATTCACTCAAGGTAGACAGGGAACCAATCCTATCTCTCAAGTTAGTACAAAAACAATGTGCCTTAAAATTTCATAAAATTTCTGTTTGAAAAGGTCACAATTTCTCTCTTATATAAACAAAAGTTGTCAGTCCACAACTAATGTGAAGAGTCATACCTTTTATAATTAGTCGCATCAATTCAAAAGGGTATCTGTTAAATGTCAAATGGTCACTTCCTAAATTGACTAAAACTAAATCTTTTTTCTTTCACCATGTTCACAATTAACTCAGAATATCTTTCTAAACCCTTCTCTCCTTCAAGTTAAACTAGCCCTCTTCTTTTCTTCTCACAAAAATTTTCAATGGCTAAAATCCCATCTTTTTCTCCCCCCCATAAAAATGTTGTCTTTTGATAATCCTTAAGAGTCACATAGTGTTTTAACCACCAAAGATCCTTTTGAATTCCCAAAAACCCTAAGTGAAAGCGTTTCTATAGAAAATCTTGCATCCATTAAAGATCTTACTAAGTTGGTCTTAAAAGTTGGTCTAAATTAAGGCACTAACTCACAATTTGAGAAAGAATTCTTCCTTTCTCAAAAAAACTAGAGTTCTTCTATGTTTTGCAAATTCTAGTTCACTCTGAAAAAGTTGAAGTTATTTAATTATTAGAAATCTTACTAGTACCTGGGTCCCCTACCCCTTCTGATTCAAAACCCATTTTTCCTTAATAATGTGATAAGGGAAATATTATAAAGAAATTTGATCCGTTCAGCAGCGTAAGATTGGTAGCTAAAAATTTGCTACTACTTGCATATGGCCCCATAGAAAACATTGTTAGTATTGAGGATAAAATTGTCAGAGAAAAAGAGACCAAGAATAAAAATGTGATATTATTTCCTAAAGAGGAGGATGAGGATGGACCTCTTCTAAGGTGGTCTATAAAAAAATAGAGGGACAACAAAGGAAATGAAGAAGTGATTGACCCTAGTAAACAGGTTGCTAGAGCCTATTCTACTAGAGGGTCAAAAAAAATGGCTAACAGATGCTATGAAGTCTAGTAAGTCTTTTACTACTAATAGAAGAAGACTAAGACAAGTTAGTGCAGTAGAGGAGGAAAATATTAAAGTAGTATGAGTGAGAGAATGAGAGGACGTTGATTTTAATGATGTTGCTGCAACTGAGAAAAGAATAAATGAAGTACATGTTTCTGAGAGGACCAGGTCCTCTGATCCAAAGCCTGGTAGCAGTACAAGAAAGGAAAAGAATCAATTATTGTCAAAATGAAGAAAGTCTCTAAGGGACTTGGTCCCAAGAATAGAAAAGTTGTTGAGAAGGAACCAAGTAGTGATTCAAAAAGAAAAAGAAAGGAAGAAGAAAAGAAGGATATCCCTAGAGAAGAAAGAAATGTTGTTTTAAGAACCTAGAAAGTGCTTTCTGGAAGAATGTATGATCCAAAGATTTATCAAAAATCTAGTATTGTGGAATTGTTGGAATATGTCAGATATCAAGATTGGTTGCACCTACTTGAAGAATCAGCTCCCATAGTTTTTAAAAATAGCATCAGAGAATTCTATTATTCAATAGATTTCTCAAAAAATAGGGAAATTTTGACTGCATAAGTGTAAGGAAAGAAATAAGATAGAATGAAAAGGCTTTTGGGAAGAATTCTAAATTTACCAATCATAGGTATAAGGAATATTGAGAACCAATAACCCACCGCTGAGTTTATGTTTAATGCTTCAAAAGTGGATGGAACTTCAATAGATGTTGTTAATAAGAAATTTCTATATGGTGAGTTTCAATTGGTTTTTGAATTTCTGAATAAGTTCCTATTGCCCAGATCAAAGAAAAGGACTATTGCCTCTAGTGTTGACTTGTACTTGATAGAATACCTGAGAAAGTTTGAGTTGATAAGCTTACCAACTCATATGATGGAACATATAATGAATGTGATCTATGAAAAGGATGGGAAGCATGTGATACCATATGTTTACCTCATCAATAAAGTATTTTATTACATTGGAGTAATTGGGAGAAAGGGGATGCCAGGAATAATCAAACAATAGTTTAGTCTGACTACCATGGTGGAGAATTAATACATTGAAGGAAAATTTGAACTGTATCCCATGTATCAAAACTTTTGAAGATTCAACTAGCTGCAAAGGACACTTAAATAGTTTATTTGAAACTACAGAATAAGAAGTTATCCTCAGAGGGACCTGGTGCCACTAAGGAACTGGCGGCAGAAAATACAAATCTAAAGAGCATGGTTGTAGACCTAACTGGTGAGGTTAAAGGGTTAAATACTAAAGTTAAGACCCTCAAAATCAGTTGTTGGAGGCTCATGCTGCTGAGGTTGATAGAATGGAATTGTTACTAATATCACTCTCCCCTAAGCCCCCTTTACCTGAGTCTTAATATGTCAGTTTCTTGTGTCAGTTTTTAGCTTTTGGTTCTCTTGTAACCTTTAAAAGATAGCTATTTGATTTTTTTTGTATATTATATCGGTACCTAACTGCTTAATAATGAATGAATAAATTTTAATTTGTAAGCTTAATCTATTTTCTCTTTTAAAACTATTTTACATGATAGTGTTGCCCTAGTAGCCATGAGTTAATTAGCTTGTAATTATCATTACTCTTGGTTTAATGTTGATCCTTTTTAGTGATTTCAAAAGGGGGAATACTGATTTTATGTGTGAGGATTAGGTGACCAGGCATATATGTATTCTCAGTTACATAGACATGATGACAGGGGGAAGGAATGATATGTTAAGGCAAGATAAAAAGGGGAAGAAATCAGAGGTTTTTTCTACAAATAACAATAAGGGACCAAGTCCCTGTGTTGCATGATGATGGTGGAAGCGTGATGATTGGGGGAATATTTATCATCAAGTGGTAATCACACTAATTAAATTTGATAAATATACATTTCTACTCAAAGCTGAATTGTTAGTTTGTCATTATCAAAAGGGGGGAAATTTCTATATGTAATTTTGATGTGAGCATCTAACTATAAGGGAAAAAATTCCTAGGTGTGCAAGGTACAACACAATTAGTATATGTTGTCTGCACTGTTTTGTCCTCTAGAGTAATAAACTTATAGGTGTTATTTTGTATTGATTCGAATAACTGGTCCAATGATCTTTCAGCCCTAATGAGCACTCAACAATGAAAGGAAAGAAAAGACTCTTCATCAAATCAATTTTTGTAAAAATTACAAAGAATGAAGAGAGGCAGGAAAAACCCTATTTCAACACTTCTCAAGTTCCTAGCTTATTATGTGTGCTTAAATAGAAATTATTCTTGAGTGAGTACTGATTTGTAGTTGAACAACTCATGTTATAAGAGTTGAGTTTTTGATTATTGAGAGAAGTGCTTAGGTAGAGTTGCCTAAGCTTGTTGCTGGTTAGAGTTAACAAATTTTTAAGAGAAACTTGGCAGATGTGACAAGGTACGCTCATAGTAGAGGTATTACAAGTAGGAAGAACCTATAGTTAGGTTCAGAGTCAAGTCTATAATCAAGAGCTTGGTTATAGTGGACTGTTTTGGTGCTTGTTAGGGCAAGCCGTTGTTTTTCCCTTCCTGGGTTTCCACTAGTATTTTTTTCTTATTCTTCCTACATTGCCTTTAATTTTCTAGCACCTCTTAGCTTCTTTATTGTTCTATCCCTTATGAGGGACTTTGAGGGACCTATTCCCTCACTATCTACTGCAACCCTCAAGAGTTTTATCAATGATATTATGATAGACCCAACTAAAATTAAGATGATTCGTGATTGGACTAGACCTACATCTACAAATGAGGTTCATAGCTTCATTGGGTTAGCCAATTATTATAGATGATTTGTTGATATTTTTGCTACTATTTCAGCACCTATAATCATATTGAATAAGAAGGAGGTTCCTTTTTAAGGGTCTAAGGAGTGTGAGTCAATCTTTGGAAAGCTAAATGATGTTCTTACTTCAGCTCCAATTTTATCTCTTCCTGTTAAGGGTGTGGGATTCACCGTAGTTTGTGATGTATTTGGTATTTTCCTAGGTTGTGTATTAATGCAATAGGTTCGTGTTATTGTTAATGCTTTAAGTTAGCCTAAGGTGCATGAGCACAACTACCCCACTTATGATTTGGAGTTTACGATGGTAGTTTTTGCACTTAAGATTTAGAGACATTATCATTATGGTGTGCATTATGAGATTTTCACTAATCATCACAGTCATCAGCATCTTATAACCCATAGAGATCTTAATGCTAGGTGGAATGGATGGTTGGAGTTGCATAAGGATTATGATATTTCCATCTTGTATCATTCAAACAAGGCTAATATAGTGGTAGATTCCTTGAGTGGAAGGCGACGAGTATGGGTTGTTTGGCTTGTATTTTTATTTCTCAAAGGCCACTGGTATAGGACATTCAGTCCTTATCCAACTTGATGGTTCATCTTAATATTTTAGATCCTTGGAGGATTCTTACTAGTGTTGAGGCGAGGTCTTAATTATTTAAGTAGATCAGGGATCATTCATTTGAGGATAGTAATCTTTGTTTCCATTACTATAAGGTGTTTAGTTGTGACTTTATAAGGAACACCATAGATTCCGAAGGTGTTTTACGATCTAATGGTTACATTTATGTTTCAAGGATTGATGAATTGAATTAGTTGATTCTGGATGAGGCTCACAACTCAAGATATTTAGTTTATTGCGCACAACCAAGATGTATAGAGATTTGAGACAATATTATTGATGGAGTGGCATGAAAAGAGATGTTGCAAACTTTGTACCTCATTGCCTTTGTTTTCAGTATGTGAAGGCCGAGCATTAGCGACTAAGTGTACTGATTCTTAAGTAGAAGTGGGAGAGGATTACAATGGATATTGTACTTCTATGGTTTTGATGGCATTTGGGTCATTATTGATTGGTTGATTAAGTTAGCACATTTAATTCCTATTTAGATGTCCTTTAGTGCTGAGAGAATACGTCTCATCTATATTCATGAGATAGTCTATTTGCATGGGGTTCCCATATCTATTATTAGAAATTAGGGTTCTGTGTTCAGTTCTGGCTTTTGGAGATAATTCAGGAGAAGTTAGGTACTTAGGTGGACTTGAGTACAACCTTTCATCCACAAATAAATGGTTAGTTCAAGTAGACTATTTAAGTGCTTGAAGATTTTCTTTGAGCCTGTGTTACAAATTTTGTAGGCCAGTGGAAGGATCACTTAACCTTGGAAAAGTTTTCTTATAAAAACAGTTATCATTCGAATATTGAGATGAAACCTTTTGCGACTCTATATGGTAGGAGATATCATTCTCCGATTGGGTGGTTTAAGACTTCTGAGATTCAACCCAGTGATAGTGATTTGAATCAAGAGTCATATGATAGAGTCAGGTTGATTTTGGATAGGTTGAGAGCAGCTCAAAGTAGGCAGAAGGCCTATGCAGACCATTGGCTTCGTGCCTTGAGATTTGGAGTTGATGATCAATTATTCCTCTATGTATTTCCCATGAAGAAAATGATAAGGTTCAGGAGGAAGGGAAAGCTTAGCCCGAGGTATATTGAAACTTTTGAGATTCTTTGCTTAATTGGTGAGGTGGCTTATGAGTTAGATTTACCTCTAGATTTTGTTGTTGTCTAGCAAGTTTTCTATGTTTCTATGTTATGGAAGTACATTCTAGATCCATTTCATGTTCTTAGATAGGACTCAGTCCAGTTGAATGAGCATTTGACCTTCGAGGAGGAGTCGATGCTCATTATGGCTAGTGATGTTAGGTGGTTGTGCACTAGGGAGATTCCCATAGTTAAGGTGCAGTAGAGGCACCGCCTAGTGGAGGAGTCCACTTAGGAGATTAAGAGCGAGATGTGGATACAGTATCCTTACCTGTTTGAGACTACAGGTACATACTAATCTTAACTTTTGCAGACGAAATCTCTTTTAGTAGTGGATATTGTAATGATCTTTCAAGTTATTTTTCATATTTCTTCTTATTTTCAATGTTAGAGGTTTTTCAAAATTGCCCCAAGTCATTTATGAGTTGTTGGAATTGACAATTCGATTATCAGTCAGTTCATTTAGTTTTTAGAGCCAATTCTTTATTTCGAAGTCTTTGTTAGTTCAAAATGGTCATCGAGTAAAGACTAAAGTCAAATGACCTCTAAGTCTAATTCTGTCTATTCCAGTAGCTTTGTATATTAATTTTAGGCTAGGTGAATCTTTAGTTTGAGTCCTGAGTCACCCGAGCTCATTTTGACCAATTGGTCAGAAAGTTAATAAAATGGAAATTAGGTGTGGGACACACATTTCATCAAAATGGCCTTAGATGGAAATTCAACTATGCCAGTAAGTCCAGAACTTTGAATTTAGTGTGGTTACATAGTTTATTTATGTATACGGGATTTCGGATGAATCCTGATGGCTTGGCAGAGTCTTGAAAACTTTCCTAGTCTAAACTGTAATTTGGTACACTCGCGGTCGCAGGCCACGGATCACAATCGTGTTCTGGCAGCACTCATAAGTTTTGCAATCTTAACACTTCGAGTTGCGAATGCAACTTCTTGGGAAGGCCAATAAAACAACGATTCTGATATCCTCGTCTAGTGCCTTACATCGCGATCGCGAAGGTCGGGTCATGATAGTGAGTCTCGAGCACCTAGTAAGAGTATAAATACCCCATTTTATTCTGACTTTGCTCATTCTTCATCCATTTTTTGTGATCTAAAACCTTAAATAGTTACATAGCTTAAAATTAAATCTTGCGGGGGGATTGGGAATTTGGCTAACACTTGTTTACGCAATTATCCTCTGAATTTGGGTAAGATTCCACCATGTTTATGGTTGATTTTCCCCTTTTCATTTTGAAAAATCTCAATACCTTGTAGGCTTGATTTTAGCTCCAAATGACCTCAAATTTCATCCATTTTAGAGGGTAATGACTCTTTGAGCATGAGAGAACACTGGGTTAGTTTTGAAAATGTGATTTTTCATAAATGGGACCCACATGGGATTTTGGGTAATTTTTGAACCCAAAACACAATCGTGCAATACGGGTATCATTATTCTCATAGCTTGGCATCTTTCGGAAGTTTCTCGAAAGGAAAAAATAGTGATTTAGCATATCTTTGAGATTTCTTCGTCGTTGAGGTAGGCTAGGTTTTACCCCTTGCTGTATAGATTTAGTTCATAATATTTGTATGATATTGTGTTATCTTTGGGATGGGTTTCAGGTGTTGGAATGATGATTTGAAATGTTTGGGTTAGTTGGACCATTTAGGCTAGTGAAAAATTGTATTTGAGGCATAATCAACTTAGTTGCTCATATTTTCAATGAATTTTCCATCTTAGGGATTATAGACGATTGTTTAATATCTAACAGTGGATTTTGATACCTTAAACCTAGTTTGGGAAGAATTTGCTTTAATTGAAACTTCATGGATTAGAAGTAGACCCTAGACCCACCTTAGGCTAAGATGCATCTTTGCTTTTGTAGACCCTTATATGTTTGTTAGACTCTTAGAAATGCATATTGAGGTGGCATTGGGATTCTTTAGAATTTGATGGTTATGTTGGTTGATGTAAGGATTGACAACTATTGATTATGCTATTTCTTATGATATTAATGATAGTCTTGATTATAATGATATAAGTAAAACTACTAGTTCAAGTCTGAAGGATGGATATGATATTGATGATATTTACCCGATTTGAGTCTAGATGATGATTATGAGTTTGAAGATATATTTACCGGTTCAACTCTGGCTATTGATTATATTTTCTGGTTCAAATCAGCCTATTGACTATATATATCGATTAGAGTCTGGATATGCATATTATGCTATAATGATATACTTATTTTGATATGCTGATATCGGGGTGTGGGATTGATAATATCAATTTGGCTAAGTATGAAGATTAGAAATTGGCTAATGTAGCCTGATGTGAGTCGACTATAGTGGTATGTTGAAAAATTATAAATGGAGGTGGTTGATTATACTATCTTGTGTGTACCTTCTAAGCTTTTGGGGGCTTGCCATGGGTTATTTACTTTTCTACACCAATTGGAGTATGAGAGCCAATTTTCTAGTTATAAATGTGTGTTGATCTTTTACATTTTATGCTATTATTTTAGTTTATTTACCTATTTGTGCACAGAGATATTAGAGTTGATTTAGGTTCGTCCCTACCTTGCTTAGCTATGTTATCTTGCATTTTACCATATTTGTATCATGATTTAACTTAGTCATCCAATGACGCCTAATGAGTACCTATTGTTCTGGCACCCATACTATACTTCTGTAGTTGTTTGGTACAGATTCGAGTACTAGTTGTCATCGTTGATTGACGTTCAAGCTATGTTGATTCTCCAGAGATAGGGTGATCTCTAGGAGTTAGAGTCACCCATTTCCTTCTATCTTTCATGTCTTGTCTTTAATTTCATGATAGGATTATGTTGACTATTTAAGACTTAGGTTGTATTATTACTAGATGCTCTTGTACTAGATTTACTAGGTTGTGGGATGGATTTCTATACTGTTTGTTTACCCTTATTTATTTATATTACTTTGCTAAAATCCAAGATATGTTGCTGATTTCCACCTTGTTGGGAATTTTTCACAAAGTTACCCCATTATGTTTATCTCTGAATTACGGATCGGCATACCTACTAGTGGAATTTATTAGCTTCCATCGTGACTTGTAAATCGGGTCGTGACACATGGTGCTAATTATTTTAGTACATCCATTTTTAGCCACTAGAGCAGCCTTGATTGATGTGAGAGAGGGAAACCTAACAATTAGAATGAATGATGAAGAGGTCACTTTTAGAGTGTACAAAGCATTCAACTTCCCTACACACTACTGAGACTTATGCATGATCATGTAGGTGAAAGAAGATGAGTGTAGGGAGGAGAATATGATCTTTGGAATGTTAGTTGCTCTAAATCACTCATCGAAGGTCAGATCCACAAAAAGTGGATCTTAAGTGTAAGCCTGAATGGGGTAGAAAAATGAGAGCAAGGCCAAATTTTGATTGTGCTCTTGGTAGATTAAAGAAAATAAAAGAGTTGTGGTCGAAAGTAAATAAGAGATTGAGAGAGTCCTAATATGGTTATGACAAGAATCTTGTCGCTATTAAATCAAAAACTACTTGGGAGGTAACCCCAATTGAAATAGATTTATTTTTTTATTTATTTTAGTGTCACTTTTACTTTTTTTTGTGTGTTTGTTCTGCTGATCACAGAAATTTTGAGTACCCTAAATCTAAGCTAAGAAGCATGGTGAAAACATAAGTGTGGGGTGCTCCGGACCCTGTAAGGAAAATTTTAGAGAATGATATATTGTTAGCTAAATCCTAGAGGCCTCAAGGAGTATTTTTAAACTTTGTTCTAAATTTTTATTATGCTTTGGGGATATAGCATCATTTCAAATGTAGGGTGGAAATATTCCAGTTTGGTTAAGGTGAAGTGTAACTCTATTTTAATTATTTGCAAGCTTTGACTAAATCTAAAAACACAAAAAGATTTTATGTTTACTTATTTCAGTTTTTCTTGTGTTGTTTATTTAGTAGAAGCACATTTCACTGACCCCTCAATTTTTATTTTTGATTCTTTTCAAGGAGGCCCTTTTAACTTAGTATCCATTTTTATTTTTAGGATGAATAAATAGATGTGCACTTGGTAGGTGCTACACGTGATTGATTGATGCAAGTTGATGTTGAATTCTTGCATGTTGTGAAAATTGAATGACTTTTGTTGTGACACCTTGGCTATTTTATCAGACTTTTTTATGATGTTATCTTAACGTTAAATTCATGTGTCTTCTTGATTTAGAGTTTTGATGTGTGAGATAATGCTAACACATTTGAGGATTTTAACTAGAATAATAGTAAAGTCTTAAGCAACTTTTGTCATTTTTGATTGCTTTCTCTTTGATAATGTAGGAAAGGCAAGATGTAAGAATACCAAAGACAATAAGAGCAAAAGAGGTGAATTTGGAACAAGTGGCCATGAAAGTGTAGTTGATAACTTGTCTGATAAGTCGTCAAATTTGTGATAAGTTATCAGAGTCATCGTACGCTGTAGATAGTGTGAGGAAGTTGGAGCATAAATGTGACGACATCTCTGATAAGTTGTCACAAATCTGATAAGCCGTCGAGAATGCAGTCAGCCTAAGGCAGTACACGAGATTTGAAGTGAAGAAGTGACGACATTGTCTGATATGTCTTCAAAGTCCTGATAAACCTTCAGTAGTTGATGTTATCCTAAGGCATAAATCATCAAACTTGGAGGAGGAGATGACGACAATGTCTGATAAGTTGTTAGACTCCTGATAAGGAGTCAAACTTCGTCGTCAGCTGTGCGAGAAAAAATATATTCTTTGATTTGATTCCAAATTTAGCTCTTTGTATTTAATGAAAAGTTCTTAGGTTTTATTAAGGGGACATTCATTTTGAACTTCACGGACTTACACTATTTTCTCTCTAGTTTTCTCTGTAACTTTACAATTAACTTTTGAGAGATTGTTATCATAATTTTCTTGGGATTTCTGCTATGATCTAATCTGAGAAACACTTGTTGATATTCTTTATTCTGTAAGTTATCATTTATCGAATTATGAATACAAATTGTCTTGTTGCTTTTTACATTATGAGTATCTACTTTTTTTAACCCGAGTTGTGGGATCTATGGGTTTGGTTTTGTAAAGTAACTAGGTGTTCAAGATTCTAAAGGAAGTAGGAACTCCTTGGTAATTCCTCAGTTTTACATATTCTCTATTGGTTGCAAACGATAGGTCATGCCTACTGGTGATTTGCTTGAAATAAGAAATCAACCCTAGTAGGAAGTGAATTATGAACAGGGACTTAGAAGCATCAAAATTTCATTTAATAATTAACGTTGTAACAAGGTTAATTAACTTCAGACAACATCTTGTTATGAAATATAAATTCCCTAAGTTCGAAAGAATTAGGTAATTAAATGTCTAAATAGGTTGAGAAACATTTAGACATTACTTCGACAAGGATAATCTTTTGTTCATACCTACCATAAGAATCTTGAACCATTACTAGTGTCTGTCAAATACCAACACTCATAGTGAACACAACTCTAGTCATCTATATAACATTCATTACAAACACTGACACTGAATTGAAAAATAATTAGTTGTTACCCTTTCAAAAACCTCCATTTACAGGAAACGGCTAACTATCAGTTGATTGACTCAGGAACAACTTAAATTAACACCATATTCCCTAAGGGATATGACCCCAACCTAGTTGGGTTATATATTTAACAACAACCGCTTACTCTATCGTAAGAGAGGTATAGTTTAAGCGTTATAAAAAATGGCACCATTGCTGGGAAATATGGTTGTAAATTTATGTTTGTATGTGCTAACTGACAGTTAGTCAAGTTTCCTAATTTTATATTTATTTGTTGTTTTTGTTTGTTGCAGGAACACATTGGTGTGTGCCAAAAACTAGAAGTTTAGGAGAAACGTTATTACCGTTCAATCCGGAACCACAACTGATCGGCAGAATGGAAGACCTACAGGAAGCTGAGAGACTAACTGCCTTAGCTAGAGATCAGGTAAATATATAGAATAACGGTCAACAAGTACGTCATCCGAATCCTAAGGATGAAGACCAGGAGACAAGGAGTTTCTGAACCCTATAAACCCAAGGCGTGCAGAGTAAGTAGCTGCACCAGTACAACATAATGCCAATAGGAACCATCCATTCAGAGCAAGGAAGGATCGCCAGCCTATCTTGTATGATCTTAATAATGATGATGGAATGGATGGAGCAGGTACAATGGGTGTAATTATTCCTCCATCGTTAGCACTTGGGGTAAAGTTCAACATTACAAGTACTATGATTCAACTCCTTCATCTAAAGGGGTTGTTTGGTGTCCGTCCTGGGGATGATCCTAACATGCATTTGGTGAACTTTGTCACCATTTGCAAATCTTTTCATAACCCAAGAGTTGGTCAGAATGCTATCCGATTGAAATTGTTTCCGTTGTCTCTGTCTGGGGAGGCAACACTATAGCTAAATGAGCTAATGCCCAATTTGATAACCCACTAGAAAAAATTGAAAGAGGTTTTCTTATAAAGGTTCTTTCCACCTTTCGAGAGGGTGCAGTTGAGTAACGATATTAGTAATTTTAGACAACTCCCAATCGAAGCACTTTATGAGACATGAGAGAGGTTTAAGAAGAAGCTGATGCAGTGTTTGAACCACAACATGAAGGACATATATTTGATGTAAACTCTATACAGAGATCTCAATTATGTGATGAAGCCGATAGTGGATAATACTACCGGTGGTTCATTTATTGATCTCATATTCCCAGAAGCATCAGAGATGCTAGACATAATAAACAAACAGAGTAGGGCTTTGCATACCAGGGATTCTATGGTAGCAAAACCCACTGTGTCTATTAGTAAGACTACAAAATAATGTAGGAGAGATGAGGAGCGTGATCAAGACATGGCTCATTTGAAGATGCAGATGGATTTACTAACCAAGCATTTACTATCAGGAAAGACTGAGAAAGTGAAAGCTATGGGATATTAGGACAGAGTTGATTCTAACTCAGAATAAGAGGCGAACTATGTAAATAATCAGGGGGGTTTCTGAGTCAATAGATAAGGCAATTAACATTAGAATTATTATGATAAGATGGGTTATAAAGATAGAGACCAAGTGAATTGTAGGAGTAATAATGATAGGAGAGGGCTATATGTCCCTCCTAAAAATTGTGAGTCTACTGCAACAAGTTCTGTAAAGATGTCCATGGTGGACATGATGGCTAAATTGTTGAAAGGAGTTAAGGCAACTAATATCGGTGTGACTACTATGAAGAGTGACTTATCTTCCATGAGTCAGTTGTTAAACTCATACTTAACTTCTATCAAACAGTTGGAACAGTAAATATGCCAACTCTCTACAGCACTAAATCAAAGAAAAAGTGGTACCTTACCAAGTGATACGGTCAGAATCTGCTAAACAATGGCTCATGTATGGTGATTAACACTAACAGTGGTAAGATATTACCTGGCCCTTCTGTAGGCAAAGGTGGAGTTGAAGATATTATTGAAGTAAATGATGAACGTGAAGAAAGTTGTCCAGTAGAGTCTGAGAAGATGGATAATCCTGCTGATGCTTTGGAAAAAGGAAAAGAGAAGGAGAAGGAGGCTTTGGTTACCACTATCCTATAATCACCACCACTCTTTCCTCAATGATTGAAGAAAAAGGCTGATGATACAAATTTTAGCAAATTCATGGCAATGCTGAAGCAGTTGATCTTGAATATGCCCTTGGTGGAGGCGCGTGAGCAAATGCCAGTATACGCTAAGTTTATGAATGACCTTGTGATAAATAAAAGAGAAGTGAGCTATGAACCGGTGGACAATATCCACCACTGTAGTTCCATTTCTACAAGATCCTTAGTGAAAAAGAAGGCCGATCCTGGAGTATTTACCATCCCTTGTACTATCGGGCCGCTTGATTTTGCTAAAGCCTTATGCGATCTCAGAGAAAATATTAACTTGATGCCACTGGATATTTATAAGAAGTTGGGTTTGGGGGATCCTACCACCACAAATATACAGTTGGTAATGGCGGACAGGTCTGTGAAACGGCCAGTGGGAATATTACATGATGTATTGGTAAAGGTGGCCGACTTTATATTTCCTACCTACTTTGTATTCCTTGACTGTGATGTGGACTTTGAAGTGCCCATTATTTTGGGTAGCCATTCTTAGCAACTGAGAGAATAATAGTTGACATGGAGCTGAATGAGCTCAAGTTTAGACTCAATGAAAAAGAAGAAAAATTTGAAATACACCCATCCATGACACAACAAAAGGAGATGAGTGTTTTCTAAATCATGGATGTTTTCTATGAGGATGTGAAAGAGGTATCAACAATGTGTCTTGACGAATTATGAGTAGTCAAGACGACCGAGTCGTGCCGCAATACTAAATCAGGCTCTATTGGGAGGCAACCAAAAACTTTTATGTTTAACGCAAGTTGTTTTTACTTATTTAGATGGTAAGTATGATGAACTGATGAGGTATGCAGGGATCGAGGTAGAATTGATGTATCAAGATAAGTGATCCTGACGACATAGGTGATAAGCTATCACAATTATTATAAGCCATTAGATTTGTTGTCAGAGAAATCAAATCTGAGGTATGTTCTGTTAAGGCTGATGACATTTGTTATGGGCTATCATACTTGTGATAAGCCATCAGAAGTGTCGTCAAAAAATCCAAAATAAGCTATCAAACAATTTTGGGCCCAGTTAAAGGAATTCGCCATGGCCCAAAACCAAATCTTTTCACCTTTCCGCTTTTATTTTTCTTTTCTTTAGTTTATTTCTTTCCATGTTTAGTTTATTCTCTTGCCTTTTGGAATTAGTTCTTAGTAAGAAAAGAAAATTTCCATTTCTTTTTGCTCGATTGAATTTAAGTTCAAACACAAAGTGCTCTTTCTCCTTTTATTTTTCATCTGTTATACCCTACTCAAGAAGCTACGTCGCCTAACAGGTATGCTCTGAGTTACTCTCTTATTCTCATTGGGTAGTAGTGAGGCTTATGTAAACCTTGGTTTTTAAAGATATTGATTCAAGTTTAGCTTGCCATTGTCGTAAGAAACTGAAACTAGGTTTTATAGTTATGGATCGAGCACAAAAAATTAAAATCCCAATTCAAGAATGTAATTCCATGTTTTGTGAGAAGAATTGGGAAGGATGATTATGTTAAAAAAGAGCTAAAGATCATATTTTGAGCTGAAAACATGCCTGATAAGTTATCACAATCGTGACAACTTATCAAACATATCATCACAAATTTGAAAAAGTTGATCGATTCTGATTGAGGTTGACGACATGTCTGATAAGTTATCAAAAATATGATGGCTTATCAGATCATGTCATCACCAGTTGATAAAATTGTGTTTCTTATGTTTAAGGCTGACGACATGTCTAATAAGTAATCACAAATATGACGGCTTATCAGACCATGTCGTCACAACTTTGATTTGAAGCACTAATAAACCCCTTTCGGGGGATGTGGAACTTCAATGATTGAACTTCTTATATTATGTGATCTTGGGTACTGAATAATTGTTTTCTTCTTCTACAGAGTTTATAATGGAACCCAAGGTAAAACGATACAAATAAGAAAAGAAGGTGACTAAGGGAAGTGTGCCTCGAAAACTTTTTGAAGAGTCTAATTATGAAGAAGAAGAGCCACATCTAAAAAGACAAATAAAGAAAAAGATTCCAAAATACCTTCACCACCTCCACAAGATGAGGAGGAGGAGAGTGAAGAAAGTGAATTTGAGGAACCCTCAACATTTGAACATACACCTTCGGAGCAGACAACCTCTGAACAACCTAATTCAGAGAAACGTAATTTAGATCAACCAAATTCTGAGCAACCCGATTCTGAGGAACCATTATTTGGGCCGTCTTCTTCTAAACAACAGGCTAATGAAGATTCTATGATACGGGGAAATCTGATCAAATGCAAGAACCCCGATGTCCAAGAAAGTGCTAGATGGAAAATTCCTGGGGCAAAGAAGATTTTCTATGACAGGCTTCTCAGAGCTCAAAGAAGATCTGTTAAAAGTCCAATTTTTGAAGAAACAAAAATTATTACTACCGAGTTGAGCAGATAGCCTTCAATGGAGCAGACATTGTGAGACTACGACTTGGCATGAACTACCAAAAGAGGTGATTTATTTTGCTCTTCACTAGTCCGAGAGTTCTACGCAAACTACCAGTCTACCTTGGAGAAGTTATGTAAGCAAGGCGAAAAAGCAGCAGATCAACCCTTGTTGGAAAAAGTTTCGGTGAGGGGCGTAATGGTAGATCTTTCAAAAAGAACCATCAACGGATTCCTTCATGGTCCTGACTTCACTCCTCAGGCCACTTCACCAACATTCTACTCTCAGTTAAAGGATGTGACAAATAGCGTCCTTGGTTAGCCAACCTCATGGATGAAGAAGAATCAAAATGGTTGACCAACCCGAATGAAAGAAAATTCAAGGCCTCCCTGACTCAAGAGACAAGGTTCTGGTGGGGTGTAGTACGCACCTAGTTGATGCCCATGGATGGAGAAAATATTCTTGGTGATGATAGAGCAGTGTTAGTCGCGAGCGTAGTGGCTAAGCTTCATTTAAACTTTGGGGAAATCATTGCTGAGGAGATAAAGATTCGCGTATCAAGGCCCGACACTGCATATCCATTCCGATGTATGATTAAAAAATTGTCTGAGGCGGATAATTTACCTGAGGTTGCAGGCGTAGACCAAGATATTCCAACCAGGAAGACGCACAAGCCTATAAGGTATGATGAAAATTAGCCTAGGCTTGTTCTAGACAAGGGAACAGGGGTTACCACAGAATTGGTGAGGGTTACTGAAGGGCAACCAGCTATCACTGGTACTAACTTAGCACCTAATGTGTAGCCAACATCCTTTGCAAGAGCAGATTCAGTGCTTGAGAATGAAACAAACCTTTTAGCTGTTGTTTTACCAACAAAATTTGCCTTCAACCCACTCAATTTTAGGAGAGTGGCAAAACAAGCAAAGCGATGCGAGGAACGACTGCAACTTTTTTCTAAGCAATTTACCTTTGTTGTGGACAAGAGGATTAAGGTAGCACTTGAACCCTTCCAAACTTTTCCTGGTCGGGTTGATAAGTTGGAGAACCATTTCAATGCATGGTTAATAGAAATGTCGACCCCAGCTCTTGAACTATTCATAGCAATACAGGATAAGTTAAAAGCAAATGTTGGGGTATTATAGCAGCACTAACTTTTGATATCTGTGGATCCAGTTGCGGGTGAGTCTGAGGATGAAGTTTCCTTGCTTGATCTCAATGGGGAACCTGAGAAGAAAATAAAGAAGAAGGGCAAGAAAAAAGATAAGGGTAAGAGAAAAAGGTATGATAGCGATGAAGAAAGAAAAGCAGATTAGAAGGCGAGAAAGAATGCTAAGAAAGCAGAGATAAAACAGGCGATACAAGCATCCCAAGTGGACAATAAGAAATGGGAGAAGGCTTTATGAGCGAAGGTTGTAGGTTCCTTAACTAGTAGGACACCAACAACTACAAAGCCAGATATATCAGAACAGAGAGAGGCTTCTGATGAGGCAGTTGAGGATGCTGCATCAGGGTCAGCTACCCATGATTCCCGCGCATGAGCTACTCCAGGTATACCCTAACCCTTAGTTCAGTTTCTCTTTGCATGTATATTAAGGATAATGCTTGATTTTAAGTTAAGGGTGTAGGGTGATTTATTGTAAAGTATTGTAGTTGACTAGGATAAATACAAGTACCTTAGGCAGTTAACATGCTTTTGTTGATTTTTGAACACCTCTCCAATTGTTTATTTTATAACTGTGTGATATGCATTTATTTATGACCATTGTGCATCTTGTTATGGCATTAGTACTAGTGACATAATAACCATTACTAGGAAATTACATGAACCAGATGGGTAGTAGCTTGTAATGTACCTGTGTGCCATGTGCGTGTGAGATATTACTTAGTTCTCTTTGTATGTTAAATTCATAAGTTACCCGATTATTCTTGCCTTGGTTGTAGGATAGGTTTTAGGAAAGGATCATAGGACATTTTGAGAGTAGTCCACTTCTAGCCTAAATTACCTTTCCTGTACGAATGATATCCCTTGATCCCATTTTTTAGCCTAAGTGCCTATTATTTTATGATACCTATCACCTTCCCATTTGTATCACTATGAACATGTTTTGTCCCTGGTCCTCCTTGGACATTGTGCACTTTGACTTAGGCAAATAGCCATCGAGAATACCGTCAGCCAATGGCAGTACGTAAGATTTGAAATGAAAAAGTGACGACATTATTTGATATGTCATCAAAGTTTTGATAAGACGTCAGGAGTTGCCATCAGCCTAAGGAAAAAATTATCAAACTTGGAGAAGGAGCTGACGACAATGTCTGATAAGTCATCAGACTCTTGATAAGGCATTACACTTCATTGTCAGTTGTGGGAGAAAAAAGTTGTATTCTGTGATTTGATTTCAAATTTAGCTCTTGATATTTAAGGGAATGTTCTTAAGTTTTACTAAGAGGACATTCATCTTGAACTTCACAGACTTACACTACTTTGTCTCTAGGTTTCTCTATAACTTTACAATTAACTTTTGAGAGATTATTATCATAATTTTCTTAGGATTTCTACTGCGATCTAATCTGAGAAACACTTGTTGGTATCTATTATTCTGAAAGTTATCGATTATCAAAATATGAATACAAATTGTCTTGTTACTTTTTACATTATGAGTAGTTAATTCCTTTAAATCGAGTTGTGCGATCTATGGGTTTGGTTTTGTAAAGTAACTAGGTGTTCAAGATTCTAAAGGCAGTAGGAACTCTTTGGTAATTCCTCTATTTTACATATTGTCTATTGGTTGCAAACGATAGGTCATGCCTACTAGTGATTTTCTTTAAATAAGAAATCAACCCTAGTATGAAGTGAATTATCAACAGGGACTTGGAAGCATCAAACTTTCATTTAATAATTAATGTTGTATCAATGTTAATTAACTTGAGATAACATCCTGTTATGAAATATAAATTCCCTAAGTTCGAAAGAATTACGTATTTAAATGTATAAATAGGTTGAGACATATTTAGACATTACTTCAATAAGGATAATCTGTTGTTCCTACCTACCACAAGAATTTTGAACTGTTACTAGTGCCTGTCAAATACAACCACTCTTAGTGAACACAACTCTGGTTTTCCATATAATATTGATTATAACCACTGATACTGAATTGAGAAATAATTACTTGTTACCCTTCTAAAAACCTCTATTTACAGGAAACTGCTAACTATCAGTTGATTGACTTATGAACAACTTAAATTAACACCATATTCCCTATGAGATTTGACCACAACCTATTTGGGTTATATATTTAACAATGACCGCTTATTCTCTCGAAAGAGAGGTATAGTTTGAGCATTATCAAGTTTCTATGGATCCTTCCTAATTTGAGCATGTTCCATGAGTGTTAGGTATTTGTGATATTTCATGTTTCCATGCTAATGTTTATAACATACGCAGTGTATTTGCCAAGTGAAATGAAGAAAGTTGAGTTTAGGAGATTATATAGGAATTTTATTGATTAAACAAGTTTTTATTCTCTAGTTCATCCATCGTAAAGATGATCCTAGTCAGGTGTATTAAACCTTTAGAAATATTTTGGTAAGAGTATATGAAGTTTGTCTTTTTATTCAGTTGACCTTTAATTTAATTCAAACTACTAAGCGCATTCTTTGAATAATAAATGCTTAAGGGAGTAATAATTCAATAAAAAGAAGTGTTGAGTGGGAAGCCTACAATGAACATTAATGGTGCAAGTGATAAAAAATTTATGTCTTTTTAGTAGGGAGTATAAAAGGAAAGAAACAAAGATAGTGAATAAGTACTTGTGTAGTGAGAACTCCTTACTAGTGATATGTAAATTTTCCTAAAGAGATGAGAAAACAAAGGAAGTCTATGATTGGGAAAAGGATAGGCCGAAGTGAGTTGATGAAAAAAAGGTGGTTAATGAGAAAATTGTGATGTATTAAAGTGCTTGGAGAAGATAGTCACAAATACTTGCCAGAATAATACTTACATATCCCTTAGCCTACATTTCAACCAAAAAGTCTGACTTGATCTTAAATTTTGATGTTCTTATATTAATTGAGTAGTAAACTAAGGAAAAGCTTATGGTTCATTATATGGATGTGAAATTCATTGTGAGAGTAAGCGTAATTTTATTCTAAAACTCATTGTTGTGATAAATTATTTATTAGTGAATGAATGTGGTTAAATCTCTTGTTATGATAGCACATGGTTGATGAGATATAGGTGATGTATTTAATTTATTGGTTTAGTAACTTACATGAGTTTGCTAAAACTATGGTTACTTTTTGAGGTTAGGAGGTTTCAAAGTGGTTGTTCATGAGTTCTAAGGTGTTGAATAAAGTATGCTTGATAATTATTTATCACCTATGTAGTTGTTGTAGTCTTAGCTTGAGTAATCTTGTTAAATTTGGGATGTCGAAGCATTTCTAGTGGCGTAAGATATAAGAAAATTATTTGAGGATGAACAAGGCTTTAGTGTAGGGTGGTGATCCTGAGTGTATTTATACATCTGAGTGCCACTTTATGCTCATATGATAACTTAGTTCGAAAGTTAGTTTTATTATGTTCTTATGTATTTTGATTAAATTGTGTCCATGAACTAACCTATGTTATTAGACATTTTTGTAGGTAGAAAATGCATGCGAAGCTAGTTAATCTTGAATCAAAGTTCCAAATCTTTAAGAGGAAAACTAAATTGTCGGATCATGGGACACTAGACTCCCTAAAAATTGGTATATGGAGTCAAATTCATACCACAAAAGAGATGTGGAGCATCCTAATCCATGATACAAAGTGTTGGATAATCAAAAGGGAGAAGGTAGAAGTGAAAGCTGACTAACCAATGATTTACATTTGTAATACCCTGTGTCTTTAAGTTCATTATGGAACCTACATCTCACTCGACTAGTCATGATGACTGGTTACGAGTCATAAGATGTAATCACAGTCAAGACTGTGTGCGATGGTTGAGGTTCTATTTTGGTTATGAATCAACCCTAAAAATCGTAGTGAGACTATATGAATATGATTTAGCAATAGTCAGCTTAGTGGGGAAGCCAAATATTTCTTGTCACTTGATGACTCAACCCTATGAGTTGTTACGAGTCTATACGAATCATATAGTTAGAATTGTAGTATCAACAATGAAGGACCCCTAAGTTTCTTATCATATTATGGTTGGTGCTCACAAGTCATAGTGGCTGAATATGATTCATTAGGTATGACTCGTAGCCACACCAGTATGTAGGCTCCCTATTTCTATTAAGACTACGAGTCATAGGGATGACTTATAGCCAGACATCATAACCCGTGACGGCTAGTGTCCAAGTCACTATATGTTCAGTTAAGGCGCCTTTGGGTTTTTTCTCCCCTTTAAATTCCAAACCCATGACATCAAAACATAAAAGAGGCATTATTTTCCCCATTTTCAATCACTTAACAACGTTCTTTCTTCTCCTAATCTCAAGAACAACCAGGCTAGGGTTTCTTCCTCAAAATCATCTATCAATTCTACAAGTCTAAGTTCCCTTCAAGAAAGTCAAGAAAATCCAGGTATATGGGGTTTGAGCAAGAACAATATTTCATCCTTGTGCCTAAAAACTTGATTTTAAAAGTTGAATATATATGATTTCAATTAGGATTCATACCAAATTCTCATATTCATGAAGTTATGACATTACAATGTGATTTAAAGTCTAACGTGCATAATAATTTGCCTGCATTTATGTTTTAACTTGTATGAATTCTATTATGATATGGTTTTAATTATTTTGACTTGCATTTTTCTGAATTGATGAAAGATTCCAAATTGAGTATTGAACATGATATTTTGCTATGAGTTTTTATGAAAGAATGCATGAATTGTAAGGCTTAAGTATAAGATGTGGAGTTCCAAGAAGTTTAAGCTTATAAATTTAATTATCAAGTTTTACAACTTGGTTAAAGTTTAATTTTTGATCTTATGATTACATTTAAGATTTGAAATCCACAATTTCACCCCATGAGTTTGATTTAACTAAAAAACCATAGTCAGTTTTCATTTTACAAACCCATATGCTAGTTTAAGGTGGATTTCATAAGTATGAGCATATATATATATATAGTTGGAGTAATATTTAGCACTGGGAAGGGAAATGTGTGTTTAGAGTATCCTATTTCTCAAAAACTATGAGCCACCGTAAGTTTGAGAGACCTTGATAGGGAGTGTCTTATTTACCCTATATTGATAAAGTTTAGTGATCACTTATGTTAAGGTTCTATTTCAATGGAAAGGGTATGACATCTCTCCCAACGTGGGTAAGACGTTGGACTCCATAATAACTCACATGGTTTATGTCAGTTATAAGTATCTCCCACAAGAAAGAAAAAGGGGTAGATTTTAGAAACTAAGTGTAATGGATCACTAAGCATATACATTATGATTTAGCATTATGTTTTATGATCTTTCATCTTCCAATTTTATTCATGTCCAAGATGAGTCCTTTTACACTTAGCATGCATGACTTGAAAGTTTATTCATCTCTGTCTTACCTATGCATTCACCCCCATATACTTAGTACATTCCAGAAGTATTGACTCATATATATGTCTATGTGCTACATTGTCTTATAATATAGGTTTTGATGCTCATTCCCCGAAACACAATTGATTGTGGGCATCATCTCCTATATTTGGATATTTGGTGAGTCCTCATAGTCCGAAGACCAAGTCTATTGAAGTTTCATACTTTATGGGTGACACTTAGTAATTTTATTCCCTTTATGGGTCAGTTAAGGTCTGTCCCAGTGACAATTTCAGTTATAAGATTAGAGGATTGTCAGGCAATATTTATTTAAGTTAAAGACATATTATTGATATTTCTAAGATGTAAGATTTTAATGATGGTGATTTTAAACTAGGTTTCTTTCGGCTACTCTGTATATCTTTGTAATACCCCAAAAAAGTCCTAGCTCATTTCAGCTCTCAATTACATGTTATGGGGGCCTAAACTTGAAAATTAGGCTAAGTATTTGAGTCATAGTCATGTCCAAGACCCCTGAACATCAATGATTTTATTTTTGCTTCTCTCGGTCTCGAAACTTTGATTTTTGAGTTTATTAATGATCAGAGATGTTAAAATTACATCTCGAGTGAGTTTCAAAATTTTTTAATGAGTGTAAGGGTATGTTTGGAAGCCCAAAATAGCGGCAACACTAGGATTAGCTCATGTCGTGGTCTCGAGTGCACCCCTCCGAACCATGTCAAAGAGCTCGCCCCACGTCCTCTCCCGCCCCACGTCCTCTATCATGGCCAGCTTCTGGTTTTTGGCAATTTAAGGGAATTTGGGTCTTTTCCCTTTACCCATTCAGTCCATAACATGAAAGTTAGGTCCCTAAAGAGAGTTATTTGCTCTTTTAATCACAAATTCTCTCAAGAAATCCTCCTCTTTTCTCAAGAAAAAACCCTAACCCATTCTCAAGCTATCGAGGAATTCAAGTTTCTAACCTATAAAATCATCACGAATTCTATAGTTAAGGTATATGTGATGCCCATCCATGGGTTTCTTTCACCCATGGAGTTCAAGAATCCCTTTTTAGTTTTAAATAATGAGTTTTTACATGTTCAAGTTGAATTATCTGCATGGATCTATTATTAATTTGATTTTTGTTATGTTTACAAGTGTTTTCGATGGGATGAGCCATTACATGTTTTGAATATTGAAATCCTTGATTCATGGTTTTAGTATTGTAATCATGTTAGCCTTGCATGTTTTACCCATTACCAAGCTTAAATTCATGATCTCATGTGTTTGATGAAATGTTCAAATGTTGTGTTTTGAACAATGATCCCCTAGCATGGATTTTAAAACTTTATATGTTATCATTGTTATTTACATTTAGTGTTGGTGGGTTATGAATACTTGATACATAGTTGTTTACATAATTTCTATATCTTTAGAATAATTTAAGATATACCATGAGCATTTTCATTCAGTTAGTTATTATGATCAATTATATCTTAATTAAGATTAGTTGAGTATAGTAAATAGTGTCATATACTTGGGAGTAGGACTCAACATCGAGCGAACCTTGGGATGGGGGCATTCCTGCCAGTTTAGGGTTTGACCCTTAGTAGAAATCCCTGAGTTACAGAACTATGTAGACAGCGTAGGTTTGAGATGTCTTCCTGCTAGTTTAGGGTTGACACATATCACATGAGTTTCCTGCAAGTATAAGGTGACTCCTTAATCCTTCGGGACATTAGTTTGGTGGATCAACATAGGCATGTTAGTTCCCATGGCACAGTACTGACACCCTTCCAACTAGGATTATAGGTTGGACCCCGATTAGCTCATATTAGGGAAAGTTAGTTATATCATACCTCCCACAGTCTCAGTGCATTATTCAGTCCTAAATTCAGTTCAGGTATGCTTGACCAAAGAATATAGATTACCAGTCAGTCAGTTATAAGATTTTCAGTATTTCAGTTTACAAATTATTTTAGAAATGTATATATACATTCTTGGTCTAGCATTTTCAGATATTTCAGTTTCCATGCATTCATGTTCAGTTATCTCATGCTATACAGTTAGTCCTTATTTCACATGTATAATACCTTATGCATCCAACCTATCCTCATCGTATATACAGTATATTAAAAACACTGACCGCATATTCTTCTTTATGCTATGATTTATTATATCATAGGTTTGGACTCTCTATTTCCCTATCGTACTTAGACAGTCCAGCGCTTCAGCAGTAGCAGCAGTGGTGAGTTCTCATCTATCTAGGACCTATTATCTTTATTCAGTTATGTATGCATTTCTATCTAGTTAGTCAGTTGGAGTCAGTTGGGGCCTGTCCCATCAACTCCTCAGTCTGTTTAGAGTCTTTTCAGACATTTAGACACTCAGTTAGATAGTTAGTCATTTTATCAGTCTTATGAGTTCTATTTTAGTATTTTATCAGATATTATAGACTTGTGAATTTATTGTATTTTCAATATTCTGGGCTTATGGCTTTATCAATTATTTTTTGCACATGTCCTTTATTAATATGATATTCAGTGCTCACAACAGGTACCACCTCATGGGTTAGTTTATGGTCTCTTATGACCGTTAGCACTGTTGTCTTGACTAAGAGGTAGCCTCGGGTCGTGACAAAACTTGTTATCAAAGCCTAAGGTTTTGAAGTGCCCTAGGGCATTTGAAAGTCGCATTGAGTATAATCTTATGCATGGGTGTAAAGCGCGCCAGACTTATGGTCAAGAGGCTACAAGGTATTTTAGGAAAAGTTTCCTTTGTTTCAGTATTCATGACGTGCGAATAAGCATGATCTCTATTTAAACTCTCTTACTAACTCATACTTCATTCCATTTTCAAATAATGCCTCCTAAAATAAACAACGGGTGAAAGAATGTGAATCATCCCATACCTCCACTTGTTTAGGAAGATCCTCTGAATTAGCATGTATCTCATGACAAATTCAAAACTGGTTTCACTACTTTAGCTCACTCAATAGCTTCTCAGAATAATAAGTAGGTTGTTACTCCAGCTAATCAGGTCACCAACACAGTTGCAGCTAGGATTCAGGACTTTACCCGAATCAACCCTCCCTTGTTTTTGGGATCCAAGACTGAGGAAGATCCGCAGGAGTTTCTTGATATGGTTCAAAAGGTGAATAATATCATGGGTATCACTTTGAGTTACAAAATAGAGTTGTATACTTACCAGTTTCAAGATGTATCTCATACGTGGTATAAGCAGTGGAAGGAGGATAAGAGTACTGGTGCAGGGCCTGTAAAGTTGGAGAAATATTTCCACTGCCTTCTTAGATAGGTTCTTTCCATTAGAGTTAAGGGAAGCTAAGGCACTAGACCTGATTAACATGAAAAAAGGTAATATGAGTGTGAAGTAATACCCGTTTAAGTTTACTCAGTTGACGAGGTATGCTCCTTCGATAATGGATGATAATAGGTCCAGAATAAGTAAGTTTATTTCTCGTATAACTGATAGTGTAGTAAAATAGTGTAGGAATGATATGCTAATTAAGGAGATGGACCTATCTAGGGTTATGGTTCATGCTCTGCATATTAAGGAAGAGAAGTGTAAGGAGAAAGAAAGAAAGAGAAAATAAAAAAGCTAGAATAGGTAACTTTTACTTTTCTCAGTCGATGTTCGAAGGTGGTAATAATTCTAAGTTCCTTTAGAAATTTTCATCCCCAGCTTCATCTTCAGCTAGTGCACCAGTTCCAAATATCCAAAATGACAGCCGGGATAAAGCACCAGGATCTAAGTCACAAGGTAGCATGAACAGTGGTCGTACCAATCAACTTTGTGGGAAGTGTTGTAGAAATCATCAGGGTGTGTGTAAGGTTGGTAGTGATGTATGTTTTGGATGTTCCAAGCCAAGCGACAGAGTCATAGAATGCCCACAGGTGGGTCAGCATAGTCAACACAGTCGTTCCCAAGTTCCAGTCGGTCGCCCAACTCAATAGGGTGTCGCTTTCAGTGCAACCAGTGGACAACACAGGAATATGATGTATGCACTCTATTCCCAACATGATCAAGAAAGTTCTCCTGATGTGGTTATGGGTATTTCATAGTTCTTTAATCCTCAAGTGTATGTTTTGTTAGACTCTTGAGCTTCACTTTCTTTTGTAACCCCCTATTTAGCAATCAATTTCGATGTTAGTACCGAATCTTTAGTAGAACCTTTCTCAATATCTACTCCAGTAGGTTCCTCCATTATAGCTAGGTAGGTATATAATAACTACCTAGTTACAGTGTACTAGAGAGTTTTCATTTGATATCATGGAGATAGAGATGATTGATTTGGATGTCATTCTCGGCATGGATTATCTCCACTCATATTATACTTCAGTTGATTGAAGAAATAGAGTCATTTAGTTATAGTTTCTCAATGAATGAGTTATTGAATGTAGGGTTAGTACCCCAGTTCTTAGGGGTTAGATTATTTCAAATCTTATAGCGAGAAAAATGATATCTAAGGGGTGTGTTTACCATCTTATTCGAGTCAAAGACTATTTTTTAGACTCCAAATCTAGAGTCATTTTCAGAAGTAAGGGAATTTCCAGATGTGTTCTTTGAATATCTTCTCGGAGTTCCTACAGAAAGGGAAATTAACTTTGGAATAGATCTTCTTTCAGATACCCAGCTTATCTCTATTCCGCCCTACAAAATAGCTTCAGCTGAGTGTAGGGATTTGAATGAACAGATGAAAGATATTTTGGACAAGGGATTCATTAAGCCAAGTGTTTCCACATGGGGAACTCCAGTCCTTTTCGTGTGTTAGAATGATGGTTAACTTATAATGTGCATCGTTTATCATCAATTGAACAAAGTCACATTCAAGAACAAGTATCCACTCCCCAGAATTAATGATTTTTTTGACCAAATTCAGGGTGCCATTTATTTCTCTAAGATAGACATCAGATCCGGCTATCATCAGCTTAGAGTCAAAGAATGTGACATTCCAATGACAGATTTCAAAACACGGTATGGTCACTTTAAATTTCTAGTTATATCTTTTGGACTAACGAATTCTCCATCCACTTTCATGGACTTAATGACCGGGGTGTTCAAGTAGTACTTGGACATGTTCATCATAGTCTTTATTAACGATATCCTTGTTTATTCCCGTAGTGAAAATGATCATGTAAACCATCTCAAAATTGTATTGCAGACTCTTAGAGCCCATCAGTTGTTCGCTAAATCCAGTAAGTGCGAGTTTTTGCTAAGATCAGTAGATTTTATTAGTCATATTATATTTGGCGATGGCATTTGAGTTGACCCTCAAAAGACTGAAGCAGTGAGAAACTGACCCAGACCCATCTCTCCATCAGATATCATGAGTTTTTGACTTTGGATGGCTATTACAGATGAATTGTTAAAGGGTTTTCAGTTATTGCATCCCCAATGTCTATATTGACCCATAATAAAGTCAAGTTTAGTGGTCAGATTATTGCAAGAAGAGTTTTTAGAAGTTAAAGACTCAACTCAATTCAGCCCCAGTTTTGACTTTGCCAGATGGTTCAGATGGTTTTGTAGTCTATTATGATGCTTCTAGAGTTAGTCTTGGTTGTGAATTGATGTAGAGAGTTAAGATCCTAGCCTATGCTTCTAGAAAGCTTAAAACTCATGAGAAAAATAACATACCCATGATCTTGAGTTGGCAGCAGTAGTTTTTGCTTTCAAAATTTGGAGATATTATCTTTATGGGGTTAATGTGGATGTGTTCATATTTATGAAAGTTTGCAGTATGTGTTCTCGTAAAAAGATTTAAATCTTCGTCAGAGAAGGTGTCTTGAGTTGTTAAAAAATTATGATATGAATGTGTTGTATCATCTAGTCAAGGTCAATGCAGTGGAAAATTCCCTTAATAGATTGCCTATGGATAGTGTTGCCCATGTTGAGGGCGATAATAAGAAGTTAGTCAGGGAGCCTCATCAGTTGGCTAGATTAGGTGTTCGATTGGTTGATTTAGGTGAGGGTAGTATATGGGTTAAGAATGGTTTGGAATCTTCTTTGGTTGCTAAAGTAAACGAAATGCAAGATAGGGATCCCAGTTTGGTTAAGTTGAAAGAATCAGTTAGAGATTAGAAGATATAGGTTTTCTCCTAAGGGGTAGATGGTATGTTGCGTTGTCGGGGTAGGTTGGTTGTTCCATATGCCTATGGTTTGAGGTAGAAGATCTTAGCAGAAGTGCATGGTACGTAGTATTCCATTCACCTTAGAGCCACTAAGATGAATCGCGATTTGTAGGAAGTCTATCAGTGGAGTGGTATGAAGAAAGAAATAGCAGAGTTGGTGGCTAAGTTTTCTAATTATCAGAAGGTTAAAGTTGAGCACCAGAGTCCTAGTGGTCAATTACAGGATTTCAGCATTCCCCTCTTGGAAGTGAGAAGTAGTGAACATGGATTTGATGACATGGTTACCTCGTACGCATTGTCAACATGATTTTATATGGGTAGTTGTAGATAGAATGACCAAATCAGCTTATTTCTTGCCAGTTCACACCTCTTATTCAGCAGAGGATTATGCCAAAATTTATCTTAGAGAGTTGGTTAAGTTGCATGGAGTCCCCTTGTCTATCATTTTAGATTGAGGTACTCAGTTTACCTATAACTTTTGGAAAGCTTTTCAGGTGGCTCTTAGTACCCAAGTTCATCTTAGTACAACTTTTCATCCTCAGATAGATGGTCAGGTAGAGAGGACCATTCAGACCTTGGAAGATATGTTGAGATCTTATGCTATTGACTTTAAAGGAAGTTGGGATGACCACTTACCTTTGATCGAGTTTTCCTATAATAATAGTCATCACTCCAGTATTTAGATGCTCTCTTTAAAGCTCTTTATGGGAGGAGATATAGGTATCTTATCGGTTGGTTTGAAGTAGGTGAGGCTACAGTAATAGTTCTAGATTCAGTTTTTGATACAATGGAAAAAGTTTAGTTTATTAAGGAGAGGCTAAAGACAACCCAAATCCATTAAAAATCCTACACAGATGTAAGGAGGAGAGATCTTGAGTTTGATGTTAGTGACTTAATCTTTTTAAAATTCTCACCCATGAAGGGAGTGAAGAGATTTGGAAGGAAGGGGAAGCTAAGACCTTGATATGTTGGCCCATTTATAATCTTGAGTCGTTTTGGCAAGGTGGCTTATGAACTTGAATTGCCTGCAGATTTAGCCTCAGTGCATCCAGTGTTTTGTGTTTCCCTGTGGAAGAAATGTATTTGTGATTCAGCTATTGTTGTTTCATTATAAATCATTATAGACTTTCTTATGAAGAAGTCCCAATTGAGATCCTTGATCGTCAGATTCATAGACTAAGGAACAAAGAAGTTTCCTTAGTCAAAATCCTTTAGCGGAATTAGTCTATTGAGGGAGCCACTTAGGAAGAAGAAGAAGATATGAGAACCAAGTACACTCATATTTTCTCCACAAACTCATATTTAGCTCAAGGCAACAATTTTTCTTAGAATTGACTCTCTTCCATTCTCAGTTTTAGCTATGAAATCCATTTCATTTCATTGCATACATTCAGTTTAGTTCATGTGTCATGTTTTAGAGCCATCCAGGTAATCATGTTTCCAGTTGTGTATGTTCAATATATGATTTTAGTTTCCCCAGTATTCTCAGGTTAATCAGTCTCCCTCTAGGATGAATATTACAAAGGGGAGATATTGCAATACCCCGTAAAAGTCTTAACTCATTTGAGCTGTCAGTTGCATGCTAAGGGGTCCAAAAGTTGAAAATTAGACTAAGTGTTGGAGGTTTAGTCATTTTCAAGATCCTTGAACTTCAATGATTTTATTTTTGGTCTTCCCTACCTTAAAACTTTGATTGTTGAGTTGATTTATGATCGGAGATGTTAAAAGTACATGTCGGGCAAGTTTCAAAATTTTTGGATGAGCGTAAAGGCATATTTTGAAGCCCAAATAGTGGAATCCTTAGATTAGCATGCACCGTAGGCTCCACTGCATCCCTCCAGACCGTACGTCTGAGCCCATGTTGTGCCCTCCCTTCTGTCACTCTAGGGCCCACATCATACCTTTCATCACGGCCATCTTCTGGATTTTGACATTTGAAGGGCATTTCGGTCTTTTCCCTTAGCCCAATCAGTCTATAACACGAAATTTAGGTCCCTAAAGAGCATTATTATCTCTTTTAATCACAAATCCTCTCAAGAAATCCCCCCTCCCTTCTCAAGAACAAACCCTAGCCCATTCTTAAGCAATTGAGGAATTCAAGGTTCTAATCCGCAGAATCATCACAAATTTGATAGTTGAGGTATGTGTGATGTTCATACATGGTTTTCTTTCACCTATGGAGTCCAAGAATCCTTTTTTAGTTTTAAATTACGAATTTTTACATGTTAAAGTAGAATTATCTCAATGAGGCTATTATTGATTTGATTTTTAGTTATGTTCACAAGTGTTTTCGATGGGATGACCCATTACATGTTTTAAAAATTGAAATATTCATATTGAAATCCCTAATTCATTGTTTTAGTATTGTAATAATGTTATCCTTGCATACTTTACCCATTACTATGCTTAAATTCATGACTCTCATGTGTTTGATGAAATGTCTAAATGTTGGGTTTTGAGCAATGATCCCTTACCATGGATTTTAAAGCTTTATATGTCATTATTGTTATTTCCATTCAGTGATGGTGGGTTATGAATACTGGATACCTAGTTGTTTACATAATTTTAGTATCTTTAGAATAATTTCAGACAAACCATGAGCATTGTCATTCAGTTAGTTATTATGACCAGTTGTTTGCTCATTTAGTTAGGAGGAGGATTCAACACCGAGCGAACCCAGGGATGGGGCATTCCTTATAGTTTAGGGTTTGACCCTTAGTAGCAATCCCTGATTTATAGAACTACGTAGCCAATGTAGGTTTGAGATGTCTTTCTAATAGTTTAGGGTTGACACATATCACATGAGTTTCCTGCCAGTATCGGGTGACTCCTTAGTCCTTTGGGACACCAATTTAGTAGATCCACATAGCTAGTATTAGTACCCGTGGCACGGTACTGACACCTTTCCAACTTGGGTTACAGGTTGGACCCTGATTAGCTCATATTAGGGCATGTCGGTTAGTTGATACCTCCCATAGTCTCACTGCAGTATTCAGTCCAAAATTCAGTTCAAGTTTGCTTCACCAAAGCATACAGATTACTAGTCATTCGGTTATAAAATTTTTAGTATTTCAGTTTAAAAATTACCTTAGAAATGTATATATATATATGCTTGATCTTGAATTATTTAATATTTTAGTTTCCATGCATTCATGTTCAGTTATCTCATGCCATACAGTTAGTCCTTATTTCACATGTATAGTATCCTATGCATTTCAACCTGTCCCCATTGTATATACTAGTATATTCAAAGTACTAACCGCATACTCTATTTTGTGATATGATGTCCTATATCATAGGTTCGGATGCTCATTTTCCCTATAGTACTTTAACAGTCTAGCTCTTAAGTAGCAGCAGCAGTGGTGATTCCTCATCTATCGAGGACCTGTTATGTTTATTCAGTTATTTATGCATTTCTATTCAGTTAGTCAGTTGGGGACTATCCCATCAACTCTTTAGTCAGTTTAGAGGCTTTTTAGACATTTATACAGTCAGTTAGACAGTTGGTCAGTTTATCAGTGTTATCAGTTGTGTTCCGGTATTTTATCAGACGTTTCAAACTTATGAATTTATCATATTTTTAGTATTTTGTCCTTATGGCATAATTAGTTATTTTCCATACATGTCCTTTATTATTATGATACTCAGTGCTCATGGAGGATACCAGCCCATAGGTTAGCTTGTTGTCACTTGTGATCATAAGCATCGTTGTCGCTACTATGGGGTAGCCTCAACTCATGACAATCTTAGTCTACCTTCCTTTCGGTTCAGTTCCAATTAGGTATGATAGGTTAGCATAGGACTATTTGTAGCCTCAAGCATAGTGTGATGTCCAGGGGGTATTCTCGGAGCATTACAAACTTTTTATCAGAGGATAAGGTTTTAAAGATTCCTTGGGAATCATACAAGCCGTGCTATATAGAATCTTGATCATGAGTGTAAAGTGCGCCACACCTATGAGCAAAAGGCTATAGTACTTATTAGGAATTATACCTTCTTACATGATCTCTATCATGCTTTGAGGTTGTTTGTATCTTCTCTAATTTGGGTTTCTGCATAATATAGAATGCCTTCTCACAAAGTTTATGCATGCATAAATGGGGACCATCCATCCCACCACCACCTTCATACCCTCTTAATGAAAATGTTTCACGTGCTGGGTTTAGGGCTGCATTCTAAATTTAAACTCAGGCTGTGAATACAAATGTTCAGGGACACCAACCAGCAATAGTCCCACTCAATTAGAATAGTAACTTAGTTGCATCCAGAAATAAGGACTTTATGAGAATGAATGCAACTGGACTCTTTGGGTCAAAGGTGAATGAGGATCCCTGTTTCTTCATTGATGAGGTGAAAAATATTAAGAAAATTATAGATATTATTGAAGAGGAAAATGTAGAGTTGGCATCTTATTGATTGAAGGACGTTGCTTATGATTGGGTTACCATCTAGACCATCAAGAATAAGTACCTATTTCCTAGGATCAATGATCTATTTGATTAGCTTTAGGTTTCCTGGTGGTTTTCCAAGATTGACCTCATGTTGGGGTACCACCAGTTAAAGGTAAGGGAGTATGACATTTTGAAGATGACTTTTAAAATGTGGTATGGTCATTTTGAGTTTTTCATTATATTATTTGGACTAACCAACGCTCATGCATCTTTTACCAATCTGATGAATAGGGTCTTCAAGCAGTATTTGGATATGTTTGTTAGTGTCTTCATAGATGACATATTGGTGTATTCTCAGACTAAGGAGGAGCATGTAGGCCATTTGAGGAAAGTGTTGTAAAACCTCAAGGACCGTCAATGATATGCAAAGTTTAGTAAGTGCAAATTTTGGTTGGAGTCTATTACCTTTTTAGGGCACATCATTTTAGGGGTTGGTATTCATGTAGACCCTTAGAATACTAATGCAGTGAAGCACTAGCCTAGACCCATCACTCCATTCAATATCGGGAGCTTTTTGGGTTTGGCTGGGTATTATTGAAGATTTGTTGAAGGGCTTTTCTCCATAGCCGCACCACTGACTAAACTGACACAAAAGAAAGTAAACTTTATATGGTTAGATAAATGTGAGATGAGTTTTTAAGAATTGAAGGATAGATAGACTTCGTCACCAGTGTTAGCTCTGCCAGATGGGTTAGAAAAATTTATGGTGTATTATGATGCTTCTAGAGTTAGGTTAGGTTGCGTCTTAATGCAAAATGGAAGAGTAATATCATATACCTCCAGACAGCTTAAGGATAAAAAAAAGAACTACCCAACTCATAATTTGGAGTTAGCTACTATAGTGTTCGCTCTAAAGATTTGGAGACACTATCTGTAGTGTGTGCATGTTGACATTTTTATTGACAATAAGAGTCTTCAGTATGTATTTTCATAAGAGAAAATAAATCTTCATCAAAGGAGGTGGTTGGAGTTATTGAAGGATTACGTTATGAATGTGCTATACCATCCGGGTAAGGTAAATATGGTGGTCGACGCATTAAGTAGGTTTTCTATGGGTAGTGTGGCTTATATGAAGGAGGAAAAATAGGAGTTGGCTATAAAAATGCATAGATTGTCCCGTTTAGGAGTACGTTTACTTAATACAGATTTTGAAAGAGTAGTAGTGCAGAACAATTCGAAATCATCTCTAATAGTGGAAGTGAAAGAATAGCAGTGTAATAACTCCATACTTAGCCAAATATTGGAAGTAATCCAGCAGCAGAAGGTCGAGGTTTTCTCCCAAAGGGGAGATATCACT
Source organism: Capsicum pubescens (assembly GCA_030864215.1). NCBI lineage: Eukaryota > Viridiplantae > Streptophyta > Magnoliopsida > Solanales > Solanaceae > Capsicum > Capsicum pubescens. Next base: position 211,244,442 of record CM061538.1, on the reverse strand, counting down.
ATCAAAGTTGGCTTTGTGTTCGCAATATGGATCTGTTGAGAGAAAAGGTACTGGCAGAGGCTCACAGTTTGAAATATTCTATCTATCCTGGTGCTACTAAGAGGTAACGTGATTTATGAAAAATCTATTGGTGGAATAGTATTAAGAGAGACATAGATGAGTTTGTAGCCAAGTGTCCCAATTTCTAGCTGGATAAAGTTGAGCACCAGAGACCGGGTGGTACACTTTAGAAAATAAACATTCCTACCTGGAAGTGGGATGTAGTGAATATGGATTTTGTTAAAGAGTTGCCTCTTGCAAGGTATCGGTATGATTCAACTTGTGTCATAATCGACCGAATGACCAAATCAGCTTATTTCCTACCTTTTATGACTTCAGATACAGTAAAAGATTATGCCAAAATATATATTCTTGAGTCAGTAAGGCTTTATGGGATACCCTGATCCATTATTTTACACAAAGGCACACAGTTTACTTTGAAGTTTGGCAGTTATTTTGAAAGGTCCTAGGTATAATGATTAAGCTTAACATTGTTTTTGAGTTGCGTACGAAGTAGTAAGGTATATTGGAGAGGTTGCCTACGAGTTGGACCTTCCACCGAAGTTAGTAACTTTCCACCTAGTTTTCCATGTCTCGATGCTAAAGAAGAGCATTGGGGATTCATCCCTAGTAGTTCCTCTAGAGAGTATATGGGTCAAAGATAATTTGTCCTATGAGGAAATTTCGGCTGAAATACTTGATAGGCAAGTTCGAAGAATAAGAAATAAGGATGTGAAGTCAGTAAAGGTTCTTTGGAGAAACCATTTGATCCACTTGGGAAGATGAAACACATATGATGACCAAGTACCCTCATCTTTTTTCTTTAAATTCAGTCCCTACCGAAGGTAAATTGTCATTTTCAGTAAAAATTTTCTCTTTAAGAAGGTGTAAGTATTCTCATATCGTATCATGTGTTCATGAGTCATTGAATCCTTGTGATTGTTATAAGTTTAGTTTTAAGTTTAGTGTAGATATGTTGATTTAGTTTTTCTATAAATCCTAATCCTCTATGGGTTTTATTTGAGGATGAATGTTTTCAAGGGGGAGATATTGTAATTTCCTGTGACTTTAAGTTCACTATGGAACCTACAACTCACTAAATTAGTTTTGAAGACTTGTTACGAGTCTTAAGATAAAATTAGAGTCAACACCATGTAGGATGGTTGAGGTTCTGTGTTTGTTTGGACTCAACCCTAAGAGTCGTATTGAGACTATACAAAGTGTATCATCCAGTCGTAGTCAGCTCAGTGGGCAATCTAAATGTTTCTGGTCACAGGATGACTCAACCATACTAGTTGTTACGTGTCTATATGAACCGTGTAGTGAGAGTCATAGAGTCAACAGTGAAGGACCCCTAAGTTTTTGCTCTGATTATGGTTGGTGATCACGAGTCATAGTTGCTGACTATGAGTTATTGGGCACGACTCGTAGCCAAAACAGTGTGTACCCTCCCTATTTCTGCCAAGACTATGAGTCACAAGTACTACTCATAGTCAGACGTCAAGAGTCGTGATGTGACCCGTGATGACTGGCGGCCAAGTCTCTATATGTTCAGTTAAGGGGCCTTTCGGTCTTTTTTTCCTCTTTAAACTCCCAACCCACGAATAAAATATATAAAAGAGGCATTATTTTCCCCCATTATGAATCACTTAATGATGTTCTTTCTTCTCCCACTCTCATGAATAACAAGGCTAGGGTTTATTTCTGAAAATCATCTCTCAAGTCCCTAAGTCTAAGTTCCCTTCAAGAAAGTCAAGCAAATCTAGGTATGTAGGGTTTAAGCAAGTATAATCTTTCATCCTTGTGCCTGAAATCTTGATTTCAAAAGTTTAATTTTTATGATTCAATTAAGGTTCATACAAAAATCAGATATTCTTATAGTTATGACATTAGAATGTGTTTAAAAGATTAAATTGCATACGAGTATGCCTTTATTCATGTTTTGACTTGTATGATTACTATTATGACATGGTTTCCATTATTTTGACTTGGATTTTTATGAATTAATGAAATATTTCAAATTGAGTACCATACATGATATTTTGCTATGAGTTTCTATGAAATAACGCGTGAATTTTAAGACTTCAGTATAAGATGTGGAGTTCCCAAAAGTTTAAGCTTATAAGTTAAATTTTCAAGTTTTACAGCTTGGTTAAAGTTTAATTTTTGATCTTATGTTCTCATTTAAGATTCGAAATCCACAACTTCAACCCATGAGTATGATGTAAGTAAAAGAAGCATAGTTGGTTTTCAATTTACAAACCCAAATGCTATTTTAAGGTGGATTTATAAGTATGAGCATATATATTTTGGAAGAAGTATTCATAACCGAGAAGGGAAATGCGGGTTTAGAGCATCCTATTTCTGGAAAACTACGAGCCACTGTAGGTTTGAGAGACCTCTCTAGAGAGTTTTCTTTTTCCAATATGGATGAAGTTCAGTGATCACTTAAGTTAAGGTGCTATTATGATGGCTAGGATTGGACAGCTCTCCCTAACGTGTGTAAGGTGTTGGATTACATGACAGTCCACATAGTTTATGTCGATTATAAGAATCTTCCATAAGAAATAACAAAAGTGAAAATTTTAGAAATAAAGTGTAAAGGCTCAATAAGCTTGTACATTATGCTTTATCATTATGTTTTATGATCTTACAACTTCCGATTTTATTCATGTCCAAGTTAAGTCCTTTTAAACTTAACATGCATGATTTGAAAGTTTATTCAGTTATGTCTTACTTATGCATTCAACCCCATATAGTCGGTATATTCTAGAAGTACTGACCCACATATATGTCTAAGCGTTACATTTTCTTATAATGTAGGTTCTGGTGCTCTTTCTCTATAGCACGATTGGTTGCGAGCATTATCTCTTACATTTGGATATTTGATAAGTCCTCATAGTCTGAGGACCAAGTCTATTGGAGTTTCATAATTTATGGGTGTCGCTTAGTTATTTTATTTCCTTTATGGGTCAGCTAGGGTCTGTCCCAGTGAGTATTTTAGTTATAAGATTCGAGTCTTGTCAGACAATATTTATTTTAGTTAAAGATATTTTATTGAGATTTCTAAGTTTTAAGATTTTAAACATGGTTCCTTCGGCTGATGTGTATATCTTAGTCTACCTTCTAATGATTTTAGTGCCAATTAGATATCATGGGTTAGCTTGGAATTATTCATAGCCATATGTATTGTGTGACATCCAGGGGGTATTCTCGCGGTGTTACAACATTGATTTACACAAAAAATCTTCACATAATGGACATACCTAACTTTTTCCTTTGCTATTTCAATCAAAATGAAAGTAGAGCTGCTAACGGGTCACAAATCAAGACATAGTTAGATTGAGAATTGAGGTTGTAAAATAGTAAGATATCATGATATCCACATGGCACGCTGCTTAGGCAGTGCACTTTCATGGTGTCACGGAGCTTAGGTTATGCAATTTTAAAGTGACGTGGACCTTAGTTTTTTTGGATACAAATTGTCCTACTCTATAAATAGTACACTTAGCTTTAATTCTTATTATTCTTGGACGACTTGAAACTAAAAACTACATGGAGGAGGTTTCAAATAGGATTTTTACTCATCATTTTTCCATTATTTAAATTTAGGATAAACTTCATTAACTTGTTATTGCAAATTAAATTATGAGGGGTTAAGAATCATCTTTCTAGTGTTGAGGTTACGAACATAATTTTTAGTGTATTTTCAAATTGGTTAAGGTTATTTATCATAATTGGTTGTTCTTATATTGTTTCACTCTCAATTTTAAAAATTTGCAACCTTTAGAATAAATCTATATATGTTTTGTGAGCCCGAAAGGTGTAACACTAGACTAGAATGAAGAATGTAAGGAATGGGTTCTCATCTTTCATAAGTAGAGATTTAATTTGTGGTTAGGATAGGAGTATACCTAGTTTGTTCCATTTGGTTTACATACACAAATAAATATAAATGTGTTTTAATTAGTTCCTATATCCTAAATGTAGTTGTGGGACTAATTTAGTTGGACTATTAGAGACTCGAAAGATTCTAATCATGATATTAACTCCATGAATCAACAACCAAGATAAATGACTTAACCAACAAGATTGTATAGCTTTGTATGATTGTTCAAGATGCCTGACATTGGAATCCCCCTAAATATACAGTATTTTAATTGCGATCCATTGTTTTGTTACTTTTAGAAAAACAAAACTCCAACATTATTTGGTTATGAATCACACTTGTTCGATTTTAAAATATTGCTAAAATCGGACTATTTTGTAAAAACAAGTCCTTGTTGGATCTTTATTTGGTTCACAAGAGCCACTTTTTTTACTTGTACTACTACATACACTTGCGTGTGCATTTTGAATACCCCACTCTACACATAGGATTTCTCTACTATTACATCTTTTTTGACCAATTAAATTTAGAAGAATTTTTTCGTTTGATGGTATGATGAGTGTAAAGAGATCTTTCAAAAGCTTATAGCCTTGTCAACTTCAGCACCTATATTGACATAACCTATGAAAGGTGAAGATTTTACCATATATAGTGATGATTCAGGAGTTGGTTTTAGTGGTGTTTTGATATATATGGTAAAGGTGATATCCTATGTATAATGGTCCTCGATGTTACTTTTATAATTTTGTGTGTTGTTTTCCACTTTGACCCTTTTCTAGTTGTTATAGAGTATTTGTGGTCTGTTGAGATGGATGGTTTGATTCTCGGGGAGTTTCTTTGAGTTTTAGTTTGACTTTATATAGAGCTTTTGAAGTTGAGAAACTTAACTTCAGTCAACATTTTTAGTAAATGGACCCGAATGATAATTCTACTAGTTCTATTAGCTCTGAAACATGTATTTTGGGTTGGGGGACATTTGTCAGATTTCGAGTCTTTTGGACTCATTTTTGGCACTAGATTTAGTTTATGTGATTTTGAGAGAAGTGTTACTTCGTTCAACATTTAGTCAAGACAACCTTTATTAGACATGTTGTTGATTCCAGTGATTTTAGAATGTCCTTTTAGTTGGGTAGCATATTCAATTCGTGTTCACAAAATTCCAAATATATTTTGAGGGTCTAATCAGAGTCATTTTCTACTCAATTTTATGTTGTTTTTAGCTTTCGGTGCAACATTCTTTTATCTTTTCATTTGTGATGAGTTCTTCACATTCATGGAGGCTTGAAAAGAATAACCATCGTGTTCGCAAAGGGTCCTTCACTTTTGCAAAGAAGGATCTTGTGGGGTCTTTTCCCGCTACTCTTCATGATCTAGGGGAGACCCATCGTGCCCGTGATGCTCAAGACCCATGCGGTTCTATGATCGTGATAGGGTTTCTCTCAATCGCGGAAAAGGATCTTTGCGAAGTATATATATATTTTTTCCTTTATTTTTCATTCGAACCTTGATCATTTTTGGAGCTTGGGAGATAATTTTCATGGTTTTCAGCTTAAATCATTTGGGTAAATTTCTTGTACCTTCCTCATGTAATTCCCATTTTTTTGTGCATAATATTGCTCTATTTATTTTTAATTCAAGGCTTGAATTCTTTAGTTCCCTCTGAACTTTGTACCTCCTGGTTGTTTTAAGCCCTGAGTTGAATTCTATTTTCACCCAACTTTTAAGTATGGCTTTCGTACCTTAAGGGTAAGGTAATTGTATAATTAATTTTATTTTTATCGATGGGCCTAAGGCTTAATTTCTTACCGGATTTTCAACCCAAATTATATATTATCAATATTAGTGTGGTTATTCTCGTCTTAACGAAGCGTGGCAATGATCTAAGGTCATACAAAAGGGAAAGGTAATGTTATGGCAGTTTGAGTTTTTATTCAGCCTTGAGGTTGGTTACTACTTATTTTCTGTAAACATAACTCGGTTAGATGGTATACCTTATAAATTGTATGTTGGTTAGGGTATTTTTAACGTACGATTAGGTTTATCTCAATATTTTTAAATCTATTGACCTATTTGGGTACTTTTGAGTTTTAACTGCATTTCTTCCCGTATATCTTTATTTCATGTGGTTATTGTCTTGAGACCGAGGATCTATTTTTGTTGGACTCTCAGTTAGTTATGGTAGAAGGTGGTTTTATGAATATGAATGTGTGTGTGTATATACATATATAGGACTTTGGTACAATTTGGAGGAAAATACCATTTTTTGGTTTATAAGAGGATTAGACCTTCTTTATCAATAATTTCTAGTTGTCAAAGTGATTGTACCATTTTCTACCATTTGGTTTGAGGTAATATTCCAGATCATTTACACTTTACTTTATTATTACATCTAAGGTAAAATTTTGAGTGGCCCAAGATAAAATTTTGGGTGTCACTACATTTGACACATATTGCACCAGATCACTCCACACTGCATGTATTATTATTATTATTTTTATTTTCATTTTATTCATGTTGTGTTTTAGACTATTGAAACTTTTACTCGTATAAATGGTCCTTTTCTAGTTTATTATATTATATAATATCTTTTGAGTTCAATAAACCTATGATGTTTACTGAGAATCCCATGTTTTGATACTCATACTATACTTTTGTATATTTTTCTGATACAGATCCTAGTACGAGTCATCCTTATTGATGTTTGTTCATCCAAAGGTTTGTTTTGATCAGATTAATTTTGAGCTCTTGGCATTCGGAGGCTTATCCTTATCATTCATGTACCTGAAACCTATATTTTGTATATTTTAGATAGACATGGGCCCTACTCTTATACTATAGTGGCTCTTTTACCGGTGATACCAAGTATGGAGATGATATTTGTGTATTTTTTCCTTCCTTTTTTCCCCATGAGACCCTTTTTATATATATGTTTATGTATAGTTGGTTTATGCGTGTATATGTAGTGCCCCGTTGTTCCTATTTCTACTTTTCCTTACTTTTATAGTTTAGTACTTATGGTATATTACTAAGGGACTTGGCTTTTCTACTAGAGATTATAGTTGAAGCCATCATGGTCCAATTTCAACTAGTGACACGATGCTTCGAGGTAATACAAGACCCATAAAAAAATTCTTGACCTCTATGGTAGTTTGTTGATCGCAAGAGCTTACATGCAATCATAGAATTCCTTGACCTCAATATAAGAAACAACTTATCTCTTTGCTCTATCAGAAGGTTTAATTATAGCATAAAAATCACCTAAAATCAATCAAGGAATATTTATTCCAACCAATTATTTATTGACGATCATCCGAGAAAGATCTACTCTAGTTAATATCATTGTATCCATAGATAATAGTTAAAAAGCAGTTTATCCCAGAACTTATATTATCCTTGTTGTGCTTTAGATTGTTAGGACTTTGTTGTATGCATATGGTTTTTCTAGTTATTTATATTATATAATATCTTCTAAGATCAGTCGGCCTATGATTTCTGCTATGTACCCCATGTTTTGATATGCATACCACACTGTTTGATCTTTTTCTAATGCAGATCCTAATATCAGTCATCCTCGTTGATTTATACTTGTCCAAAGGCTCTCGTTGATTGGATTCGTGGTGATCTCTTAGCATTCGAGGATTATCCTTTTCCTTCCTGCACTACTACCTATATTTTTATATTTTAGGCAAACATGTATTAGTATGGTTCTACTCTAATATCATAGTGGCTCTTTTACCTGTGACAATAGGTATGGAGATGGATATTTGTGTTTTTATTTCTTTCCTTGTTTCCCCATGAGACCCATTTAGTATATATTTATGTATACTTAGTTTAAGTGTTTATATATAGTAGCCCATGTTTCTATTCCATTTTTCTTTATTGTTATAATTTATTACTTATTTTATATTGCTAAGGGACTTGGCTTACCTACTAGGGGTTATAGTAGATGTATTCATGGCCGTTTCAATTCATGACACTATGTTTTAAGGAAATAGAAGACCCATGGAAAATTTCATGACCTCCATGATAGTTTCTCTGGTCAATATCATTGTAGCCATAGATAAGAGTAAAAAGCAATTCATCCCAGAACTTAGCCATGAAGTTTACAATGAATAAATTGATCCCTTATTCTATTAGATTGGATCCTTTAATGGTTTCTATCCCAAATAATACAAGTTCTTCCATTAACTACATATTGGTAATTAAATAACTGTTCCCATCCCATTGTTTTTTTGTTAATAATCCTAACAACATTATGCTCATTTGATTTGGTTTTAGTATTACTCACAGGCTATACCTTATTCTGAAGTAAATAGTGTTACTCAATTCCTTTTGTTTATGTCTCTTATTTACACCCCTAATATTTCAAAATAGTCAATTCTTCAAAGATTATTTACTACCACACCTTTGTCCATAAAAGGAGTGATATTAGTACTACTAATCTCACCAAATGCCCTAAATTGATTCTTGATATTAGTACGAGATAGCATGAAAAAAATCACAAAGTCAAGAACAATTTGTTGGTGTGGCGTTTCTTATCAACTAACGCAGGAGAAAACTTATAGTTAAACTGGTTGACATTATGGGAAGGTACAAGATCTAGAGTGACTTTTGAAGTAGCTTTTGTTGGAAAAGGCAAGGGCACAATCAAATTGCCCAACAGGGTAGCAGCGAAATAATACTTAAGTCTAAACTTTCCCTTCCAATTTGAACCAAGAGGAGACAAGCAAATCAAGTAAAACAAAGAAATGTGGAAAAAAATAAATCATCACACAAATACGATAAGGCAAGAATAAAAGCAATCACACGAGACACTAAATTTATGGGGAAAACCCTTCGGTGTGAAAAGTAAAAAACCACGTGATCAAACTTCCACTATAATCACCAAGAATTAAAATATTTTCCTCCAAAATAGCCACCAAACAAGTGTCAAACAATGAGCAACAACAAAATAAATTAGCACCAAAACTAGAGATAAAAAGGAGCACAAACACCAAAATGCAGCTGCTATTTGGGAATAAAAAATAGGAGCTATAAGCCACCAAATCCAACTCCGTCAGTTTCTAATCAAATATTGAGATTATTGAAACAAGATAACCAAAAATAAGCTCAATTTTACAATAAAAAAAGCGGGAATCGCAATTTGAAGTTGAAAGCTGTGGCTGAAAATTTAAGGAAAAATCTGCACTCTTTCTCTCTTTTGTGGCTGCTAAAACTCTCTTTTGTGATAATGAATAAGACATAAAAAATATCTATATATATTCCTCATAGTAATTATCCTATGGGAAAAAGTGGGTTGGTCCATATTGGGCTTTATTTATCCACATAGGGAGGGAAAAGACCCATAACCCAACAATTCTCCCCCTTCCGACTATGTGGAGGAGACCGCCATCCCGGCGATCATGCAAGAATCTTCAAACATCCCTCTTGGCAAGAATTTAGTCATCATGTTGCAAACATTATCATCTTTATGAATCCTCTTAAGTTCAAGCAATTTAGAATCCAACACATTCCGAATCTAATGGTATCTCACATCAATGTGTTTAGACCGACCATAAAATGTACAATTCTTGCCAAGATGTATGGAACTTTGATTGTCGCAATAAAGCACATGCCTCACTTGAGCACAACCAAGTTCCCCCAAGAATCTCTTCATCCAAAGAAATTCTTTACAAGCTTCAATGGCAGGAGCTCAGCTTATGTAGTAGTTAGAGAAACACATTTTTACAACCTATATTGCCAAGACACAGCTCCCCTTGCAAAAGTAACCAAATACCCTGAAGTAGACTTTCGAGTATCAACATCACCATTCATATCTAAATTAGTATAACCACAAAGAATCGACTTCCCTATACCAAAACACAAATTTAGACTAGAAGTACAAAGATATCTCATAATCCTCTTCACAGCATTCCAACGTTCTCTTCCCGAATTAGAAAGAAAATGGCTAACAACACCAACAACATAAGAAATATCCGGTCTTGTTCAAACCATTACATGAATCAAACTACCAATGGATGAAGCATAAGGAACTTTCTTTATATCTTTCTTCTCATCATCACTGGAAGGACACTGCTTCATGCTCAATTTGAAGTGCATAGCTAAAGGTGTACTGACAACCTTAGCCTTATTCATGTTGAACCGTTGAAGTACTTTCTTAATGTACTTCTATTGTGATAACCACAACTTCTTGGCCTTTCTATCATGTACAATCTGTATGCCAAGAATCTGCTTTGCTTTTCCTAAGTCTTTCATAGAAAAAAACTTGCTCAACTTTTACTTTAACTTTTGAATCCTGCAAGCATTATGACCAACAACAAGCATGTCATCAACATAAATCTACACAATAATAAAGTCATCATCAGAGAATTTTGCAAAAAAACACAATGGTCTAAAGTAGTCTTCTTGAAGCCCTGCTGACTCATAAAGAAACCAAAATTCCTATACCACTTCCTAGGAGCTTGTTTCAAACTATACAAGCTATTCTTCAATTTTCAAACATAATTCATTTTTTCCTTGACTTCAAAACCTTCGGGTTGCTCCATATAAATTTCTTCATCTAAGTCACCATGGAGAAAAGAAGTTTTAACATCCATTTGCTTAACCTCTAAATCTAGACTTGGAACTAATCCTAGAACCACACAAATGGATGACATCTTCACAACTGGAGAGAATATCTCATCAAAATCAACCTTTTTTTTGGTTAAATCCCTTCACAACCAATCTAGCCTTGTACCGTGAAATTGGGTTACCATCTCTATGTTTCACCCAAAAAATCCACTTGTTTTTCAAAGATTTTCTATCCTTAGGCAGCTTAACAAAATCAAAGGTATGATTATCATGCAAAGATTTAATCTCATCTTCCATAGCATCAAACCACTTTTCTTTTTCTTTACTTCCCATGGCCTCATCAAGAATCTCAGGTTCTCCTCTGTCAGTCAATGTACATACTCACTGGGAGAATAATGAGATGAAGTTATTCTTCTTTAGTAGATCATCTGAGAAAACTCTCTGGAGAATCAACAATTGATTGCTAATCAACCATATTAACTTGCACTGGAGCATCAACAACATCTTGCTGGTCATTCTGAACATGATTATCATCTTCAGTATCAACTTGATTTTAATCATCATAAAGATTTTCTTTGGGAGCAATAGTCAAAGGAACTGGATCAAGATCAACTAGACTCTCATTACTCTGAGAATCAACCTTCTCAGCTTTGTCAAAATCTTTTATTGTTTTGTCTTCAAAGAACATAAGATCATGGTTTCTAACAAGTTTCTTCCTAACTGGATCATAGAAATAATAGCCAAATTCATCTTGACCATAACCAACGAAGATACACTGTCTAGTTTTAACATCCAAATTTGACCTTTCATCCTTAGGAATACGCATAAAGGCTTTACACCCAAAGATTCTAAGATGATCATAAGAAACATTCTTACTAGACCAAACTCTTTCAGGGACATCACCGGCCAAAGCAACGGTAGGAGATGAATGATAACATAAGCAGCAGTATTAAGTGCTTCTGCCTAAAAAAAAATCTGGCAGCTTAGCATCCGAAATCATACACCTAACCCTCTTAACTAGAGTTCTATTCATACTCTCTGTTAAACCATTCAATTGAGGAGTTTTTGATGAGTTTTTTTATGCAGAATACCCTACTCTCTGCAATATCTATCAAAAGGACCAATATACTCACCATTATTATCTAAGCAAATGAATTTCAATTTTTTCCCTGTCTGTCTCTCAACCAAGGCCTAAAAATCCTTGAACACATCAGGTACTTGATCCTTGGACTTCAAAGAAAATACCCAGAGTTTACGAGAATGATCATTAATAAAAGTCACAAAGTAAAGTGCACCACCATGAGACCTTACATTAAAAGGACCACACTAATCAGAATGCACCAACTCCAGCAAATCAAGCTTTCTTGAAGGCGGATGACTCTGAAAAGAAACTTTTTCTATTTACCGACTAAGCAATGAACACACTTCTTCAACTTTTCTTATTTCACTCCAGAAAGAAAATTTTTCTTAGTCAAACTATCAATCCCCTTATCATTCATGACTCAACCTTCTATGTTATAACTCTGATAAAGTATCATTCTCCATCAAGTTTATCAGGCGTCTAGAAGTAGAGCCATGAAATACATACAATTAAGATAACTTGCCACCTCGAGCCACAATTATCGAACCTCTAGTAAGATTTCTCTGGACAGCACCAATGTTTACATAACCCTCATCAAGGTTCCCTACAGAAATCAAACTCAGGCGAACATCTGGAGCATGCTTGATATTATTGAGAACTAGTTTGGAACCATTTTTACTTTCAAACATACAGTGTCAATGCCAAATACTTTAACTTCATCATTATTTCCCATTTTCAACATTCCAAAATTACCTAGAGTATATGAAGAAAATAATTCCTTCTTTGGCGTAACATGTGAAGTAGCACCAGAATCCACAAACTAGCTAGACTCATCACGAACAATATTAATGATATTCTCACCTCAAGCAATAAGAAGATCCTCATTAGCAACAACGACAACATGATTTTTATTATCGTCTTCTTTCTTTTATCATCTCATATCTCTCTTATACTTGTAAAAATATTTCATGATATGCCCCTTTTTGTTGCAATAGTAACATGTAACATTCTTGAATTCAGACCTCTAGACTTGTTTCTACCCTTCTCTTCAGTAACTAAAACATCAGTGTAAAGATGAAGAAGATGAGGCCTGATATCTTCCTCCCATCTCTTCATTCAATACATCACTCTTAACATGTTCCATAGTTACAACACCACCGGAAGAAGAATTAGTCAAAGAATATGAAGAGTCTTCCAAGAATAAGGTAGAGTATTAAGAAGCCAAAGTCCCTGAATTTATTTATCGAACTTTACACCTATTCCGGAAAGCTGGTCAAGGACACCCTAAAAATTATTTATATGATTATAAATTAGATCTCTTCTTTATACCTGATATTCATCAATTGTTTAAGTAGGAACAACTTGTTATTGCCAGTCTTCGAAGCATAAAGTGTCTCGATTTTGTCCCAGAAACTTCTGACATGTGTCTTATCCACAATATGGTTTCTAACATTATCTTCAACCCATTGTCTTATATAGCCACAAACTTTTAAGTGCTCAAATTCTCAATCCTCGTCTATCGTGGATTGAGGTTTAGTAGACACAAACATAGGTAAATGCCTTTTCTTGACAAAGAGAAGATCTTTCATCTTGCCTTTCCAAGTATGATAATTACTACTATTCAAACACACCATCTTACTAATATTTTCCTCCATCGTTCAAATCAACAACCTACAACAACCAACACTCTGATACCACTTTGTTGGGAAAGACAAGGGCACAATCAAAATGCCCTACAAGGCAAGAATACCTAAGTGTAAACTTTCCCTTCTAATTTGAACCAAGAGGAGACAAGAAAACCAAGAAAACTAAATTAATATGGCAGTAAATAAATCACCACACAAATATGATAAGGCAAGAATAAAAGCAATCACACGAGACACTAAATTTACGTGGAAAACCCTTTGTTGTGAAGAGTAAAAAACCACGGGACCAAACTTCCACTATAATCACCAAGACTTACAATATTATCCTCCAAAATGACCACTAAATAAGTGTCAAACGATAAGCAACAACATAATAAAATAGCACCAAAACAGGAGAAATAAAAGGAGCATAAATACCAAAACCCAGCTGCTATTTGGGAATAAAAAACAGGAGATACATGCCACCAAATCCAACTCCGTCATTTCCTAATCAAAGATTGAGATGAGAGAAAAAAGTTGTCAGATGAGAGAAACAAGTTGTCCAAAAATCAACTCAATCGGACAAGAAACAAAGTAGAAATCACAATTTGAAGTTGACAGATGTGATTAAAATTTGGGCGAAAATATGCACTCTTTCTCTCTTTTGTGGCTGCTAAAACTCTCTTTTGTGATAATGAATAAGACCTAAAAAAGATCTATATATTTGCCTCGTAATAATGGGCCTATGGGAAAAAATGGGTTGATCCATATTGGGATTTATTTATTCACATAGGAAGGGAAAAAGCCCATAACCCAACAGCTTTAAGGGGTTAGTTGTGAACGTCTTTCAAAGATTCATCATGTTTCCCATCTTTTTGTTCACTACGGATTTGATCATGGGTCCATTATATTGCCATTATTGGGTAACAATTCTATTGCCTTCTCTTCTAGTCCGGCAATGTGGCTATGGTGGTTCTTTACGTTGGGTAACACATTTATGTCTAATAACAAGAGAAGATTCACAAAACTCTGGGTACCAATCATATGTGACCATTATTCAAATTTTCTACCATAATGATCAATTATAGTGACTTCTGAGGGAAGTGGCTTGGTAATGTTCCATTTTGATTAACAATCGAGCACAAAAATCCAAGTTTGTTTAAAAGTATACTCGTCTGCAAAAATGAGATTCCCTGACACACTGCAATTCGTCAAGGGGGTCCACCCCAACACAACATAGGAAGATTTGCAAATTTGACCCATAAGGGGATAACAGTGGGAAACTCAATACTAAAATTAAAATATAAGGTCCAAAGGCTTGAGAATGATTAGCTTATTATTAATGGTATAAGGACCTGCAAAAATATCTCTTGCATATTATTGATAAACTGAAATTTTATCATGTAATATCCTTCTTCATGTATGAATAAATCTGGTTCAGCTGCCTATGACCAATTGCTACCAATAAATCCCTAAATAACATTATATCTTGATTCTTCTCCAGTAATATTGACAATTAAGGGACACTTCTAATTCTCTTTTTCCTTTTCCCTTATCATGTAGGACCATAGGTTTACCATCAATAATTTGGTGTGGAGCGAAGTTTAAATTCAATCCATTTGAAGTGGTCGCTCTGTTTTGCCTCAATAGGTTTGTCCAAGGCACATTCTTCTCCACCTATTTAATCCCTTTGTTCTTTGATTAGTTCAATGTTTTTTTATGTTCATTTGGATTTTCACTCTTAGATTTGACCTATTGGGATTTGTCGTAGAAACCTCACTATCTTGTTGCTCAAAAGTCATGGGTGAACTTAGATCGATCTTGCATTTTAATCACAAAGGGGATATGAGATGCTAATTGATTTGAGGAAAAAAAAAATTATTAAATTAAAATACATACAAAATTTGGATTATATTAAATTAAAAATATATCAATCTCAAATAAATATTCTGAATTAATATAATTTGATTAATTATTTAAGTCCAAACATGTAACAATTTATTAAAGTTCAATTTTTATTGGGCTAGCCCATTGATTTGGGTTACAAATGATGAGACCTCTTTGATAAGCCCCATGATAATGTCATATTCTTGATGCTCAAATAAACGTCATGTGTCAAATGATGTGGCATGCTTATTTATGTGAAAGAGCAAATAGGACCATGCCACATGTCAAAATAAATGCCGCAGGCCTAGTGAAATCAAAAGCCCATAAAAGGTGGCACGTCAGTTAGATCTGATCGGTTCAAATGAAGTTCATATTCACCATGACTCTGTACTTCCTACAACTACAAATATGGGTTTCATAATTCAATAAAAGGACCAACAATCCTAACAAGAAGTAAGAGAGAGCTCATGGATCAAACACACCAAATTTCTCTACAAAGTTCAAGCATTCAAATCTAGAAAACCAAGATTCAAGGTCAAGACAACAAGATTCAAGCATAAGCACAAAAGTCGTTGAATTCAAGAAAAATTCAGGACTAAATCCCTTAAATCAACAAGTCACGTTCAAATTCAAGATCAGGCTAGAAGCCCTTTAATTTGTATTTAAAAAGGTGAATCAGAGGATTTATAGAGATTGTAACACTCACATAATGAAATTAATAAAATGATTATTGCAATATTTTTCTTTTTTTAATTATTTACTTATTTATTTTTTGGACTAGAATTTTATTGTCCAACAAATTTTATCACTCCCAGTAAAAAGATCTCTACCTCTCATCTAAAATTTTCCAACGTCAAAGTTCAAGATAACTAAAATGACTTCCAAGAAGGTTAATTCTCAATCGAAAGCCTCCAAGGTTGCTGATTCTAAATTCTCTATTGAAGCAAAAAACATCGTTGGTGCTACTTTTGGAAGCTTTGGAGTTGTCACAAGGAGCAAGGACAGCAAAGACATCAAGTGTCGTCCGCGCTAACTCTAATCTTTGGATATTCAACCTGAAAAAGAGAGTGGTTCCATTTAAGTGCTTTAGAAGAATAAAGCAACTTGGAAGAATCACTTAAGAAGACTCTTACTCTACTTGAGCACTCTAGTTGGAAATACTCTAGTGCAAAAAACAATGGTCATTCAACTAATGCATCATCACCACTTCTACTGCATAAGCTGGGCACTTCAAATATTAACTTATACGGCAATCCATGTTACTCTCCAATGTCTCCAGTGATTATGCAAACAATGTTAACTGATGCCTCATCCGTGGAGAAACAACTTGCAAACCTGACGAAAGTAGTTGAAGGGTTGACTAAGTATGTAAAAAATAAAGATGTTCAAATTGATAAGTTGGTGGATAGGATGGATGTATTAATAAATGAAGAGTCTAGATATGCACCAGTAAAAGCTCTATTAATTCACGAGATAGAACATCCTACAAAACAAACCCCACTAGATAAGAAGGTACATGTCTCTTCTAAGGAAATGATCCCGATTGACCAATTAAAGGAGTTCATTGAAGGGACGCACAAAGAACAGTATGATGTTGTCACTAAGTCTTCCCTTACATACGCCAAGCCCTACACTGTAAGGATTGATTGAATCAAAATTTTTACCGGCTATCAACCCGACAAAGGGAATCCAAAGCTATATTCCGCACACTTTGTTAACACATATAATAATGCTGGAACTTACGGTGACTATCTTGTGAATTAATTTGTTCATTCCTTGAAAGGAAATGACTTTCATTGGTACACAGATCTTGAGCATAATTTTATTGATAGATGGAAACAACCAAAGCATGAATTCCTAAATCGCTTCTATTTAACAAGGCATACATTAAGCATGGTAGATTTCATAAATACTCTTAAAAGAAAGGATGATCTAGTCACTGAATTTATCAATTAATGAAGAAATGCAAGCCTAAACCACAAAGATTGATTCAGTGAAACTTCTATAATAGATATATGTATCCAAGGAATGCACTGGATCTTCTCTATATCTTGCAAGGTATTAAGCCAAAATCCTTTAAAGAATTAGCTATATGCGCTCAAGATATAGAGTTGAGCATATGTTCTATTGGAAAGGGAGTAGTGCCTATCCAGGATTCTCAAAGGGTAAAGGATAAGCAGGAACCCAAAAAATAGAACAAGTTTGTCCCTAAAAATTAAAAAAATAAATCCATGAATGTCGATGTGTCTCCCATGAAGTTCACCTCAAAAAGTGAGTAAGAAGTAAAGCATAAAGACGAATTATCGAACGCGTCTGATTCAGAAGTTAACTTTGAAAGAGATGCAAGAAATAGAGTACCCTCTCCTTGATTCCTATTTTGCCGAGATTTTCAATGAACATCTAGATCATAAACTATTGAGCTTCCAGAGATGAAGTAGCTCGATAAAGCTTGAAGGACCAATGACCCAAACTATTTCAAGTATCATAGGCTTGTGGGTCACCCTCTGAAAAATATTTTTTCTTCAAGGACAAAATTATGCAATTAGCAAATGAGAAGAAGGTCGTATTCGATGATGAGAAGTCTAGTTCTAATCAAATACCTATCACTTTTGGATCACACAATCCAATCTAAATATGCTTTAAAGATCATAAAGAGGAACCATTAAAGCATAACAAACCTTCAATTGATGAAGGTGATGATGAAGGTTGGACTTTGGTAACTAGGTGTTGATGCAAGAAGATAAGTTTACAAAAAGAGTCAGCTGAGTATCCAACTAGAAGGAGGAAGGTAAAGAAATAGAGAAAATACAGGTTGTTTGAGCTTTTGAAGAAGATCAAGGTAATGGAGATTCACCACCAAAAACCATGACGTGTAGTTACTTTGGAAAAATTCTAACCAAGTTGGTTCTGTGCACTTCTCAAGTCAACCTTGAGGAATCTTGTTTTATGAAACACCCTGGGTTTTGATCCTTAGAAATTTCCTGAGATTTGAACTCTCTGGACATCATACGACTTAGGATTACTAGTCGCATGATGTGGGTATAACCTAGGGGGTCCAAGTAGTATGTTAAACAGTATGTCTTGCTCATTTACTATACTAGGTATGACATGACTCCACACAAGTCGTATGGAGATGGTACAAGTTGTAAGATTCAACTCGTATGGTGGACAATATCAACCTCTTTTGATTCTGTCTTGGTTACAGCTTATGGGTACTACTCGTATATTATGGGTATGATTTGTGAAAGGTGAGTAGTATGGTGGATAGTGTGTGATGAACACCATTCTGCCTAGGGTACGGCAATGGGTACCACTCATAAGTTATGTATAAAAGTCAAGGGGGGATGCGTACCCTCCTGCACATACTTTTCATCTAATAAGCTGAAGGTATTCTGGATATTTCCCCTCTTTCCCAACGTAAAAACCCACATCTTATAACTTCTTTAGGGAATCATTGTCTATAAAAAACATATCAAATAGACTCTGAAATCCTCCCAAATCCTCAAGGTCAAGAACACTTAAGGTTTTCATCAAGAATGTAAATTAGGGCTTTCAAGGGCGATTTCTCTCCATTTTCTTTGGTATCTAAGGCATGTTAGACCTCCCTAATTGTTATTTCAAACTAAAAGCATGTTTTGATTAATGGTTTTCATGGAATAATAGTGATATGGTTTTTGGTTTTGAATTATATGTTTAGGTTTTGGTTATTAATGGTTGATTTATGTTTTCCCATGTATTTACTTATGATTTTCATATTATAATGGTGGTTTGAACTTGTGGTTGCATGGTATTGGTTAATTGGCACTTGGTTTTGGTTTTGGAAACTACATACCTCAACATGTTTGTTAAAATACCTATAAGAATGCTTTTATTACATAGTTAGGCTTTCATTAAAAGCTTTGTATGGTATAATATGGTAATGGAACCTGAATTAGTTAGATGGTTTTAATGGCTAAATGGTAAGGCCTTGGTGGTTGTGTATTTGACTTCAGACCTTGTGGGGTACACGAAAATCCCCTAGGTGAATCTAATAATAGAACTTAAGGTACACGGGAATCCCTTAAGTGATTGGCTAAGGACATTCCTTGCAATCTATAGTTGATACGATGGTACCACTACTTATAGCCATGGTTAATAATATATGGAATTGGTGGTTTGGTTATGTGATAATTATTTTAATATATCAATAATGGCAGGTAGTGATAGCTAATCATGAAGGAGTGAGTCCAATGGACAGATACTAGAAACTCATATTTGCCGACATGAGGATTAGTCATGACGGCCATATACTTGTGGGGTACACGACAATACCCTAAGTTATACTTGTATATATTTATCATGGAGGTAAAGGTACACGGGAATCCCCTGGCCCTATAATATCTTCGATTTGTGTGTCTATACATACTGAGCTTTTTCAGGGGATAACGCTAGACCCATATAACCTACAGGTGGTCCTAGGATAGTTAAGCAAGACATACCCAGGTTAATGGTTTTAAAGACATGCTAAACACGATTCCCTTTCCCATCATGGATTATATATGTATATGTTTAGATGTGCTTGCATATGAGTTATTTACATGGTTTCAAATATTGGTATTATTTTATCCTTATCCTGAGTGCATGCTAGAGTACAACTGTTAACCCGTCTTCGAGCGCTGTATTCCCACGCAATGTAAGAACCAGCCATACTACTCCTCCTGCTCAATGATTGGATTTGGGGACATCTTGTGTTTGATTGAAATAGTGAGTTTCCATACTTTAGAAGGCTCCATTTAATGTTATGGATTTATCTACATACTTTTTTCATGTCATACACTTTAGTTTTGGCTATGGTCGGGGGCATGTCCTGACCGGATATTATTTTACTTTTGGATAGAGGCTTTGTGGAACTACTTTGGTTTGGTATGAGTGATGATGGTATTGGTGTCAGCCTTGGTATTTATATTTGTATTGGGGCTGACACCATTTGACTGTATTTGATTTGTGATTGTTCCATTTATTTATGCTATATTTATTTAGAATTTTATCAAATTAAAGGTGTAGGGTGGTTACGATTGGGTAATAAAGGTGGTCTCCAGTCCAAATTGGGCTTGAGGCACCTGATACTACTAAGCTCGGGTTTGGGTTGTGTCAGATTAGTATCATATCACTAGGTTCATTGTCACTTAGGAGTTGACAAAGCTGTGTCAAGTAGAGTTTTTTTAAAGTATGTGTAGCGTATCATACTTTTAAGGGAGAGGCTACGAGGAATTTAGGATTGATTCTCTTTCTTGTGGTCTATTCAAGATATGGAGTCTAAGTCCTGAATTCTTCTCTATTTCCTATTTGTTTGCTTTTCAGCTCATTCCTTAATGATCTGAAGTTCAGAAAAACTCCTCTGTCACAACTAGGGAAAATATGGATGGGGAACAACCTACTCATGGGATCCATACTCGGTTTATGTGTTTAATTCTAGATTGTTTTGGAGTTCCACTGATTCTCTTTAGTCTTTTTGAGTCTCCTCATGTTGAAGTATCGAATGCTAAGTTTTGTTAGTCCATTGACATGTTGGCACAATTTGTAGCTACACAATATGAGCGTGGTGTTCCTATTACTCCATTTTTAGAGGCCATAAAGGTTGTCCAGTTCATGAGATTGAACCCTTTGACCTTTAATGGTGTTAGGATTGAGGAGGATTCTTAAGTTTTTCTAGATAAGATAGAAAATATCTTTTATGTTATGCATACCACAAATATGGAGGGTGTGGAGTTTGCAGCCTATCAGCTGAAGGATGTAGCATACCAATGGGAATGGGATTAGATAAAAGGTAACATTGATGATTCATCTCAACGTTAGGATTTTTCTAATGCATTTCTAGACCACTTCTTTCCTCAGAAGTTTAGGGAAGCATTAATCAGAAGAGTTTATTAATCTGAAGTAGGGTAAGATATCAGTCAAGGAGTAAGCCTTAAAGTTTCACCAGTTATTATGGTATGCTCCGGAATTAGTTTCTAGTATGAGGGCCCAAATAAGAAAGTTTGTTTTTGGATTGTCTCATGAGTTTATCCTGGAAAGTAAGTCTGCCTTGTTAATCAAGGAAATGGATATCTCTAGGCTGGTGGTATACATACAGTAAGTAGGGGAAGATAAGAAAAAGCAGGCCAAAATAGGGGGAGGGTAGGAAAGAAGTTTAGGTTTTCTATACAGGGTGGTGCCCAATAGTAGAGTGGCAGTGATGGTAGTAAGTGGATCAATAAGAAGTGGGGCAATTTAGGGTCTTATTCTATGGCTAGTGCTCCCTTTCCAAAGTTGTTGGATGATCGGTGGTTCTGTGATGGCAACCACTTTAGGGATCAGGGTGCCTAATATCATTCTTGTAGGGCTCAGTCAGCTCCATCATATCATCTTTGTAGGTTTTGTAGTCATTTTCATTGGGGTTTTTGTGATGAGGGAAGAGACAGGTGTTGTAACTATTGCCAACCTATCCATATGCTTAGAAACTATCTCGTAGGTAAGGTTTTCTTTTTTCAAATAAGGTTCTAGCTGTATCTTCTTCTGCTTCAACACCAAAGGGTGCACCATTTGGATCCTACACTAGTCAGAACTATCTTTATGCTCTTGCTACTAGCTAGGAGTCTGAGTCATCGCCTGATGTTGTGACTAGTATGATGTAACTTTTCTATCGTGATGTGTATTATTTACTTAATCTGAGGTCTACACTCTCTTATGAGACCCTCTTTGTAGTTGTGTATTTTGGTTTTGGTATAGAGTGTGTTTTAGCCCCTTTTTCTTTATCTACCATGGTAGGTAACTCAGTGATTTCTAAAAGAGTTTGTAGGGTCTGTGTGGTATTTTTTGGTAGTAAAGAGACATTAGTGGATTTATTTGAGTTAGATATAGTTGAATTTGATGTCATTTTGGAGATGTATTGGTTGTACTCATGCTAGGCATCTCTAGACTGTTAGACCAAGCCTATTATTGAGTGGAGATATGGTTCCCTCTCTCCTAAGGATAGGTTTATATCATATCTTAGAGCTCAAAGATTAATCTCCAAAGGGTGTCTCTATTATCTAGTCTGGGTTAAAGATTCTATCTCGAAGGGTCCTTCTTTGCATTTTGTCTCTGTGGTAAATGAATTTCCGAAGGTCTTCCCTGATGACTTTCCTGGTGTTCCTCCGTACTTGGAGATTGAGTTTGGGATTGAACACTTTACCAATTTTTATTCCTCCGTATAAAATGGCTCCGACTGAGTTGAAAGAGCTTAAGAAGTAATTAAAAGATCTTTTAGATAAGGGTTTCATCCATCCTAGTGTATCCCCGTGGTATGCACCACTAATATTCATGCATAAGAAGGATGGTTCCCTTCGAATATGTATCAATTATCGATAGTTGGATAAGGTGACGGTAAGGAATAAGTATCCTCTTCCATGGATAGATGATTTGTTTGATCAATTGAAGAGTGGTAAGTTTTTCTCCAAAATTGATTTTCTTTCTGGGTATCATAAGTCAAAGATTAGGGATGTGGATATTCATAAGATAGATTTTCGTACTCGGTATGGACACTTTCAGTTTTTGATTATGTCTTTTAGGTATACCAATGCCCCGACGACTTTTATGGATTTGATGAATAGAGTGTTCCATCAGTTACTAGACTTATTTTTCATTGTGTTCATAAATGATAATTTGGTATACTCTAAGAGTGAGGTGGATCATGCCAATCACCTCTGTGTGGTGTTGCAGACCTTGAAGGGGTAGTAGTTGTATGCCAAGTTTTCAAAATGTAAATTCTGGTTGAACGCTGTCATTTTTTAGGTCATATTATTTCTAGTGATGGGATCATAGTAGATCCGTAAAAGTTTGTAATGGTTAAGAAGTGGCCTTGACCCATGATGCTAACCGATATGTAGAGCTTCTTGGGCTTAGCGGGTTATTATAGGAGGTTTGTGGAGAGCTTTTCTTCAATAGTTACCCTATTGAGTAAGTTGACTCAGAATTAGGTTAAGTTCTTGTGGTTTGATACTTGTGAGGGTCATTCGAGAAGCTAAAGGGTAAGCTAAATTCGACTCTGGTTTTGAATTTTCCTGAAGGTATAGGTGGGTTTGTGGTCTGTTGTAATGCTTCTCGTGTTAGGCTTGGTTGTGTTCTGATGTAGCATAGCAAGGTGGTAGCTTTTGCCTCTAGACAGTTGAAGGTGCATGGGAGGAATTATTTAACTTATGATTAGGAATTTTTAGCTGTGGTGTTCGTGTTGAAAATTTGACATTACTATTTGTATGGAGTGCATGTGGACCTCTTTTCAAATCATGAAATCCTACAGTATATGTTTACTCAAAAGAGCTTAACCTTAGGCAAAGTAAATGGCTTGAGCATCTCAAGGATTATGACATGAGTCTTCACTACCATCCAAGTAAAGCTAATGTGGTTGTTGATGCTCTTAGCAGGTTATCCATGGAGAGTCTATCTCATGTGGATAACAAAAAGCGAGAGTTGGTGAAATATATTCACCGTTAAGCTAACCTTGGAGTTTGCCTCTTGGACTCTAAGAATGGTAGTGTGTTCGTTCAGAAGGTGGCGCAGTCGTCTCTTGGTACTGAGGCCAAGGAGAAACAAATGTTAGATCTTTTCTTGATGAGGATCAAGGGTGATGTTGGTTGGCAAAAGGTGATGGTCTTTGAGATTAGTGGTGATGGTACCTTGTAGTACAAAGGGAGATTATGTATTCCTAATGTCGCTTGTTTGTAAGAGAGAATCTTGGCTGAGGTGCATTTGTCGTGCTATGTCGTTGATCCCGGTTCGAAGAAAATTATCATGACCTCAAGGAGATGTATTAGTGGAATAATATAAAGAGGTGTGTGTCTAATATTATGGCCAAGTGTATGGTGTGTTAACAAGTGAAAGTTGAGAACATGAGGCTCGGGGGATTGTATCAAGAAATTGAGTTGTTAAAGTGGAGGTGGGATGTGATCCACATAGATTTCATTACCAGTCTTCCTTGTTCTCAAATTTAATTTGATTTGGTTTGGGTTATCATGTATAGGATAACGAAGTTGGCTCACTTTTTGCCAGTGAGAACTAACTTATTGGTGGAGGATTATGGAAGGTTGTATCTCCATAAGATTGTGAAGTTACATGGGGTACCAATTACAATTATCTCAAATCGTGGTACGTAGTTTACATCTCAATTTTGGCAGTCATTTCTGAAAGGGATGGGGACTAAGGTTATCCTAAGTACTTCTTTCCACCCACAATTGGATGGATAGGAAAAAAGGATTATTTCGACGTTGGAAGACTTGCTTCTTTCTTATGTGATTGACTATGGTGGTAGTTTGATTGATCATTTACCTCTTGTGGAGGTTTTCTATAACAATATCTACCACTTTAGAATTAGGATAGCTCTGTTTTAGGCCTTGTATGGTAGGAGGTATAGATCTCCTGTTAGGTGGTTCGAGGTCGGTGAGGTAGAGTTGTTTGGTCTGGATTTGGTTCACCCAGTCATGAAGAAGGTGAAGGTGATTCGAGATAGACTTAAGACTGCCAATAGTCACAAAAAGTCCTACGCGGATGTGAGGAAAAGAGAGTTAGAGTTTAAGGTGTTCTTTAAGGTATATCCTATGAAGGGAGTGATGCAGTTTTTTAAGAAGGGGAAGCTCAGTCCCCGGTATGTTGGTCCATACTTAGTTTTGAGAAGGGTTGGAAATATTGTGCATGAGTTAGAGTTGACTTCTAGTTTGAGCTCCATTAATCCAGTAGTCCATGTTTCTATGTTGTGGAAGTGTATGGGTGATCCATCTCAAATTGTCCCTATCAAGTATTGGTATTTCTGATTATTTATATTATGAAGAGGTCCCGATTGATACCTTGGATCGGCAGGTTCGTCGGTTGTGGACCAAGGATGTAGCCTCAGTAAGGTTCTATGGAGGAACCACAAGGTTGAAGAGACTACTCAGGAAGTAGAAGTGGAAACGAAGTTAAAGTATTCATTCCTATTTTCTGCTCCAGAAATTCATGCGAAAAGTATGTGTTACTCATCCTACTTTTGTTTTCTAACGTAGTTAATGGAAAGCTTGATTTTCTTGTATCTTTCTTTTCTAACTTAGTTAAAGATCGAAGTAGGGATATTGGGATAAATCATCCTTGTACTGCCTTGTTCCATCATTCGAGGACGAATGATCCAAGTGGGGGAGAATTGAAACACCCTGGGTTTTGATCCTTATAAATTTCCTGAGTTTTAAACTCTCTGGACATGATATGAATTAGTCTTACTAGTCGTATGATGTGGATACAACCTAAGTGGAGGCAAGTCATATGTTAAACAGTGGTACTTGATCATGTACTATCCTAGGTACGACTACACTCCATACGAGTCGTATGGAGATTGTACGGGTGGTAAGATTCAACTCGTATGATGGACAATGGAAACCACTTTTGATTCTATCTTGGTTACAATTTATGGGTACTACTCATATGATATGGGTACGATTTTGGAAAGAAGAGTCATATTGTGAACAGTATGTGATATCCACCATTCTGTCTAGGGTGTAATGGATGGGTACCATATGTAAGTTGTGCATATGAGTTAAGGGGGAGTCGTACCGTCCTTCGCATATTTTTCACCTTTTAAGCTAGGGGTATTTTGGATATTTTCCCTCTTTCCCAACTTAAAACCCACATCTTATAACGTCCTCAGGGCATCATTAGCTATCCAATACCGATCAAATAGACTCTCAAACACTCCTAAATCATCAAGGTCAAGAACACTTACGATTTTTATCAAGCACATCAACTGGGGCTTTCAAGGGCAATTTCTCTCCATCTTCATTCCATCGAGTCCTGCGGATATTCGTACCCAAAAAATATAATTGTGTGCCTAGAGCCAAGTCATGTTACCTCGATAATCTCAGTCAAGCTATGATCTATAGAACTCAGTCAGTCATGTAAATCAGGAAACCTCCGAAATCTCATGATCTCATCAAAATAGCAGATAGTAGTGCTATTCCGTAAGTCAATAGAAGTCAGTTACTCAGTCCTTATACAGTCAGTTAAATCATGTTCAGTCTCTTTGGATAGTAGTAGAAGTTAGAACCGAATGAACCCAAGGATGGGAACTCAGCTACCAGTTTAAGGTGTGATTCTTAGAAGTCATCCTTGTGTTCCAGAACTATGTAGCCAGCGTAGGTTGATACATCTTAACCTGTCAGACTAGGGTTGATGAGGTGGCTTAACCTATCAGTTTAAGGTTCCCACCATTCTCATTTGAGTACCTGCCAGTTCAGGGTCAGTCACAACTGTCCTTACCAGTGGCGCGGTATTAACACTCCTCCAGTCAGGGCAGAGATTGGACCCCAACTTAGCTATATGCATTATTGGGGCATGTCGGTGAATCAACTACCTCCCGCATCTTTAGGCTCAGTCTAAATAAAATAACCCAGATAGTTTTTCATATATCAGTATACCAGGACTGCCAGACACAGTCAAATTCAATTATAGTACAGAACTCAGATAGTTCCATCAGACTCAGAACTGTCAAACACAGTCACCCATGCTGACAAAACCATAGTTCCAGTTATGTCAGAAATCAGTAAATCATGTATTATTGTACAGATCCACTATTATGCATTTACGTTTCCAGTTATTATGTATGTATTTTTGCACTCTCACGTTCATATTAGTCGGTCAGTTAGAATTGCTCATGCATGTAAACTCTTTTTATTTAGGCTACCTCACTCGTATACTCAGTACTCCAGTTGTACTGACGCATTTGCGCTATGGTGCTTTCTCTTTATTTTACACCATATGTTCAGAGACACGAGTTCCAGTCCAGCAGTAGCAGTCGCATTTCAGTATACAGAGCTGCAGTGAGTCCTCTTCATTCGAGGACGATATGATTCGATTCATTTATTATTTCAGTTAGTTTTCAGTTTACTGATTTTGTTGGAGACATGTTCCTTTAATTCTTTATTTAGTCAGTACTTCGAGGCTTTTAGATACAGTTCAGATTTAGTTCAGTTTTGATTCAGACTTCAGTTATCTTTGGTATTTTTCACCCATATGGATGTTATAATTATTTCTGTTGAACCTTATGGTCTATTGTTTATGTTTTTCGCATATTACATGTATGTTATATAATGTACAGGTACAAATATCAGTCATGGATTAGCTTGTGGTCTCTCGGGGTCATGAGCACCGTGTAGCGTTTCGATTCAGAAAAATCGAGGTGTTACAGTTTAATTGTATATAGTATGAGGGAATGAGACTTGAAAGCATAAGAAAATATGGAAACAAGAAAGTTACCTACTTTCTAGAGCTAGGTGCTTAACCTACTAGGGTGAACATGCTACACTTTTAGACTTTATGCATGGTTAAATTATTTATTTTTTTGTTTACCTTCTTAAGCTACTTGCCTATTTATAATATATAAAAGGAAAGGGATAAAGGAAGAAAAAATTGGACAATTACCTGTGTCACCTACTTAAGAAATACTAGGCCAAATGCTTGAAATATTATCACATAGATGGATCACCTACATTGAATTTTCTATGACCAAATTTATCTTAAATGGAGAAGTGTGATGGGACAAGTGACACGCCCTGAAATCAGGCCATGTTGTATGGGAACCTCAACCCAACATGATCTAAAGGTTGCCCCAATAACCCATCATAATCATCACATCAATCACAAGGGTTGGCTGAATCCCGACCATATAATAAGATAGCGGAAACAATACTAGAAGTCGAGATTTAACAAGGTCTAACCATTTCATTGATATCAACACAATAGCCAATATACCCAAGCTTACAGTCATCCATAATACCTCTATATAGACTGAATTTTACAAATGTATATGTCGGGACAAGCCCTTGAAAATAGCCAAGACAATTAAACGAAAAACCAAGTCTAAAGATAGGAGTCCAAGAATCAATTTGTTCCGAAATAAGGAAGCTCACCACTGCGAAGTCATTGGAAGAACCGCTTCGTTCACCTAATCATTGCACAGGAAGAGAAGATGATGCTCCGACCCCTATTTCGCATGGGGACATATCATCCGTAGATGGTTAGCGGTTGAAATGCTAGCATGTAAGTCAAGGATAACGATAAAGTAGCATCATTATTAAACAACACGCCAATATATCATATTTAATCATATTCAGACACTTTATCCTTACATAAAGGTATATCATATGCTAACCAAGAAATGAAGATTTAACAACATTCTTGAACATTCATTAATTATTCATGAAATGGGGGACTCTGACCTCCCACACTTATATTGGATAAATCTATTTAGGCATAGGACTTTAACCATAATCACATACCGTTAGAAACAAGGTTTTAACCATGCTCACACATTCATTAGCTAAGGACTTTAACCGCATACAGAAAAACTCAAACAAAGGACTCTAACCATACATACATTCATCAAGGCAAGGGACTCCAACCTCATGCCCATTCATTATACAAGGGACTCTAACCTCATGTCAAGGGACTCTAACCACAAGCCATTTCATTCGTCCAGGAACATTAACCTCAAGAGATCTCTTTATGCAAGGTACTTTCACTTAGAGCAATATCATTGGGCGAGGGACTTCAACCTCAAGCCATTTCATAAGGCAAGGGACTTTCATCACAACTATAATTAGTTGATATTAGGATTTTTAACCTTTTCCCATGTATCAATGTTCATACTATACAACACTTAAGGTCTTTAACAATTTAACCAATTTAATACAATACATGACCCCATGGTCCTTATGGCAGCCTTCATTGCTCAACCATTTCAATAGGCCACTGCCTTATTTTAACTCATCGTACAATTCAATTTATGGTCATTAACAACCTCATAAATTATGCACATTTAATAAGCAATCTTATACTACATTCATACCACACTGTAGTTCAACACACAATTCAAGTTCTTCTCCATATTGAGGGACTTCAATCCCTTATTAGTAATTAACTCACCAAGGTAATGATTTAACAATACATGGATCACAATACCTTTACAACATCTTTTATCAATAATTCATATATATTGTTCCATTTCCCTAGTTCAACACATCACCACATGTGACTAAACAATTCAATTAGAAATTTTCACAAATACCTTATGTGTATAACTTTAACAAGGCTATTTTTAGGGATGGAAATCATAAAGATTACGGTTACTCGTGACCCTCATGTTAAGCCACATACAACAAACACCCACATATACAGATCTTTAATAATAACATCTATAAACACAAGTCTAAGAAAGGTTCAACATTATTCATCATTAGCCAACAAAACCCTTTTTATTTTTATTTTGAAATCACCATGTAAACTTACGAATCCAAGTGAAAAATAAATGGGTTTAGAGTTATTTAACAAGGGGAAGAGTTACATGCCTTGGAAAACTTGATTCACCACGAAATTTGACTTCACTTTGCCTCTTCGTAGATCACCCTTGAAACCATTGCCTCCAATTCTTCAAAAATGAGTTTGAGAGAGAGTGTTTATGGTGTTTGATCAATAAAAATGGATGTTTAGGAGGATACATACACTTATATAGTGAGAGGGATTAGGTTTTAAGGCATCGAAAATGACCACAAAGCCCTTAGTTAAAATTTAGAAATTGGACACGTCCAGGGGTATGACTCATCATACGACTCACTAATGGAACCGTACCCGAGGGTATGAGTAATACCCTGACTCGTACCCTAGGCTTCTCCTAGGTCACACATACTATTAATGGTATGGCCATACACCCTTGAGTCATATAAAAAGGATATGAATCACCCCTAACTCATATACTTCACTTGTAACAAAAATGTCCACTCTAAGATAAGAACTCCCTCCATACGACTAGCCTAGGTAAAACTCATATACTTATGGTATGATTGAGGAGGGGGTCACTCGTACCTACGATAGTGATTAACCCTTACTACACTACCTAGGATATGAGAGGGGAGGAAGAATACGAATTGTATCCAAGGGGTATGACTCGTGCCCCTAGTTGTACCCACCCTAGTGACATCAAATAGATAACTTTTCAATGGTTCAAAGTCTATATGTTTCAATTCTCCCCCACTTTGATCATTCATTGGTGAATGATAGGCAGGAAAAGCAATAAACACAAGTTAACACTTAACACATATCAAAACAACCTTCAAAAAAGTTCGAACAAGTATCTAATAATGATATGACACACATCATGCTCATTATCAATCAATCATTCACTTCATCAGTTTTGGGACTTAAAACTATTATTGATAAAAGAAACTTGTTCATTTCAAAGGTTGAGGACTTAATCCACTTACTTATCAATACTTACTAATTTCACAACTTAGGGACTTCAGCCCATCAACTTATCAAGGATACTTTCTCAATTCGAGGATTAGGGACTCGAACCTATCATTTACAAAAGACATGAATCAACTTAAGATACTAGGGGCTTAAACCTATCAAAACAAAACAAACATAATTTCAAAACATTAGGGACTTGAACCCATGGTCTAACACGATACAAATTAATTTAACACATTGGGGACTTTAACCCATTATCTATCAAGACCTAAAACAAAGCAAGAAGATCAACACATACCTTCATCCCAAGTTTTTAGAATACGAAACAAATACGGGTACTTTGACTTTGTGTGCTCTTTCACTTCGCACGTAGCTACCTCGGACTTTTGATTTCTCCATAAAACCTTCACCGAAGACACCTCTTTTATTTGCAATCGGCAAACTGTTCGATCGAAAATCCTTATTGGGATCCCCTCATAGGACAAAGAGTCTGTGATATCTACCTCACTCAAGGGAATAACCAATGATAGATCACCTACACATATTTAAAACATAGAGACATGGGAAACTGGGTGAATGAAGTTCATACTAGAAGGCAACTCCAACTCATAGTAAACATTGCCAACCCTCTTCACAACCAAGTAGGGACAACCATATCGGGGACTAAGTTTTCCCTTTCTTCCAAATTGCATTACTCCCATCATGGGAGACACCTTCAAGGATACCAATCACCTATACTAAACTCTATGTCCCTACGCCTCATATCTATATAGGACTGTTGGTGACTATGAATGATTCTTAACCTATCAAGAATCACTGTAACCTTCCCTAAGTCTTAGTAAACTAAATTGGGGCCAAGCAACTTACCATCACCAACTTTGTAACACCCAATAGAGGATCGACATCTCCTACCATACAATGCCTCAAAATGAGGTATGCCAATACTAGAGTGGTAACTATTAATATAGGCGAACTCAATCAAAGGCAAGTGGCTATATAAACTACAACCATAATCAATAACAAAAGTACACAATATATCATGTAATATTTGTATGGTCCTTTTTGCTTTCCCATTTATTTGCGGGTGGAAAGTGGTACTAAGTCATAATCTAGTACCTAAACCTTTTTTGAATGACTTCAAAAAGTAGGATGAAAATAAAGGAACACGATCCGACATAATAGAAACCAAAGCACTGTGTAACTTCATGATCTCCGCAAGATACAACATAGCTTAATCTATTTTCGAGTAATTTTTCCTCACAGATAAAAAGTAAGCGTTCTTGGTCATTCTATCAATAATGACCCAAATATAATCACATTGATTCTTAGATCTAGGAAGAAAGGTAAAAAAATCCATATTAATTGCCTCCCACTTCCATTTGGGAAACACAATTTCTTGGTACAACCCATCGGGCCTCATGTGCTCAACTTTCACTGAATGACACAAAAACGCTTGGCCATATAGCTAGCCACATCATGTTTCCGATTGCTTCACCAATAGAACTCTCTAAGGTCATGATACATATTGGTGGAATTTGGATGAATGGTATAACAAGATCCATGGGCCTCGGTCATGACCCTTTTCCTCAATCCATGAACGTCAGGAACACATAGCCTACCTTGGTATCTCAAGATACCATTACCACCAATCATAAATTCTTGAACTTTGTGTTTTTCCACATTACTCTGGATCTTTATCAAGTCAATGCCCAATGCTTGATTTTTCTTTATCGAAACATCAAGAGACGACTGAGATACCAAGAGTAAAAATACACTACCATCATCAGAGTCCACAAGTTGAACTCCAAGATTAGCCAAATGGTGTATGTCCTTCCCTAATT
Source organism: Capsicum pubescens (assembly GCA_030864215.1). Lineage (NCBI taxonomy): Eukaryota > Viridiplantae > Streptophyta > Magnoliopsida > Solanales > Solanaceae > Capsicum > Capsicum pubescens. Next base: position 211,212,252 of record CM061538.1, on the reverse strand, counting down.
TCCATGAATCCTTATTTACATGGGCCAAACTCCCCATGGACAATCTACTAAGAGCATCGACGACTAGATTTGCCTTATCGGGATGGTAAAAAGACTCATATCATAGTCTTTCAACAAATCAAGCCACCTACTTTGAAGGAGATTTTATTCCATTTGGGAAAACACATATTGTAGACTCTTATGATCGGAAAAGATATCGACATGAACCCCATAAAAGTAATGCCGCCAAATCTTTAATACAAAAACCACGGCTAACAACTCTAGGTCATGAGTAGGGTAGTTCTTCTCATGAACTTTCAATTACCTAGAAGCATACGCCACCACCCTACCATGTTGGATCAACACGTAACTGAGACCGACACGAGAAGCATCACAATATACCACGAAACTATCACTACCCTCCAACAAGGTCAAAACTAATATCGAAGTCAACTTATCTTTCAACTTCTCAGAACTATCCTTACATGCATTGGACAATAAGAACTTGACCTTTTTGGGGTCAACTTGGTCAATGGGCAGCTATAGTAGAGAAACTCTCCACGAATTTTCTATAGTAACCGGCTAGACCTAAGAAACTTTAAATATCGGTTGGAGTCATAGGTCTAGGCCATTCTTAATCGCCGCAACTTTTGGGGGATCTACCATGATCCCTTCACTAGATATGAAATGACCAATAAAAGCTACGACTTTCAACTAAAACTCACACTTGGAGAACTTGGAATACAAATGATGATCCTTCAAAGTTTCCAACATGGTACAGAAGTGATATACATGATACACCTTACTCTTAGAATAGACTAAGATATCATCAATAAATACAATGACAAACATATCCAAGAATGGACAGAAGGCCCTATTCATCAAGTCCATAAATGTCGTCAGGGCATTGGTCAAAGACATAACAAGAAACTAATAGTGACCATACTGGGTTTTATAAGCTGTCTTAGGGATATTTGCATCCCTAATCTTAGGATAATGATAACCAAATCTATGATAAATCTTAGAGAAACACTTCGCACCATGAAGTTGATCAAATAAATCATTAATCCTAGGAAGAGGGTATTTATTATTTATGGTCACTTTATTCAACTGACGATAATCAATGCACATATGGAAGAAACAATCCTCCTTATTGACGAATAGCGTAAGAGCACCCTATGGAGACACACTAGGGTGGATAAAACCTTTATCTAAGAGGTCTTTAAATTTTTTCTTAAGTTCTTTTAGCTCATTCAGAGCCATTTGATAAGCAGGGATAGAAATCATAAGAGTGTCCAAAATAATATCAATCCCAAAATCAATTCCCTATTAGGAGAACACTGAGAAGATCATCAGGAAACACCTCAAGAAACTCATTAACCATGAGAATAGATTTTAGAGAAGGCTTTTCTTACCTAGAATCTTTAACTTGGGGCAAATGATACAAACACCCCTTTGAAATTAACTTTTGGGCCTTTAGATAAGAAACAAACCTTTCTTTAGTCACTAGGGAACCACCTTCACATACAATGATCAACTCATTAGGGAATTTAAACATAACTCGATGGGTTCGAAAATCTAAGGAAGTATAGAAAGAGTGAAACCAATCCATCCCCAGAATGATATCAAAATCAACCATGTTAAACTATATCAAGTTTACAAGAGTACCTTTACCACCAACTCATATCACACACCCCTTATAAATCCTTCTAATAATCATAGGGTCTCCGACTAGGGTAGAAATAGAAAAAGAAACTGATAGACTCTCAAGACCATGATCAAGATGCGCAACCACATACAGGGTAACATAAGAAAGATTATACTGGGGATCAAGCAAAAAATACACAACACAGAAGAAAAGTTTCAACATACCCATGACAACTTAAGGAGATGCCTCAGAGTCCTGTCGAGTAGCAAGTGTATATAAATAATTCTAGCCAGTACCGATGCCAGAAATAGAAGAAAAGAAATACATAGCACCCTACGGAGTAGAAGTAAATGGAGTAGTAATAGGGGCTCTGTTGGCATAAGAAGCTGCTAGGGAGGGGCACTTACACTGCATGTGCCCAATTTGACAACAATGAAAACATTTGTTTCACTTATTTTCCCACTGACCACGATAACACTGACTATAAAATTTACAAGGAGGGCGGGGTGGAGCTAACTAGGAACCATTAGCCTAGAATTGGGAACCCTATGCCAGGGACCTACCACCAAATAAAGACTGACGATCGCTTGAAAACTTTGGGTAAGGAGAGGGAACATTAGCCGAGGAGAAAGAAATTGAACTCCCCTACTTCTTTTGTGTCCACTTTTCACCATCACCACCACTATGCTCAGAAGGCCTAAATTTATTTCCTTCCCTCTTACTAAGCACAACTTTCTTTTTTTTTTCTTCTTTCACTTGTTGCAAATACACAATAAACCTAGAAATATCCATGTTTTCAATCAACAAAGTTGCTTTTCTCTCAAAGACTAACTCTTGGGACAATCCCAAGAAAAACTTATGCATTCTATCCCTTATGCTTGAAACCATCTCGGGAGCATACCTTTATAATTGATGGAATTTTGAGGCATACTCTTGAACGAACATCCTCTTTTTTTAAGTTCACAAACTCTTCCACTTTTGCTTCCCTTAACTCTTGAGGAAATAAATGGTCAAAGAAAGTTTCAAAGAAATCCTCCCATATGAAGGGATTAACATCAAAACATATAGTCAAATCTCACCCTTCATACCATTGGTACGCTACATATTTCAATTCGTAGGAAGCAAACTCAACATCCTCAATCTCTAAAGCATGCATGATTTGAAAGATCTTCTTTATTTCATCAATAAAGACTATAGGATTTTCCTCAACCTTTGTATCGGAAAACATAGGAGGCATCAACCTAAAAAATTAGCCTATTCTTGTGGCCTCAAACGAAATGATAGCTAGAGAATCATACTCCGATTAAGAGGTTACTAATTGGGTCAAGAGGTTGATACAACAATGAAACTCGTCATTAGTAGAATATCTTTGAGGTTATAGAATAGGAGGGTCACTCTTATAGTTGAGTTTGGTGGGGACAAGTGAAAAATCACAAAATTGGTCTAATGTCGCAGCCTTAGCTCAGGTCTGAACACTAGAATTTGGACGAGCTTTATCCATAGAGCCCTCAAAAGGGATTGCCTAAGTCTAGATATCCTTGGAGGCATGATCTAAAAGATTGAAAATAGAAATCACATAAATCCAAGACCTTAGACTCTATAGCTTGAGATTGAAACGCAAGAAAGAAAAACATTTCCTATAGTGTTTCATAGCTCTTTTTTATAAGTGTGGCGTGCTTTACACCCATAAAAGGGACTCTACTTGACATGGTATTCTGGACACCTATCTGACCATGACTTAGGCTCTGGTACCAACTTGACACACCCCAAAATTGGGCCATGTCTTATGGGCACCTCAAGCCCACATAAACCACAAGTTGCCCCGATAACCCATCATAATAATCACATCAATCACAAGGGTTGGGTAAATCTCAACCATATAATAAGATAGAAGAAACAATACTTAAAGTCGAAACTTAATAAGGTCTAACTATTTCATTAATATCAATACACTAGCCAATATACCTAAATCCATAGTCATCAACAATAACTCTATACAGACCAAAGTTTAGAAATGTCTATGTCGGGATAATCCCCTAACAATAGCCAAGTCAAGTCAACATAATACTAAGTCTAAAGATACTAGACTAAGAATGAATGTGTTCAAAAATAAGGAAGCTCGTCACTTCAAAGTCAATGCACGAACCTCTTCGTTTACCTAATCACTACTTAGGAAGAGATGTTAATGCTCTGGACCTTATGCCGCATGTATATAGCATCCAAAGACAATTAGCAGCTTGAACTCTAGCCTGTAACTTAATGATAAGGATAAAGTAGCATCATTATTCAACAACACACCAATATATCATATTCGATCATATTCATTAACTTTATCCTTATGTATAGGTATATCACATGCTAAACAAGAAATTAAGACATAACAACATTCTTGAACATTCATTTATTAGTCATGAAATAGGGGACTCCAATCTCCCATACTTAGATTCAACAATTTTATTTAGGTATAGGTCATTAAAAATAATCACATACCATTAGACACAAGGTTTTAACCATGCTCACACATTCATTAGCCAAGGATGTTAACTGCATACACAACTATTTAAACAAGGGACTCTAACAACACATATATTTATCTAGGCAAGGGACTCCAACCTCATGCCAATTCGTTAGACAAGGGACTCTAACCTCATTCCAAGGGACTTTTATCGCAAGCCGTTTCACTGTCCAGGTACATTAACCTCAAGAGATCTCTTTATGTAAGGGAATTTAACCTCTAGCAATATCATTGGGCAAAGGACTTCAACCTTAAGCCATTTTATAAGGCAAGGGACTTTAATGTCAAGCCATCACATCTACCACTAGTTGACAATAGGAATTTACCCTTTGCCCATGCATCAATATTTATTCCATACAACACTTACAGACTTTAAACATTTAACTAATTGAACACTATACATGATCCCATGGTCCTTATGGGATCCTTCATTGCTCAATTATTTAAATAGGCCATTGCCTTGATTCAACTTATCATAAAGTTAAATTTTTGGTCGTCAAGAACCTCTCAAATTATGCACATTTCATAAAAAATCTTATACCATACTTTAGTTCAATATATAATTCAAGTTCATCTTCATATTGAGGGACTTTAACCCCTTATTAGTCATTAACTCAACAAGGTCATCATTTTATAGTACATGGCTCACAATACCTTTAAAAATAGCTTATCAATCATTCATAATTATTGGTCCATTGCCCTAGTTCAATACATCACCACATATGACTAGACAATTCACTTAGATAGTTTCATAAACACATTATATGCATACCTTTAACAAGGGTATTTTCATAGTGGAACTCATAAAGTTTAGGGTTACATAATACCCTCATGTTAAACCACATACAAAAGACACCCACATATATAAATCATTATGAATAACATGTATAAACATAAGTCTAAGAAAGGTTCAATATTATTCATCATTAGGCAACAAAACACTTTTTATTTGATTTCAAAATCAACATGTACACTTACTAAACCAAGTGCAAAATACATGGGTTTAGATTTATTTAACAAAGGGGAGAGTTACATGCCTTAGACAACTTTATTCACCAAGAAACTTGACTTTACTTTGCCTCTTCAAAGATCACCCTTGAAACCCTAGCCTTTAATTCTTCAAAGATGAGTTTGAGAGAGTGCTTAGGGTGTTTAATACATTAAAACTAGACTCTTAGAAGGCTACAAGAACTTATATAGTGAGAGGGATTAGGGTTTAGGCATGGAAAATAACCAGAAGGCCCTTAGTTAAAATCTAGAAAATATACCCGTCCAGCGGTATGACTCACCATACGACTCACTAAGGGAACCATACCCTATGGTAAGAGTGGTTCCCCTACTTATACACTAGGATTCTACTAGGTCACACACACTATTAAGGGTATGACCATACACCCTTGATTTGTATCCAAAGGTTTTAATTCACCACTAAATCTATGCTCCACTTGTAACAAAAATAGTCCACTAAAAGATAAGACCTTACTCCATACTACTCACCTAGATACAACTCATATACTTAGGATAATATTGAGGAGGGGTTCACTCATACCTAGGACAGTGAGTAAATCTCATCGCACTACCTAGGATTTTAAAGGTGATAGGAGAAAGGATACGACTAGTATCCAAGGGGTATGATTCATACCCCTAGTCGTACCCACCCCAGTGATATCAAATGGAGAATCTTTCAATGGTTCAAAGTCTTAAGTGTTTCAACAAGGGTCAAGGAACAAAATTCATATAAAATATGCCAACATATATCCTTAATTTCATCTCACTTTATAGATATTTCCATACATTATACTACACATAAATATCTTTCTCTGTGTGTGTAACAAACAAAGCTGTGAATTTAATCTTTTTAATATTTTAACTATTTTCCCTTCCTCGTAATTTGTACTTTCTATTTTGAATTTATGGGGATGGTTGGATGTTTTATACATTTGTGAGTGATTCGACCGAGTATGAGACCCTTAGAGGCTTTTAAAAGAGGTTAGTTTGACTTTGGTCAAAATTTTGTGTTCCGAGTGTCGGATAGTGATTTTGTGAATTCCAGTAGTAAAGAATATCCATTGTACTTTAGTAGAATAGTTAGTTCATGTCTTGATCTTTAATTTATTTATTTTACCTCTTATAATAAATCTAGGGAAATAACCTAAAAGGGGTCGTGGGGTAATTTATTGCGAACTTTTTTCAAGAATCCAATGGTTCTATTATGTAAGGAATGTCAAAAATAGCCCAGTTAAATTTCTAGTTTATTTATGTGGGGTCCTAAAGAAATACTAAGTGTTCAATATGGACTATTTTCTATGTCTCAAAACTGTTGGTGCAACGTTTTTATTCCACTTGAAAATTTGTAGGCCCTTACCTACGAACATAGAGAAGGAAAATATACTTCATCATGAATGCAATGGTGGAACCATATTTTTAAATGGTTGACTAGGGATTCGGTTGGGTCTTACTCATCTTTTTCGCAATCTGACCTTATTTGAGGAGTCCAGGATAGCAACCTTTGTAAAAGGAGTATTGACAGTGAACATGAAAAACACTTAAAATCTCGATCAATATTAACCCTCATTATCACTAGGTAGGGACAATGATCTCGAGGCACTGTTCACTTGAATATTATAAATTCCCCATTTTTAAAAAATTTAACCATTTTTGGACTTGGAAACCCTGAGAAAGGAAATTTCTAGGGGGATTCTTCATCAATTTTTCTTGAGTAATATCTAAACTCCCCTTTTCATCATTTTCTTTTGATTATATATTCAAATATCTTTAGAAACTTGTTTTCAAAGTTTGATTTTTGTGTTTTTGTCTGATAAAGTATACAAATTAGTTTTTCTTTGATTTAAAGAACAATTTTAACTTGTTTTCATTTGTGTTTTCAATTTTAAATTCCTCATGACATAAGGAAAATATTCTCACAAAAATTTTATATCTACTCATTTTAATTCTGAGCTAATTTTCAAACTAGTTTTGAACACAAAATAAATATAGCTAATATAGGTATCATAAGTTCCCTTTTGACGTGTAGATTACGTTTTTGATAGATATAGTTTGTTTGTAGATCACATATGATGGGAAAAGGTTCTACATTGAAGAGTCTACATTTGAATTTTTTTTATTCTAAGGTAGGTTATGGTTTAGCATTCTTCTGAATTGGCTGGATAGTTAACCATTCAGGTAAAACATGCTATAGGTTACAGAAATTTACATGGGAATTGTATTTTTAGGTAATCATTATTATTGAGTTTCTTGTGTAAGGGAATATATGCTTATTATTATTGACTTGAGAGACGATACTTATTGTGATACCTGTGTAGGGGCGTTGTTTGTGAATAATTATTATTATTATCATTGCGATATCTATTCAAGGGATTGAACATATATTTTTAACCTTATTTGAGAATTATTTTCATCTATCATAATAGTGATGCCTGAGAGAGGGGTTTGAAATAATAATATTGATGTTTTAAATTACTAGTTATTCTAGTGTTATCGCATGAGGGCTTATATCATGAAGTATTGACATATTGAGTTGATTCGAAGCTTATTTTTACCTGTATTGAATTTAGGATAATATTTATGTTAATTAGCTGTGAGAATTCCATCCTGATTTCATATATATATATATTTATGAGATTTGGTATAACTAAAAAACATAAATTTTTGATAAAAATAAAACACATAACAAAACCCTTGGTTGAGGGTTGTTCTGACAAGGTAATTGATATAAGGATTGAGATTGATAAAATATATGGATTTCAAACCCCCCATGTTTTCTATGTTTAATTGATGAGGCTAGGAAGTTATATACGAAAAGTTATGTGATGAACTATATCATCATTAACCCCCCACATTCAATTGTATCATTTACACCTCTATTTATGTGTTTGTTGTTGCGTACTTAGATCTTTTATATCTTCATGCGTTGCTATTCTTTTATTGATACTAAACTTGTAGAATTGTTAGGGTAATGGCCTAACCTACTATTTAAGAACTTTTCTGTATATATGTGGAAGCATGCACTAAGTATTATATGGTTGTTTTATTTTTGGATTTTCACAGTCGGCCTATGATATCTATTGAGTACAAATATACTGGACTTACTCCTACTTCTATGCCCTTTTGGTTTAGATCCAAGTACAAGTGTTACCCATTGTGGCTAATTCATTTAGGTAGATAGTTATATTGTAGATCTGGAGAGCTTTTTGTGAAGTTCCTTATCTTTCCACCCTCTATCTTTTCCTAATTATCTTGTATTTTTACGACATAGTTGTACTTATCAGATTCTACTATTGTTTTAGATGCTCTTTATACTTATAGCACAAAGATTTAGAGTTTGATTTATTCAATTGCATATTTCTATTATTTGAGTGTTATGATCAGAATACCTAGAATTCTTGTATTTTTTAATCTCTTTCATATTTCAATTTTCTTTCCTATTATGGGGTTTCAGCTTACCTACCAAGGTTGGGATAAGGTAGGTTCCATCATGATATAAATTTTTGGCTTATGAAAAATCGGTATTAGCATACTAGGTTGATCAGACTAATAAGTGAAAGAGCATGATGTCTAGTAGAGTCTCAGAAATTGATACACTGGCATCTATATCTATCTTCAAGAGAATATAGAACATCTATAGGGAAAATATCACTCTAAATTTATTCCTTATCATGTCGGTTATTGATGCACTATATTTTAAACTTGTATTGCATTCTTTTATCGGTAGATTATGACAACTAGATAGAGAGTAATTGAGGATAATAAGGTAACATCCATTTTTAAAGACCTAATTAGGGGAGATGCGGGAGTTATAGTAGAGCTAGTGCTAGATGTTTGGCATGAGCAACTACTTTAGACAGAGAAAGAGCTAAGATAGCCAATCTGGAGCCTGAGAGTAATTATAATATGAAAGATTATTGGATAGAGGATATTGGACCAACTCAATTCCCTCAAGATTTATTTTCTACCTCAGTGTTGCAACATTAATTATTTTTTTTATTTAGAGGTTTTGATTGTATTCCCCAAATATATATTCTATCGAGTGTGTTGGATGTTTCATAAAGTCCAGGAGATATTAAGTCGCTATGGTGGGCTCCTACTTATGGTTTTTTTTACATTAGGGGTACAACCTAATATTGTGGCACCCTCTCTTATTGGTACTTTTACTATTTGACTTATTATTCTTCCTATTACTTCTATCCCTATGACGTTTTTTAAAAATCATAAAAGGTTTGAGAGATTCATTTGCTTGGCTTCTACCAAGTTCAGTGATACTACTAGAGGGATGCCTATGAGTTTCTGCTTAACTACTAGGAGATGCATAATCTTAGATCCCTTGATTCCTATGGTTTTACCTACAATACCTACTAGTTGAATTTAATGGCTAGGCAGTGGTAGAGGTCTCTTTCTATTTATAGACCATTAAGTTCTCTTTATATGACATCAAACTAGTTTTTTAAGGCTTTTCTAGAGAGATTCATGCCTTAGGGCTTAATGGATCTGATGAGAGATGTGTTTTATCCCCTAGAGAAGGGCTATATAAGTATTTAGGTATATTTCCATAAACTATCCAAATAGGCCAGTACAAGTATCTCTACTAAGTCATAGAGGATTAAAATATTTACTAAGGATTTGGTAGCTTATTATCCCTTGGTGAAAACTCAACTTCTGGTTTCAAGTAGTTCTTTATAGAATATAATATAGTATATAAAGTTAATTGAGTCAATTTGTAGGGGTACTCGGGGTGGTAGTGCTTAAAAGATATGCTGATAGGGTCAGTCTAGTGGACATGCATGTTAACGGAGGGATTTCTCCAATCGATGTTCTCAAATTTACTATGGCAAACTAGTTCAAGAAGAATTATACAGTTTGTCCAATATGACTATGGTTTCTAAGGATTTAAGTATCCAGGGATTTAGGTTTCTAGGGGTCAGGTCATGTAGTTCAAGTCTCTAGTTTTGTTTTATCAGGTCAAGAAAGATATGCTAGGTCTTTTAGGCCCGCTTATTGTGAGTTAGGTAGTAGAAGATGTAATGTATGTGATGATTCTTGTCATTATGTAAGATAATGTCTTCATCATGCATTGGGTCCTGTCTAGTAAGGTTCTCAGCTTCAACTTTTTCTACTGCTACTTTTACAGTTAAAGGTGGTTCATAGAGTGGCAGGGTAGTTCTAGAAGTAGTTGAGGTAGAGCTTGGGGAGCTCATGGTAGTGGACATGGGTTTTATTATTCTAGTAGCTAGCAAGGTTAGTGTAATTCTATACTTAGAAGATCTAAGGTAAAGTCCTCGATTCTAATTATCAAAAGTATCATCCTAGTTTGCCACCAATTTTCTTCCTTGTTATTTGAACCTAGGTCAATATTCTCTTATGTTTCTACATAACTTTCTATTGGTTTTGAGGTTGTATATGAGTCCTTTGCTTTGTCTATTCATGTTTCCACCCTCGTGGGAGATTCTTTAGTGGCATATTGGGTGTACCAATGTTGTGTAGTGACCTTTACGGGGTGTGGGACCTGGAAAGATTTAAGTATCTTATATATGGTTGATTTTGATGTTATCTTGGGTATGGATTAATTAGATCCTTATCATGTAATTTTGGCATTTTATGCCATGACCGTGTTATTGGATACTTCGATTATGCAAAGGTTAGAATAGAATGGTATTTCTATATTAGATATAAAGGGGTTATATCTTTTCTACAGGCTCGTCGCATTGTAGAAAAGGGAATTATTCTTATTTGGCCTATATACATTATATTAATTTTGCTTCACCACCTTTCTTGGATTCTATCTGAGTTGTTAGAGAGTTCTAGGATTTGTCTCCTATGAATTCACCTTGTATCCCTCTAGATCAGGATATTGATTTCGCCATTATGGTTGAGTGGGGGCACTAAGCCTTTTTCTATTCCTTCTTATAAGATGGCCTCAACCGAGTTGAAATAATAAAGCTACCAATTGAAGTATACATTGGGTAAGGGTTTTACTAAACCTAGTGTTTCTCATTGGAGTCCTCTTATCTTTTTGTGTAGAAGAAATATGTATCTATGTGTATGTATATTAACTATCACAGCCAAACAAGGTGCCAATAAAGCACAAGTATCCTCTTCTTTACAGTGATGATTTGTTTGATTAACATAAGGATGCGTTGGTGATTTCTAAGATTCATTTGAGATTCATTTATCATCAGTTGAGAATTAGAGATTTAGATGTTCTGAAGATAGATTTTTAGATGTTGCACGGTAATTATGAGGTTTTTCTTATGATTTTGGGATGACTAATGCCCCAACAACATTCATGAAGTTTATGAACTGAGTATTTTGATGTTATCTTAATTTATTTACAGTTCTATTCATTAATTATATCTTAGTTTATTCCAGGAATAAGGCTGACTATGTCAGGAACTTGAAAATTATTCTTCAGAGATAACAAGATGAGAAGTTGTATGCCAAGCTCTCTAAGTGTTTTTTTTAGATGGATTATGTTTCTTTTTTGGGTCATGTAGTGACCAAGTATTGTATTACAATTGATTCATCAAAGGTAGTGATCGTTGGCTAGACTAACTTCTCCTACCTAGATTTAGAGCTCTATTGGGATAATAGGCTACTATTGGCACTTTGTTCAAAGTTTCCCTTCTATTGCCGCTCCTTTATCCAAGTTGACTAAGACTAAGGTTATTTTTCAATGGTTGGATGCATTTGAGGAGATCGTTAAAATTCTTAAGAAGTTGTTGACTTCAACTCGTTTCTTACCTTTCCCAAAGAGGGCGTTGGATTTACCATATTTTGTGATAATTCTTGAGTTGGCTTAGTTGGTGTGTTGATAAAGGAGGGTAAGGTGATTGTCTATGCTTCTTAATGGTTAAATACTCATGAGAATAATTATCCTACCCATGACTTGGAGTTGGTCGTGGTTGTGTTTATGATAAAATAATGGAGACATTACTTTTATGGGGTACATTTTAGATTTTCTACAATTATCATAGACTTCAGTACTTCTTCACTCATCCAGATCTTAATTTAATATAGCATTGTGGGCTTGAATTACTCAAGAATTATGATCTCACCATGCTTTATCATTCGATCAAGGCTAATATAGTGGTGGGTGCCTTGAGCTAAAAGGTGGCGAGTATGGGGAGTTTGGCCCATCATTTGAGCTAGAAGCGACCTTTGACCATAGAGGTTTAGTGTTTAGCTAACCAATTAGTTAAACTTGGTATTTCACACCCATACATATTTTGGCCTCTGTTGAGGCTAGGTCTTCCTTGATGGAGCAAATTAAAGCTCATTAGATTGATGATGATCGATTGAGGGTAATTCTTGATAGGTTATTGAGTGGCGATGCTAATGCTGTGTCTCTTGATTCATATGTTGTTTTGAGGATTAGTGGTCTAGTTTATGTGAGTTGGTTGATGGTTTAGATTGATTTTTTAGGAGGCGTATTATTCAAGGTACTTCATTCATCAAGGAGTAGCTAAGAAATCATGACAAAAAGTAGCACTATTGGTAGGGTGGTACAGAGTAGGACATTATGGAGCTTATGTCTAAGTGCTTGAATTTCTAGAAAATAAAGTATAAGAATCAATAATTCAGTGGTATGATACAGATAATGCATATTCCCAAGTGGGAGTGGGAGCAATCAACATCGATATTATTGTTGTCCTTCCCCTGATCTTGGGTAAATTTTATTCTATTTGGGCGGATGTGGTAGATATAATAAATCAACATATTTAGTACTTGTGAGAGTGAATTATAATATAGATAAGTTTACCAAGATCTATATTAGTGATTTGGTTCAATTTCATAGTGTGCCTATCTCCATTGTTTCCAATAGAAGTACTCAGTCTACCTCATACTTTTGGACTTAAATGCAAAGTGAGTTGGGTACTCATCTTGATTTGAGAACTTTTCATCCACAGATGGATGGCTATTTTGAAAGAACTATTCAGGTGCTAGAGGAACTACTTTAAATATGTATTATGGATTTTGGTGGTTATTGGGATGAGTACTTACCCTTAGCCATGTTTGCCAACAATAATAGTTACCATTCCAACATTCAGATGATACCTTTTTAGTCTTTGTATGGGTAGATGTGTAGGTCACCTGTGGGATGGCTAGACTTATTTGATTTGAGGCCTTCGAACACAGATTTGTTGAGAGATTCTATGGATTGTGTTAGATTGTTTAAGCAGAGGTTTGTGCCTTCCCAGAGTAGGAAGAGAAGTTATACCAATGGTCGAGTATGCAATGTTGCATTCATGGTTGTAAGATGAGTTTTGTTGAAGGTTTCACCCATGAACGGAGTGATAAGGTTTTGGAAAACAAATAAATCTTAGTCCAAGATTAATTTTCCCTTTTATGATCCTTAAGAACTATAGAGATATGACACATAAGCTAGCTTTGCCTTTACATCTATCAGATCCAATAAAATATTCCATGTTTTAATCTTGAAGAGATACCATCTATATGGAGTGCGTGTGACTCGATAGGATTTTATTGTTTTAAACCACGATTTATCTTTTGAGGAGGAGATCATTTCTCTCCTAGATAGGAAAACTAGAAAGTTAAGGTCTAAGCATAATGATTTAGTAAAGGTCTAGTAAAGACATCACCTTATTGATGAGGTTGCTTGGGAGGTTGATTGTGATATACGACATAGATATCCCCAAATGTTTACCGCTTCAGGTAATTTTATACTTTAATTTTAGGATGCACTTGTGTTTTGTTGGTGGATAATATAACAATAGTAATTGTGAATTTCACCTATTTCTATGTTTTTACTATTTTACCCATCCCCTTAGTTAATATATGCTATTTCTGAGTTGTGGGGTTGGTTTTGACGATTCTCGATATGTTTGGGAGTGATTTGAGTGAGTTGAGAGTCTAGAGGCTTTTAAAATAGGTTACTTTGACTTATGTCAATAATTAGTGGTTCGAATGACGGATGGTGATTGTTTAGTTCCATTAGATCAAAAATGTTAATTTTTTGTAAGTAGGTAGTTAGTTTGGGTCTTAATATTTATTTTATAGCTTGACCTATTAAATAGAAACTAGTGAAATAAGCTTAGAGAGGTCCCAATATCTAATTCAGTGTACATGGTCTCTTTTTAAAAAGTCTTATGATTTCATTAAGTATAATAAATTTAAAACAGTCCAGTAGCATAGGTGGTTTATTTCTATATGGTCCTAAATAAATCCTAAGAATGCAATTAGGACTATTTTCCAAGTCCCAAAAATACTGATGTAGCTTTCTGGTGCTAGCTGAAAACCTTCTTTGAGAATGTAGGCATTGGCTGCAAATGTGGATAAGGAAAATGTTCTTGGAAATTGTGATGGTAGGACCACATTTGCAAAGCATTAATTGGGGATCAGGGGTGGTACGAGTCAGTAGGCTTTGCAAATACAAAGTGTTGACCATGAATGCAAAGAAAATCTTAAACCTCGATAAACTTAACCCTCATAACCATAAGGTGGGGACAACAGTGATTGTGAGGTACTATTCACCTAAATTGTGTAACTTTATTATTGTCATAGTTTTTCACGATTTTCAGACTTGAAAACCTTGGAAAGACAATTTCAAGGGGTATTCTTCCTCAATGTTTCTTGGGTAATCCCTAACTCCCATTTTCATCATATTTATTGATTCTATCATAAAACAAACTTGGATTTTGTGGTGTCTGCCCAGTAAAGTATTAAATTAGTTTTCTTCAATTTAAAGTAATTTTAACTTGGAATTCCATTTTACACTCCTCTTGACATGTGAAACATGATTCTTAACAAAATTTCTGATTAACAATTTTTGATTCAGAGCTAATTTTAAAATAATGTTTGAACCAGACTAAATATAACCAACACAGGTATAGTTTGTACCTTTTTTATGTGTAGATTACATTTTGGATAGATTTAGTTCATTCAAGACCTCCCATAAAGGAAAGGCTCCATATTAGGAGGTTCTAGGCTTTGATTTAGGTTATCACTTAACTTTATTAAGACTAGGATAGTTTGTTAGTCATTCATGTAAAACATGCTATGGGTTGCGAATTACCTGTGGGAATTGTATTTTGAGGTTTTCTTATAATTGTGGTTCCCGTATGGGGTATTATATGCACATTGTTGTTGACTTGAGGGATTATAATAATTCTGATGCCCGTGAGGGGGCTTTAGTTTATATTATAAGCCTTATTTGTGCATTAATGTACAATATTATCATTTTTATATACATGTAGGCACTTGGATAGATATCGCTGACCTTATTTAAGCATTATTTACCTTATCACAACCCGATTTACGATTCATGATGTCACAAACTTTATCTCAAAAGTAGGCAAGTCAAACCGTAACCCAGAGGTAAAATGCAATGGGTTAACTTGGTGAAAATTGCCCCAAAAGGGAAAAATAAACCATCAATTCGAAAATAAGAAAGGCAATGGATATTGTTTAAAAATTATCCATAACATAGAAAACATCCCCAGACCTGGTAGATCCAGTACAAGATCTACTATAAATACAACCAATGTTCTATGTATCTAATAAAATCTGTCTCGAAACAAAATACTAGATATTAATAATATAGATGGAAATGTGAAACTCTGACTCCAAGAGCTCAACCTATCTCTGTAATCCAACATAGTATGAGACGGATCAACGAAGATAACTAGTACTCAGCTCTGCACCAAAAAGTTTCAAAAGTGTAGTATAAGAACCAAAACGACGTGTACTCAGTAGGTATCATCGGGCGATTGAGCTAAATCATGGTATAAATATGATAAAATGCAAGATAACATAACTAACTCACAGTAGAGGCAAACCTGAATCAACTCCAACATCTCTGTACATGAATACCTAAATAACCAGAATAATAACAATATAAAAAACCAAACACATGCGATTACAACTACGAAATTGGCCCCCATAGTCCAATAAGTACAAAAAAGTAAATAACCCAATGCAGGCCCTCATAACCCTGGAGGGTAAATTAAAGTAATAAACTGAACCACTGTCATTTACCAACTCTCATATTACAATTAGAGTTTATCCATATCATTTCACACTACATTATTTTTATAACACCTCAATTTGCTGAATCAGGACGCTACACGATGCTCATGACCCCGAAGGACCACAAGCTAACCCATGAATGATATATGTACATGTATAAAATACTGAATAACGCAAAAACATGCACTGAAAGGACATAAGGTTCAATACTGAACATAACATGGATGAGATAACATCTGTGGGGTAAAACATTACCCAAAACAAAACTGTAAACACTAAAATTTAAAACATAATACTCTGCATCTAGTCTGAAATCCTCTACTGTCTGAATAATATGAATAAAAAGTTAATGGGACATGTCCCCAACTAACTCCAACTAATAACTAGTCAATGAAATATTGGAGAAATAATCATGTCCTCGAAGGATGAGGACTCACTTCAATTCTGACTGCTGATATTGGAATCTACTGTTGATCTGGAACTCGTGTCTCTGAACCTATGGTGTAACATAAAAAGAAAGCACCATAGCGCAAATGCGTCAGTACAATAGAATGTATTGAGTATACATGTGAGGTAGGCTAATACAAGGTTTAACATGCATAAATAATGCTAGCTGACTGTCTAACATGAATGCGAGAATACATATATAAATAGGTAACTATAATTGACACTGTGATATCGTGATTACTGAATCTTAATACTGATGACATGACATACTAATAATTGATATATCTGATAGCATAAATAGTTGTATCTGAATGTAACTGATAACATAGGTGACTGTATCTGACAGTCCTGAATCTAATGGAACTATCTGAGTTCCGTACTGTATCTGAGTCGACTGTATCCGACAGTTTTGAATCTGAAGAGCTATCTGAGTTCTTTTAGTGAGACTGGTACTAAAACTGTGGTATGTAGTATATAACCTACATGCCCCTGATATGCTATTATGGCTGAGTTGGAGTCTAATCTGTAAACCCAATTGGAAGGGTGTCAATACAGCGCCACTGGTATGGACAAGCTGTGGGCGACCCTTATCTGATAGTGTACCCAAAAGAGAATGGTGGGGCCCTTATCTAACAGTGCTTATCCACCTCATCAACCCTCATTGGACAGTGTTGATATCTCAACCTATGCTGGCTACATAGTTTTGGAATGCAAGGATGACTTCTAAGGATCACACCCTCATCTGATAGTGTGTGTACTCATCATTGGGTTCACTCAGTGCTAATTCCTACTCCCATCTGAATGGATACTGAACATGATTTACTGAAATAAACATGATCTGAGTTACTAAGTTCCGTTTACTGATGGAATACTACTGATATTTGACAACTGACTGAGTCATGAGATCATGGAGATTTTTCCTGAGTCATAAGACTATCTGAAGTCTAAGGATTCACAGCTTGACTGAGAGTATCATGAAAACATGACATGTCTCTAGGTACGCAGATAATGTTTCGGGTACAAGTACCCCCAAGACTCGATAGAAGGAAACTGAAAAAACATGACTTACTTGAATATATAATAATTATCATAATACATTTACTGAAGCATTTCATCAAACATGTGATAGGAATAAGCTTTTACGTACATGGGGATTTCATGATATAATGCTAATTAGACACTTTCCCTTCATCTAGACATTCAACCAAACATATAGTAGGCATAGAATGTGTAAACAACATCATACAACAATTAACTGTCATGATTCAATTCCAATTTAATCATTCAAGGATTTTGTCGCAGGGTTTCATGAATCTATACCGATACAAATCAACCCATATGGAATTTAACACTCATTCATGGAATACAATTCAATTACTCATTATCAACATAAATAAAAACAGCCCAATCATGAAATTCATAAGAAAATCCATAACTAGGATTTAGAAAAGGGATTCTTGCACGGATAAAAGGAGTCCATGAATTAACACTATGCATACCATAGTTCATGATTTTGTGAATTTTGATGGTGAAACCTTCTTGAATTCGTATCTCCAATTGAAACTCTAGCTTGTTATTGAGAGAAACTTGAGAGAAAATAGTATATTTTGGGTGAATAATAGCTAAATCACGTGTTGATGGGTTTAAATAGGGGTAGGAAATTGACCCTTTTAACCCTGGACCCATCATTTAATTTTAGTAAACTTTTCCCAAATTGGGCCCCTGGCGTGACCCGGCGTTATCGCTCCATGTCACCAGAAATTTACAATTAGGAAATTGAGGTATGGCGCGATGTGGAGACATCGCGTTGCCCCTTCATTCGTGACCTGGAACTTTGGTGCGACGCGGGGGAAATCACACTTAGACTCTGGAATAAGGATAATTCTGAATTTGAGTGCTGGCACGACGTGCCATAATTGCAGACACCTAATGGAAATTTCCAAATGCCATTTCCTCATCTGGCGTGGCGTGC
The DNA here is from genome assembly GCA_030864215.1 of Capsicum pubescens. NCBI lineage: Eukaryota > Viridiplantae > Streptophyta > Magnoliopsida > Solanales > Solanaceae > Capsicum > Capsicum pubescens. Next base: position 211,193,691 of record CM061538.1, on the reverse strand, counting down.
CACTGACTAATATGGCATTGTTTTACTATGGGAACTTGAAATAGTCATAACTTCTTACCCGGTTATTGGATTTAAGCGAATCATAGATTGATGGAAATCTTATTGAATTTTCCATATGATAAAAAGTAAAAATCTTGAAAATTACTCATGGAATAATTATCATTCACTTTAGAAGCTAATACTAGGCATTTTTGGGATGAAATTTGCTTGAAATCTTCGGGGTATTACAATATCTCCCCCTTCAGAACATTCGTCCTCGAATGAGACTGATTGAGAGGGGAAACAATAAGATGAACATGAACTGAACATGAATAACTGGAACATGATCTCATGACTGACAAGATGAACATAACATACTGATCATGCATATCTAATGCATGTGTAACTGATTCATGAATGCATGACTGAATGTTCCGAGGAACTAAGTTTCTGTCAATAAGAATGCATTTCTAATGCATAATTATATAACTAAGTTGATACATGAACTAATGACTGAATATGCAATTGTACTTGATACCAAGTTAATACTGGGAACATGAACATGAAACTAAATACTAAGATCGTGATGGACACTGATCATGAAACTGAGTAACCTTAAGAAGAACTGTTACCTTGAGTTTGATAGTTGGCAGAGAAAAGGAGAGGACACTTGATACGCATGTCTGCTTCTGCTTCCCAAGTAGCTTCCTCGACGGACTAATTTTTCCAACGAACTTTAACTAGAGGGACTTCTTTGTTCCTCAATCTATGAGTCTGATAGTCTAAGATTTTGACTGGACTCTCTTCATAAGAGAGACTATTCTAAACATTAATGCTCTGAATAGGGACTACGACTGGTGGGTCACCTATACACTTCCTCAGCAAAGACATATGGAAGACTGGATGAACTGAGGCTAGATCTGATGGCAATTCGAGCTCATAAGCTACCTTGCAAAAATGACTGAGAATCTTGAAGGGACCGACATATCGAGGACTGAGCCTTCCCCTCTTGCCAAATCTTTTCACTCCCTTCATGGGAGATATTCTTAGATAGACATGATCACCAACCTCAAACTCGAGATCTTTGCTACGAACATCTGCGTAAGACTTCTGTCGGCTCTTAGCAGCCCGGAGTCTTTTTCATATTAACTGGACTTTTTCTAAGGCATCGAATACTAAGTCAGGACTTATGACTAAGGCCTTACTAATTTCGAACCAACCAATTGGATATCTATATCTCCTACCATAGAGACATTTGAATGGAGCTATCTGAATACTGGAATGATAGTTGTTGTTGTATGTAAACTCAATCAAAAACAAGTGGTCATCCCAACTTCCCTTGAAATCAACTGCATATGTCCTTAGCATATCTTCTAAATTCTGAATAGTCCTTTCTACTTGACCATCAGTCAGAGGATGGAAGGCTGTACTGAGATGAACTTGGGTACCGAGACACTTTTGGAATGTTTTCCTAAAGTGAGAGGTGAAATGGGTACCTATGTATGAGATAATGGACAATGGAACACCGCGCAAACTGACCAACTCCTTGATATAGAGTTTGGCGTAGTCCTCGGCTATATAAATAGTATGAACTGGAACAAAATAAGATGATTTGGTCATTCTGTCTACAATGACCCAGACTTAATCATGCTGATGATGAGTTCGAGGTAAACCCATCACGAAGTCCATGTTCACCACTTCCCACTTCCAAGTAGGAATACATAACTCCTGCATAGACCTACTAGGCTTTTGATGCTCTGTCATAACTTGCTGTCATGTAGATCACTTAGCCACAAACTTTGCAATGTCTCTCTTTATACCACGCCACCAATAGATTTCCCGTAAGTCGTGGTACATCTTAGTGGCCCCTTGATGAATAGAGTAGCACGCACCATGCGCTTCTGCAAGAATTTGTTGCCTTAAGTCGTCTATACCTGGAACACAGAGACTACCCTGATAATACAAAACACCATCTCCCACTTGGATGAAACTTTTACTTTCTGATCCTGAACTGACTCTTTCAACTTGACAAGTATGGGATCTCTATCTTGCTTTTCTTTCACCTTGGAAACTAGAGATGATTCTGAACTACTCTGAACACATACACTACCCTCTAAAGAATCGACTAAGCGAACGCCTAGTCTGGCAAGCTGATGAACTTCTTGAGATAACTTCTTCTTACTATCCTTCACATGAGAAACACTACCCATGGATAGATTACTAAGAGCGTCGTCCACAACATTGGTCTTGCTCGAATTATAGAGGAAACTCATGTGTAGTCTTTCAAGAGCTCTAACCACCTTTTATGATGAATATTAAGATCTTTTTGAGAAAAGACATACTGAAGACTCTTGTGATCTGTGAAGACATCTACATAAACTCCATAGAGATAATGCCTCTAAATCTTCAAGGAAAAGACTACGACTGCTAACTCAAGATCATGAGTAGGATAATTCTCTGATGGGGTTTAAGTTGTTTGGAGGCGTAGGCTATGACCTTACCATGTTGTATGATGACAAAACCCAAACCTACTCTGGATGCATCACAATACACCACGAACCCATCTGAACCATCTGGAAGAGATAAGACCGGGGTTGAGGTAAGTACAGTCTTCAACTCCTAAAAACTCTTCTCGCAAAGGTCTGACTACTGAAACTTGACTTTTTTACGAGTCAATATGGACATAGAGAATGCAATATATGAAAATCCTTCAACAAACCTTCTGTAATAACCAGCCAAACCCAAGAAACTCCTGATATCTGATGGAGAGACAGGTCTTGGCCAGTTTTTTACTGCTTCAGTCTTTTAATGATCAACTCTAATGTCATCACTGGAAATGATGTGACCAAGGAATGCTACTGAACTTAGTCAAAATTCGTACTTACTAAATTTTGCGAATAGCTGATGATTTCTGAGAGTCTGAAGTACTATTCTGAGATAGTTTGCATGATTGCGCTCACTGTGGGAATAGATCAGGATATCATCTATGAAGAGTATGACGAACATGTCCAAGTACTTCTTAAAAACACGGTTCATCAATTCCATAAAAGCGGTTGGGGCATTGGTAAGCCAAAATGACATGACTAAGAATTTAAAGTGACCATACCGAGTACAGAAAGCTATTTTTGGAATGTCACTTTCTCTAACTCTAAGATGATGATAGCCGGATCTGAGGTCTATCATAGAGAAATAGTTGGCACCTTGAAGTTGGTCAAACAAGTCATTGATTCTAGGAAGAGAATACTTATTATTTACTGTGACCTTATTGAGTTGACAGTAATCAATGCACATTCTGAGAGAATTATCTTTATTGCGCACAAAAAAGACTGGTGTTCCCCACGAGGAAATGCTGGGTCTGATGAATCCCTTATCTAAGATATCCTTAAATTGTTCTTTCAATTCTCTGAGTTCTAATGGTGCCATTCTATATGGTGGAATAGAGATAGGCTGAATATCTGGAAAAAGATCAATGCCGAAGTCTATTTCCCTTTTGGGAGGAATTCCTGGAAGATCTTCGGGAAAGACATCTGAATATTCATTCACTACTTGGATTGATTCAAGGCTGGGAGTTTCAGAACTTATGTACTTAACTCAAACAAAATGATTGACATATTCTTTAGATATCATTTTCCTTGCTCGAAGGTAGGAAACAAGCTGACCCCTGAAAGCGAATACACTACCCATTCCACTCAAGGACGGGTTCATTCGAAAACTAAAACTACACTATTCTATTTTTGTAGTCGACTGTGGCATAGTAGGAATAAAGCCAATCCATGCCGATAATGATGTCAAAATCAGTCATCTCTAATTCAACTAAGTCTGCTGAAGAGACTTTCAAAAATATCTTAACCGGGAAGTTCCTGTATACCCGTTGGGCTATGATGTTTTTACCCACTGGGGTAGATACTGAAAAAGGATCTGCTAGGATTTCGGGGCTGATTCAAAAATTGCCTTCTATATAGGGAGTAACAATAGAAAAAGAAGCTCCTGGATCTAGCAAAGCATAAACATGAACATGAAAGATCTGTAACGTACCAGTAACTACATCAAGAAAATTTTCCTGATCCTATCGGGACTGAAGAGCAGAAAGACAATTTGGGTGTTGCCCACTAATAGCACTGGTGGTAGCACTTTATTGATTTAGGCAACCGAAATGAGTTGAGGAGCATAGATGACTCTAATAACCTAAATGAGGGAAGTCTCTGACTCTGTCACCTGTCTTTCCACGTACAACCAAAACAGACATCGCTACCATCTCTGCAAGCACCCTTGTGATTCTTACCACAAGTCTGACAAAGGAGATTAGTTCGAGTATTGCTAACACTGCCCAGAGACCCAGAGCCTGACACTCTATCTCTGTTACCCTACCTGAACTTAGGAACTGGAGCACTGGCTAAAGAAGGGGATGGAACTGATGACTTAGGACGAAACTGGGAATGGTTTCCTCCTTCTAATTTAGGCTGAGAGAAGTTGAAACTACCTGTCTTCGCTCTCTTATTATGCTTCTCCCTCTGCCTAATCTTCTAGTCCTCTATCTTCTAAGCATGAGTTATAAGCCTAGCTAAAGTCATGTCACTGTTCATCATGGCGGATCTACACTCATTAACCAAGCTGTCATTTACCCCTGAAGCGAACTTACTCATCTTGGCTCTTCTTTCTGCAACCACTTGAGGGGCATATATGGCTAATTGAGTAAAATTTAGAGAATACTTTTTCACCGTCATATTGTCGTGCCTGAGGTTGATGAATTCTAGCACCTTAGCCTCTCTAAGATCTTGGGGAAGAATCTGTCTAAGAATGTAGTGACAAACTCCTCCCACTCTATAGGACCTACATCATCTGATTTTTCTGACTTCAACTGTTTGAACCAAGTATGATCCACATCCTGCAACTGGTATGCAACTAACTTATCCCTCTCAACAGTAGTCACCCCTATGATGTCTTTCATTTCCTAAACTTGATCAATGAATATTGTGGGTCTTCATCTACTTTAGACCCGTGGAAGGACGGAGGATTTATTAGGATGAAGTCCTGAATCCTAGCTGCAGCTGAGTTAGCCACTTGGTTGGATGGAATGACAGCTGGTCGCTCATTATGGGCAGCTATTCACTGAGCAAGAGTGGTAAATACGGTCTGGAACTCCGCATGAGAAACATGATCTCCCAAAGGTTCTTCGGGCTGAGGGACTGACTAATTTCTTCTCTTAGGAGGAAAATTCTGAAATAAAGAGAATAAGCGGATTAGACTGAGAGATTGACTTGTGATTATGCTCATTGGCATGACATGACTACTGAAAGAAGGGAAACTCTTCCGAAACATCTTATAGCCTCTTACATATAAATGTGGCATGCAACAAACCTATGTACAAGACTGTACTAGATGCGGCTTTCACACTTACTAGGACTTTATTGAATCTTAGGCTCTGATACCAAGTTTCTAACACCCCGATTTGCTGAACAAGAATGATACACGATGCCCATGACCCAGAAGGACCACAAGCTAACCCATGACTGATATTTGTACCTGTATACTGCATAAAATACTGAATAATATAGAAACATACACTAAAAGACCATAAGGTTCAATACAGAACATAACATGGATGAGATAAAATCTATGGGGTAATACAATACCAAAAACAAAACTATAAACACTGAAGTCTGAAACATAATAGTCTGCATCTAGTCTGAAAGCCTATACAGTCTGAATAATCTGAATAAGGAGTTGATGGTATATGTCCCCAACTAACTCCAACTAATAACTAATCAATCAAATAGTGAAGAAATAATCATTTCCTCAAAGAATGAGGACTCACTTCTATTCTGACTGCTGAGAATGGAATCTACTATTGATCTGGAACTCGTGTCTCTGAACCAATGGTATAACATAAAAAGAAAGCACCATAGTGCAAATGCATCAGTACAATAGAATGTACTGAGTATACATGTGAGGTAGGCTAATCCAAGGGTTAACATGCATGAATAATGCTAGTTGACTGTCTAACATGAATGTAAGAATTCATATATAAATATATAACTGTAACTACACTGTGATATCATGATTACTGAATCTGAATACGGATGATATGACATACTAATAACTGATATATATGATAGCATAAATAGTTGTATTTGAATATAACTGATAACATGGGTGACTGTATCTGACAAACCTGAATCTAATGGAACTATCTGAGTTCCTTATTGTATCTGAGTCGAATGAATTTGACAGTCTTGAATCTGAAGAACTATTTGAGTTCTTTTACTTAGACTGGTACTTAAACTGTGGGAGGTAGTATTTAACCGACATGCTCCTGATACACTATTATGGCTGAGTTGGGGTCCAATCTATAACCCAAATTGGAAGGGTGTTAATACCGCGCCACTGGTGAGGAAAAGCTGTGGGCGACCCTTATCTGATAGTATCCCTAAAAGAGAATGGTGAGGCCCTTATCTTACCGTTCTTATCCACCTCATCAACCCTCATCGGATAGTGTTGATGTCTCAACCTATGCTGGCTATATAGTTCTATAACACAAGGATGACTTCTAAGGATCACACCCTCATCTGATAGTATGTGTCCCCTTCCTTGGATTCACTCGATGCTGATTCCTACTCCCATCTGAATAGACATTGGACATGATTTACTGAACTGAACATGAGCTTAGTTACTAAGTTCCGTTGACTGATAGAATACTACTGATATCTGACAACTAACTGAGTCATAAGATTATGGAGATTTTTCCTGAGTCATAAGACTATCTGAAGTCTAAGGATTCATAGCTTGACTGAGAGTATCATGAAAACATGACATGGATCTAGGTACACAGGTAATGTTTCGGGTACAAGTACCCCCAGGACTCGATGGAAGGAAACTGATAAAGCATGACTTACTTGAATACATAATAATCATCATAATACATTTACTGAAGAATTTCATCAAACATATGATAGGCATAAGCTTGTATGTACATGGGGATTTCATGATATCATGCTAATTAGACACTTTCGCTTCATCTAGGCATTCAACCAAACACATAGTAGGAATAGAATGTGTAAACAACATCATACAATAATTAACTGTCATGATTCAATTCCAATTAAATCATTCAAGGGTTTAGTCCTAGGGTTTCATGAATCTATACCGATAAAAATCAACCCATATGGAATTTAACACTCATTCATGGAATACAATTCAATTACTCATTATCAACATGAACAAAATTAGCCAAATCATGAAATTCATAAGAAAATCCATAACTTGAATTTAGAAAAAGGATTCTTGGGATTCATGGATGAAAGGAGTCCATGAATGAACATTATGCATACCTTAGTTCGTGATTTTGTGAAGATTGATGGTGAAACCTTCTTGAATTTGAATCTCCAATAGAAACACTAACTTGTTCTTGAGAGAAACTTGAGAGAAAATAGTATATTTTGGTTGAAGAATAGCTAAATCTTATGTTATTGGGTTTAAATAGGGGAAGGAAATTGACCCTTTTAACACTGGACGCGTCATTTAATTTCAGTAAAATTTTCCCGAACTGGGCCACTGGCGCGACGCAGCGTTATCGCACCGTGTCACTGGAAATTGGCAATTGGGAAATTGAGGGATAGCGCGACGTGGAGCCATCGCGTTGACCCTTTATTCGTGACCTGGAACTTTGGCGCGATGCAGGGGAAATCGCACCGAGACTCTGGAAAAAGGACATTCTGAATTTGAGTGATGGCGCGACGCGCCATAATTGCGGACACCTACTGGAAATTGCCAAATGTCATTTCCTCTTGTGGCGCGGCGTGCCACTGACTAATATAGCACTGTTTTACGATGGAAACTTGAAATAGTCATAACTTCTTACCCAGTTATTGGATTTAAGCGAATCATATATCGATGGAAAACTTATTGAATTTTCCACATGATAAAAATTGAAAATCTTGAAAATTACTTGTGGAATAATTATCATTCACTTTAGAAGAAAATACTAGGCATTCTTGGGACGAAATTTGCTAGAAAACTTCAGGGTATTACAATTTCCCATCTAAAGATTTGAACCGGCAAACATATTAGCAACACACCCCAATAACATATTTCAAACTAGTATCATATATATATACATGTATATAAATCATCATATCATAATGTATATCAGTACTTGAACAGGTAAATGTAATTAATAGTTGGACTCAAACCGATAAATATGTCACCATTATCATAATCTTCCTCTAGACTCGAGCTGAGTTTATATATTAAATATCATAATCGTCTTTTGGACTGGAACTATTGAATATAATTAATATCATAACTAATAAGCATTATCTCTCAATATCAACCCATTACAACCATCAAGTTCCAAATCGCCTTAACATTACCTTAGTAGGCATTTTATAAGTACACTACGAGTGTATAAAAGGTTTCAAGGATAAATACGAATCTTGGCCTAAGGTGGGTCGGAGAGACCACCGCTAAGTCCCTACCATTCATTACAAGGTAATTGCTACCCAAGTCTAGATTAAGGTATTTAAATCAACTTTTAGATAATAACTAAGCCACAATAAACCTTAAGATAGAAATATTACCTAAAGCATGAACAACTAAGTCATTTATGCCTAAATTAAAGTTTTCAACTAGGGTAAATGGTCAAACTATCTGATGTATATTCAGTCACATCACAAACACCTAAAACTCATTCTAAATCTAACATGATATCATAAACATTCTATGAACTAGCTCAATCTATAATGAGGGTGAACCCTAGCCTACTTGGATGCCGAAGAAAGCTCGAAGAGTCCGCTAAATCAACTATTACCCCTTTTGGGAAGCTTCTTCAAGGTACCACGCTATCAAAATCATAATATTAAAATCAATATGAGAATCATGATACCTATTTTGCACCATTTTTCTTTGGGTCCAAAATTACTCAAAAATCCCATGTGGGACCCACTTACAAAAATTACTTTTTTGAAGCCAACCACATATTCCAATATTCTTAAAGAGTTATCACCCTAAAAATAGGAGAAATCCAAGCAACCATGGTGCTAAAATCAAGTCACCAAGTTTTAGGGATTTTGAACGACAAATGAGAAAATCAACCATGACTGAGGAGGAATCTTATATCAAATTCAAAGGAAATCACAAAATAATTGTTGATGAAGCTTCCTGATTCACCGATAAGCTCTAATATTAAGATATCTCAATATTTAGGGTTTAAACCTCTTAGAAATGGATGAAGAATGGGAAAAAGAAGCTTAAAAGGGGGTATTTATACCCTTCCTAGGTGTTTGGGTATAGCAATCATTACTCGGCCCTCACAATTGCGGCATTTGGTGGCTTCCAGGTAAGCCACTATCGCTACATGTCGAACCACGATTGCGGAACTTGGTGCCCTGCCAAAGTATTCGCGAATCCATTTGGATTCACCCAGAATAAAGGTTAACCGTTTGTCCAACTAGACTGAGTCCCATCTAAGCACATGAGATAGATCAAGGATGTATCACCACGACATGGAAACATAGAAAACTAGATGGATAACAACAAAATCTTGAGGTAAGGCTAACTGATAAGCCACCTCACCAACTATGTGAAGAATCTCAAAGGGCCCAATATATCTAGGGCTGAACTTTCCTTTTCTCTTGATCCTCATCACACCCTTCATGGGCGATACTCAGAGGAATAACCAATCAAAAAATCCAAATCTGAAGGCACAAAGCCTACGGTTTGCATAAGCCTTCTACCTACTTGGAGCCTCTCTAACCCTATCCTGAATCACCCTTACTTTATTCAGTGACTCCTAAAGAAAGTCAGCATTAGTTTTAACCTCTAAAGTCTCAAACCATCCAATCAAAGAATGATATGGCTACCATATAAAGCCTTTAAAAGAATCATCTCAATACTTAAATGATAACTATTATTATATGCAAACTTTGCCATGACTAAGTGTTTCTCCTACTATCCTCTAAAATCCATAACATAGTCTTGGAGCATATCCTCGAGAACATGAATAGTCATCTCCAATTGGCCATCAGTCTGAGGATGGAAGGATGTACTAAGATCCAACTGAGTACATAACTCCTTCTGAAAAGTTCTCTAAAGTTAGAAGTGAACATGGAACCCTGATATTAAATGATAGATATAGGAACACCATGCAAATTGACTATTTCACACAGATATATGTGGGTTAACCTCTCAACACTAAAGGACATCTAAATAGGATTGAAAGGTGCCAACTTGGTAAACCAAACTACAAAAACCCAAATACCATCGAAACCAAAGGAGGTGTGAGGCAAACCAATAACAAAGTCCATGGTAATACGCTTCACTTCCACTTGGAAATGGGCAACCTCTGAATCAATCCACCTAGTCGTTGATGCTTGGCCTTATCCTACTGGAAACATAGACATTGAGCTATAAAGTTTGTCACATCTCTCTTTATGCCACTCCACATATAATGTTGCCTCAAATCTCTATACATCTTAGTTGTACCCATGTGAATAGAATATCTAATGCTAAGAGACTTGTGCAAAATCAACTGGATCAAGTCATCAATGCTCAGAACATAAATGCGGCTATCAAATCTCAAGTCACCCTCAGAATCTATGGTATAACTTTTGAAATCACCACTCAACACCTAATCATGGGGGTGAAAATCTATTATCCTCAGATTGATGATCCCGAACCTTCTCAAATAGTTAGGACCTAGCCTCCACACTAGCAAGAATCCTTCAAGGGTCTAAAATATCAAGATAAACCATCAAGATAGCTAAGGAATGGATGTCCCATGCCAATAGCCTCTAAGAAAATTAAATACAAGCCAAGCTAACCACACTTACTACATTCTAACTGAATGCGACTACTACTACATTTGCCTTGTTTGAATAAGACACGATGGTTATATCATAGTCCTTAAGCAACTCCATCCATTGATTCTTTCTACAATTAAGATCTCTCTTGGCCATAGATTTTGTAGACTGCAATGATCGATGAAAATTGCACAATGGACCCCATAAAGATAATGCCCCCAAATCTTAAGTGCGAAAACTACAACCACCAACTCCAAATCATGAGTGGTATGGTTGCGTTCGTGCACCTTAAGATGCCTTAAAGCATAAGCGATAACAAGGCCCTATTTCATCAATATATAACCCATACCAAGACCAGGCACATTATAATACATTATGAATCCGTCACCCTTAATATAAAGAGGCAATATAGGAACTAAAGTAAAGAACTCCTTGAGCTTACCAAACGTTGACTCATACTCCTTGGACCATCGAAAAGAAACCTCCTTCTAATTCAATATGGTCATAAGTGTTTAAATAGTAGGAAAACCCTCAATTAATCATCTATAATAACTAGCCAATCTAATAAAGCTATGAACCTCAATAGCAGATATAGGTCTAGCAAAATCATAAATAGACTCAATCTTCATCGAGTCTACAATAATCCCATCCTTAGTCACCACATGCGTCATTGACTCAAGCCAAAACTTGCACTTGAAGAACTCAAAAAAAGCACATGATCCCTCAAAGTCTGGAGCACAATCCTCAAACATTTTTTATGGTCCTCTCTACTCCTCAAATAGACAAGGATATCATTGATGAACATAGTCACAATGAAATCCCAATAAGGCATAAGGACTCAGTTCATCAAGTCCATAAATTCAACTGAGGCATTAGTCAACCCCAAAAGACATCACTAGGAACTCATAATGACCATAACGGGTCCTAAAAGCTATCTTTGAGATATCCTCATCCCAAATCCATAAGTGGTGGTAACCATACCTCAAATTAGTCTTAGAAAACACTGCTATATCCTGAAGCTGGTCAAATAAATAATCAATGTCAAGTATAGGATAATAGTTCTTTACTATTACCTTATGAAGCTACCTATAATAAATACACATGTTCATGGATCCATTTTTCTTCTTCACATACAACATAGGATCTCCCAAAGGTGACACACTTAGTGTAATAAAATCCTTATTAAGAAGATCCTAGAGCTAAGAATTTTACTCCTTAAACTCTATAGGAGAGATATGGTAAGGTGCCATAGAAATGGGTTGGGTGCTAGGCTCAAGATTAATAACCAATTCAATGTCATAAAAAAGAGGTATACCAGGTAGATTGTCAGGGAAAATATCAATAAACTCACGAATAATAGAAATAGAGTCAAGCGATGGACTCTCGACACTAACATCATGAATATAGGTAAGATAAGACTCTCAACCCCTAAAAATAAGCCTCTTAGCATGAATAGAATAAATAATCCCCATCGTCTCCCGGCTAACAAATCCTTGCCATATGACTGGGTGTATACCGGGCATGGCTAAGGTAACATTCTTGGCAAAACAATCCATAACCACATAATAGTGGGATAACCAGTCCATGCAAAGAATCATATCAAAATCCACCATTTAAAATATAATAAGATGAACATTAGTATCAGCATCTCTAACAATCATAACATAGGATCTGAACACCTTCTCTACTACAAAGAATCACCCATGAAAGTAGATACACGTAATGACACAAATAATAAATCTTAAGATAATTCTAACCATGGTGCAAAATAAGAAGAAATATAATAATAAGTGAATCTCAGAACATATAAAGTAAAGAATAACTGATGACACACCAGAATCATACCTGTGATAATAGTATCAAAAGAATTAACCTCGGGTCTAGAGATATTGCATATAACTGACCACGCTCACCACCTAGCTGGGCTCCTAAACTATCACCTTCCCCACCTACCTAAAAACCTCCATGAGCACCTTAGGAACTACCTCTATGACCATGAAAACTACCTCTAGTTGAGGGATAAATTTATCTAATAGGGTAATCCTCTGAGATAAAATAATAATTTCCCCATGACTAGGTCAATCACACGAGTAATGACCTAAAAATCCATAACCATAATATCTTACCTGATCTGAACCAGACCAGATGATCCAACATACCCAAAATTATAGCCATGAATAGAACAACAAGAAGATACGTCACTCGAAGAATGACCATTATCCAAAACAGGGTGACCACTAACACAACACTGACCTCCATTAATAATCTGGAGAATAGCATGAACCAGTTAACTAGGCTAACTCTGAGACTGATACGACTGCCGCAGAGGGTACATACCCTGACAACTACTACCTATGAACTGGAAGTTGTTGTTACTCTGACTAAAACTACCTTGATACCAAAGTCTTTTATCACTGCCGCATTGGGCATCATGATGCATCTCCTCCATCACTGAGTATGATAAAAAACCCCAGTAAAAGACCTACCTACAGAAACCAAACTCTGAGTAGATATGCAATGATAAATTCTATATTCACAAATAAAATAATGGACCCTCTCATGCTCAGTACCCAAAATAGAAGTACCATGCCTAGCAACTCATGAAAATGAGTATCAAACACCATGATTTCCATATAGACCTGCTTTAATCTAGAAAACTAAAACCTCAAGAAATTCTTAGGGTTGTGAGGCATGTACTTCTCCAATATAATGTTGAAGAACTAAGACCATGTCAAAAAAGAAGATCCAGTTAGCCTAGAATTAAGATAAACTCTCCATCAATGTCAAGCTGCCAAGTCTAACTTAACACTACGAGTCTCAACTAGGCAAAAATTATGGAGCCTATCCTCATAAGTGATTAAAAACTCATATGCATCCTCACCTGGTGCACCAGAAAACCTAGGTGGAGCCAATCTCAAGAATCTACCCAATATCTTCTACTCCTCAATCGACATAGTTGGTTGGGAAATCATTATCTGAGCAACTACCAACTAACCAACCACTGGTGCAAGAGGGACCTCAACTCTAGGATCCCTAGATATAGGTTGTGCCCTTGTCTCATAACCACTCTAATCTATAAACTGTACACCATCAAAAGGTGCACCATCAACCAATCCCAAAAACTGAAATAAAGCATTTCTAAGCACTGAAGAAAAAATAAATCTAGGTGGAGCCTAGGTTGGTCCTTGGCCCATTATTGTTTAGGGAAGAAGAACCTCCAGCTTAGGAGTAAAAATAGGGTTTAGTAAAGACCCCTTATCTTGGCCTATAACTATGGACATATCTCGAGACTGTCCACAACCTCTTGGTCATCCATGAACAATGAAAAAATCCCTAGGCTCACCTTAAGACCCACATTTTATATAGTAATATCACATGTCCTACCATCTGAAAAAGAGTGAAATCAAGCGAATGTTTTATAAACCAACTCAGACTCTTAGAAAAAAATGAGTATAAGAAGTGAAGAGCTCCTAAGAATGACCTGAAATCTCCCAAGATAAGGAATAAATGAAATAGTTTCCATCCATAGGACTCTACTATATACTTGCTCTTATACCAACAATATCAGTGAAACCTAGGCTATGATACCAATTTGTCATGATCCAATTTATGAGTCTTGATGGAACCTACTTTATCTCATTAGTAAGTATGTTGAACCATAACACAAAGCTAAAATGCAATGGGTTAACTTGGTTGAAGTTTCTGCAAAAGGGAGAAAAGAGAATATAATTCAAAAATAAGAAGGATAATAGAAATAGTCTAAAAATTAGCCATAAAATAGAAAACCATCCCACGACTTGGTATAGCCAGTAGAAGAGCTACTATAAATACCATTCAAGTTCTATGTAACCATTAAAATCTCTCTCAAAACAAAAGACTATACATAAATAAATAGATAGTAATCGACAACTCTAATTCCAAGAGCTCACCCTATCTTCGAAACCCAACACAGCATGTTCGACAAATCAACGACCATAATTAGTTCTCAAATCAGCACCAAAATGAGATAGAAGTGTATTAAGATCACCAAAAGCACAAGTACTCAATAGGCATCATATGCCGACTAAACTAAATCATGATATAAATACGATAAAATACAAGATCACATAACTAAGTTAAGGTAGAGGTAAATCTGAATGAACTCCAATATTAATGAAAATGAATAAGTAAATAATAGGAATAATAACATAACATAAAGAATCTAACACATGCGATTATAACTACAAATTTGGAGCTCATAAGGCAATAAATATAAAAAAGAAGCAAACCCAATGCAGGCCCCCATAAGTGAAACACCTAGGTATTGAACCTTATGAAAAACAATAATTTTTGATGTCTCTATTTTTGGAATGACTTGGAGCTTTAGTCGTACATATGGATACAGGTCGTATCCACTCTCCTATCCTTCTCTCATACCTTGGATAGCATGTTATGGTATCATATTGTTTTATATACAACATGAACATACCTTGATCATATCACATGTGTATGAGTCATATTCAACTCAATCGTATAGAGGGTAGTCTCTATTTAGAGTTGACTGTTAGGTATACAGTTTGTGTATAAAACTAAGGGTAAGTTACACCCTTTGGTTATGAATAAAGGGTGACCACTCATACCTACAATATTATGGTTGACCTACAAGAATCCTAGAATATGAGTTAGGGTACCACTCATACCCTAGGGTTTGATTACTAATGGAATCTTATGAATGAGTCATACCCTTGGGCTAGCTCACTTTTAAGGTTTTAACGAAGGGATTTGTGGTCATTTCCCTTGCATAAAAGACTAAGAACCTTAACTATATATGTCATTGTGGTATCCTAATATCTTATTTTATAATACTTAAACACTCTAAAAGCTTCTTGAAGCAAGATTAGAGACTAGGTTTTAGAGAGAGCTCATCTAGTGGAAAGAAGGATCCAAGATTGTTGGTGTGTCATCTTTTTTAAGGCATTTATCACATCCTATATTTAAATATATCTACAACCATTCATTTCACACTTGTATTAGTAAGTGTACATGGTGATTTAAAATCAAATTAAAAGGGTTTTGTTGCCTAATGATTAATAGTGTTATTTCTTGCTTACACTTATGTTTATACCTATTATTGATTATGAATTACATATATGGGTTCTTTTTGTATGTGTTTTAACATGAGGTTCATAAGTAACCCTAATCTTAATAATTTCTACCATTAAAATTTCCTTGTTAAAAGGTATGCATATAAGGTGTTTATGAAAATATCAAAGTAAAATGTCTAGTCACATGTTCGTGATGTTATTAATTTAGGAAATAGCCCAATAAGACTGAATGATTGATAAATGACTTCATTAAGTTATTGTGAACCATGTATTGTATAATTAATGACCTGTTGGTAGATGGCTAATAAGGGATTAAAGTTCCTAATCATGAAATTTTATTTGCATAGTGAGTTGAACTAAAATATGTTGAGATGGTTCTATAAGCTTGCTAATGAAATGCTAATAGTTGTGTGGATCTTGATGAATGTAAATTTAATTAAATGATGAATTTAACAAAGTTATTTATCCCATTAAAGTGATTAGTGGTTAAATGATTGTGCGAGGGATAAATATGTATCTATGTTATTGGTATAGTGGAAATGAATGAGGTAAAATGTTGTTAATGATTGTGAACACTTGGTAAATGGTTTCTAGAGGCCTTGTTGTCCGTGAAAGTAGTTAGGGGATGTCCTTAATAGTTTGTTTGTTAAATGGGACACGATCCCTAAAACATAAAATCCAATTGTGTTTGAATTAAAGGTGTGTGTAAGAATAGTAAAAAGTAATGATTGATTTGTATAGGTCTTAACAACCATAAATGAACTTGCATCTTGTTATGAACTAAGACCTTATGCCTATCTATACTATTAATGGCCAATTCGGTCATCAAAGACCATGTGGTTGTCTATGATATTGATATGTAGCCTTGGTGGCTAGAATACCTACACAGATTCAATCCTTTAAATGTCAAAATAAACTATATGGATGTTAAATCATGAACTGATAGGTTAGGAGTTCAAATTTTTACTAATGATGGTAATAAGATGACTTGTGGATAAAGTCCATGGTATAATGACTAATGGTTAAAGTCCCCCGTCTAATGAATTATGGTTAAAGTCCCTCATCTAATTACTTATCATTAAAGTGCCTCATGTAATGACTTATGGTTGATGTCCCTCGTCTAAGGACTTGTGGTTAAAGTCCATCTTCTAATGGATGGTGGTTGGAGTCCCTTGCTTAAAGAGATCTCTTGAGGTTAAAATACCCCTCCTTATGAATTGACATGTGATTATATTTCCATGCCTGATTGAATATGGGAGAATGTGATTAGAGTGCCATGCATGATTAAATGTGGGAGTATATGATCAGAGTTCCATGACCGATTGAATATGGGAGCATATGATAGAGTTCCATTCTTGATTAAATGGTTAAGCATATGAATGATTCCCAAGCCTAATGAATGGATTAAATTAGTTAAATCGGTTGAGTAGGTTTGAGGTTTGGATCCTCTTGACTAATGTAATGAACAAGTTCAAGGTTATAAAATTGGTAAGGTGGAACATTGGAAGTTCATCACTCCATGTTTAATGAATGAATAATTTGAGAATGCATGTTATAGCTCATTCCATGTGTTGGCACATTGTTTAACTACATGTACATGTATCATCATATATGACTATACTTGTGTAAATATGATTGCATATGATGATTTGAATTCATTGAACAAGTGCATTATTTTATCCTTATCCTAAAGGTATATGCTAGTGCTCTAACTTCTAACTATCACCGAAAGCTATGTCCCTACAGGACATAAGGGATGGAGCATCTTCTTCTTCTTTAAAATAGTGATCGGCTATTCGAGTGGTTCTGGCATTAACCTTGAAATGGTGAGCTTCTATACTCTAGAAGACCTACATTTCATAGTCTATTTATCAAATGTCTTAAACTTTTATAGGTTTTGCACTTAGCTATTAGTGGTGGCATATCCCGACATATTATTGACTAGATTTGGTAGCGGTTTTGTGGGTGACCATGGACTTCGTTATATTGGCTAGACTGTTGAACTTAATAAAATGTATATTTCTTATTGGAATTATTTTTCTTCTATCTTATTATAAGGTTGGGATTCACCCTATCCTTGTTGTTGTTCCAATGATTATTAGGTTGGGTTATAAGGGCGACCTCCGATTTATGTGGGCTTGAGGTGCTTATACTACATGGTTCAATTTTAGGGCATGTCATGTTTATATCAGAGCCTAGTTTCATGTTTAGTTAGGAATCCACAAAGTCGTGTCATGTAGAGTCTCTTTTATGGGTATGTAGCATGTCATACATATATGAGAGGGGCTATGAGATATTTAGTAATGTTTCCCTTTCTTGTGTTTCAATCTTAAGATATATAGAGTCTAAGGTCTTAGATTCCTTAGACTTCTGCTTGCTTATCTTTCAAATCATTTGTCCAAGAAAATATGACATTCAAGAAAGCTCTTCTGTCCTAACTGGGGATAATATTTACAAAGCTCATCCAACTTCTAAGATTCAGACCCAGTCAAGGGTCCTGACATCTGACTGCCCTCGTAGGGTTCCACCTATTCCCACTAACCCTACTTCTGGGGGTGACATTTTTCTTTAATTTCCTTAAAATATTGGATTTTGTGTCTCCTTTTCTCTGTTGGCTCAAATTAGTGGAAAGTGGTCCAAGAGAAGGAATGGGTGGGTCCTAGCCTATATTATATGACTAGTGATCCCTTTCCGAACCTTTTTGAGGCAGGCATTTTTTGATTTGTAATGCTCATAGGGAACAAAGTTCACAACATTATGATACTGGAACCCAATCTGCATACACATATCCTCCTTGTCGATTTTGTGCTCTACTACATCATAGTTGTTGCGAGAAAGGAAGGAATCAGTGTTTTAAATATGGTCAATTGGGTCACATTCAATGGGAGTGTCCTATAATAATCATCATTTGAGCAAAAAAGATATAGGTTGGCATTTCTCTAGATTTTGCACCAAAGGGTATCGCTTCTAGCTCTGACATTGGTCGAGGTTTTCTTAAATTTCATACTACCTTGGGAGACTGAGGAATTTTCTAATGTTGATGCGAGTATTTTTAAACTTTCCACTTGTGATTAGTATTGTTTGATGATCCATGTTCTACTATTTCTGATATAACTTGTATGTGCCTAGGCATCTTGGTTTTGGTCCTGAGAGTCTGTCAGTTTCTTTTATATTTATACCCTGATAGGAGGCTCTGTGGTAGTTAAAAGGGTCTATAGTGGGCGTACGATATCTGTTGGTGGTGGAAAGGCTCTTGTAAAGTTATTAAAGTTTGATGTGATTGATTTTGATGTCATTCTGGGGGTTGGATTAGTTGAATTTATGTTATGCTTCCTTAGATTGTCGGACCCGCAGGGTCATGTTTAAACTCCCTAATGAGCCAATCATTATAAAGGAAGGTGATTCATTAGTGCCTAGTGGGAGATTTGTTTCTTATCTTAAGTCCCAAAAGTTAATTTTAAAGGGGTGCTCCTGTGTTGTTTATGAGCAAGAAGGATGGTTACCTTCGTATGTCCATTGATTATTACTAGTTGAAGTAAGAGACCATAACGAATAAGTGTTCTCTCCATAGAGTCAATGATTTGCTGATCAATTTCAGGGTGCGAAGTGTTTCTCTAAAAATTGATCTTTTGTCAGTTTGTCATCAACTTTAAAATTAGGTATGTGAATATCCCAAAGACTGCTTTTAATACCCCGTATAGTTACTATTAGTTTCTCATTATCTCTTTTGGGTTGACCAATGCTCCGACGACATGCATGGACTTAATAAAGAGGGTCTTTTGTCTATTCTTGGACATGTTTGTCATTGTCTTTACTAAATATATCTTAGACTATGCTAAAAAGAAGGAAAATCATGTAGATCATCTTTGTACCATGTTACAAACTTTGAAGGATCATCGTTTGAATGCCAAGTTTGCCAAGTGTGAGTTTTGGTTGAAAGCCATAGATTTTCTTGGTCTTGTTATCTATTTCTAGTGGAGGGATCATGGTAGATCCCTAAAAGTTATGCGTTGGTGTGTCTTGTAATGCCCAGTCTAAGGACTCCTCCTTTTGTATGTTATGTGGGGATGGGTCTCAATTGTTACCATGGTGTCTTCTATAAAACACTTCATACCTATAGTGTCGTGTCTCTGTTGAGGGTCTTGCCTTGAGTGGTGTGAGTGTTTTTTGTTCCTTAGTTCCTCTGTGACCCTCCTTTGGTTAGATGGTTTCTCGGGGAGCATGATATGTGAGAAATCGCTAACACATTTAAGATCTTTAACCAAGAATAATTGTGAAGTCTTAAGAAACTTTTGTCGTTTTTTATTTGTTTATGTCTGATTTTACAGTTTAAGTTGATGGGATAGAAACCAACGAGAATGGAAGCAAAGAAGATTAAATATGGAGGAATCAAAAGAGAAGTGTGGTTGACGATATCTGTGATAAGTCGTCATCCCTGTGATAGGCAATCACGGTTGTCATAAGACTTAACCATGAGTTGAAGCTTGTTACGACATCTAGTGATATGATGTCAAAAGTGTGATACGTCGTCATGAATGTCGTCATTCTTAAACAGAGAATGAGAGTTGAATACATTTTTATGACAACATTTGTGATAAGCCGTTAGGTAGGTGATAAGGCGTCAACGTCGTCATCAGCCTTAGATAGCAGAAGCCAAAAGTTCAGGGGAGCTGACGACATCTGTGATAAGTCGTCAAACTCCAGATAAGCTGTCACGGATGTTGTTGTCTATTCTGATAAAGAGATGCAACTTTAATTTTATTTCCTTATTTAGGTTGAACTATTTAAAGCTTTGTTTTAGGGTTTTCTGGGGCAATTCATTCGTCATCTTCATTATTCTAAAGAGAGTTAGATACTTTGAGTCTTGGAGAATATTTTCTGATATTTCTTTCTCTATCTTTTTGGAGTCAAACAATACAACTATTTTAGGGATTTTCCCTGGTGATCTAATCTACGATTCACTAATTATTATTCATCTCTGTAAGTTAATCTTCTCAATTATGAATTCAATTATGTGTTTTGTTCTTTGCATCATGAGTGGCTAAACTCCGTTAACCTGAATTATGCTATCTAGGGTTAGGTCGTGATGAGGTTCTAAATACTCAAGATTCAATAGGTGTTAGAATTTCTTGATAATTCAAAAGTTTTAATTAACGTCTGTTGTTTGCAAATAGTTGACACACTTGCTTTGATTTTATTTAGAAAGAAATAAAATATAGTAGGAAGTGAATTATCAATAGGGACTCGGAAATACTTTGTTTAATAATCAGTGTTGTAACAAGGTTGGTTAACCTGAGGTAAAATCTGGACAGTGAACAAAAATTCTCTAAGTTCGAGAGGATTAGGAAATTAGATGCTTAAATAGGTCGAGAGACATTTGAGCATATCATCGATAAAGATAGCTCGTTATCCTAACCACTATGAGAATCTTGAACGACTTTTAGCCTCTGTTATCTACCGGAAGCCCTAGTGAACATAATTATAGTATATTTCATAAACTCTTCATTTACAAACACTGGAACTAAAGTGACCAACAATTATTTACTGATCATAAAAAAAACCCATTTTATATTTTATGTATCATCTGTTTGAATTGAACTTGTAGCTATAGTCTCAAATTAATTTAATCGTCACTCACATTGTTCCCTGTGGATTCGACCCCGACTCGAAAAGTTGGGTAAATATATTAATGACGACCACCTTGCACTAAATTGACGTGTAAGTTGAGCGTTATCAAAAATGGCACCGTTGTCGGGGAACAATTTGGCGTATTGAGTTGGTTTGGAATTTTATCCTACTTGCTTGAATTCAAACTTGTAAATATTTGTTTTTAGTTTTCTTTTATTTCTTGTGTTAAGTAGATTTTTATTTTAGTTTACTTATTTCTATGGCATCGTGGATTGAACATGAGCTTGGTGGTTGGAAATCTTATCTTGATGATCCATGTCCATATTGTGATGGACCTCACTTTTGGAAAGGTTATTGATATGCTCCCCGGAGAGAGATGTGTGCACCATCTCCATCCTACCAGTAGTATGATTGTTTGTAATGTAGTGGTCAAGATGGACATTGGAGTGATTGCCCAAATGCCCCCTCTCCCCGGTATGCTAACCAAAATTCTAGTTCTTCTAATGATTTTGATAGGTCTTATGGTCAACAATAGGAAGAACAAAGCACCGGAAAGAGTGGCATTGAAAATATACTATAACTAATTTTAGAGTGTGTAGGGACAATGAATGATATCATACGTGATATACATAAAGACATAAAGGCAAATAATGAGGAAAGAAGAATGATAGATGATATGGATATAGAGGTCAAGCAGTCAAAGAACTTTTCTACATTATGTTTAGATGATATCTTGTCTGTGGAATCATTTAACATAATGGACTAGTGTGAAGATGAGGAGCAAGAATCCGATGTGGATAATGAGCTTGATGTTGAACAGCCCTCGGTGATTTCCCAACAAACTGAACCATTTATGAATGAAGATGCCAAAGATGAGAAAATGGTACTAGAGTCAAAAAAAGAAATCAAGCACAATTCTTGTGAAGTCTCTAGTCCATTTCAGGGTAAAAATACTAATAGGGATGCTACTCCAAAATCGAGAGATAGTCCTCATTCAAACCACTTTTCAACATTATGCTTGGTCGATGTGATAAAAGTTAAATCACCCAAGAAAATGATGAATTTTGAAATTGAGGAGGAGGATTCTTACATTTTGGATTTTGTCCTTCCAGAAGGGTATACTACAACCCCAATCTTGAAGGCCAAGAAACTTAAAGATCGGTGTCTATTTAGTGGTTGTTTAAGATTCTCACCGTTTCCACATAATTCCACACAAAAGTTCGATGCAAAATTGGACAAACAGTTCAAGTCTTCAAAGTGGCGTGATAGAACATTCCTCATCATGCCCTCACATTTGTCCAACACACCTCGAAGATGTATTGATCAAAAGGTGGGTCAACCTTTCAGATCCTCTAAGTGAAGACATAAATAATTGTCAACAAGGTATCTGGATGAAGTCTGAGTAGTCAAGATAATTGAGTTGTGCTGCGACACTAAATTAGGCGCTTCTTGGGAGGCAACCCAAGGTATTTTATTGTTTGTGTTCATATTATGCGATTGACATCAGATCTTCGCACCTACGGTGCCACAGGTATGTTTATAACTCTCTTGTTTTGGTTTGATGCATTGGGGATTCTGCATGATTTTAAGTTGAGGATGGGGCTATTTGTGGGTGTTGATGTCCTCCTTGGGTTTTTGTTGCCGTGCCTCTTTTCCCCAGAGTCTTGTTCCTAGTAGATCCGGCATGATTAGGCGTATTGTGTTTTATTTTATGATGTGTTGTGGTTAACTGGGAGAAAAATAAGTATCTATAGCAGATGACATATTTTTGTTGATTTTTGAAAACCTCTCCAAAGGTCTATTTCATAACTGTGTGATATGCATTTAGGTGTGACCACTATGTATTTGTTATGAAATTAGTTCTAATAGCATGATAACCATTGCTAAACAATTGTATGAACCGAATGGGTAGTATCTTGTGATGTACCTTTGTGCCATGTGTGTGTGAGATACTACCTAGTTCCCGTTGTATGTTGAAATCCAGAACTTTCCTGGTTAGTCTTACCTTGGTTGAAGGATAGGGGTTAGGAAAGGATCATAGGATATTTTGATATTAGCTCACTTTTAGCCTAAATAACCTTCCCTGTATGTAGAATATCCCTTGATCCCTTCTTTGAGCCTGATTAGCCTTTTTTTTTATGACACCTGTCAATTTTATAGTTTATATCATAATGAACCTGTTTTGGCACTAGTCCTCCTTGGACACAGTGCACCTTGACTTAGGCAAATGGCCTAAGTTGAGGGTGGCTATCATAGGGGTGCGTAATGTAAAATGAGTATGAAGAAAGGTAGAGTAAAATAAAAGAATAAAAACCTGGGTGCGGTGGAAAAGATCAAGAAAAGGAAAAGTTGTGAAAAAAAAGAGAAGTGATTGTAGAAAGGAACCGCACTCATCCTGAATAAGTGTGATCAAGAAAAGAGATGAATAGAAAAAGTCTAATGAGTGAAACCCCAAAAATCTAGTGTAGTGTCAAGGAGACTTAGTCACTTTAAATATCATCGAGTATCATACCAGCCCCTAGCCTATATTACAAGCCTAAGAAAAGACCTATAGTGATCCTAGATGGACTGTCTGAAAGTCTTGGTAATGAAAATAAGGGCAAGCCTATGGTATTCGACATACATTGATTGGAGCTTCATTCTGAGAGCGAGTGGCTGGTGATTGTCCCCATGGTTACATATGTAATGTCTGATATAACTGACGTGGGACTTCTTTGTAGTGAGAGTACACTGGATACGTTGTTAGTTGCTAACTTGTTTGGGTAGTGTTATTTGTACATATGCATAGTTATTGTTTCTAAGTTGATGCTATATCTTGATTCCTTTATGTCACATTGTTGATCTTTATGGATATACACAGCTAGGATTAAAGAGATTGAAAATTGAGAGAGTAATGTGTTTTGAACTAAAATTGATGATAAACTATCATAGGTATCTTATGTGTCTCTTGGTTAAGCATCGTAGTATTGTGTTTTAGTTGTTTGAGGACAAAAAATTGTTTTAAGTTGAGGGTGTTGATGTGTGAGCAATTGCTAACACATTTAAGACCTTTAACCAAGAATAATTGCGAAGTCTTAAGCAACTTTTGTCATTTTTGATTTGTTTATGTCTGATTATACAGTTTAAGATGATGGGATAGAGAACCAACAAAAATAGAAGCAAAGAAGTTGAAATCTGGAGGAATCTATAGAGAAGTGTAGATGACGACGTCTATTATAAGTTGTCATCCCTGTGATAGGCTATCACAGTTGTCGTCAAACTTAATCTTGAGTTGAAGACTATGACGACATCTGGTGAATGTCGTCATCCTTAAATAGAGAATGGGAGTTGAATACATTTTTGTGACGACATTCGTGATAAGCCATCAGGTTGGTGATAAAGCATCAACATCATCATCAACCTTAGACAGCAGAAGCCAAAAGTGCAGAGGAACTGACGACATCCGTGATAAGCCATCAGACTCCTGATAAGCTATCACGGATGTCGTCGTCTATTCTGAGAAAAAGCTTCAACTTTAATTTTATTTCCTTATTTAGGTTGAACTATTTAAAGCTTTGTTTTACGGTTTTCTGGGGGAATTCATTCATCATCATCATTATTCTAAAGAGAGTTCGATACTTTGAGTCTTGGAGAATATTTTCCGATATTTCTTTCTCTATCTTTTTGGATTCGAACAATACAACTATTTGGGGATTTTCCCTTGTGATCTAATCTATGATTCACTAATTATTATTCATCTCTGTAAGTTAATCTTCTCAATTATGAATTCAATTATGTGTTTCGTTCTTTGCATCATGAGTGGCTAAACTTCGTTAACCTAGATTATGGGATCTAGGGTTAGGTCGTGATGAGGTGCTAAATACTCAAGATTTAATAGGTGTTAGAATTTCTTGATATTTCTGAATTTTTAATTAACGTTTGTTGGTTTCAAACAGTAGACACACCTGCTTTGATCTGCTTGAGAAAGAAATCAAATATAGTAGAAAGTGAATTATAAATAGGGACTCAGAAATACTTCGTTTAATAATCATCGTTGTAACAATGTTGGTTAACTGAGGTAAAATTTGGATAATGAACAGAAATTCCATAAGTCTGAGAGGACTAGGAAATTAGACGCTTAAATAGGTTGAGAGACATTTGAGCATATCATAAGTATTCTTGAAGATGTCTCCCATGAAGGGAGTGATGCGAGTCAGTAAAATAGGGATGCTTTTTCCCTATTATACTGGTCCCTATCCGACTTTGAGAGGAGTTGGCATTATTTCCTATGAGTTGGAGTTGCCTCCTAGTTTGAACTCTATTTCCTTCAGTTTTAAATGGATTTTCATTGCGAAGATGAATAGGTGATCCTTTGTTGGTTTTTCCCTTAGAGGACATTGGTATTTTGTGGTTACTTGTCTTGTGAGGAGATCCCGATGAGGATCTTGGATTAGCAACTTCGTCAGTTTCGAGAAGGAGTGACTTCAGTGAAGGTTCTATGGAGGGACCAATAGTCTGAGGAAGCTACTTGGGAAGGGGAGGAGGACATAAAGTCCAAGTATCCGCATTCATTTCCAGTTCTAGAAATACGTGATCAAGGTATGTGGTGATCTTCTTGATTGAGTGTATGTCTTTGGTAGACAATGGGATCAAGTCCCTAAGCCTTGAATTAATCTAGTATTTTTATAAATGTTGGGTTTTGATCCCAAAAGTCGATAAAATGAAATGGACAATTGATGATTATCATGATATGTGTTGTGCTTTACTATGTGTTTGTACTAACTTTTTTTAAGGTTATTTTGATGGGTGCTAATGTTTTGACTTTTGTTTATGCTTGTATTACCCTTCATTCGTGGATGAATGATCCAAGTGGAGGAGAATTAAAACACCTAGGTCTTGAACCTTGAGAAAAACAAGTTTTTGTGTCCCTAAGTAGGGTACGACTTGGAGCTTGAGTCGTACCCATAGATACGGGTTTATTCACTATCCCTTCCCCATCTCGTTACTTGGACAACATGTTAGCATAGCATACTATTTTCTATATGACTTTACCTTCCCTTGATCGTACCCTATGGATACGAGTCTTTTGTAACACAATCGTATAAAGGGTACTTTCTCTTTGGAGTGGACTGTTAGGTATACAATTTGTGTGTACGACTAGGGGTGATTCGTACCCTTTGTTTATGACTCAAGGGTGCCCACTCATTCCCACAAAAGTATGGTTTACCTAGGAGAAGCCTAGGGTATAAGTGAGATTACCACTCGTACCACTCGTACCCTAGGGTATGATTACTAAGGGAATCATACCCTTGGGCGAGTTCACTTCGCTCTATGGTCATTTCCCTTTCCTAAAACAATAATATCCTTCACTATGTAAGGCATTATGTCCTTCTAAGACCTCATTTTACAAGACTCAAACACTCCAAAACACTCTAAAAGTTTCTTGAAGCAAGATTGGAGGATAGGGTTTAGAGGGAGCTCATCTAGTGGAAATAAGAAGCCAACATTGTTGGTTTGTCATCTTTTTTAAGACATGTATCTCTTCCCCTCTTTAAATATCTATAAACCCATATATTTCACACTTGGACTATTAAGTATACATGGTGATTTGAAATAAAAAAAAGGTTTTTTTACTAATGATGAATAATGTTGTTTCTTGCTTAGACTTATGTTTATACCTTTAATTGATGATGAATTGCATATATGGGTGCTTGTTTCGTTTGGTTTAACATGAGGGTATTGAGTAACCCTAATCTTGATGATTTCAACCATGAAAATAGCTTTGTTAAAAGGTATGCACATCAGGTGTTTGTGAAAATGTCTTATGTAAAATATCTAGTCACATGTTGGTGATGTTTAATTTGTGCAATGTCCCAATGATCATGAATGATTGATAAATTATATCGTAAAGATTATGAGCCACATATTGTATTAAGCATGAACTTGTTGGTAGATAGATAATAGGGGATTAAAGTTCCTAATCACAAAATTGAATTTGAATAGTATGTTGAACTAAAATATGGTGAGAATGTGCTATAAGCTTGCTAATGAAATATGAATAGTTGTGTAGGTCTTGATGAATGTAAATTTAATTGAATGATGAATTTAACTAAGAATTTAGCCTATTGAAGTGTGATTAGCGATTAAATTGTTGTGCGAGGGCCTAATGTCTATATATAGTATTGGTCTAGTGGAAATGAAAGAGGTAAGATGTTGTTAATGAATATGAACGCTTGGTAAATGGTTGCTAGTGGCCTTGTTGGCCATGCAAAGAGTAAGGGAATTTCCTTGATAGTTCATTGGTTAAATGGAACATGGTCTCTAAAACATGAACTCAAATTGTGTTTTTATGAAAGGTGTGTCTAAAATTAGTAATAAGTAATGATAGGTTTGTAGAGGTCTTGATGACCATAAATAAACTTGCATCGTGTTGTGAATTAAGGCCTTACGTTTATCAATATTTTTAATGGATAATTGGGTTGGCAAATATCATGTGGTTGTCTATGTTGTTGATATGTAACCTTGGTGGCTAGAATTACCTAAATAGGTTCAAGCCGTTAAATGTCAAAATGAATTGTTTGAATGTTAATGCATGAACTGATTGGTTAGGAGTTCAAATGTCGACTAATGATGGTAATATGATGAATTATGGTTAAAATCCCTCGTCTAATGACTTGTGGTTAAAATCCCCCGTCTAATGACTTGTGGTTAAAATCCCTAGTCTAAGGACATACGGTTAAAGTCCCTTATCTAATGTCTTGTGGTTTGAGTCACTTGCTTAAAGATATCTCTCGAGGTTAAAATACCTCGCCTTATGAATAGGCATGTGATTAGAGTTCCATGCCTTATTAAATGTGGTGTCATATGATTAGAGTTCCATGCTTGATTGAATGTGGGATCATGTAATTAGAGTTCAATGCCCAATTAAATGTGGGCACATGTGATTAGATTTCCCAGCCCGACTAAATGTTTAAGCATGTGATAGAGCCTGATAACTAGTGAATTTATTAAATCGGTTAAATCAGTTGAGTAGGTTTGAGGTTCGGATCCTCTTGACTAATGTAATGAAGAAGTTCAAGGTTATAAAATTGGTAACGTGGAATATTGAAAGCTCTTCATGCCATATCTCATGAAAGAATGATTTGAGAATGCATTTTATAACTCATTCCATGGTTTGGCACATTGTGTAACTATATCTATCTACATGTATCTTCATCTATGCCTATACTTGTATAAATATTATTGAATGTGATGATTTGACTGGATTGAGCAAGTGGACTATTTTATCCTTATTCTTGAGTTAGATGCTAGAGCTCAAACAACTAATCGTATCCGGATGCTATGTCCCTATGCGGCATAGGGGCCGAAGAATCTTCTTCTTCTTCTTCTATGCAGTAATCGAGTGTTCAACCGGTTCGGGTATTGAAATTGAAGTGGTGAGCTTCTACACTTCGAAAGACCTACCTTTCTTAGATTATTTACCAACTCTCATAGTACAATTAGAGTCCTTCCATGTCATGTTACACAATACTATTTCCTACCTTCAGAGTTGAACCGACAACCATATTATCCACAACACACCCCAATAACACATTCTTAACCGGTATTATATATATATAGTTATATCATAATGTATATTCAGACTCAAATCGGTAAATACAATCAATAGCTAGACTCAAACCAATAAAACTATCATCAATATCATAATAGTCCTCCGGACTCGAACCAAGTATATATTATCAATATCATAACCATTTTTTTAAACTCGGACCAATGAATATAAGAAATACCATAATCAATAAACATCATCTCTCACTATCAACCTGTCAAAACTATCAAGTGCCAAATTGTCTCAATATTACCTTATTAGGCATCTCTAAGTACATAACGAACGTATAAAATGTTACAACTATTAATACGAATCTTGGCCTAACGTGGGTCAAAGATCCCACTTCTAAGTTCCTAAAGTTCATTATAAGGCAATTTTTACCCCCGATCTAGACTAAGGTGTCTAAATTCACTTTTAGATGCCAACTAAGCCCCAATCAATCTTAAGATAGAAAGTTTACCTAAAGCATGAACAACCAAGTCATTTATGCCTAAATTATGGTTTCGGAATAGGCTAAATGGTCCAACTAATCTAAGTATTCCCAATGACATCACTATCCAATCCCACATCTAACATGATATCATAAACATACTATGAACTAGATCAATCTATAAGGACGGTGAAGCCTAGCCTAGTTTGATCCGAAGAAATATCAAAGAATCTGCTAATCACCAACTTTCCCTTCCAAGAAGCTACCACACTATGAAAATGACAATCTACTTATTAATGCGAGAATGATGATACCCTTATTGCACCATTATGCTTCTTGTCCAAAATTACTCTAAAATCCCATGTGGGTATCACTTACGAAAATAGCATTTTTGAAACCTACCCAATATTCCCCTATGCTCAAGGTGTAATTATCCTAAAAATAGTGAAATCTAAGTTACTTTGGTGCTAAATTCAAGTGATGAAGTTTTAGGGATTTTGAACCTGAAATGAGAAAATTCACCATGAATGAGGAGGAATCTTACCTCAAATTTGAAGAAACTCACGAAATGATCATTATCCAAGGTTCCTAATTTACCCAAAAGATCAAATCCTAATCATTCTCAACATTTAAGGTTTAAATCTCATGGAAATGGATGAAGTTTAGGCAAAATGGGCTAAATAGGGGGGTATTTTATACCCTTATGAGGTTTTTGGGTATCGCAATCGCAACCCAACCCTTGTAATAGTGTCATCTAGTGGCTAATAGGTGAGTCGATATTGCAACATATCACACTGTGACTGTGGAACTTGGTGCCCTAGATAGGTTATCCCGATCGCGACCCATGGCTCATTATTAGCGAATGCACCAGCACAACTAAGAGTTGAAAATTTTTCCAACCCCTCGGGATTCACTCAGAATCATATATATGCCAATAGACTATGATACCCAATCAAATTCAATGTTTTGGACATAAAGAAATAGTCAGAATTTCCACTGGAGATTGTTTCTACAAAAAGCTTGTCCCACACCAAACTTCCATATTCTTAACCTTCTGACCAATAGGTCAAAATGAGCCTAAGATCCTCAGGACCCAAACCATCCTAGTATCTAATTTGAACAATCGAAGACTTCAAAATAGAGAATTGGCTCTAAAAATCATACACACTATCCGGTAATTGAACTATTAATCCCAACAGTTTTAAATGACCTGGGAAACTATAGGAAATCTCTAATGGCAAAAATAGGTAGAAATATAGAAAATGACCTGAAGGGTTAATACATGCCTCTATCATTATATTGATGCTCGAGAGAGGGGTTTGAAATGATATTATTGATGTCTTAAAATACTAGTCATTTAAGTTGTGTCGTGTGGGGCTTAAATAATGAATTATTGACATATTGAGTTAAATTATAACTCATTTATATCTGTATTGAATTGATTATTATTATTTTTATACTGATTGGTTATGAGCATTACATACTTACTTGATCAGTATAAATTAATGAGATTTGGTACCACTAACTAACACTGATTTTTGAAGAAAATGAAATACTTTACAAAACTCTTGGCCAAGGGATGTGTTGGCAAGTAACTGATAGACTACATAGATATTGTGAAAGTATATGGGTTGAAAAACCCCCATGGATCCTATCTTAATTGCTGAGGATCTAGGAAGCTATATATGGAAAGTCATGTGATGGATTACATCATAATTATCCCACCATCATTACATTGTATCATTTGCACTTTTATCTATGTGTTTGTTGCTACGTACTTTGTTTCCTTATATCTTTGTGTGTCGTTATTCATGTATTGATATCATACCTGTAGAATTATTAGGAGAAATGGTATGATCTACCATTTGGGAACTTTTTTATGTGCAGGTGGAAGCATGCTCATATTATGTCATGACCCAATTTATGAGTCACAATGGCACCTACTCTATCCCGCTGTAATACCCCGGTCATTTCTTAAGCATAAATCCATCTTTTGAGTGAATATGGATGACATACAAATTGAATTTTTTATCTCATCTTGTATTTTCCTAAATTCTACTCTTTTGATCATGTAGAGAATTGTATAAGCTTTCCATTGACATAAGATTCACCCGAATCGGACACCCGGTGAGGAAGTTAGAGCCATTTTTTAATTCCCCGAAACTCTAGCCAATATTACAACAATGAATCAATCTCTTGAGAATTAAATTATAGTGATTTTGTTGTTTTATAATCAAGGATGGTGTGTATTAAGGACTTAAATATGTCCTATCGATTGGGCGAATGAAAACATTCCTTACCGATCGAGTTCTTAGGAAGGATATTGGTTTAGTCAACTTCAAAAGAGAATATCTCTCATTATACATGAAATTTTTTATCTCATGAACTATCAACAGATAGAAAATTGAATTATATTTCCAACGATATGAATTTTTCCAAAATCCCATATTGGAGCAAAGAGTTATGCCTATTTAACTCCAATATGGTCAAGCTGGAAAACGGTGACGACGGTTCTGGTGGGCTGTCACGTTTCTGATGCCATTTCTGACGACGTCATAACTTTTTGATGAAATTTCTAATGACGTCTTCATCCTTAGGAAGAAAATCAAAAATTCAACCCTTTTGTGATGACATTTCGTGACGGCCTATCACGGGTCTGACAGCTTATCACGGATGTCGTCGGCAATTTTTTTTCAGCAATTAAGGGGCATTTTTAAAAGGGTATTTCAATCTTTTCCACCCATTTTGACCCTCTATATATATCCAAGTAAAGAATAAAACTTCATTTTTCTTCCATTTCATCAAGAATACTAGGGTTTCTCTCTCAAAAATCCAATCCAAATTTTCCAAGAACATCAAGAATCCAACCATAAATTTTATAAATTGGTTAAATATTCAAGGTACCCAAGTCAAAAGCATCAAGAACCCTAGCTGAAGAAGTGTAAAAGGAGTCTATAACAAGTTTCTTCATTCAAATCCATAATCAAGGTATGTGGGGTTTGAAAAAGAACACTTTTTTCGTTATTGTGCCCAAAGACTTAATTTCTACTATTGAAATCCATGATTTTGCAAAGTGGGTTTACACCCAAATTACTTTATTAATGATTTATGATATTTGAGCAAGTCAAGATCGATACACATGACTATTTCATCATTTTATTTCTTAAATTGAGAAATTATGCCATGAGTTGAATATTATTATTATGAGTTGATGATTTCCGAATTATTTGAGATAAGAGTCATGATTTAAGCTTTTCTATGAGAATTTTTATTATTGAATATATCTATATTGATATTTGAGATCGAGAGTCAAGAATGAGTTCTATGATGTTTTCTTGAAGTTTTTGATACATGATTATTTTACAACTTCCAAATTATGACTTGATATTTAATATTGTGAATTTCATGTTCTACCATGAGTTGGTATTTCAAGTGCTTTCAAGACATGTGTCAAGCTTTAAGCTTCCTTATGATAAATTGGATTATTGACTATATTGATTCATAAAATTGAGTTGTTTTAATGAGTCTTGATATTTCCTCAATGTTATTGATGTTGCCATGACTAAATGAATTGATACATCTTGATGTTGAGAAAGATTTTTTGATTTTGAGTCGAATTGGGAATCCACAGTTGTATATGATTTATCGATGAGATATATATTTATGTTTTGGTCTTTATAATGGACCTACAAATTTATATTGATTAAGGTGGATTTCCTAATGTGTTCTGAGATGAGTCTGGGAGGAGTATTTAGCACTGAGCGGGAAATATGGTATTTCCCCAAAACTACAAGCCACCGTAGGATTGATATTGATGATTGTGGTCCAGAGGCCAAGTATGGGATTGTGATTGAGAAATTGAGGTTGTACTTCTTGGAAAGGGTACGACACCCCCGCCAATGTGGGGTGCTCTCCTTAGGAGGGAAAAACGTTGGACTCCATGCAAATCACAATATATAGTTATGTCGGTTATAAGAAACTCCCAAGTCCATAAGAGTTCAAGTTTGATTAGTTACCGAGTCCCTCTAAGTCATGATTTAAAGAGTTTGAGTTAAGTATAATGATTTATGAGATTTATAATACTTGTATTACTATTGATGATTTACAAAGAATATATTTCAGTTAATTCAAGCGAAGAAAGTTGTTATCGTCAGCATGCATGATTTTCATAATCATTTATGATATTATTTATAATGTTGCATTGCACCCCCACATACTCAGTACATTCCTTAAAGTAGTGACACCATATATATATATATGCTACAATGTCTTATAATGTAGGTACAAATTATAGCGCAGATACCGAATTTAGTCAGTTTGCAGCTTCCAGTCAACAGGTGATGAGTCCTTTTGATTCGAGGGCTTGATCCAGTTATACAGTTCGATAAGTATTGTATTTTTTATTACTTTAGTTGTACTGAGATTGGGTAGTTAGGAGTCATGACCCATCTATCTGAAGTCAGTACCAGTAGAGGCTTCATAGACAATCAATAGAAGTTGATGTATTCAGTTTTAGTTTCATTTGTAAAAGTAGAGTTGTAATCTTGTAATGTTCATGTTTATATTGATCAAGTTCACAGAAGTTCTATATTTTTGCTAACTTTATATAGATTTAAGCATTTTATCCAGTTGTTTACGAGTTATGCCAGTAGGAGGGTTATCTTGGGGTTACTTGTGCCCCTATGCACCGTGTGACGTCTCAGGACCTAAATTTTGGGGCATTGCAAACATGGTATCAGAGCACTGAGTTCAAGTATCCTAGGGTGTCTATGAAGTCTTGTATATTAGAGTCTTGCGGAATGGTACGGAGATGTCTGTAGTTTTCTTCAAGAGGCTATAAGACATTTAGGAAAGGTCTCCATTCTTTCAGTCTTAGATCGTGCTATAGAAAGGTTCGTTGAGAAACTTATATAGATTCTCATCTTACCCTATTCGGGGCATCCCCGCCTTATTTTCAAGGTATTAGAGACAGTGAAACTGAATTCTCTACAGACAGTACTTTCTTAAACAGTCCCCTTAGATAGTTATGGAGTTTTAAATGAGCTAGAAAGTATCTTATTAGTTTCTAATCATGCCTTTCTTATGAATCGTGCAATAATCTCAAGTCAGTTGCGCTTCCGGATTCCTTCTAAGATCCATAATGATAATTTATACTTCTTTATCTATGTACTATTCTTGAGGTAACATGATCTGCAAGTTCCAATTTCCATTCCTGACAATGCCCTTAGACTTACAAGAGAGAAATTTTAGAAGTCTCATAAAGTGGCCTGCGAAGAGCTTACCAACGTGTTATGAGTTTCCTAAGTTTAATGTTATGCCCTCTCCCTTATGATTCTTTCAGTTGAGACAGATTAAGATGTGTATTCTTATATTATCAACTATTGTATGGCTAGTTTTTATCTCTTGTAACCTTATTTTCTTCATGATGTTGGAACTGAAGTCTAGTGAAGCTGTGTGGGGATCTTTCAATTCACTAGCATAATTACTTTGTTATCCATCTCAAATTCTTTTTCAAAATGAAAATCAAAGACTAGTGAAGCCGGGTGAGGCCTATTTTGATTCACTAGCAACTCCTTGTGTATCTTGTATCCTCGTGCTGGTTATAACTGTTGTAAAGGTGTTGTGGCAACAAAGGGTGGAAAGTGTGATTTATTGGAAGTATGTATAGCTGAACCTTTTGTATGTGATCGAGTTATAGATTAAGTGATATTATTCTTGTGTGTCAGCTCATGGAAGAAAGAGAAGGAGTTATTGGTGGAGGTAACTAACGGTTTGCTTAAGGTATGAAAAGAGTTATTGTCGGTTTGTTGCACAAGATAAGTATAAGTTATGGATGATGATACTTAGTAAATGAGTATTGTTAACTTAGATGCTCTTGAGATTGCAAGGAAAAGTTAATTTAAGCCTTAGAGAGTTATGAACTAAGTTAAGTTGTGTATGAAGGATAGATAGTAATGATAGGTAGAAGAAGGGCGTGTTGATGGATTATAAATGAGATACGCCATATGATTATGACCAATTATTATTATTAGGGGGTTTAAATGGACTAGTGTTTATTGATGTTTTATTTTATAATTTCCAAGTGAGAATGGTGTGTGTGGGGTGGAGTGGTAAGTTATGCTGAGCGCAAGGAATTAAGCTTGGATGGATGGTGTCTATAAAGGTGGATGTGATGATTTCTTGGTTAATGGTGCTAGTTACAGCAAAGTGATCTAATGGGCTTGGAAAGTGCATGCGAGAGCTTGAGTTTGATCAACTTGTAATTAAGTTTGATTTTGTGTTCTTGGTGAGAAATCTTGCGCAAGGTTTTGTGGGGCTGCTTTATTTTAATTTTTTTAGGGTCATTGTATGTGGCGTAATTAGTAAGTGTCATGGAGTATCTAGGTGGAGGAAGACTAGTTAGTCAATGAACGATACTCCTAATAATTGAGTCAAGAAGTGTGATAGCTTTAGTCTAAGGGGGAGATAGTAGAACAAGTGACCAAGTTATTTTGTCAGGTTCTAGTGGGTATGCCAATAAGTTGTGGAATAGTGATAAGAAGGGATACTACTCGACCCATTTTT
This sequence comes from Capsicum pubescens, assembly GCA_030864215.1. Lineage (NCBI taxonomy): Eukaryota > Viridiplantae > Streptophyta > Magnoliopsida > Solanales > Solanaceae > Capsicum > Capsicum pubescens. Next base: position 211,157,622 of record CM061538.1, on the reverse strand, counting down.
ATTTTAGTATTTTCAGTCATTCTTGTATTTATTCATGTTTTGGGTTTTGATTCCATGATCATGATTCACGTCCAGGCATGCCATAAAGAATCTTGTCCTCACTTAGTTACCGAAATGCGGAGTCTCAGACCTTTCACCGGTTGGAATCACATTTCATAGTTACGAATTCCCAATTTAGGTCATTCAACACATGACTTATGTACTCGAGCTTTGTGATATGTTCAGTTCCAATGTTCAAGTGCTATTTCTAATGATCAGAATTCAAATTTATATCGTGCATGACCCCGAGCCATATTACTTTGATGGATTTATGATGTTAAATCCTTTAGTCCTCAAACCTCAGTTGAGTGTCAAGTTATTCATAGCATTTATTCATGTGTCAGATCCTCATGCTCTAAATTTTTAGTTATCTTTCCTTACCAAAGATAGTGGTGGTGAATAGTTGTTTAATCAGAAGACATGAGATATTTCCTTATCAACGATAGAGGGTGGCATGCCTACTTTGGCTTGGCGGTAATGTGAAGTAAGATTGACGCTAAGTCTTTGATAAATGTTGTGGTTATTTGAAGTTTAATGTGTTATGATTGAGAAGATTGTGGTGTGTTCACTTTGAGTAATTCCATGAATTGGAAAGAATATTTGGGTGAAGCGTTTGCGTAGGACTTGATTAGCAAGGAGTATGTCAGGTGTGCTTGATGTGAGTGCATGGAAATTTTCTTGATAAGAGGTGTGTAGAATATGAAGAAGAGGCTTTATAAGTGTTTGATTAGGAATGTGCATGTGGTTATGAAGATAGGATTGAATGTCATGTTTGTGTGCGTGCGGATAGGTGCCTTGCACATTAGTAAATGGCTAGTGCTAGGTGGATTGTAGTTGTCGAAGTGGTAATGAGAATTACTCTTGAAGTGAGAGTGTTTGAGAAGTGTGGTTGCATTTGAGAGTAAGGATTTGCCGTGCTTAAAGCTTAGTGCTTCTATCCTGACTTATGATTCATAGGTTTACGTTTCAAGTTGTGGGACAATGGTAATTCTATGATGTTTGATTCATATGTCTTGTTTAGATCTTTCCTAAAGTTCTTTGCTCCTTCAGACCGTTAGAATTCCTTGGAAGGTTGTTGAGGGAATCCTTAACTTAAGTATGAGTATCTAGTATGATTCAGTTTTCATGGTTAGCAACCTAGGTTTTTTTTAAAATTTGGCAGATAGGTTTCTATGATCTTCCATTTTTTGTTCGAACTAGTCTGGTCTTACCACTCGAAGTTTCATAGGTATAAGAAATTCGATAAGTAGTTGCTCGCGCACAAATTTTACGAGTTCAGTTCAGTATGTGTATCAGGCATCAGTTTCAGATTCGGATATATAATTGTGATTCAGTCTGTAAGCATTCATTGAACAATCTTTGTTTTCCAAGTATTTTAGTCCAGACAATGTAATACCCATTGTGTAGCCTTATCCTTGTTTCTCATAACCTATGCCTGCATAAATTATCTCTTCACTGTCTATGAGTACGATTGCACTCTGGTCACATCAAGTGAATTCTAAACTCTCAGTATGAGCCCGCACTTTAATATAGGAAGAAGGCAAATTAGCTCAGATTCAGTCGAGAATTACAGTTGTCCTCTATCTATATTTTTTTACAGTCTCGGATCCAGCTGTATAACTATTCTCATCATGAGTTTATACATTCAACGAAGTAATTCAAAGTTTAGAAAGATATAGATTTAGATTTGCAAGTTTTTTCAGCTGTGTGTCTTCAGTTTTCTCTATATGCTTGGCCAAAAGGCAACATTCGAGGACGAATGTTTTCAAGGGGGAGATATTGTAATACCCCGATCATTTCTTAAGCCTAAATCCATCTTTTGAGTGAATATGGATGCCTTCCAAATTGATTATTATTTATCTCATGTTGTATTTCCCTAAATTCTACTCTCGATAATGTGGAGAATTGGATAAGCTTTCCATCAACATAAGATTCACCCGAATCGTACACCCGGTGAGGAAATTAGAGCCATTTTGTAATTTCTCGAGACTCTAACCAATAGTGCAAACATGAATCAAGATCTTAAGAAATAAATTATAGTTCTTTGGTTTTTTTCTAATCAAGGATGGTGTGTATTAAGGCCTTAAAGATGTCCTATCGATTGGGCGAATGAAAACATTCCTTACCGATTGAGTTCTTGGGAAGGAAATTTTTTAGTCAACTTCAAACGAGTATATCTCTCATTATACATGGAATTTTTTAGCTCATGACCTATCAAAAGATATATAATTGAATTAGTTTTCTAATGATACTAATTTTGCCAAAATCCGATATCGGAGCAAAGAGTTATACCCATTTTACTCCAACATGGTCAAGCTGGAAAACGGTGACGACGGTTGTGATGGGCTGTCACATTTCTGATGCCATTTCGGACGACATCGTCACTTTCTGACGATATTTCTGATGATTTCATCAGCCTTAGGCAGAAAATCAAAAATTTTACCCTTTTGTGATGACATTTCGTGACATCCTATCACAGGTCTGACGGCCTATCACGGATGTCGTCAGCCATTTTTTTCAGAAAATAAGGGGCGTTTTTAAAAGGGTATTTTGGTCTTTTCCACCCATTTAGACCCTCTATATATATCCAAGTAAATAATAAAACTTCATTCTTGTTCCATTTCATCAAGAATACTAGGGTTTCTCTCTCAAAAATCCAATCCAAATTTCCCAAGAACATCAAGAATCCAACCATAGATTTTATAAATTGGTTCAAGATTCAAGGTACCCAAGTCAAAAGCATCAAGAACCCTAACTCAAGAAGTGGAAAAGGAGTCTATAACAAGTTTCTTCATTCAAATCCATAATCAAGGTATGTGGGGTTTGAACAAGAACACTTCTTTCGTTCTTGTGCCCAAAGATTTAATTTCTACTTTTGAAATTCATGATTTTGCAACGTGGGTTTACACCCAAATTACTTTATTAATGATTTATGATATTTGAGCTAGTCAAGATCGATACACATGACTATATCATCATTTTTTTTCTTAAATTGAGAACTTATGCCATGAGTTGAATATTATTATTATGAGTTGATGATTTCTGAATGATTCGAGATAAGAGTCATGATTTAAGCTTTTCTATGAGAATTTTTATTATTGAATATATATATATATATTGATATTTGAGATCGAGAGTCAAGAATGAGTTCTATGATATTTTCTTGAAGTTTTTGATACATGATTATTTTACAACTTCCAAATTATGACTTGATATTTAATATTGCGAATTTCATGTTCTACCATGAGTTGGTATTCAAGTGCTTTCAAGACATGTGTCAAGCTTTAAGCTTCCTTATGACAAATTGTATTATTGAGTATATTGATTCATAAGATGGAGTTGTTATAATGAGTCTTGATATTTCCCCAAAGTTATTGATGTTGCCATGACTAAATGAATTGATACTTCTTGATGTTGAAAAAGATTGTTTGATTTTGAGTCGAGTTAGGAATCCACAGTTGTATATGATTTGCCGATGAGATATATATTTATGTTTTAGTCTTGATAATGGACCCATGAATTGATATTGATTAAGGTGGATTTCCTAATGCATTCTGAGCTGAGTCTGGAAGGAGTATTTAGCACCGAGCGGGAAATGTGGTATTTTCCCAAAACTACGTGCAACCATAGGATTGATATTGATGATTGTGGGCCACAGGCCGAGTATGGGATTATGATGGAGAATTTGAGGTTGTACTCCTTGGCAAGAGTACAACACCCCCGCCAATGTGGGGTTCTTTCCTTAGGAGGGAAAAATGTTGGACTCCATGCAACTCACATGATGTAATTATGTCGGTTATAAGAAACTCTCAAGTCCATAAGAGTTCAAGTTTCATGAGTTAACGAGTCACTCTAAGTCATGTTTTAAAGAGTTTGAGTTAAGTATAATGATTTATGACATTTATAATCCTTGTATTACTATTGATGATTTACAAGGAATATATTTCAGTTAATTCAAGCTAAGAAAGTTGTTATCATCAGCATGCATGATTTTCATAATCATTTATGATATTATTTATAATGTTGCATTACAGCCCCACATACTCTGTACATTCCTTAAAGTACTGACCCCCATATATTTCTATATGCTACATTTCCTTATATTGTAGGTACAAGTTATAGCGCAGATACCGCATTTAGTCAGTTTGCAGCTTCCAGTCAGCAGGTGATGAGTCCTTTTGATTCGAGGGCTTGAGTCAGTTATACAGTTCGATAAGTTTTGTATTTTTTATTACTTTAGTTGTATTGAGATTGGGTAGTTAGTAGTCATGACCCATCTATCTTAAGTCAGTACCAGTAGAGGCTTCATAGACAGTCAATAGAAGTTGATGTATTCAGTTTCAATTTCATTTGTAAAAGTAGAGTTGTAATCTTGTAAAGTTCATTTTTATATTGATCAAGTTCAGAGAAGTTCTATATTTTCGCTAACTTTACATAGATTTAAGCATTTTATCCAATTGTTTACGAGTTATGCCAGTAGGAGGGTTATCTTGGGGTCACTTGTGCCCCTATGCACCGTGTGACGTCTTGGGACCCAAATTTTGGGGCATTACACCCACCAGTAGGTATGTCGAACCATAGCCCGGAGCTAGATTCAATAGGCTAATTTGGTGAAAATAGCCAAAAAGCAGAACATTTACAATTAAAGATTTAAATAGAAATAATACAATCATAAGTGTCTAATAGATAGATAGAAACCAACAAATATCCAAATACTCGATAATGTCATTACAAAAGCTACTACAAAAGAACCATGAGTATTAAATGTCAAATACAATACATCCAAAAGGTTAAATACTAGAAATAATAAATAGAAGAAAATTGGGACACTCTGACTCCAGAGCTCACCCAATCTTTGAAATCAACTTTGCACGAACATCGAATCAGCGGCAGAAACTAGTACTAGAATCTACACCAAAAAGGTACAGAAGTATTGTATGAGTACAAAAACCACGGGTACTTAGTAGTCATCTTCGTCTGACTGGGCTAAATCACGATACAAGCATGATAAGTTACTAGATAGAATAAACTAATTTAACGTAAAAGTGGAAAGCCTAGACATACGCTCCAACACCGTTGTACATAAATAAGTAAATACATGCAGATAATAACATAAAGATTTAAACAATTAAAGCTACAACATTGGCCCCTATAAGCCAATAATTGTGGAAAAGTAAATAATCCAATGCATGATCCCATAAGCCTGTAGGATGCAATCAAGGAACTACATGGCTGAAAACCATAGGTGACAAATTTTTTATGCCACAACCCAATATCTATCAGAGGCGTACCCCATCATATAACAACCCTTAAGTGTCGGTCTTGAACCGAAGCTCATATCATAAATATCATAATCAATTACCGAACTTGAACCAATGCTGATGCATCAATGTAAGAATCAACTGTCGGACTTGAACCAGTTCTCATACCATCAATAGTTAGGATCATAAGTTACTTCAATACTCATAGTTATAATCCAGAAAATCAAGTCTGTAAGCTATTCCCGATATATATAATCCATACAGATGTGTGAGATAATGCTAACACATTTGAGGCTTTAAACTAAGAATAATTGTGAAGTATTAAGTAACTTTTGTCGTTTTTGATTGTTTTATGTTTGATTTTGCAGAAGAAGCTAATATGATAGAGAACCAACAAGAATGGAAGCAAATGAGCTGAAATCTAAAGTAAATAGAAGCAAAGTATAGCTAACGACATTTTTGATAAGTCGTCAGCCCCGTGATAAGCTATCAGCTTCATCGTCAATTATAGACAGAGAATTGGCGAAAGTTGAAAGTTGTGATGACATTTTGTTATAGGTCGTCAAGGATATGATAAGACATCAAGAATGCCGTCAGCCTAAAGCAACACATGAGAACTGAAGTAGAGACTTAATGATATTTGTGATAAGTTGTCAAGGAGCTGATAGGACGTCACCGTTTGTTGGCAGTGTTAGGAAACAAGTGTCCAAAGCAAAGAGGAAGATAACGACATTTTTGATATGTCGTCAGCCTCTTGATAGGCTATCACAAATGGCATCAGCTAATCCAAAAAATTTCTGAATTTTTTTATTTTGTTTCCATAATTAGGGTAAACTATTTAAAGCCTTGTTTAGGGTTTTCTTAAGAGTTCCAAAAACCTTGAGTTTTGACACAAGATACTTTGATATTTTCTCTCTCTAACTTCTTGGCTTGAAAAAATAATTATTTTGAAGAGAATTTAATCATTATTTTGGGATTTTTTATTGCGATCTAATCTGAGATTCACTAGTTATTATTCATCTTGTGGTAAGTTTATCTTTCAAAGCATGAATTCATCTAGTTGCTTCGATTATTACGTCATGAGTAGCTAAATTCCTTTAACTTGAATTATGGGATCTAGAGGTAGGTCTTGATAAGGTGCTGAGTGTTCAAGATTCGAGAGGTGGTAGGACTCCTTGATAATTTTGATGTTTTAATTAGTGCCTGTTGGTTGAAAATGATAGATAACACCTGCATTGATTTGATTGAGAAAGAAATCAAATATAGTGGGAAATGAATTATCAAAAGGGACATGGAAATACTAATCTTTCATTTAATAATCAGCGTTGTAACAAGGTTGGTTAACCTGAGGTAAAATCTGGGCAGTGAATATAAATTCCCTAAGTTCGAGAGGATTAGGTAATTAAATGCTTAAGTAGGTCGAGAGACATTTAAGCATAACTTCGATAAAGATAACTTGTTGTCCTACCTACCATGAGAATCTTGAACCACTAGTAGCATCTGTCAAGTACCAAAATCCCTAGTGAACATAATTTTGGTTTTTCATAAACTCTTGATTACGTACACTAATTAAAGTGATTAACAATTACTTGTTTAACTAAAAAAACCCATTTTAGGAAACATCAACTATCAGTTGATTAAATCGCAAAGGACTTAAGTTCACACCATATTCCCTGTGGGATTCGACCCCAAATTAGTTAGGTTTTAGATTGAAAACGATCTCTTACATTCTCGTTGAGAGGTGTAGTTTGAGTGTTATCAAAAATAGCGCTATAGCTGGGGAATACGGTTGAAAACTAAAGTTTGTGTGTGTTAATTGACAGTTAGTCAAGTTTCCTAGTTTTACGTTTATTTTTTGTTTTTCCTCATTTGCAGGATCTTTATAGTGTATGCCTAGAACCAGAAGTTTTGGATAACCATTATTACCACCTAATCCTAAACCGCAACAAATTGGAAGAATGGCAGAACAACAAGAGGCTGACAGATTGGCAGCCTTAGCTAGAGCTCAGGTGTATGTGCAAAATGTCAGGCAATAAGCACGAGATCCAAATGCTGAGGACGAAGATTTGGGAGATGGGGAGTTGTTGAATCCTAGTAACCCAAGGCATGCAGAGAAAATAGCTGCACCAGTACAACATAATGTTAACAAGAACTGTCTATTTTGAGAAATAGAAGAGTACCAGCCGGTCCAGTATGATCTCAATGATTATGATGATGGAATGGACAGAGCAGGTGCAATTATTCCTACACCGTTGGCACCTGGGTAAAAATTCAATATTACGAGTACTATGATTTAACTCCCAAATCTGAAGGGGTTGTTTGGTGGCCATCCTGGGGATGACCCGAACTTACATCTGGTGAATTTTGTCACCATCTGTAAATCTTTTGATAACCCAGGTGTGGGCTAGAATGTTGTCCAGTTGAGATTGCTTTCGTTGTCTCTGTCTGGGGAGGGAACATTGTGGCTAAAAGAGCTGACACCCGATTCTATAACTAACTGGAGTCAGTTGAAAGGAGCTTTCCTAGAAAGGCTTTTTCCTCCATCCTGGAGGGTACAATTGAGGGATGAGATCAGCAACTTTAGGTAGCTCCCGACTGAAGCCTTGCATGAAACCTGGTAAAGATTCAAGAAGAAGCTGACACAGTGTCCAAACTATAACATGACAGACATACATTTGATGGAGACTTTGTACAGGGATATTAACTCCATTATAAAGCCAATTGTAGACAATGTTGTAGGTGGTTCGCTTGTTGATCTTATATTCCCAAAGGCTTCAGAGATGCTGGACAGAATGACTAAACAGAGATGGAAATGGCATACCAGAGACTCTGTGGTGGCCAGCCCCACTTCTTATGTAGGTATTACTACATAACAACACAAAAGAGAAGAGGAGTGTGACCAAGACATGGATCACCTTAAAACACAGATGGACTTACTAACCAAGTACTTGCTATCAGGCAAGATTAAAAAGGTGAAAGTTGTGGGATCTCAGGATAGAAATGAGGCTGATGCAGATGAAGAGGCTAACTATGTTAATAATCAGGAGGGTTTCCGAGGAAATAGCCAAGGTAATCAAGGCCGGACTTACTATGATAAGCCTGGTTATAAAGATAGGGAGCAAGGAAATTGGAGGAATAACAATGATAAGAGCAGGTTATATGTTCCTCCTGGAAATCGTGAGGCTGCTTCAACAAGTTTTGAAAAAATGTCCATGGAGGACATGATGGCTATGTTGTTGAAGGGAGTGAAAGCTAGGAACTCTGGTGTAACCACCATGAAGACCGATCTGACATACATCAGTTAGTTTGTGCACTCACATTCCACCACAATCAGACAATTGAAGCAGCAGATGATCCAACTCTCCACAACATTCAACCAGTTGAAAAGCAAAATATTACCAAGTGATATGGTGCAAAATCTGTGGAATGATGGATCATACATGGCTATTACCACTAGAAGTGGTAAGATATTACCTGGCCCTTTTATGGGAAAACCTGTAGTTGATGAGGTAGTTGACGTTGAACCGGAAAAAAGTGGTCCAGTGGAGTCTGAGAAACTGGATAATTTTGATTATGCTCCGGATAAAGACAAATAAAATGAGAAGGAGGTAGTGCTAAAAACTATCCCAAGAAAACCACCTCCATTTCCTCAGCTGTTAAAGAAAAAGGTTGATGATGCAAAATTCAGCAAATTCATGGCAATGCTCAAGTAATTAACAATAAATGTGCCTTTGGTTGAGGCTCTTGAGAAAATTCTAAGATACACAAAGTTCATGAAATACCTTGTGGCTAAGAACCAAAAAGTTATCCATGAGACGGAGGACAATATATTTCATTGTGGTGCTATCTCTACAAGGTCTTTAGTGCAGAAAAAGGCAGATCCGAGAGAATTTATCATCCCATGTTTTATTGGGTCCCTGAATTTCACAAAATCACTATGCGATTTGGGAGCCAGTATAAACCTAATGCCACTCGCTTTGTACAAGAAACTGGGTTTAAGGTATCCTACCCCGACGAACATGCGATTGGTGATGGAAGATAGGTCTGTAAAGTGGACAGTGGGTATATTACATGATGTATTGGTAAAGGTGGCCGACTTCATTCTGCCTGCTGATTTTGTAGTCCTGGACTATGAGGTGGACTTCGAAGTGCCCATCATTTTGGGTAGACCATTCCTTGCAACTGGGAGAGTGATAGTGGATATGGAACTGAATGAGCTTAAGTTTAGGTTTAATGACAAGGAAGCAAGATTCAAAATAAACTTATCTATGACACCGACAAAGGAGATAAGTGTTTTCTCATTCGTGGACATATTCTATGAAGATGGTAAAGGGGTATCAACAGGTTGTCTTGGCGAAGTCTGAGTAGTCAAGCTAACCAAGTCGTGTCGTGATAGTAAATTAGGCGCTATTGGGAGGCAACCCAAATTTTTTATATTCCAGCAAATTGTTTATTTTTGTAGTTAGGTTCTAGTTCAAAGAAGGTGGAATCGATATATCCATCCAAGTTCTCCTGGCGACATTTTTGATGGGCTGTCACAATTGTGATAAGTCGTCATCTTTGTCGTCAGAAACAGTAGCTCTAAGGTAATTTCTGCTAGGGCTGACGACATTTGTGAGAAGCTATCAAAATTGTGATGGATTATCAGAAATGTCGTCACAAAAAGCCTAACATTAGCTGAAACTATGGGCCAAATTTAAAAAAACCTGACCCAGCCCACAGCTTGGCCTTTCCACCTTCCCGCTTAGTTTTTATTACCTTTAAGTTATTCTCTTTCCATCTCTGGTTTATTTTCTTCCATTTTCAAAGTCTCTCCAACTAAAACAAAAGAAATTTTCCTTGTATGTATGGTTTTGCAATTAAAATCAAGAACCTCTCTTTATTTCCTATTGCTCGTCTAACCACATTGAAGGCTCCCATCAGGTATGCTCAAAACCTAGATTTTATTTTTAGTGGTACGTGATAAATTGATGAAAACCCAAGTTCCCAAGAAGCTTGAACCAAGTTCATCTTGTAAAAATGGCTAAAAATTGGAACTAGGGTTTCTGTACAAGCTTAAGGATTAAAAGTTTAGCTTAAAAATGAAAATTGAGTGGATTTTAAGAAAAAAATGGGACAAAAAATTGTGTTAAAATCAAATTGGGGTTCTATTTATAGCTGATGAAATTCATCATAAGCTATCACAACTATGACGGCTTGTCAGAAATGTCGTTAGAAGTTGATAAGAATTTTGTGGGGTCTGTTTAGGGATGACGACATTCACGATAAGCTATCACAATAGTGACGGCTTGTCAAAAATGTCATCACACCTAGGACATAAAGTATTACTAAACCCTTTCAAGGGGTGTGGAATGTCAATGATCAATGTGTTTGTGTTTATACTCTTCAGGGTCAACTAATGGTTTTTCTCTTGCTACAGGTCTTGAAATGGAACCCAAATGAAAGAACTCAAAATCCACAAAGAAAGTCACCAAGGGAAGTGTTGAAGAGTCTGATTATGATGAGTAAGAGCCTCTGCTCAGTAAGCAAAAGAAGAAGCAAAGCACTAAAAAGACTCCACCACCCTTAATAGTTAAGGTGGAGGATAGTGAAAAAAGTGACACTGAGCCAAAAAGATTCGAGCATACAACTTTTGAGCAGACGGTCTCTGAGCAACAAGAGTCTGAACATGCTGAATATGAAGAGCATGATTCAGATCATCCTGATTCTGAGGGGCATGAGTCTGAGGGAACATCAACTAAGTCCCTTTCTTCTGAGCCACAATATTATGAAGACTCTCTGATTCGGGGAACTATGGTCAAATACAAGAATCCTGAAGTCCGAGATGGCACTACATGGTAGATTCCCAAAGCTCATAAAATCTTCTTTGATGGGCTTCACAGAACCAATAGAAGAGCTGTCAAGAGGTCAATCTTTGAGGTCAATCTTTAAGGAGAAGAGAATCATGACTAAGGGGTTGAGCAGGTACCCGGAGGTGGAGCAGAAATTTCATGGCTATGATTTGGGATGGATGACATGAGAAAGAAATTCATTTTGACCTACACTAGTTAGGGAGTTATATGCAAACTACCAAGATCGCTTGCAAAACATGTGTAGATAAGGAGAGAAAAAAGCTAACCAACCTTTATTGGATAAAGTTTCGGTAAGTGGTGTAATGGTGTATGTTTCTGAAGAAACAATCATCAGGTTTCTTCATGGCCCGAGCTTCACTCCTCAGGCCACTTTACCTATTTTCTATACCTAGTTGAAGCATCGAGAAAATCAACAGAATTGGTTAGCCACACTCATAGGGGATGGAGAACCGGAATGGCTAAAAAATCCGAGTGAAAGGATCTTCAAGGAATCCCTGACTTCAGAGACAAGATTTTGGTGGGGTATTGTATGTACGTGGTTGATGCCCACAGATGGTGATAATATCCTCGGGGATGAAAAAGCAATATTAGTAGCAAGTTTTATGGCTAACCTCAAATTGAATTTTTGAGAGATTATCGCCGAAAAGATAAAATTTGGGTCTCGAGGTCTGATACAGCATATCTCTTCCCTTGTTTAATTAAAAGGTTGTGTTGGACAGCAAATGTGCAAATGATTGTAGGGTTACAAGAAGAACTCTTTGCTAGGAAGACCCATAATTCGTTCTAAAATAAGGAAAATTAGCCAAGGCTAATGCTTGACAGGGACGCAGAGATTCCAACTGATCCACCTAATGCAAAGGTGCCTGATTCTGAAGTTGTACCTCCAACATCTGTAATAATGGGAGAATCATCAGTGCCCAGAAGTGAGACAATTCCTCCAGCTGCAGTGCCTACAATAGAATTTTCCTTCAACCCTATGAATTTAAGGAGAGTAGCAAAGCAGTCCAAGTGGTGCGAGGCTCAGCTTAAACTCTTTGCCAAGCAATTCGCAGCTGCAGTTGACAAAAGAGTTAAGGCTATACTGGATCCTTACAAGGATCTGTCGGGCCGGATTGATGAATTAGAGAACCACTTTAATGCATAGTCGAGAGAGAGGTCAGCTCCAAAGATGGCATTATTCATATTAGACCTATAAAAAGTAAAGACAGAGGTTGGAAAGATACAAGAGCACCACTTTATAGTTCCAGTAGATCCAGCAGCTGAGGAGTCCTAGGGAGAAATCCCGATGCTTGATCTCACAGAGGAGACAGTGAAGAAAAAGAAGAAAAAAGGTTAGAAGAAAGAAAAAGGAAAGAGAGAGAGGCCCAACAATTATAAAGAAAGAAAAGTAGAAAAAAGGGAAATAAAGAAGTCTGAAAAGAAGGAGATGAAAAAGGTGAGAATTGATTCCTTAGTGGATAATAAGAGATGGGAGGCAGCCATCCGAGCGAGAGCCGCAGGTGCCTCTACTAGTAGTACTTCAAAGACTGATAGACTAGATGTACCAAAATATAGAGAGGCTCTTGATGGTGATGCGGCAGAAGGGTCAGGAACCCATGACCCTCGGGATTGATCTATTCCAGGTATACTTTAACCCTTAGTTTAGATTTTCTTTAATTTTAAGTTGAGGGTGTAGGGTAAAATTGTTGTAAAATTTTGTAGTCAACTAGGAGAAATACTTGTAATTAAGGCAGTTGAATTTTTTTTGTGATTTTTGTACACCTTTTCAAGTGGTCTACTACTCTAAACTGAGTGATTTGCATTTAAGTGTGACCACTGTGCATCTTTGTATGGCATTAGTTCTAGTAACATAATAATCATTGCTAAACAGTTGCATGAACTGAATGAGTAGTCGAGTGTGATATACCTATGCACCAAGTGTGTGTGAGAGATGTTACTCAATTTCCTATGTATGCTGAAGCTAGAACTTGCCCAGTTAGTCTTACCTAGGTTGAAGGATAGAAGTTAAGAAAGGATCATAGGCCATTTTAATATTAGCTCACTTTAGCCTAAATGACCTTCCCTATGTGTATCATATCCCTTCATCCCTGTTTTGAGCCTACTTAGCCTATTTCTTTGTATGGCACCTGTCACCTTCTCATTTAGATAATAATGAACCTATTTTGTCCTTGGTCCTCCTTGGACACTGTGTACCTTGAGCCAAAGTTAAGGGTGTATATCATAGGGGTACGTCATATAGAATGAGTATGAATAAATATAGAATAAAAGAAAAGAATATAAAGGTAGGTGCAGAAGAAAAGAGCAAGAAAAAGATAAATTGTGAAAAGGAATAAGTAATTGAGAAAAGACTGCACCCATTCTAAATAATTATGATCAAGAAAAGAGGAGAGCGGAAAAGGCTAATAAGTGAAACCCCAGAAAGATAGGGATCATACCATCCCCTAAACTACATTACAAGAATAAGAGTAGTCCTATAGTTATCCTAGCTTACCTATCTAATGATCTGGCTAATGAAAATAAGGGCAAGCCTATGGTACCTGGCATACACTGATTTGAACTTCGTTCTAAGAGTAAGTGTTTTGATTTTCCCCATGGTTACATCTATAATTCTTGATATGAGATAAGGGGGATTTCTTTATTGGAGGGCACACTTGTTACATTGCTTGTTACTAACTTGTTTGAGTAGTGTAATACTGGTCTATGCATTATTGTTACAGATGAATTGATGTTATATCTTGATTCCTGTGTGTTGCATTGGTGTTGTTCATTGTACTTAAATTGACTGACTTTGGAGATGGAGAAAGTGTTTTGAGATGATATGGATGATTTCCTGCCAAATGTGCTTTGTATTCTATTAGTTGTGCCGAGTTGTTTGAGGACAAACAATTGTTTTAAGTTGAGGGTGTTGATGTGTGAGCTAATTCTATCATATTTGAGGCTTTTAACTAAGAATAATTGCGAAGTCTTAAGCAAATTTTGTCATTTTTGATTGTTTTATATTTGATTTTGCAGAAGAAGATAATATGTTAGAGAACCAACAATAATGGAAGAAAATGAGCTAAAATCTAAAGTAAATAGAGGCAAAGTATGGCTGACGACATTCATGATAAGTCGTCAGCTCTATGATAAGCTATAAACTTCATCGTCAGCCATAGACAGATAATTGGCCTAAGTTGAAAATTGTGACGACATTTTGTGATAGGTCATCAAAGAGCTAATAAGCCGTCAAGAATGTCGTCAGCCTAAGGCTGCACATGAGAACTGAAGCAGAGACTTGATGACATTTGTGATAAGTCGTTAAGGAGCTGATAGGGTGTCACTATTTGTTGTCAGCATTAGCCAATAAGTGTCCAAAGCAAAGAGGAAGCTGACGACATTTGTGATAAGTCGTCATCCTCCTGATAGGCTATCACAAATGGCGTCACCTAATCCGAAGAATTTCTAAATTTTGTTATTTTGTTTACATAATTAGCGTGAACTATTTAAAGCCTTGTTTAGGGTTTTCTTAAGAGTTCCAATAACCTTGAGTTTTGAGACACGATACTTTGAGATTTTCTCTCTCTAACCTTTTATCTTGAAAAAACAATTATTTTGAAGATAATTTAATCATTATTTTGGGATTTTCTATTGCGATCTAATCTTAGATTCACTAGTTATTATTCATCTTGTGGTAAGTTTATCTTCGAAAGCATGAATTCATTTAGTTTCTTCAATTATTACGTCATGAGCAACTAAATTGCTTTAACCTGAATTATGGGATCTAGGGGTAGGTCTTGATAAGGTGCTAAGTGTTCAAAATTCGAGAGGTGGTAGGACTCCTTGATAATTCTGATGTTTTAATTATTGTTTGTCGGTTGCAAATTATAGTTAACACCTTCTATGATTTTCTTGAGAAAGAAATCAAATATAGTGGGAAGTGAGTTATCAACAGGGACTTGGAAATACTAAACTTCCGTTTAATAATCAACATTGTAACAAGGTTGGTTAACTTGAGGTAAAATCTAGGCAGTGAATATAAATTTCGTAAGTTTGAGAGGATTAGGTAATTAAATTCTTAAGTAGGTCGTGTGACATTTAAGAATAACTTCGATAAAGATAACTTGTTGTCCTACCTACCATGAGAATCTTGAACCACTAGTACCATCTGTCAAGTACCAAAATCCCTTCTGAACATAATTCTGTTTTTTCATAAACTCTTGATTATGAACACTTATTAAAGTGATTAACAATTACTTGTTCAACTAAAAACCCCCATTTCAGGAAACATCAACTTTCAGTTGATTAAATCTCAAACGACTTAAGTTCACACCATATTCCCTGGGGAATTCGACCCCACCTACTTTGGTTTTATATTGACAACGATCGCTTATATTCTTATTGAGAGGTGTATTTTGAGCGTTATCACATACCATGGCTATGAGCCATTAATCATATCTATGGACTACACCATATCTATACACCACATTATATCGGTACATCATATTATATCAAAAAGTCATATTATATCATGAAGTCCTTAATCATAACTATGAGTCATAACACATCTATAAGCCATATGACTATTATATCTAGAGACCATATCAATGATCATGCATGTATATAAGTTAACAAATCATTATGACTCATATCATTAGTCATGTCTAGACGTTTTCTCGATAATAATATACACGCAATCCATGTCATACATCACAAATTTAACCAATATCATTAATATTGCCCAAAATTAGCATCAATCATCAAATATCCGACCAATCTAGTAAATGAATATATTCAATCTATTTGAGTGTCAAACCCGTCGATAGTAAAAGTATAACATGTGCAACTAAGCCCACAAGGGTAATCTATGTCTTAGCCTAAGGTTGGTTGGATGACCCACGCCTAATCCCTAAATGTTAATTTAAGCAACTTCTACCCCGAACTAGGATATGGTATCTAATTTCACTCCTAGATGTCAAGTAAGCCATAATTAGTCCTAATATAGTGATCCTTCCCACACATGAGCAACTTAGGCCATCCTACCCAAACGATGGTTACTCTAGCAAGATTAACTAGGGAAATTTCACCTACCTTGATTAATTAAAGCATATGCATCCTAAATATACATTAAAAGGGTTCAATTCACCTAATCCATAAATACCTATGCTAACTACTCCCGGTGTATGGTTTTAAGATTGCCTAACGATCTAATTAAACCAAATATTCTCATTCCACATCCAACAGCTAAATCCACCCCATATCTAGAAAATATCATGATCATAATAAGAAATAGCTTAATATATGAAGAATGTAAACATAGACTACTTAGCCGCCGAGGTAAGCTAGAAGAATTTGAAAAATCATCAATTTCCCCTTCCGAGAAGCTTCCACCAGGTGTCACGCTATCAAAATCACAATCTACTCATAAAAATAAGGACAATGATATCTAAATTGCACTATTATACTTTGGGTCCAAAATTACATAAAAATCCAATACGGAGCCTATTTACGAAAAATCATCTTTCTGAAACCAACTCAGCATCCCCTTGTGCTCTAGGAATATTTACCATCAAAATATTGAATTTTGAGCTATATTGGTTCTAAAGTTAATCCAATAAGATTTTTTGGATATTCACAAAACATGGAGAAATCAACCATGGAAATGATGAAATCTTATCTCCAATTCAAAGAAAAATCACGTAAATCAATGATACTAAGGCTCCACATACTACAACATTATTGGCCTAAAGCCACACTAAAGCTGGGACACATTTTACAAGTGTGGCCTATACCATTAAAGACCACGCTTTTAAAGCGTAACCTTAGTTTTTAACTTCTAGCCACATTACTTTTGGCAACACTTTGAAAGTGTGGTTTTTAATGATGTAGACCACACTTTACAAATCTTTCCAAATCATGATATAATTGACAACACTTATTAACATATATGGCTTTATTTTTAAATGTAATATTATTATAATTTAAAAAACAACATTTTTAAAATGTGGTCTAAAATTTTCATTAAAATTTTCTCTCTCCCTCCCAAATATTTCAATTTTCCTCCAACTTATAATTAACCAAAAAGATTTGAGTATAATAAAAATCAAAAACCCTACGTATTATTTCACACAGGTATTAAACACCCTGTACGGTCTAGGTCTCTTCATCATTGCATAACACCGACATCATCGAATGCTGATGGCTCGGAAGGCCAACCACTGGCGAGGGGCGACCACTGACGAGGGGAAAGAACCTAAAGGTGATAGTTAATCTCTCCTTTTGGTCTTTTTTTCTCAATTAGTGAATTTGAACACCTTTTTCGTTGTTTTGTCAATTTCTAAGCTTGGTTTTGGGAATTTGTTGGTATTTTTGAGTTTCTTGGATTTTGGGAATGCCAATTTGGGGTGTGTTTTGATTCTAGTTTATACGATTGAAGAGAATATGAGGAGTTTGGGGTTGCACCCTTCTTTCTTTTATTTTAAGATATCTGATTGTCAAGTTTTCCTTAAAGTTTTTTGTTAGAGTTGGAATTTTATTATCATAAAGTTTACGTTGTTTCTAAAGTATATAGGTGTATCCAGTACAAGATGAGCATAAAGCACAACAATTTTGGTTATAACTAACTAATTTAGTATATATAGAATTAAAGAAAGTGTAGAACTTACTTCTAATAGGGATGTATTTTCCCGCTTTCTTCACTCGTGCAAATTTGACTTTCAAAACCATGTGGAATCTAAGAGTATGAAGAAAAAAAATTTCCATACTATTCTACCAGTTGAATGAACTTAAATGTTAGTTTTGCGTAGTTTGCCCATCCTATCTCGTATAGACAGCCATAGCCAGTTCAAGCTATTTGTATGCACTTCCTTTCTGTAGAGTTAACTTCTCAATCATCCTGATAATTAAATTGCAATACAAGTAAATTTTTCACTGCCATAAACTTTATTTTAGTATTAACCTTAGGGGAGTTTCTATGCCCTTCTAATGGTAGTCCTCTGTAGTTTCATTCTTTATCCTAATATACCAAAAAGGCACCGTGAATTTAGTGTGCTTGAATTCTTTATGAGATTGAATCAATTTTTAAAATTCAGTTTCAATAGATCTATTTCAAATTATAACGTAGCCAAGCTATTGTACAACAGTTGACATGAAACAGTTATTCAAAATTATTGTGCTAACAAACTGAACCGCAACACTAGTAAAGATTTGAGTTCTTTTTTTGCCTTCCAAAGATCAATTCTTTTTCAAGTTAATATGAACATTAATTTCATTAGTCATTGTGTGCATTTCATCAACGTACAAAGGTTAAAATAAACGATAAGGAAGAAAAAGAATATGAATTTATGGTTTTAACGAATACAGTGTAATTTATAGAACATGTTTTGCTTTTCTCTCTTTATATAGTTTATCTGTTGAACTACAAAGCTTTTCTCTACTCGAGTCTGGCTGAAGATAAACTGGTTCCTAGCCATCATTTTTTCTAATTTAGCCTCGGCTAATTCTCTGCAATATTGTGCAGAAGGTTAAATTAATTTAGTAATTGGTAGTATGAAGATGTTTTTATGAAAAGACCTATCCAATATATCTTCTATACTGGTATATCCTCAATCCTCCTTTGATCTTTTTACACCGGTACTATGTTTCGATATATTATGTTTGAAGTTGAAAAATTGTAAGAAGCTAAAGTTGAGTTTGAACGTGCATTCGTTTGAACCGAAGTTAGAAACTTTTTGAGTGATTCAAAAGTGATAGTTGGTTTTTCTATCATTTTACAAAAGACTATGTGATTGTGCCTATCTGAACTTTAATATAGTTGAAAATGTGGTTGAAAATGATGTTGCTCGGACTCTGCAACCTTTCCCTTTTCAAGTAGCATATGATATGTGACCCTATTGCAGTTGTTTCCTCCTGCTGAGCTGATTAAACTTATAGATGAATTTGAAAAGCCTCAACCAATCTCTCTACGGACAAACACACTAAAGGTCATGTTTTATCTGTCTTTTTTTATCCTTACCTTTCTCCCTGTGATGGTCAACTCATTATGGATTGCTTTGATGGGATTTATCTGGTATTCTTCTTAACAGACATGTGAATTTGGACCCATTAAGAAAATGGTCGAAGGTACGATTACAAAGATTAACTGTGATTCTATGTGTTTTCTTTGGGTTATCATATGCATTTATAACTTTGTAGGTTGGACTAGTTGTATATGATTCTCAAGTTCAAGTTAGTGTCACTCCTGAGTATATGGTTGGTCATTACATGGTATGTTTACATTACACTTTAAAAGTTGTCTTTGCTTTTTGTATTCAACTGTGGTGATAATTTCTAATATAACTAGCTTGCATATAGCTCCAAAGTGTGAGCTCTTTTATACCTATAATGGCCCTTGCACCTCAAGAGAATGAACGTGTCATTGATATAGAGTAAGTAACTAAGTTTTTATCTAAAATAATGTTAAAACATATTGATTGCTGAAAGAATTTTCTGGTGCATACTTAGTCTAGGAAAAAGCTAATCGAAAAATAAAGCATCCGCTTTTTCTCTTTCACCTTTAATTTCTCCTTTCTTTAAACTAGCTGCTTTGCCTTAGATATAGCTTTGTCCATATTAGGTTCAAGTGATGCTCCTAGTATGTTTTCTTTTGATAGGGAAGCTAAAACAATTTCTGCTAACTTTTTACTTCTTATTTCAATAAGCAGAGAAGTAAAACATTTTGATAACTTTTTATTAGCCTAAAGTGTTGAAATTTTTCATGGTGTAGTGCTGCTCCTGGAGGCAAAACAACTTATGTTACTGACTGCACTGATGAAAAATAGTTGTATGTAATCATTGCACAGTTTATCGTGTTGTATTCTTTGTGTAGGGATCCATTTTCTCCACAATGCATCCATACTTCTCGATACAGATGGGAGAATGAACATGAATAAATTTTGTTGCCCTGGTGTTAATTATCTCCATTTCCTTGTAAAAGAATCCATTAATTTCTAATTTTTGTCCTGATATTTTTTAATGCAGTATACCAAATTATTTTGTATTGATCGTTCTATTTTACTATTCACTCATGTACATCATTCTCGATCAAAAAGTTGAAAATTTAATTTTTAGATTTTCAGGTATTTATCCAGGCTATGGAACAACTAGTTGAAAATAAACTTCCTGAAAAGATGACTTTGAATCAGCTTGCATAGTTATATTCAATCATGTTAACTGCAACAGTGGTAAAACTCGCCCTATGTCTTTACTGCAAAATCTCAGGGAATGACATTGTTCGCGCTTATGCAAAGGTATGTTTTTATTATCCTTTACCATCTTGCTCAAAACTAAATGTAAAGTCTAGTGAAGCCGTGTGGGGCTATTTCGATTCACTAGCATTGTTGTTGGTGTGTTCATCTCTTTTCTTGCTCAAAACTAAATCTATAAGTCTAGTGAAGCCGTGAGTGGCCTATTTCGATTCACTGGCACTTTGTTGTTCATCTTGTTTCTCTTGTGTTGGCTTGAATCTCCTGAAACACACTTAGTCTTGTATCAATATGTTATTAATATGTTGAACTTAATTTGATAGTTGTAGTAAGTTAGCAAAAACATCTAGATACTCCATCTTTGTTGTTTGGCTTTCCCTTAAGTATCCTGAAATCCATTCATGTTGTGTAACCATAATTGATCCCGCACAACCACTTTCTTAATAAGAGTAAAACATAATGGCCACCATTAAGTAAACAACCTTATAACCTTATAACCTTAGCCTTAACGTCCAACGTTTAACGCCTAATCTATACATAAAACTTAAAGGACACCGTTTAATAAACAACCTTATAACCTTAAGGGCCACCATTTAACCTTATAACCTTATATTAGGAAACAACCTTATAATCTTATAACCTTAACGGCCACCGTTAAGTAAAAACCCTTATAACCTTAGCCTTAATGGCCACCATTAAGTAAAAAACCTTATAACCTTAACGACCACCGTTTAACCTTATAACCTTATATTAGGAAACATCCTTATAACCTTATAACCTTAGCCTTAACAACAACCATTTAAAGCCTAATCTATACATAAAACTTAATGGCCATCGTTTAACAAACAACCTTATAACTTTAACACCACCGTTTAACCTTATAACCTTATATTAGGAAACAAAGTTATAACCTTATAACCTTAGCCTGAACGGCCACCGTTTAAAGCTTAATTTATACATAAAATATAACAGACATCATTTAATAAAAAAACTTATAACCTTAATGGCCACTGGTTAACCTTAAAACCTTATATTAAGAAACAACCTTATAACCTTAACGACCACCGTTTAACCTTATAACATTATAGGGTTCATGTCACCTAATCATTGAATACCTATGCTAACTACTCACGGCGTATGGTTTTAAGATGGCCTAACGGTCTAATTAAACCAAATATTCTCATTCCACATCCAACAGCTAAATCCACCCCATATATAGAAAATATCATAATCATAATAAGAAATAGCTTAATATATGAAGAAGGTAAACATAGACTACTTAGGCGCCGAGGTAAGCTAGAAGAATTTGAAAAATCATCAATTTCCCATTCCGAGAAGCTTCCACCAGGTGCCACGCTATCAAAATCACAATCTACTCATAAAAATAAGGACAATGATATCTATATTGCACTATTATACTTTGGGTCCAAAATTACATAAAATTCCAATACGGAGCCTATTTACGAAAATCATCTTGTTGAAACCAACTCAGCATCCCCTTGTGCTCTAGGAATATTTACCATAAAAATATTGAATTTTGAGCTATATTGGTTCTAAAGTTGATCCAATAAGATTTTTTGGATATTCACAAAACATGGAGAAATCAACCATAGAAATGATGAAATCTTAAATCCAATTCAAAGAAAAATCACGTAAATCAATGATACTAAGGCTCCACATACTACAACATTTTGGCCTAAAGCCATACTAAAGCTGGGACACATTTTACAAGTGTGGCCTATACAATTAAAGACCTCGCTTTTAAAGCGTAACCTTAGTTTTTAACTTCTAGCCACATTACTTTTGGCAACGCTTTGAAAGCGTGGTTTTTAATGATGTAGACCACACTTTACAAATCTTTCCAAATCACTATATAATTGACAACACTTATTAACATATATGGCTACATTTTTAAATGTAAAATAATTATAATTTAAAAAACAACATTTTTAAAATGTGGTGTAAAATTTTCATTAAAATTTTCTCTCTCCCTCCCAAATATTTTAATTTTCCTCCAACTTATAATTAACCAAAAAGAGTTGAGTATATTAAAAATAAAAAACACTACGTATTATTTCACACAAGTATTAAACACCCTGTACGATCCAGGTCTCTTCATCGTTGCATAACACCGACATCATCGAACGCTGACGGCTCGGAAGGCCAACCACTGGCGAGGGGCGACCACTGACGAGGGGAGAGAACCTAAAGGTGATAGTTAATCTCTCCTTTTGGTCTTTTTTTCTCAATAAGTGAATTTGAACACCTTTTTCGTTGTTTTGTCAATTTCTTAGCTTGGTTTTGGGAATTTGTTGGGTTTTTTGAGTTTTTTGGATTTTGGGAATGCCAATTTAGGGTGTGTTTTGATTCTAGTTTATACGATTGAAGAGAATATGAGGATTTTGGGGTTGCACCCTTCTTTCTTTTATTTTAAGATATCTGATTGTCAAGTTTTCCTTAAAGTTTTTTGTTAGAGTTGGAATTTTATTATCTTAAAGTTTACGTTGTTCCTAAAGTATATAGGTGTATCCAGTACAACGTGAGTATAAAGAACAACAATTTTGGTTATAACTAACTAATTTAGTATATATAGAATTAAAGAAAGTGTAGAACTTACTACTAATAGTGATGTATTTCCCCGCTTTCTTCAATCGTGCAAATTTGACTTTCAAAACCATGTGGAATCCAGGAGTATGAAGAAAAATGCTTTCCATACTATTCTACCAGTTGCATGAACTTAAATGTTAGTTTTGCGTAGTTTGCCCATCCTATCTCGTATAGACAGCCATAGCCAGTTCAAGCTATTTGTATGCACTTTCTTGCTGTAGAGTTAACTTCTCAGTCATCCTGATAATTAAATTGCAATACAAGTAAATTTTTCACTGCCATAAACTTTATTTTAGTATTAACTTTAGGGGAGCTTCTATGACCTTCTAATGGTAGTCATCTGTAGTTTCATTCTTTATCCTAATATACTAAAAAAGCACCGTGAATTTAGTGTGCTTGAATTCTTTATGAGATTGAATCAATTTGTAAAATTAAGTTTCAATAGATCTATTTTAAATTATAACGTAGCGAAGCTATTGTACAACAGTTGACGTGAAACAGTTATTCAAAATTATTGTGCTGACAAACTGAACCGCAACACTAGTAAAGATTTGAGTTCTTTTTTTGCCTTCCAAAGATCAATTATTTTTCAAGTTAATATGAACATTAATTTTGTTAGTCATTGTGTGAATTTCATCAACGTACAAAGGTTAACATAAACGATAAGGAAGAAAAAGAATATGAATTTTTGGTTTAAATGAATACAGTGTAATTAATAGAACATGATTTGCTTTTATCTCTTTATATAGATTATTTGTTGAACTACAAAGCTTTTCTCTACTAGAGTCTGGCTGAAGTTAAACTGGTTCCTAGCCATCATTTTTTCTGATTTAGACTCGGCTAATTCTCTGCAATATTGTGCAGAAGGTTAATTTCATTTAGTAATTGGTAGTATGAAGATGTTTTTATGAAAAGACCTATCCACTAGATCTTATATACTGTTATATCCTCAATCCACCTTTGATCCTTTTACACTGGTACTATGTTTCGATATATTATGTTTGAAGTTGAAAAATTGTAAGAAGCTAAAGTTGAGTTTGAACGTGCATTCGTTTGAACCGAAGTTAGAAAATTTTTGAGTGATTCAAAAGTGATAGTTGGTTTTTCTATCATTTTACAAAAGACTATGTGATTGTGCCTATCTGAACTTTAATATAGTTGAAAATGTGGTTGAAAACGATGTTGCTCGGACTCTGCAACCTTTCCCTTTTAAAGTAGCATATGATATGTGACCCTATTGCAGTTGTTTCCTCATGCTGAGCTGATTAAACTTATAGATGAATTTGAAAAGCCTCAACCAATCTCTCTACGGACAAACACACTAAAGGTCATGTTTTATCTGTCTTTTTTTATCCTTACCTTTATCCCTGTGATGGTCAACTCATTATGGATTGCTTTGATGGGATTTATCTGGTATTCTTCTTAACAGACATGTGAATTTGGACCCATTAAGCAAATGGTCGAAGGTACGATTACAAAGATTAACTGTGATTCTATGTGTTTTCTTTGGGTTATCATATGCATTTATAACTTTGTAGGTTGGACTAGTTGAATATGATTCTCAAGTTCAAGTTAGTGCCACTGCTGAGTATATGGTTGGTCATTACATGGTATGTTTACATTACACTTTAAAAGTTGTCTTTGCTTTTTGTATTCAATTGTGGTGATAATTTCTAATATAACTAGCTTGCATATAGCTCCAAAGTGCGAGCTCTTTTATACCTATAATGGCCCTTGCACCTCAAGAGAATTAACGTGTCATTGATATAGAGTAAGTAACTAAGTTTTTATCTAAAATAATGTTAAAACATATTGATTGCTGAAAGAATTTTCTGGTGCATACTTAGTCTAGGAAAAAGATAATCGAAAAATAAAGCATCCGCTTTTTCTCTTTCACCTTTAATTTCTCCTTTCTTTAAACTAGCTGCTTTGCCTTAGATATAGCTTTGTCCATATTAGGTTCAAGTGATGCTCCTAGTATGTTTTCTTTTGATAGGGAAGCTAAAACAATTTCTGCTAACTTTTCACTTCTTATTTATATAAGCAGAGAAGTGAAACATTTTGATAACTTTTTATTAGCCTAAAGTGTTGAAATTTTTCATGGTCTAGTGCTGCTCCTGGAGGCAAAACAACTTATGTTGCTGACTGCACTGATGAAAAATAGTTGTATGTAATCATTGCACAGTTAATCGTGTTGTATTCCTTGTGCAGGGATCCATTTTCTCCACAATGCATCCATACTTCGGGATACAAATGGGAGAATGAACTTGAATAAATTTTGTTGCCCTGGTGTTAATTATCTCCATTTCCTTGTAAAAGAATTCATTAATTTCCAATTTCTGTCCTGATATTTTTTAATGCAGTATACCAAAATATTTTGTATTGATCGTTCTATTTTACTATTCACTCATGTACATAATTCCCGATCAAAAAGTTGAAAATTTAATTTTTAGGTTTTCAGGTATTGATCCAGGCTATGGAAAAACTAGGTGAAAATAAACTTGAAAAGATGACTTTGAATCAGCTTGCATAGTTATATTCAATCATGTTAACTGCAGCAGTGGTAAAACTCGCCCTATGTCTTTACTGCAAAATCTCAGGGAATGACATTGTTCGCGCTTATGCAAAGGTATGTTTTTATTATTCTTTACCATATTGCTCAAAACTAAATGTAAAGTCTAGTGAAGCCGTGTGGGACTATTTCGATTCACTAGCATTGTTGTTGGTGTGTTCATCTCTTTTCTTGCTCAAAACTAAATCTAAAGTCTAGTGAAGCCGTAAGTGGCCTATTTCGATTCACTGGCACCTTGTTGTTCATCTTGTTTCTCTTGTGTTGGCTTGAATCTCCTGAAACACACTTAGTCTTGTATCAATATGTTATTAATATGTTGAACTTAATTTGATAGTTGTAGTAAGTTATCAAAAACATCTAGATACTCCATCTTTGTTGTTTGGCTTTCCCTTAAGTATCCTGAAATCCATTCACGTTGTGTAACCATAATTGATCCAGCACAACCACTTTCTTAATAAGAGTAAAACATAATGGCCACCGTTAAGTAAACAACCTTATAACCTTAGCCTTAACGTCCACAGTTTAAAGCCTAATCTATACATAAAACTTAACGGACACCGTTTAATAAACAGCCTTATAACCTTAAGGGCCACCATTTAACCTTATAACCTTATATTAGGAAACAACCTTATAACCTTATAACCATAACGGCCACCGTTAAGTAAAAACCCTTATAACCTTAGCCATAACGGCCACCATTAAGTAAAAAACCTTATAACCTTAACGACCACCGTTTAACCTTATAACCTTATATTAGGAAACAACCTTATAACCTTATAACCTTAGCCTTAACGATAACAATTTAAAGCCTAATCTATACATAAAACTTAACGAACACCGTTTAATAAACAACCTTATAACTTTAACGGCCACCGTTTAACCTTATAACCTTATATTAGGAAACAAAGTTATAACCTTATAACCTTAGCCTTAACGGCCACTGGTTAACCTTAAAACCTTATATTAGGAAACAACCTTATAACCTTAACGGCCACCGTTTAACCTTATAACATTATATTAGGAAACAACCTTATAACCTTAGCCTTAACGGCAACCGTTTAAAGCCTAATATATACATAAAACTTAACGGACATTGTTTAATAAAAAACCTTATAACCTTAAAGGCCACCGGTTAACCTTAAAACCCTATATTAAGAAACAACCTTATAACCTTAACGACCACCATTTAACCTTCGAAGTAGATGGCTCTCTTAGCTGTTCAATTAGTTGCTACTACAATTATGTAGTTGGCTACTAACAATGACATCTATTTATAGTTATTACTTAGGTGATGGTGTTGTTACCAAAGGATAGGGCTATGGAATTTGTAGTATTCATGAGGATGGTAATGATTCTCTTGTTTTTTTCATGTTGTCCGGGAGGCACGAAAAATAGCTTTTAATCAACATAAACATGTTCTAGTTGAGGTAAAATGCACTCTTTTTTAGATTGAGGCTTATGCTAGTTGTGGAAGTGTCGTTAACTACTTCTTTTATGTTCAACAGGCTCTCAAGAAGCAGGTAAATTCCACTCACAGAAGAACTTTTTAAGTTCATTGTTGCATGTATAGATTTCTAGTGCAGAATTCTAAGTATTTTAGACACATATCATCGGTATATGCTACTAGAAAACGTAGACAACTTGTTGTGCTAGGAACTGAGATGGACTTAAATAAACTCTCAAAAACACCTGCTCTCATTTTTTAAATTAAACACCTTCTCTCAACTTAAACTCTTAAATAAACTCTTGAAATTAAACATATGTGGACTGCAATTGGGTCCAATTAAGTTCTGATTATGCGGCGTTTGGACCACAATCCAACAGTTGTTTTTTTCTACATAATAGTGTTTTTCTTTCCTTCATTCAAGACTCGAGGCAAAGAAGAATGCTGGTGTGGATAAGAGACATCAATATAAAGGTCAGTGTACTTGAGTTACTCCATTTCTATAATAGGCATTAAAGGTTAGCATATTTTTATATTAGAGTTCCCACATGTTAGACATTGGTGAGATGAGACTTCTAAATGCAGTAATTCTATTTGTGGCAATATGTTAAAGTTACGTTCATAACAAAAATGAAACAATAGCTTGGGAATATGGATCAGTTTATCTTAGGTCTATCGAAAACAACCTCGCTACCTTTGAGGGTTGGGGTAAGGTCTGCGTTCACTCTGACCTCCCCAGACCCTAGTTTATGGAAGTACACTCGGTATTTTTTTCAGGTCACATTTTCTATTCAAATATAGTAATTTTTCTTTTCTGGTTCATTTCCCTATTCTTTACTTAATTATTGTTATTTTCTTATGAAATGCAGGTAAGGTGGTTTTTAAAGGAAACATTAGGTGGATTTGTTTGTGTTATACAACAACATAGTATGTTATTCAACTAGAGAAGATCATAGTTCAACTCACAAATCATCAGGGATAAGAATAATAATGTCTATTGTGATCGAGGATGTTGCAAAGCCTAGATTAAGCATGGTGTCAGTCTATTTCTCGAAGGGAACATGATGAAAATTTGCGTGTACTATAATTTTTGAGTTATTTTTATCTAACATAGTGTTTTGAGACAATCTAAATAGAATAATGAGCCATCTTTCTTCTTCACAAACAACACAGGAGTTACCCAAGGATACATGCTAAGTCTAATACAAACCATACCAAGTAAATCCTAAAGTTTAAAATTCAGCTTTCTAAGCTCGATAGGAGCCATACGACAAGGTGCCATAGAAATAGGTCAGATACCAGACTCAAAATCAATAACAAACTTGATATCATAGGAAGATGGAATACCAAGCAGATCCATATGGAAAATATTAGGAAACTCATGAACTATAAGTAAAAAATCAGTCGACGAATTCTCCACTCCAACATAATGTATATAACTGAGATAAGGTTCACAACCCCTCGAAATAAATCTCCTAGAACACATATTTGAAATAATCCCCATCAACTCTTGGCTAATAACTCTATGCCACTGATCAAGGGTATGTCGACCATTTCTAAGGCAACAGTCTTAGCAAAACAATCCATAATCGTATAATAGTGGGATAACCAGTCCATGATCAGAATTACATCAAATCCATGATGTCCAATATAATAAAATCAGCATGAGTATCAGCATCTTTAATAGACACAACATATGATCTAAAAACTCAATTCACTTCTAAAAAGTCACCCAAAAGAGTCGATATAGATAATGGAATAGATAATAAATCCCAAGATATCTCAAACTGTAGAGCAAAATAAGTAGACATATAAGAATAAGTGGATCACTGATCAAATAAAGAAAAATCTAAAAAAGAACACATAAAATTTGTACTTGTAACAACAACATATGAAGACTTATCCTCAGGTCAAACATGTATTGCATATAACTGACCACTCCCGCCACCTGGATGGGTTCCTGACCGACCTCCTATCCTACCTACTTGAGAGCTTTCTCGAGAACCCTAGGGACCACCCCTACAACCATGCATACCACCTCTAGTTGAGGGATGAACTACCCTGATAAGTGGGACATCATGAGAAAAAGAAATAATCACTCCTCGATAAGGGCACTCTCGTAAAAACTAACCAATAATTCTAAAAACATGGAAGGCCTCATGAACTGTACCAAAACAAAAAGTTGAACCCCTCGAGGACTAACCATCTCCCTAGTTAAAATGGTTAGTAGAGTTAAACTGTCCTTCATTGGTAATTTGAAGTGTAGCTTGAACAAGACTTTTAGACTGACCCTGATGTTTAAATGGTATACATGGAGGGTACCGACCCCTAAAACCACTGCCTCTGAATAAGGAGCTAATATGGCTCACATAAAATCTACCTAGATATTGTGGTATCCTATTAATGTCCCTTAGGCCTCACAAAGAATCTCCTCTATTAGCTGATCAAGGTCAGAAACCTTAGAAAAAGTCTTACCCTCAATAACCAAACTCTGTGCAGATAAAACACTTAGACTTCAAACCATTGAAAAACTTTATCTTTTGGTGTCACTTAATGGGTACGACTAGGGGCTTGAGTCATATCCAATGGATATGAGTTGTATACTTTCTCACCTCTTCTTTTATATAAGTGACCCATCCATAATCATACCCTAAAGGTATGAGTCATACCTAGGTGAGTCATATGGAGTGAGGTCTTGTCTTGGAGTGGACTGGTTTTATTATGAGTGGAGCATACAACTAGGGGGTGAGTCGTACCCCTTGGATAAGACTCAAAGATGTATTGCCGTAGCCTTAATAGTGTGTCTCACCTAGGAGAGGCCTAGGATATGAGTCAGGGTACCACTCTTACCTTAGGGTATGACTACATAAGTGAGTTATAAGGTGAGTCGTACCCCTAGACCGGTTCATTTTCTAGCTTATAACTAACGGCCTTGTGGTCATATCACAAGTCTAAAACCCTAAGCCTTCTCACTATATAAGTGTTTGTAGCCTACTAAACATCTATTTTGATGGATTAAATACCCTAAATACTCTCTCAAACTCATCTTTGAAGAACTAGAGTCTAGGGTTTTATGAGTGGTCTTTAAGGGGCAAAGGAGAGTCTATATTCTTAGTGATTCATCTTGTTTAAGGAATGTACCTCTCTCCCTTTCTAAATAACTTTAAAACCATGTATTTCATACTTATATTAGTAAGCACACATGGTGGTTTTGAAATCAAATAAAAAGTTTTTTGTTTCCTAATGATGAATAATGATGATCCTTACTTGGACTAATGTTTACTAATCTTATTAATGGTAGTTTGCACATAGGATTGCTTGTTGTATATGGTCAAACATGTGGGTATTGAGTAATCCTAGCTTTGATGATTTCTATCATGAAATTGGCCTTGGTAAAGGCATGTACACAGTGTATTTGTAAAAATTTCTAAGTGATATATCTAGTTACATGATGATGATACTTTGAACTAGGGCAATAACCCAATTTGTATGAATGCTTTATAAATGATATTGTGAAGGTAAAATGATCCATGTATTGTGTAATGGATTGTTTGATGAATAAGAAGAGTTTTAAAGTCCCTAACATGAAAATAAACCTAAATTATGCGTTGAACTAGATTGTGGTATAGAATTGCTAATAATGTCTGAATGGCTCGTAAGGGTCTTGAATACCATAATTTAAATTGCATGATGTGTTGAATTAAGGCATTGGACTATTTAATTAGGTGAGCAATGAAGGTTTCTATGAGAACCATGTGGTCATGTATAAAGTTGAATTGGCTAAATGGGTTAAAGTCCTTATGTGTGGAACTGACTATATATGGATGCTTGGACAAAAAGTTATAGTCCCAATGTCGACTAATGATAGACGTGATGGCTTGAGGTTAAAGTCCCTTTCCTTATGAAATTGCTTGTGGTTAAAGTCCCTTGCATTATGAGATCTCATGAGGTCGAAGTGCCTTGCCAAATGAATTGGCTTAGGGTTAGAGTCCCTTATCTAATGCGTAATGAGTTTAGAGTCCCTTGACAAAAGTATTAACATATGGTTGGAGTCCCTTGATTGAACAAATATGTGTAAGTGGTTAGAGTCCCTCACTTATATAAAGATGTGTGAGTGGTTAGAGTCCCTTACTTAAATGGATGTGCATGTGGTTAGAGTCCCTTACTTGATAATATGTGAATATGGTTAGATTCTTATTCTTAATGAAAAATGCTTAAATCTATAAGTGTGGAAGGTTGGAGTCATCAAATGAATATATGATGAAGGAGAGAATTCAAAGTATTGATAAATTTTTTTCCCTTGATTATAATCTAATATACCTATATATATATATATGGATAAGGTTATGAATGTGACTGAATATGATATATTGTTTGTTGTTGAATGATAATGCTATTTTATACTTATCCTTAAGTTTTGTGCTACTATTCCAACGGCTAACCATCTCCAGATGCTATGTGCCCACGCGATATAAGGATTAGAGTATCTTTTTCTCTTCCTATGTAGTGATTAGGTGATCAAAGCGGTCTGTGCATTAACTACAGAATGGTGAGCTTCCTTATTTTGGAAGACATTCATTCTTGGTCCCCTATCTTTCAACTTAGTGTTATTTTTACTTGGTTTGGCTATCGTCGAGGGCTTGTCCTGACATATACATTTCTAAACTTTGAGTTGTAAAGAAGTATTGTGCATGACTATGGACTTCGGTATATTGGCTAGTGTGTTGATACATTGCTTAAGTTATGACTGGTTGTATGTTTTCCGCTATCTCATTTTTGGTCGGGATTTACCCAACCTATGTGGTTGATGTGATAATTATGATGGGTTATTGGGGCGACCTCTGATTTGTGTGGATCTGAGGTACGGGGCCAGCGGAATCAAATTATTTTTTCCCCTAAATTATACAAGGCTAGGGAAAACCTATATGATCCAATTGTAAATGGTATAATGAATGCTCTAGGATAACCCTTTTTTTCTGTGCTAAAGACCTAGTCGTGACTGCACTACATTGGTGCAAAACCTCAAAATCTTCTAAAGTTTCTCCTTTCTTTCTTGTGACTAATAGTTTCATGAACTTGGCATATCTAGGAATCTTCTTTAAAGCCTCAAGAAGAGGTATGTTCAAAATCATTTGTTTCAGCATCTCTATAAATCAGTTGAACATACCTTTCTTTTTTTCTGCATCAGTAACTGAGGAAAAGTTGGGGGTGGTCACTAAATTTGTATTACCTTAGGTTCAACGATTAAACCATTACCTTTATCTTTAGCATCTGTAACTCTGTTATTTTCTACTTTCTCTAACTCAGCAGCATGTGTCTCATCATCAACAACTTCTGTAGTAGGCATTTAGGGATTTATCATAGTGATACCATTTCTCATGGTAATGGCAAGTATGTAACCTTTGTTATTCAGATTTTCCACTATGCTGCTCAGAAGGGAACCTGGCTACCTCTGGTTTATAGTATCTGACATCTACCCAAATTAGTGCTCCAACTACTTGATAGCAGTGGCATGTGACTCGACCTTCTTGGTCAATCCTAAAATATCAGCCTTAATCTCTTTAAGGATGGTATCTTTTGATTTTCTTTACCCTTTACCAATTTAGCAAGCATCTCTTCCAATATAGATTTTGCATCGCATCTACCAGGTAGAATGTATCTATATCCCTTCTCTCTATAGTGATCTTTCTTCCTCCAATCACCATCTCACTCTCTATGATAGTCTATGTACCTATCATAATAGTTCCGACCTTGGTTCCCTTGCCATTGGGATTAAAAACCCGCCATCTGATAATCCAGGTTGTTATATTCTTCTTCTAATTCAGACTCATATTCTTTGGAATATGACCCTTATTCTGCTACTGCATGTACTTTCTATGAACCAACTACTACAAACTGTTTTGCTAGCACCCCTAAATCAGTCCTTAGAAATACAATTTCTTTCACTACTGTATCCTTCGTTGCTATCTGGTCATAGGAAGCACCAATAGCATAAGAACCAAATCCCCTTTTAGGTTCCCGAGTTTTCCACCCTCGATTGGTGAGAAAGATCTAATCTAACATTTCCGAAGCTACCTCTCATCTTAGTCTCATAAAATATCCTTCAGAAATGGTGTCTGTCATTGCTCTAGAGTTGATATTTAGGGCTCTGTAGAATATGACTGATAAGCTTTTCTCTGAATACTGATGATTAGGAACCAAGTTCAGCTTCTTCTTAAACCAAAACAAATCCTCGTACATGGACTCTGACTGCACTTGCCTAAGATTATAAACCTCGTCCATAAGCTACAACATCATTGATGGAGGAAAGAACCTTTTTAAGAATTGCCTATGCAACTCATTCTAAGTTATGATAAAGCCTCTTGGCAATTCCCTAAACCATAAAGATGCATCTCCTGAAAATGAGAAAGGGAAAATCCTCAGTTTAAGTGCTTCCTAATTTACTCCTGTATTTGTATACGAGTTACAGATCCCAAGGAAATTCGCAATGTCCAAATTTGCGCCATCGATAGGCAATCCTTCTAACACACCCTTCAAATTTTGAAGTTGGATCATTACACTCGTAATGTAAAATTTTATTCCCAGGGGTAAAATATGATGTACGATGGATCCATTCTCTATCGGCTCAACATATCCCATATCTTCCTCATCATCTATATATGGTTGTATGTACTAATATAGAGGGATAAGTTGAACACGGTCACCTATAGCACTATTTTGATTCCAACCGAGTGCTGCTTAGTGGTCTATTTTTTATCTCTACTCAGCTAGATCTGCATCCCTAGCTATCCTCCGACCTTCTTTATCTACTCTTATTTTGGTTCTATTTGCACTAAAATCTCACCCATCTGATGATAAACAATATTTTGGACCGCATTGGCAGGAGGCACAATATCATGAAACCCTTTTAGATTATAACCTTTTTAGGCTCAGACATCCTACCAGGTGTTTTTAGGATCCGCTCCGGATTTGGATTCACCTGGATTAAGGGATTGCCTCCACTCTGTGTGCTAATCATACACCGACGTATGACCAACTAAGAAAAAAAGAAAAATTAAAAACCAAAAAACTGCAGTAACCTCAATCAACAAATCTACTCCGTGTTCTCTAGCAACGGTGCCAAAATTTTGATGACGTCCAAACAACACCTCCTTTTAGATTAGGATACAATCGTTGTAAAGATATAGTAACATAACTAAGGTTGGGGTCAAATCCCAAAGGAATATGTGGTTTGACATATATCAGTGGTTACATTCTATGGGGAAAAAAAGAAAGTAAAGAGGGGATTTGTTTGTAGTAGTCTCGAACACAAACCAATATTTACTTGGTTGAAAATTAGTCATATGTGAACACTAGGATTGTGTGTTCCTCTAGAATCTCAACTCTGTAGGTTTGTCAAGCATTGATGATCCAACCCAATACCTTGCATACAGAACTGATAAGTTATGTACCTCCTACAGTGTTTTGGATGAGTAGAAGGATTTTATCATTTACCTATTGAGTCACAGGATGTCGTGTTGCTTACCCTTACACTGGTCCCAGTTAAATATCACCTTTTGAGTCTCAAGTTATTAGATGAAGGATAATAATCATTCAAATATACTATTGTATTGCAATGGATCGACTATTTGCTTGCTAAATTGCTATTGTTTTTATCTTTTCCTAGTTACTACCCCTTTTTTACAACAAGTAATAATATATAGGTGGGATCCAAATGTGTTCACCCATAAATAAATCAATCATATCGAAGACAAAGCAATACATGCCATGGGTATGGGTTTCCCAAAAAAAATCGCACTTTTCCTAATTTGTCAATCTGCCAGGGTTTTCATAACACTAGGTATAGGTTTTATCCGCTCATGATTTTGAAGAGACCAACAACATTCATGTTGGAAAGACAGAGATGAAATCACAATGATAAGATGGAAAAAAAACCACAACTATAGACTAAATAATCAAGCAAAGTCAATACAATGAAATCTCAAGATCAAAGATGGATCTTGAAATCAAAATATATTTATAAGTTTTAAAAGTGGCTAACCTCTACTAAAAAGTACATAAATTGTATCTATAGTACAATATATAACCCTATGAACTAAGCCTGAATGGAATAGGAGAAATCAGGATCGGTGGCCACCTGCTCCATGTACCTGCGTTTTGGTCCTATCCGTAGGTTGTACCTGCGGTCTGCCCTAGGTGAAGGTACCAACCACAAGTATCGGATGAGAATCTTCCTTCAAGTCAGCTCTAGGTATTTTGGACTTTCTTGTACCCTCTTTGTCTACCTGTGGTCCATAGGCTAACATGTTGTCCGTAACACTTATTATGTTCCGGGAGTCAGTTTTTAAGCACTACTTTGAATCTCAACCATGTATTTATCATGACCAAACCAAAAACATCCCAATCATCCATAATTGCTCTAAAAGTGTCCAAAAGCACCTTTTTCACCATATTCCCAAACTTATAATTCAAATCATGGTTTCCTACAAAACATACCTAAAAATAGATCATATCTAACAAAAAGACCATAAAACTGGCATATTTTCCTCATTTTAAGCATTAAAAGGGCTATATTTCTATTGCACATCTAGCATGTTTGTCAAAAGACTTCTAGATTATCCAGACTATGATTTATGTATAGAAATTTGATAAAGATATTTTGAGATAGAGGGAAGAGAATCAAAATAAGTGGGAAAAGTCAAGCAACTCTAAGCCTAGTCTATAAGTGCCAAATATGGGAACTTGAACATCCTTTCATAATGGGTCCTCTGACCATCCTTATTTTAATCTACTGGTCTATATTTTATACCTAGGAAGGATTAGAAGTTCAGATCATGAGACTCTTTGTCTCTGTACATTATTGCAAGTGGGCCTCCATACTTTTTTTGTAATAACTATAGGAAGCAACATCCGAGTAAGTGTCTCTGTGGCAAGGATGGATTTTTAGATGCGTACAGTTGAGTCACATTTTGAGAGATTTCCATTCTATAATATGGGTCAACAGTGATAATAGAGATCATACTAATTTATTAGGTCCAGCAGGACGTGTTTCTAAAAATGTACTACTTCAAGTACAAGCAGGAGTCCAAACAACTTTTATGCTTTGTCTATCTATCAAGTTATTAGAGTTCCTACAACATTGTTACTATAATATTGAAAGCTTTTGACCTTGATGATAATACTACACTTCTCCCCGGAGCTACCTTTTAATTTGTAACCATATGTGTTTCAATAAAATTTGGAATCATCCGTGAACAAGTTCTCGAGCCTTTCTTTATTTCCAAGCAAGTTTGTGAGTATATCGTAGCTAGGTAAGGCTATTAAAATTATATCAAGTTAATTATCAAAAGGGATACTATAGTTGGTCTTGTTAATTTAGGCATGGCAGCTTTTTATGAAATATAAGGCATGGATTTTTTATACTCTTGTTATGCTTCAGAAGACTAAACAACCAGATTTGTGAAATTTTAGTTTCCTAATGTACTTATTCTAGAAGGGAAAGGTTGTCTAGTCATGTCTAAGGGTCATTACATCTACTATGTTAAGGCTAGAAATATGATTTCTAAGGGATGTATCTACCATTTGGTTTAGTTTAAAGATCCTTATATTAAAATTCAATCTCTTTAATCAGTTCTAGTAGTCGGTGAGTTTGTAGAAGTCTTGCCTAATGATGTTCCTAGATTTTCTCCTAATAAGGAGATAGACTTTGGAATATACCTTCTTCCTTACACTCATCCAATATCTATTCATCGATGTTGAATTAATGTTATAGATCTAAAAGAGTTAAAATAGCAGTCCAAAGATCTAGATTACAGATTTATCATACAAAGTGTTTCTTTTTAACGTCCCAAATTCTACAATAAAATTTGTGTCATTTTTCAAATGCATATTACTTATCATGAAAAATATATCAGATTATGGTGACACCTACTTTAATCCTCTAATAGGTAAGAAAAGCTATAGACCAAAATGATAAGTAATGGGCTAATCGACAGTTTAAACCCGATGATTTCCGAGTTTTAGAAATGCTTTGGATATGAATTATGGTCATAAGGACCTTCTAGCTTAATTTAAATTTTAAAGCTTCTTTACAAATTTTGTTGTTGTATAAGTCAACTTTAAATGAGCATAACTCCAAAAATATGAAGCATTTTGTAGCTCAAGACCCACCAAATAAAAGAACTTTGGGTCTTCTCTGTAATGTCACTGACAATTTGTCGATTTAATTGTGGTTCAAGAATTATGTCCATTTTAGTGAAGAACTATATGATGTCAGATACAAAAACCAATACAATGAATCATCTTTTCTTAGAGCAAACTGTCATATATTCTCATTTGAAGAGAAGCCAAAAAGCCCTGAAAGTAGGCAAAACACCTCAGTAGGCTGGAGAACAGCAAATCCCATTGGAAGTACCAAATATTCATCCCTTTGTCCATCTAATTAATTTCACCCTCATGAACCATCAATAACATCAACAAAAACCAACAACCCATTGGTTTATAAGGGGTGGTCTATCTATTATTGACACTAGTTTTTTATTTATGATTTTTAAAGGGAAATATGGTATTTTTGTATTATTTAACCCACTATATTATGTATTTCTGGCTATATCAGATGGGAGTACTTAAGTCTAACCTACAACTGATTCCTCATTCCCCTCAAACTCATGGAAAAACTCAGAGAAAATCCCAATAATGTGATCAAACTTTCT
Organism: Capsicum pubescens; assembly: GCA_030864215.1. NCBI lineage: Eukaryota > Viridiplantae > Streptophyta > Magnoliopsida > Solanales > Solanaceae > Capsicum > Capsicum pubescens. The sequence goes on along the minus strand of CM061538.1, from coordinate 211,119,917 downwards.
CCTCAACCAAGAAACAAAGGTTCTTCACTTTCAAGATCTAATGTCTAAGTTATAGCAAGCATTTCACTTTTAGCTATATGGGATTTAATTAATGGGTATTGTAATACCCCGCATGTTTCTAAGCTAGGAAGTGAATAAGTTTTTCTACGCATGAAACCTCCTATCCTGTGAGTAGCATTTTAGTGCATGACTTACAATGAGTATCCTAGAGATAAGATAGCTTATGATGCGTTAATCATGTTCATATGAGTCACTTAAGGTAATACAAGCTATGAGTTTTTGAATCCATCAAGTTTTAGTGTTTGATTTTTTAAGGGTCATACTTGAAGGAGTATAACTCGGTTTTAATGTGGTATTTCTACATATTTCTACCCACCAAATTATAAATAATTGAATTAGATTTCCAACGATACCAATTTTGCCTTAATCCAATACCCGAGCAAAAAGTTATGCCTATTTTTGTGAGAGATAGTAAGGGTATGCGATTGGTTAGGCGCCGCCCAACCAAACTTAAGCGATTGGTTAGGCGCCACCCAACCTGGCTTGTGTAATTACTTGGGTTCCGCCTAAGTCAGTTCCAAGTGCCAAAAATACTACGTTTTGAGATATTTTGAGGGTAATTAAGTCTTTTAACACTCCTTACACGTCCCTAAACTTAACCCTGCAAAATATATAGATCCTAATCACATTACAACCCTATTAATATCTCAAAGCTCATTATCCAAGAGCACCATAGGAGAAAAACAACTAGGGTTGCACAATCAAGCTTGAAGATCAAATTTCAAGGAAATTCCTCCGTCAATCATCAAGAACCTCCCTTCCAAGGTATACGTAGTGTTCATCCACGGATTCCTTTCATCCGTGGAGTTGAAGAATCAATATTTAAAATACAAAATCTTGGTTGGTTGTGGTAATATTATCATACCCATGTTGATACTTGTTTATTTTTCTATATAATAGTATCGTGGTTGTAAATCTCATGAAAGTTATGTTGTTAGTTGAAAAGCATGATCTTTAGATGGATTGATAGAATACAAGTATTAAATCCACATATGCCCTAAAGAATGCATGCAAGGTTTTCGATAAAATGCTTAGTATGTTAGAACTTCATATTTACATGATTTCATGATATCTAAATAACAAGTGCATGTTAGTCATACACTCCAATATGAATTTCCATGCAAATTATGTATTGTTATTTTTGTGGTATAAAGCATGTATGATAATGGAGATATAAATTATGTACACAAAAATATATTCATGCTTTTCCTATCATATTTGAAATGTTGAATAAATACATGAAGTATACTATCCCTTGCTTATGATATTGTGAATTGTGGACTCAAATCTTGTGATCAAGTCATGTCATGTGTGTCAGTTTCCTCCTATCGAGTCTTGGGGGTATTCTTACCCCAAAAATATAGTTGTGTGCCTAGATCCATGTCATGTTTTGACGATACTCTCAGTCAAGCCATGATCTATAGAATTCAGTCAGTCATGTGACTCAGGAAAACTCAGAAATCTCAGTAATTTCAGTAGTCCAGTAATCTCAGTAATCTCAGTGCTCAGTAACCTCAGCAACCTCAGTATTCACAGTCAATCTCAGTAAATTCAGTACTCTCAACTAATCTTTAGAACTCAGTACATTCCGTCAGTCATCAAAATCCAGTAAACTTAGTTTAGCTGTGCTAAATAATACCACTAGTATCAGTCCAGTTAATCAGTATCAGTTCAGCTAATTAGTTCAATTCAGTTATTCAGTTCAGCATAGTAATTCAGTTCAGTGTTCTTCATATAGGGGTAGAAGTTAGCACCGAGTGAACCCAAGGATAGGAACTCACCTGCCAGTTCAGGGTGTGATTCTTAGTAGTCATCCTTGTGTTTCAGAACAACGTAGCCAGCGTAGGTTGAGACATCTTAACCTGTCAGATTAGGGTTGATGAGGGGTATTAACCTGTCAGTTTAGGGTCCCCACCGTTCTTATTTGAGTACCTGCCAGTATAGGGTTCTCACAATTGTCCTTACCAGTGGCGCAGTATTGGCACCCCTCCAGTCGGGGCAGAGATTGGACCCCAGCTTAGCTATTATAGAGTATTTGGGGCATGTCGGTTAGATAACTACTTCCCACAGTTTCAGTATCAGTCTCAGTAAAAGAACTCAGATAGTTCTTCAGGATATCAGGACTGTCAAATGCAGTACGGAACTCAGCTAGTTCCATCAGATTTTGGACTGTCAGATACAGTCATTCATGCTATCAGTTATCATAACTCATGTTATCAGATATATCAGTTATCAAAATTCAGTTATCATTCATGATATGTTATCAGTAATTACATGTCATCAGTATTCATACTCAGTAGTCATGTTATCACGAGCTCAGTTTCAGGACTGTTATATACGGTCAATTCAAATCAGTTCTTCATAATCAGAACTATGAGAAACAATCATTCCTTTATCAGTAATATAGTATCAATCTCCCAGTATTCAAAAATATAGCATCAGTTCCTCACTTATTAGTGAATTACATATTAATAACAGTAAACTCAGTCATTCAGTATCTCAATATCAGTAAACTCAGTCATTCAGTATCTCAATATCAGTAAACTCAGTCATTCAGTATCTCAATATCAGTAAACTCAGTCATTTAGTATCTCAGCATCAGTAAGCTCATGTTGTCAGTATTCAGACTCAGTAGTCAGTATCACTACGAGTTTAGTTGCAGTTACGTATGTATATATGTATTCTCACATTCATATCAGTCAGCATTGTTCATGCATATAAAACCCTTTGCATTTAGCCTACCTCACTCGTATACTCAATACATTTAATCGTACTGACGCATTCGCGCTATGGTGTTTTATTTGACGCCATAGGTACAGAGGCACGAGTTTCAGAGCAGCAGTAGCAGTCAGTGCTCCTCTTCATTCGAGGACAAGATTATTATTACTTTATTTCAGTATTTCATATTAGTTTTTTAGTTCATGGAGTTAGTTGGAGACATGTTCCTTCAACTTCTTATTCAATTTAGTTAGAGGCTTTCAGACTAGATGTCAGATTAGATGTTCACACTTCAGTATTTATGTTCCTTTTTGGTATTGTTATACCATGTTTTTTAGATATGTATCAGTATTGAACCTTATGGCCTTAGAGTTTATGTTTCCGCATATTTTATGAGATATTATGTAGTTTATAGGTACAGATATCAGTCATGGGTTAGCTTGTGGTCCTTCGGGATCATGAGCACTGTGTAGCATTTCGGTTCAGAAAATCGGGCCGTTACAGGTATCCATTCACCCATTGAGTCACTAAGTAAACTCAATTTCTCAGTTACTCCAATATTTAGAAATTGGGGTTTTCATTAAAATCATGATTCTCTTTGTTTTTCAATTCCCAATGATTAATTGTCAATAAGTGTATATTTTCCCATGAAATTTTGTACCTTTATAGACTTTTCATTTTATCTCCCTCGCTATATTAACATTTTGTGTTTGCAACTTATACTTTATGAATACTTTCTCTATCAAGAACACAAAAATTTTCATGAATACTAGTACTGTTTGAAGATGGCGGGTTATGAACACCCTATGACTAGCATCCTAAGAATAGTTTGTTTAATATTTAGCTCTTAAATTCCACAAATTTTAGAATATTTTCAGATAGAGTTTTCATCATTCATAATCACAACATTGACATTATTTAGCTATTTTGTATACCAGTTTACAATCAGTTTAGGGTATGACTTAGCACGAGAGAAAACATGGATAAAGGCTCACCTATTAGTAAGGTTAAGACCTTTATTCTATGTCCTTATGTCCCAGAGATACACTTCCACCATAGGTTCTTAGGGGTCACCTACCAGATTAGGATGACACCTTAGTATTTTTGGGACATTTAGTGTTCATACCTTCGGTAAGGTATAGAACACCCTTCCAGTTAGGATTATAATCTGGACCTATTCAGCACAGATAAGGTATGCCAGTTATAAGTCGCTCTCACTGCTCAAACTTAGTCATTGCATTAACCATGATTTAGTCTATTTAATTATAATATTTATCAGTTTTATACTTATTTACTTGAGTCATCGCATCAACTTATATTTATCATTTCGATGCTTAGTTTAGAATATATTCAGCATGTTCAGTTATATGTATTATAATTCTCATCTCACATGCTCAGTATATTAAAAATACAGACCACATACTTTTTTATTCTATATTATTTTATAATATAGGTTTCGACACTTAGCATCCAACTTTTTGTTCGCAAAACATCATAATCATATCAATAACCTAGTGTGGTGAATCATCATCTTCAAAGGACAAGATGTATCATCATTTCCTTCTTTCAGTTATTTCAGTTTTAGATTATTGAGTTAGTGGGGGGATTGCCAGAATAACTCATTAGTATTAGAGGCTTTTGGAAAGTTATTTATGTATATATATTTTAATCATTACTATTTTTTCACACTTATATGCATAGTATTATTCATTGTTATGATTTAGTTAGCGTATTCAGTCAGTTATTTAGTCTTATAAAAAATTCATAGTATATGCCAGACGATGGGATAGCTTTGTGTCACTTGTGATACTAATCACCATGTTGCGACTAAAGTGTATTCTGGGGTTGTGAAAAATTAAGTATCAGAGCCTCAACTTTAAAGTTCCCTGGAGTGTCTAAAAGTTGAGTTAAGTAGAGTCTCATTCATGATTATGAAGTGCGCCATACTTGTGAGTGATGGGTTATGAAACATTTTAGGAAAGTATCACTCATTTTATGTCCATATCATGCAATAGAATATGAACTCTATTTAACCTTATTCTAATTTGTGCACTAAATTTTTATAGTAAATGCCTCCAAGAAGAGCATATGGAAGGAGAAACGACAGTGAAAACTAACAAGCACCAACCACCTCCACTCAAGTCCTTAAATTATATGGTTATACACGTGGAATTTAGATCTACCTTTAAGTTTCTTGCATATGAAGTGACCACTCAATTCAATTAGTAAGATTTTTCTCTAGTTAACCAAGTTCGAATGCAGCAGCAACAAGAGTCCGGGACTATACTTAGATGAATCCTCTAGAGTTTAATATTTCAAAGGTTGATGAGGATCCATATGATTTTGATGATGATATTGAGAATAATATCACCAATATTATGGGCATTACTTTTGTGGAGTGTGTTGATTTAGTTTCCTGACAGTTAAAGGTAGTGTCCCATACTTGGTGCAAATAGTGGAAAGGTAGAGATTTAGATGTATGCCTAGTAGATCGAGATGAGTTCCTGGCCGCTTTTCTGGATAGATTCTTTTACCTTGAGTCATGTGAATATAGTTTTGAGGAGTTTATAAATTTTAAATAAGGTAACATAACCATGAAGGAGTATTCTCTGAAGTTTACATAGCTCGCTAAATATGATCCAGCAATAGTAGCCAATTTAAGTTCCCACATTAGTAAGTTTGTTTTATTTGTATTTTAGTTGGTGGTCAAGGAGTGTAGGACCACTATACTTGTCAAGGAAATAGAAATATATAGGATGAGGACTCACACTAAAAATATTAAAGAAGAAAAGATAAAGGAGAAAGAAAGGGAATCTAAGAGAGATAGAATAGAAAATTTTAATTACACTCAGTAGAGGTTGGATAGTGGTAATTATTCTCATATTTGTTAGAGTTATTCATCTCTAAGACCATAATCTAATATTAACCTTGTTCCCTAGTTTATATAGGAGAATCGAGATAGAGAACTAGTCTATAAGTCCCATAGGAGCATTACTAGTAGGCGTATATTTTGGCTTACAAGAAGTGAGGAAAGAACCATTAAAGAGACTGTATGGCTGGCAGTGGTGATTGTTTTTGAAGTGTAAACACAGGTCATAGGTTGAGTAAGTTCCTAAAGGCATTATATACAGGTTAAGATGTTTGGCAACAAACCCAATCTAATTTCTTCCAGCTGGTCACACAACTCAGCAAAGTGCTTCATCTAGTACAGGTGTTGCACACTTCCAGAAAATAATTTATGTTTTGATAATTAAGTAGTATCAGGAGAGTTCCCTTAATGTAGTCACTTACATGTTACGAGTCTTCCATATTGATGTATATGTCTTGTTAGATATAAGAGACATATTTTTCGTCATTACACCCTATATTATGGTAGAGTTTGATATTAGTTATGAACTTTTTTCAAAATCATTCTCAATCTTTACTCTTGTTGGTGACTAAGTATAAAAATTGGGTATGCAGATATTTCCCAGTCATAATTTCATAAAAAAGAACTCAGTTGATCAATTAGAGTTAGACGTGGCTGATTTCAACATCATTCTTGGCATGAATTGGATAAATTTTTGTTATGACTCAATTAACTTTAGAAATAGAGTTGTCCAATTTTATTTTCTTAATGAACCCGTCTTAGAATGGAATGATAATACTAGTACCAATACGCCATTGTGTCTCATATCCTTAGGCCAAAAAAATAATCTCAAAAAAGGTGTATATATCATCTTGTTTAGGTTAAAGATGTAATTTTTGAGATCCCCACTTTTGGGTTATTTTAAGTGGTTAATGAATTCCTAAAAGTTCTTTTAGAAGATCTACCTGGAGTTTATCCCGTGCAGGAAATTGACTTCAGAATAGATCTTCTCCCTGATACCCAACCTATCCCAATTCCTCCTTAAAGAGTGGCTCTAACTAAGCTTATAAATTAAAGGAATAGTTCAAAGACCTCATAGATAAGGGTTGTATTATACATATTATCTCTCCATATTACTATTCTTTTTATGTATAATGCATACAATTCTTTTAGAATTAGCATTGATTGTCGTCAGTTGAATAAAGTGACCATCAAGAATAATTATCCCATTCCAAGATAAGATGAATTTTTTGACCAACTTTACAGTGTCTATTGCTTTTTAGAGATAGACCTTAGATCTGGCTATAATCAGCTGAGAGTTAAAGAACCTTGCATTATTAATACACCTTCAAAACTCGATAGTCATTTCAAATTTGCTTTTATTTCTTTTGAACTCACAAATGCTCATGTATCTTTTATGAACTTGATGAATAAAGTGTTCAAGAATTACTTGGACATATTCCTTATTGTCTTTATAGATATTATCCTCTTTAATTCTCGAAGGTAGGACAATCATGCAGACTATTTAAGGATTGTCTTATAGACTATCAAAGATCACCAGTTAGTAGTGAAGTTTAGCAAATGTGAATTTTGGTTGAAAATAATGGCATTCCTTGGTAATGTCATTTCCTATGAGGTAATTCAGGTTTATCCTCAGATGATTAAAGCATATAGGAACTGGCCTAGAAATATCTCTCCATCAGATATTACGAGATCCTCAGGTTTAGCTGACTACTATAGATTGTTTGGTGAAGGATTATCATCTAATGTTTTTCCTATATCCATATTGACTCATAATAAAGGAAAATTTTAGTTGTCCAATTCTTGGAAGAAGAGTTTTCAAAAGTTGAAGACTCAACTCACCTCTGCTCTATAATTTACTCTACTAGAGAGTCCAGATGGATTTATCATTTACTATTGTGCTATAGAAGTTGCCCTAGGTTGTGTGTTGATGTAGAATGGTAATTATATATCGTATTCCTCTAGGCATCTCAAATCTTATTAGAATAATTACCAACTCATGATCTTGTGTTTGCAACAATTGTGTTTGCCTTAAAGATTCAGATAAATTATCATTATAAAGCTCAGGTTGATGTGTTCATAGATTAAAAAAGCCATCAGTATGTCTCATGTCAATAATATCTAAATCCTTATTAGAGTAGATGGCTAGATTTGTTAAAAGATTATGATATAAGTGTCTTAGACCATTCTGGTAAAGCCTGTGTGGTAAATAATGCTCTTAGCAGGATTTTGATGGGTATTATTTACTCATGTGGAGAATGAGAAGAAAGAATTGGTTTGTGATGCTCACATATTTTCTAGATTGGAATTTTGGCTGGTTGATTCAGCCAAAGGTAGTGTCATGGTTCAGAATCTTCTTTAGTAGTAAATATAAGGCAAAGAAGGTAGTGATCCTATTTTGCTTAAGTTAAAGAAATCCCTCCAAAGTCATAAAGTTGATCTTTTCTCCCAAAGGGGAGATGGTGTTATTTGTTGTCTGGGTAAGTGATGTGTGATAATTTTACCACTCATTCTCACTAAATTTTGGTGCCCATTACCTTATTTTGAATGAATGAATGAATGAGACATATTAGTGATAAAATGCACTAATATTAACTATTTGTAGGCATAGAGTTAAGGAGATCAAAATATGTGGATTGAAGCTAAAAATGATCAAAAGAGAGCAAGAAAAATGGAGTTGAAGACTTGGAGCAGCAAGGCCTCAGGTAATGTGGTAACAGTCTGCTGACCGCTATCATAACTTTCAAGAAAAAGTCATCTAACCACGATCGCGAGAGTTACATGCAGACGCATAACCGCAGTAACAACCAGACTCGCACGATCGCGGTTTAGCAGAAGAAATCAGCCTAAGGGAAAAAATTGAAATGTACATGGCTGATCGAAATTTTGACAAAATAACTAAAACCCTATCATCATTCCATCATATTCCATATTTCCCAATTTTGAGGTTTAGCTCTTGAATTCATAGCCTCCATATTTGGAGAAGAAAATATTGTATAATTTTTGGGTGAAAAATACGTTGGAGACTTTCTAAGTGGAAGATTAGCTTAATTCCATTGTTGATTTGTGGGAGTTAAAGTTTGATGTAACATTCACTTAAACTTCAATAAATCATTTTAATGGATATTATGGGTATGCCTATGCTTATTTATCTTATGTATATTAATGTTATGGGTAGCTTGATATCTATCCTGGGGTTATGTGTAAATAGGGATTAAAGTGTGTGTGGATTGTTACTGATTAGCTTCTATTTAGTAATTCATGTTTATGGGTTTTATCATTGCTACGCTACCTTGGTTAGGGTTTGATGGGTCGAATCCACAAATACCCATATGTGTATGATGAGTGAAAGATCCATGCTTTAGAAAACCCAAATCCATCTTCAAAAAAAGGGTTTTAGGTGAAGTTTAGGAAACCATATCATCCTTGAAAGAGGGATGGGGAGACCAAAGCAATGATAGACGATTGTGTATGTAGTTTGCTAAATTTCTACTATCTATGATATAAGGGTAAATGTGAGGTATAATATACCTTGGGTATCATCATAGAAATACGGATGCCTAGATTGAGGTTGTGGTTTCCAAATGTTGAACACACCTATTACGTATTCGAAAGAATCAATGGGTGGAAGTTTTGTTTGTTGAAAGACTAGCATCAAAATCTATTACCAAACCTACCTATATTTGACTTACTAAATTGATGATGATTTCTAACACCCACATATCACTTCCTTAGTAGTGTATAATCCCAAGATACATGCATACCTGTTAATACTCTAATTATTCATAGCCCCGAATTTATACTACAAAAACCCAAAAGAAAAAAGAAGCCTTGGTGTAGATACATATGTCCCCCATTTTTATCTTCTTGTAACATTGGTTTGGATTTAACTTGTATCTATTACTTTGAAGTAACTTGATTTCCACTCACATTGTTCCTCGTTGATTCAACCCCGACACCAAAGATGGGTAAATATATTGATGACGACCGACTTGCACTTAAATTGACATGTAAGTTGAGTGTTCTTAAAAACGGTGCCGTGTTCGGGGAAAAGTTTGGACAATTAAGTTATTTTGAAATTTTAGTTACATGCTTGAATTTAAGCTTGTATATATTTGTTTGTGATTTTCTTTTGTTGGTAGATTTTCTTTTATGTTTATTTTACTCTATGGAATCTCCTTACAAATATGATATTGGTAGTTGGGAATCCTATCATGATGATCCATGTCAAATCTAAGATGGACCACACTTCAGGAGAGATTCTAACTATGCTTCTGGAAGAGAGATAGACCCACCATCTAGGTCCTATGGGGAGTATAAGTGTCCTTTATGTAGTAGTCGAGATGGACATTGGGATGATTGTCCAAATTCCCCCTCCCCCTATTATACTAACCAAATTACAAGTTCTTCTTATGAGATTGATAGGTCTTATGATGAGAAAAAGAAGGAGAAATAAACCGGACCCATTGGTCTTGGAGTAATACTTCAAACCATTTTGGATTGGGTAGCTATAACCAGGGAGAATGTACAAGACTTGCATCAATCATACGGAGTGTTTGAATGGGCAAATGTCAAGGCAAAGGAATTGGGAAAGAACATAATTCTTACAAATATTACAACCATTCCCATTTCCTAAGAGGAGGTTCATCGAGAAGAGAAGCCAAGATATCATGATGATCTTGGTAGTAAAGACTCCTCGTTTTCTTACCAATCGTCCAAATCATATGAGGAAAAAGAGGCAAAAATAAAAGAAATGGTACTAGAGTCAAAAGAAGAATCAATCAAAAGAAGAATCAATATGAACCTCTTATGATGACTATAGTTCATTTTGGGGTAAAAATGCATTGGAGGAGGTTAACCCAGAATTAGGAGTTGGACCTCATTCAAACCACTTTTCAACATTATTCTTAGAGTATGTGATGAGGATCCATGCCTCTGAACAAATGGTGGATTGTGGGGAGAAGGAATTCGACTCTTATATTTTGGAATTTTAAATTCCAACAATGCATATAGAACCACACCCATAAATAGCCAAGGAACTCAATTTCTGATGTACAAGGAGTGGCCTATTGAGGAATTTACTTTTACCCAATGAGCCAAACCGAAAGTTTTATGTGATAAAAGTTTCAAATCTTCAAAATGGCGAGATCAAATCTTTCTCTCCATGTCCTCACCTCTTCAAAGTTTCATCTTGAAAGATATGAATTTTTTGTCCCTCTATCGTTCATAGCATATTGAAAGAAAGTTGGGTCAGATATTCAGCTCTTCTAAGTGAAGACACAAAAGAAAATTGTGGAAGCGCCGTGCTAGGACTTTAAACTAAGCGCTTGATGGGAAGCAACCCATCACGCCATGAAAAGTGGCATATATCTTTTTTATTTGTGCGTGATAGAATATATTTTGTTTCTTCATTTCTTCATGAATAATCCATGAAATACTAGAACTAGGAGGAATGTTGAATGAACTTGAAAAAAGGAAAATGTGTGAAATTGGAAAATTTGGACGGAATAGGAAGTATAAGAGACCCAACTTTTGTCTGAGTTCCCGTGACTACGATCCGTGCAACCATTATTGCGAATGTCGTGTGACCAATATTGCGGTACTAGGACTGCAATCGCGGTCAAATCAGTTTAAATGAACATTCGAATTCAACTTTCCAACATGCCTCCATTTCAATTTCTCTCAAAATTCTCTTTAGTTTTTGTCATTACATTGAATATATAAGCGTTAATTCATCCCGTGCATCATCTAATTTGATAAATTGTCTCAACTCCATTAATTTGAATAGTTATATGCTTAGAACTTGTAGTTTAAGAGATGCCTAAATGATGATTTCATCACTAAATGCATGCTTACTTTTGACTATTATTGTGGTTAGCTATTATAGTTGGTGTACACACTAATGGGGAAGTCTTGAGTACCTAAATTTATGGTTTAAATGGTTAAAACGATTGTGTACATCTTGTGTTGAACTTAATACCCCTATGATTTACATGTTAAATTCTTTAAGTTTGGGGGTATTACCATGATAAATAGTCCTGAGTCACTTAGTATTAATGGTTACGTGCCTAGTAGAACACGAAAGTGGGGATGAAATTATATATTCTAACTGAAGTGCAGAATTTTAGAGTACGGTCTGAGGTACTGCGATCGCAGTCCCGATGACTGCGATTGTGTCACCACAGTTGCAGTCACTGCTCCTCGATTGCCATACCTGAGGGCAGTGTCTACAGAAACTGAAAAATTCTGCACATCCATTTCTACCCCCAAAACCTTCTATATACTTCCGCATGCATTTATTTATTTGATCTAGAATATTCTTGGTGTGATAGTACTAATGATAGCCTCAGTGTATTATTTACAGGATCTAACCCATAGAGATGGAGGGATTTGAAGACACCAAATTCATGGCCCCAGAGAACGTCTACAATACAGATTTGCACAGGACCAAGCTACTCCCTAAAAGGGGTATCATCTTGGACAAAGTAGAGCAAAAGTTCCCAAGTTTTCATGCTAGACTCATTATGATTGGGTGGGTATTCTTTTCCCTAGAACCATGTGTTGACAATGAGCATTGGGTGTGTTAATTCTACGCTAACTTAAGCGTAGTTTCGTTCACAAACCCATTAATGATAATTCGGGGAAAGCAAGTGACCTTTGGGACAGAGCGGATCAACGAGGTGTATTGACACCCAGGTGCTGACAAAGAGCAGTTCCATGCTAAATCATGCGAGCCAGGGACCTAGATGGAAAATATTTTATGTCCTAGTAAATATTTTCCCTGGGCCACTACCAAGAGAAATATTCTGATGAATGACTTCATAGCTAAGGACAGACTTTGGCTGAATATTATTACATGTAGCTGAGTATCGCCATGAACTTACATGACCATTGTTAAAGACTTGCAAGCTCAGATGGTGACCTATGTTCTCTCTGGCATCGCACTAAATATGGGGAAGAATATGCATTCGGAATGGAGGTACATAAGAAATCATAGAGGTATACATTTTCTGCTTCCTTCCCTTATCACAGAGCTATGCAAGAGTGCACAGGTAGACGAATATGCCAAAATACCTAGGTTCTCCCAGGACTTCATATCTTTCCACTCAAATTTAGAGGTGAGTGTGCCCCAGTCCAGAGCAATAAGAGGAAGACAGACTCTGAAAAATTGACCCAAGAGGACACACACTCTTGTAGACCTTCTTCAGTCAACCCCTTTGATAACATATTAGGTTAGATGTGAGTTGTTAGAGGACTACTTTCTATACTGCCTCAGGTACTGCGAGAGTCTTCCACTGCTCATCACTCGTGCATAGCTTGGCCAGAGTATTAGCAATACATGGAGGAGCAGGAGAAGCAGGGAGCCACTGTTGCCTATTTGGAGAGAGCTTATTCAGCCTTAGCTTTATCACAAAGGAACTTCAGGGAATGACATGAGAAACTGAAAAATAGAGAGAATATGCGAGATAAATTCTTTAAGAAGCTGTGTAAGGGGGTTAAGGGCATCTTCAAGGTTCTCAAGCCCAACCATTGACTACCTTCACCTAGGATGGACAGTGAGGATGAGGCCCCTACTAATTCGTCTGCTAATGATGCTGGTGGTGATGATGCTGAGTATGCAGAAGAGAGAAGCTCTTAATGCAAATTTAATAAGGCCCTTCTTACTCTTGCGTTATTGCATATACAGTGAGGACACTACATTCCTTTTTAGTTACGGGTGCCTCCATATTTGTATTTTGTTGGTGATGCATTACTGGAATATTTCTCTTTATATTATTGATTGTCTTGGGATAATGCCTTGGATATTGTTTAATTTTGTTTTAAAAATGGCATATATTCGGTACCCAGATGGTGCCCATACTTTATGGATTATCATGTATTTTTTCTAGTTTTATTTTTTCTTTTTTTACTCTAGCTTTTATTTTGATTTTGATGATACATGACTAACTTTGCCCTATGATAGGTTGAGTGATGACATTCATAAGGGTAAATCATTGTGTTTGGGTTTTGAGACGTAGGTACAGGGGAATTCTGAGTACCTATAGCACAAATGTCAAAAATGCAAGGGAAGTTTGACTACATGTGGAATTGTATATTGTAAAGTTGGGGTCACTTTTACCCCATTTTAGATGTCTGAGTAGCCATATGGGTAGTTTCCCCGTTTTGAGACTAAATGTGAGACTAAGACTTTTGTTGTAGCCTTAGTTTAGAGAATTGTACTAGAGGGTAATGCAAAATGAACAACCCCCTTTGTCCAAATTTTTTGAAAAATTAAGGGCATGGACGTGAGCAGTGTTGTAACAAATCTTTTTCTCTTTTTGTGGCTTCATAAATTTTGACGTATTAATAGAAATAGATACTCTCATTTTGTCTCTCGTGGGAGGGGCGTTTGAGCCCGCTTGGCAAATTTTACATGCCATGTGTGGTGAGATTTTTTTATTCATCTCTTGTACACTTGTGTTATCTAGAAATTGCACCGTTAGTCTTTAAAAACTAATTTTGATTGTATGTGATTGGAGAAATGATCTTTGGCCACCTTTCTAATTTTGGAACCCACTCTAGCATAAAAAGCCTACCTATGTATAATTAAAATCCCTAGTACTCACTTTGAGCCTTTGGACCTTCCTTTGGAAAACTTATTACAACCTGTATTCTATTCTTTTTATCCTTTTTTTGAACCAAACCATCCTTGAAATTGGAAATGTAACTTGAGGCTAAAAGCTTAAGTTGGGGGTGGTAAATATTGATGGAAGAAAGATTGAGTCCACAAAGTGTTCTTAAAATTCCAAATGGGCCTAAGTGTGAAAATAAAGGAATATAAAAATAAAAGACCCAATAAAGGAATGAATTGCATGATAATTGCAAGAAAAAGAGATGAAATAAATGGGTAAACAATTAAAGAATAATGTAGGGATGATAAAAGAGAGAAAACAAAGAAGAGTGGCCCATAGTCAAAAAGAAAGATTGAAAAGTGTGATGTACATGTTCAAGAAAGGGTGTAGCCATGTTGTCCTAAATGATATCCTACACTATTCCAAACCTATGTTACAAGCTTAAAAAGTCCTTTGAGAGCTCCGACCATTTACTATCTTTATAGTGGTGATTGAAAATAGGTCCAACCCTATGGTATGACAATTGTTGCATTGAGCTTTCTTTTGTGAGGGATAGTTTTTCCACTTAAAATTCCTTGTTGCAAATTTGGTATCTTGGTGTATGAAATTCTTTTTCTTGTGAAATTGGCATATGAAACAAATTGAGGTGTATGATTTTTTCACCTTATGAGCATTGATGTAAAATGAGTATATCTTAGTTGTGTTCAAAAGGAAGCCACATCTAGATTATTGGTTGTTGTTTCTTGGTTTCTCTTTAAAGTCCTATGTATCCTTGAAGGTTGCATCTTATGATGAGGGTGTAGTGGAAATTAACTCAGCCCGTGTGCAATTAGCTACTTGTGGTTGCGACTAAAGTTGAATTCATTGTGATCTTTAAGTATAAATTTTGGGCATAGAGAATTGTTATCTCATGGTAAGAGGTAGTGTAGCTTGAGGACAAGAAAATGCCTTAAGTTGGGGGTATTGATGAGTGATGATTTTACCACATATTCTCACTAAACATTTGTGAACATTACCTTATTTTGAATGAATGAATGAGACATATTGGTGATAAAATGCACAAATATCCACTCTTTGCAGGCATAGAGTTGAGTAGGTAAAAAGATGTGGATTGGAGCTAAAAATGATCAAAAGAGAGCAAGAAAAGTGCAAATAAAGACTTAGAGCACCAAATCCTCAGGTACCGTGGTCGTAGTTTGCTTACCGCGAATGCGATAGTCAAGAAAAAGTCATACAACCACGATTGTAGGAGTTAGGCGCAATTGTGTAACCACAGTCGTGGCTTAGAGGAATAAATCAACCAAAGGACAAAACTGGAAATGCACGTGGCTGATCCAAATTTTGACAAAATGACTCAAACCCTATCATCATTCCATCATATTCCATCTTCCCCAATTTTGAGGTTTAGCTCTTGAATTCATAACTTTCATTTTTTAACAAGAAAATATTGTATAATTTTTTGGTGAAGAATACATTGGAGACTTTCTAAGTGGAAGATTAGTTCACCTACATTGTTGATTTGTAGGAGTGCCAAGTTTGAAATAATATTCACTTAATCTTCAATAAATCATTTCAATCAAGATTATGGGTATATATATGCTTATTTATGTTATGTGTAGCTAGATCTCCCTCTTGGGTTATGTGTGAGTAAGGATTAAAGTGTGTGTGGGTTGTTATTGATTAGCTTCTATTTAGTAGTTCAGGTTTATGGGTTTTATCATTGCTATGCTAACTTGGATGGGGTTTGATGGGTGAAAGCCCCAAATACCCACATAGGTATGATGAGTGAAATCCCCATGCTCTAGAAAACCCAAAGTCATCTTCGAAAGAAGTGTTTTGGGTGAAGTTTAGGAATCCATATCATCCTTGAAAGAGGGATGTGGATACCAAAATAATGATAGACAATATTGTGTGTAGTTTGCTAAATTTTTACTATCTTATAAATAAGGGTGACTGTGAGGTGGACTATACCTTAGGTATCCTCCTAGAAATAGGGATGCCTAAATTGATGTTGTGGTTTCCAAATATTGAACATACCTATTAGGTATATAATAGAATCAATGGGTTGAAGTTTAGTGTTTTGTTTGAAAGACTAGCATCAAAATTTATAACCAAACCTACCCTTATTTGACTTACTAAATTTATGTTGATTGCTAACACCCACATATCACTCCCTTAGTCGCACATAATCCCAAGATCCGTGCATACTTGTTAAAACTCTAGTTATTTGTAGCCCCAAATTTATATTAGAATATCCCCAAAAAAAGAAACATTAGTGTAGATACATATCTCCCGCATTTTTATCTTCTTGCAACATTTGTTTGAATTTAACTTGTATCTATTATATTGAAGAAAATTTATTGCCACTCATATTGTTCCTCGTGGATTCTACTCCGACTTCAGAATTGGGTAAATATATTTATGATGACCGCCTTGCAATTAAATTAACATGTAAGTTGAGTGTTATCAATAGGTTATGTGTTTCAGATGTTGATAACTTGAGACATCAGATATTGATAGAAACTAATACTTCACAAAATTCTATTCATGTCAGGACCCATCTAAATAGACCATGCAGGAACCTAATCTTATATACCTTGATAGAACTCTTACCACCCTATTTACTAAACATGTTGAAGTCATAAAATAAATTATTAAATTTTTTAACTATTAACAAATCGGTTACAAGACTTTCATTACTAAAGAAATAATCTACCCAAATTTCTACTTTTTATATGTACAAAAGTTGCTACAAGAAAACCTGAAATACACATTACTCATCTTCCATCATAAGAATAAGAAAAGAGAAGCTACTAGATATCTCTATCTATGTCAAGCAATGAATCCTAAACTAATCCTGTAAATAAACTATACCATAAAAGGGGTATAGAAAGAATAGTATTAGTATGACTGCATGTATTGATAAGCACAAGTCGACCTAAGTCAAATAACATAAATACAACATAAATATCAAAAATAAAATATGCACTTTATTATAATATTAAACCAATTTACTCTCATACATTCATTCTTCATCGAACTTTTCATTATCTATTATTATTTTAGACTATGCCACAGGAAATAACCACACAATGATCAAATCTGATACACCACCTCTCAACATAATGTTTATGAGGCTATGGAGAAAATTTAACTAATTAGAGAAAGGATGAATATTGCTAAGACTCACCAGAAATCCTATGTAGATGTAAGGAGAAGGGAACTTGAGTTCTCTATTGGTTATCTTGTCTACTTGAAGGTTTTTCCCATATAAGGGGTGAAGAGATTTGGTAAGAAGAAAAAGCTCAGTCCTTTCTTTTTTGGTCCTTATAAGATTGTGGGTCATTTTAGCAATGTAGTATATGAGTTAGATTTACCTACAGACTTAGCATCAGCGCATCAAGTTTTTATTTGTCCTTGTTATGGAAATTCATTAGTGACTTGCATCCATTTTTCCATTATAGATTATGAATATAAAAGATATTCTCTCTTACAAAGAGGTCCCAATTGAGATACTTGAACATTAGGATCATAAGGTAAGAAATAAGGAGATCGCTTTGGTAAAGGTTTTATTGAATATCAGTTAGTTGAAGAAGCTGCTTGGGAGATAGAGTAAGATATGATGACCAATTACCCCCACCCACCCACCCCCAATCTTTTTTACTCGAACTCAATTCTAGTTTGACGTAATAGTTTTCATGTAATTTAATTAATTCTTTTGGTCTCATGTCACTAAGTTGTTCTCATGTCATAATATACATTTATGAGTTTGGTTCAGTCCATGTTTTAGTTACAAACTCAGTTTTTATGTAGGTATTCATCTCTTAGAACTTTAGAATGGAAATTGCACCTTTTTCGTAACACTTCAGCTTAGTTAGTTTTCATTTGGGGATAAATTACCCCATGCTGAAGATATTGTAAAATCCCAAAACTCAAAGCTAATATTAGAACCATGCTTCAAGTAAATGTAAAATGAAACATCTTGTTTTATAGTTATGATATGTGATTTTTCAAATTATTAAGGCCACAAGTAACTCCTAGGGCGTAAGAAGTCAAAACCTTCCGTACCGATTGATTTCATACAATGAATATTGCTATGGTAAAATTCAAACAAGTATAAATACTATATTTGGAGATATTTTTTATCTTATGAGCCACAAAATGATATATAATTTAATTATCGTTCCAATGCATCTAGTTTCACCTTAATCTGATATCGTAATATGAAATTTAAGGCCCTTTTAATAAAGCATTGTCCAGCAGTGAGTATCTACAAGCATAGGTACGATAGTGATGAGATTTTATGACCTTACAATACTTGGATATGATTAAAATAGTCCCAAACATATGAATGTTTACTAGTATACCCCCGCCCCCTCAACCATTATAGGGAACCATAACCATGGTGAGAAACCATAATCTCAGGTAAGATCTTAACTTCTGAAGTTGATCCAGTTGGAACATACAACCTATGAACAAAGGTACGATCATAGGTGGGATCCATAATAGTACCAAGGCTCATCTGGTGGAGTTTAGAGATCTCATATACATCTCCTAACAATTAACACCACCCATGACGGTAGGTGGGTCCCATGATCGTGGGAAGGTATCGTACATCCTTTCCAAAATCTTATCAATTACAAATTTTAGAGGTAACATCGGTATTTTTCGAATATTTTGCTTCAAAAATACATATTTTAATCTAATTCAAGACTAATTATTAAGTTAAATAATAATCTAAGCCCTCATTACTTAAAAAACGACCGACACTTAACTTTTACACAAAGAAAGAGGCAATTTAATTTCCCCAAGGCATAATTAGGGTTCTTCAACTTTAGTCCCAAATTTCAAATAATACTTTAGTATATTAATCTCATATATGTGGGATCTCATAAATTTAACTTAATTTCTCACTTTAAGTCCTTCCTCGAATCTTAGGGTCCATGAATGTTGTAAATTTTTTGATATTCCAGTTCCTTGATCTCATTTAGTAATAAAACCAAATTTTATCAAGAATTTATGTACCATTAAAAGTTATAATTATAAGACCTAATTACGTTATGAACTCTATGATTGTTGGACTTAAGCTAGTAAATTCCTTAATTCACTTTATTTATGCAACTATCATAATAGTTTCTTTCTTAAGAGATAGTTGGTTATGAACACCCGATGACCTAAAATTTTATGCGTATACTTTTAATTATTATATCCCCCTATTTATACTTTTGAATTATTAGATAAAGCATTTATTTTTAGTGTTTAGATTATTACCATTATTGAGCATTTATGTTACCAGTGTCTTCAGTTGGGAGTAGTACTTTGCACCAAGCGGACGCAGGGATGAAGGCTCACCTTCCAGTTAGGCCGAGACCTTTAGAAAAAGTCTGCAAGTCATAGAACAATGGCTCTACTATAGGTTCTAAAGGTTCACCTGTATGACAAGTTTTGATAACTTTTTAAAATTTATGGATCTATGCTACTCAATGTTCGTATCCTTGGAAAGTTACTGAACACCCTTCTAGCTGGGGTTAATGGCTGGACCTTGATTAGCTTAGATTTGGGTATGTCGGTTATTAGTATCTCCCAAAGTATGCATTCTACAGTTCAGATTTAGATACTTGCATTACTTCATATTCAGTTATTCAGCTTATTAAGTAGTACATGTTTATTACTTTGTGTTGCATCAGTTTACCATGTTACATGCATCAAGTTCAGCCTATATTAGATTTTTCCTATCTCACGTATTAGGTATAGTTAAAGTACTAATAACATATTTTTATTTGTGCTGCATTGCTCATAATATAGGTTCTGAGGTTCAGCATTCAGACTGCGCTTCGTACAATCTCCTACTACATCAACAACGATAGTTTGATGAATCCTCGCCATTTGATAACAAGAATCAGTAATTTATTTTATTTTATTAAAATTTTAGATAGTCAGAGTTAGCTGGAGGCTTGACCTAGCAACTCATCTTTGTAAGGGATTTCAGGCACTGATATTTTTCTTGATTTTCACATATCAATCATATTTTATCTTTTGCATAGTGTTATTTGATTTTATTTAGTATTCTTAGTGTCATGCAAAGCTATGGTTTTGCATGGGTTATTTGTGACTCTAAGCACCCTGTTACGTTATGGGGTAATTTCAGGTCGTGACAATCATGGTGTTAAGCATATTATGAATATTGACATGATTATTTTGTGATTTAAATATGATGTTGTGTGATATAATTCTTGCTGATCAATGATGCTTACCAAAATATGTGGTATATTAATACTACTCTTGCTACATTATTTTGGGATGAAGGTATATTTTAGGTTGACAATGATATCTTTTGTTAAGTGGAAGTTAATCAACATCAAATTTTCACCTCTTCTTCTAGTTGAAGTTGTGCCTTTTCATTTGTCTTTGTTCTATATAGAAGCTCTTGTACATATCTGGACCAGGTTTTGAGAGTTTTTCATTTTCATAAGATTACTATTGTAAAGGTCATATTTGTTAACTTCTTGGTATTAAGAATTGAATTTTTGTATACTTTTGGAAATTGTTAATTTTGAATGTATGTAATAACTTATTGGATAGCAAAGGTTCTCCTGTCTAGTTAGAATGGAGTAGGTGACCGCATGATTTCATAATTTGTGTCATGATAGTGGAACAGTAGCCTAAAAATTAGAGATTAGAAATTTTTGGTGGCCAATAAATGGCCACCATGATGTTTTAATACCCCAATGCCATGTGAAGCATGGCGAATTAGTGGGTGTCCCAACGAGAAAACTTTTCCGCTCATTTTGTTAAGCATTTCTATTCTCAACCCATTTTTTGTACTCTCATTGCATGACTAGAAACCACTCCCAAAGAGTATTAACACTTAGAATATAGACATACATTCTACTTCTCTCCCTCAACTCATAAAAAGGTTTAAAGAATGCTATGAACTCAAGCAAGGAATCTTCAAGTTCTACGCCAAACTCCTCTGTTCTTCAATGTATGTAAGGCAAACCTTTAATGTGTGAATCATGTTCTTCCCCATAAGAATGTTTTTTATTTTATTTCATTCAGGAATCAAGTTAGAATCTTAGAATTGGATACTAGAAGCTTAGTTCTTATCTTTTTATGATATTCCATGAATATTTCATGAGAAAAGTAGAAATCTTAGAAATTGAATTCAACTCTTGATGTTGTATCCTAAGTCAAGTTCATAGAGTTTATTTTGACACTTACTATTTTTCTCAAACTTATGTAGTTTTCACATGTTTTATAAAATTTATCTCGTGTTTTTTGTGAAAACCAGTTTATAATTTGAAACTCTACTACATAGAAGTTAAGAAATTTTTGTTGATAGGTTTAGGAAGATATTGTCTTTTATTTTGAAATCTTAAACATGTTTGCATATGATTTCGAAGGCTGACATCTAATGTATTCTAACGATTTGATTTTTTGAAATGGCTCATCAGTTTTATATTTTAACTCACCAGCAATATATTATCATAATATTTTTTTGACCCACGCCACCTCAACATGATTAGTAGTTTACCTTAAAAAGGTTATAGTATGAGTGTATATATATTTAAGGAGAATTATTTAACACCAAGAAGGTTATTAGTTGAGTTAAAATGCTCCAAAATTGTCTATGACAAAGTTGGATATGATCGCGCCATTAGCTTGTATGACTCTCTTTTAAGCCCAAAAGAGGATCATTATGGACGCACTATTCAGTTATATCCAATGCTCTGAAAAGATATAAGATAATTTTACCAACTAGGTCAAAAGTTGGAAATCATGAGCGAACAAGATGCATGTTGGTTATGAGGAACTACCCAATCAAAAAACTCAATATCTTTAATTAAGTATGATTTGTGGCACCAATCCATCAGTTTGTAAACATGTTTTATGATGCATTACATACAATGTATTTATTTCACAATTTCAACAACATTTGTGAGTCAGACGTTTATATTCTTTAATGAGTAGATAATTGAGTCTAGACAATGATTCAACCACTCAGTTTAGTCCATAATTCTGTCATTCAATCTAGCTCAAGGTTATGCTATTTAGTTTAGTCCATGATTTAGTTATACAGTTTTATCTCTTAACTCAGTTAAGTCAAATATTTTTAACCTTATGATTTAGCTATACGTTTCATGTTATGCTATGATTTGGCTATACTATATACATCATGACACAAATATTCAACTTCAAATGATTCAGTTAATTAGTATGCTTATTGACTTATTGCAAAGTTAATTTTTGACCTTGGTGTATATATCATACTTATCTCTAGTTATTCATATTATCAAATATTGTGTTGTTTCACCTCAGCTTTATTATATACATATATTCCATGTATTATGACACCCCAGGCTCTTGAGCTTTGGACCCTACAAGATATCACGACCTGATTTTTGAGTCACGATGGCACCTACAATAACCCACTAGTAGGTAAGCCATTACCATAGCCTGGAGCTAGGGAAATGGGTTACCTTGGTAGGAACGTCCAACATGGACCCTAAATAAGAATACAACATAAGAAACAATATTCTACAATAAAGACAACCGACATTCTAATACCAATCCCATGACATGATAGTATTAGTACAAGATCATCTAGATTCGATAATAGGAATTTCAACTCAAAAACTAAGTAATCTTAAATAGTTTCATACATTCACCTCGAATACAAAAAATAGAGTCAGAATAGAGGACAGAAAAAGGGTGACTCACACTCCAAGAGCTCACCCAATCTCCTGATAATCAACACAGCGTAATCTCAACTCAACAACAACAACTAGAACTCGAGTATGCACCAAAATATTACAAAAGTATAGTATAGGTACCAAAACGTGGGTACTCAATAGGCATCATCAGCCAACTAAGCTAAATCATAATACAAGAATGATATAAAATAAGACGATAACCTAAAGTCAAGGTACAAAATCGAACCTACATCTTCACTGATATAAATCTATAAGATAACAAATCAACTAGAACAATATCATGACATTCCATAACAACATATACCATAATAGTCCTATAATTTCCATAATCATCACACCTACCAATATTAGAGTGTAAATCAAAAGAACTTGCCACGACGTCCCATAACACTAGAGGTACGCCTAAAGAACACAATGAAAAGAACTTATCATGGAGTCCCATACCACTGGAGAGTACACCAAAAGATCAATTCAGCAACATATAAAGGTATAATTACCTAAATAACACGCCGAAGCTGCGAGTTTCACATTTCCACCATGGCCTCTTACCTAGGTTTACAATCATCATTGATACTACATTTTGACAAAACGAAACCGATATCACTATAGTATAGTTATATAGTTATTTAACTCATTAATAAACTCCATGTTTAGTCTAATCTATCTAGCCTCCATTTCCATGGGCAACTTAGTTTGCAAGTCATCAAATCGAGAAGCTACAGATCACTAGCACAATTATTTATTTACCCATCAAAAAGTCATTTTCTAGTTTGCATACTAATAGTATAAATCATCAATTAAGTCACCAACAACATTACATGCTAGATGTCAATCTAACTATTCATCATACAATGCTAAGTTTATTATCATTGGGCATGTTACAACCGTCATGACTGGTCTCTATATTTTAACTAAGTAAAGCCTACCAACTAGTTCACCAAGCTTCTAGCCCACAAGTCATAACCACTTATTAGGGACAACTAGTTATCATATAAGCCACTTTACTAGGCGAAATTTCATAACATAACCTTTATTCCAAGTCGAGTATATTTACTTGGTAAGTCCTTAGTTCTATACAAGATTACACATACTGATTATCCTTAACTAAATACTCGGAAAATCTACTTCTAGTTACTAATTATAGTTAAAAAGGGTAACACCTCTTAACTAGCAATTAATGATAAAGAATGAATAACGACTCATCAAGGAAGACATCATATCCTAAGTAAACAAACGGGTTTAGACGTACATGGTACAACCTCTCACAAATTTATCTATTTATATATATTCACCATACAAAACATCATCTTAACATCTTTACATCTTTCAGATTCACCGAGCATCATCATAGCATCAACATGTCCTCCGAATTCAACGGGCATTATCATATCATCAACATATCCTCCGGATTAATCGGGCTTCATCATAACATCACTATATCCTTTGGATTCACCAGACATCATTATGTAACGCCCTAGAAGTACACCCTGGATGCTACACGGTGCTTACGGGCAGAAGTGACCACAAGCTAACCCATGAGCTAGTACTTGTGTGAGCACTGAATAATAATAAAAAAATAAACATATGCAAAATATATGAATACTCCATAAGGTTTTAAATGTTAAAATATTTCTAAGTCATAAATCTGAAAACAATTGTCGAAAAACAACAGTCTGAAAGATGATAAAAATAATGACAAACTAACTAACTGTTTGAAGTGTCTGAAAGCCTCTAAAACTGACTAAATAAGAGTTGATGAGACAGGCCCCTACTAACTCCAAATAACTACTGAACTGAAAGAATGGAAATAAACATAATCAGTCCTCGAAATATGAGTACTCACCACAGCTGTTGCTGATGTGCTGGAATGTCTAAGTGATGTCGGGAACCTGGGCGTCTAAACCTATGATATGAGATATCATAGAAGAAGAAATGAGTTTGCGGTCAGTACTTTGAATGTAATGGTATGCTAAATGAGGTTAGGATGACATGTGTGGGCTATGTGCATGAAGTAAAGAATAACTGAATATCATGAGATAACTGAATAACTAACATGAATATGTGAATATTGTAAAATCTGAGAATGAATGACCAAGCATATAACATGATTCTAAATATAGTTTGTAAACTAAAATACTAAAATCTGATAACTGTATAACTGATAACTATATGCTATGGTCAATCCAAACTTGAACTGAAGTATACCGAATATTGAACTGAGTTTGTGGGAGGTATCATCTAACTGACATGCCTCTCTTTGAAATGGTTATTATTCAACCTGTAACCCCAGTAAAATGGGTGTTAGTACCATTCCACATATACTAACAATGGCTATATGGGTCCACTAAGCTACTAAAAAACTAATATGTCAAGCCTAAACTATCGGGTGACACCTGGGTAGAGTTAAGCCTAATCTGATGGGTGACTCCTATGAGGTATTCAAGCCTAAACTGATGGGTGACTCCTTATCCTATGCTGGCTACGTAGTTCTGGAACACAGAAGCTGCTACAAATGACTCTGCCTAATAGTTGGGGAAGTCTTCATCCCTGCATTCCCTCGGTTCTAAATCCTCCTCCCAACTGAAGGACACTGAATCCTAAACTGATCTAAGTTTAACTGATTATGATGACTGGCGAAACTGATAATGCTCATGGTATATTCTGAAATAATTCTGTGGGTGCTAAAAACTAAGTAAAACAATTAAATTTTGGGTATTCAAACCCATAGGACTGGATAGAAATAATCAAGACCATACTTTAACATTAAGGACATGGCATGTAGTCAATATTCAAAACTCATTCTTTGAGGCATTTCATCAAACACTTGCAATGCATGGCTTAAGCATGGGAATAGTTTTCAACAAGTAGAAGTAGCATGATTTTGATACTAAATCCCCAATTAAGCCTTAAATCATTGAACAATACTATTCAAATGTGTAGGGTTTAGTAACAACAATAATTTCGTGTAAACATGATATAAAATTCAAAATTCATAAAAGTTAATGGACATAATTCATAAAAATAAGTAAGGATGATACTTTTAAACTAAAAATTGGGTTCTTGGACTCCATGGGTGAAAAGGGCCCACGGATGAACATCTAACATACCTTAGAGCTTTAATCTTGAAAGAGAATTGACTTTTCTTGAACGTTCATTAATTGAAAATTATAATTTCTTGGTTTTCTTGAAGAAGGGCTTGAATCTAGTTCTTGGGAGATGATCATGAGAGGAAACCCTAATTTTCTTTTTCTTGAGAGTGGAGAGGATTATGAGTGATGAGACACTGATATTTTATCACTTAATAGGGTTTAATGCGTGATTTAAGTCGTGGGGGTGGGGTTTGAGGTGAGGAGAATACCAAAATACCACTAAAGAAATCAAAGAAAATTGCAAAAATATTTAGTTGAAGACCAAGGTTGACGACCCATCACTTAGGTGGCGGCTCATCACCTAAGTCATCACTTTTAGGATGGAATTTACCCTCTACTACCCTAGGCTAATGACTAGAGCTGATGGGTTGTCAGTTAGTTGATGGATTGTCATCTTAGTTGTCACCTAAGTGACGGCTTCTCAGTGTAGTGATCACTTGGTTGACAGATAGATACTTCAAAGTAAAATGAGCATAACTTTCTACTCCAATATATCAAATTAAGGTAAAACCAGTTGCGTTGGAAAGAGGACTCAAAAATAATTTTTTTGTATATAGTATGACACCTGAATCGACATATGCTAAGATATACAATTCATTTAAAATTGACCCTTGCTAGAGCATTTGTCAAAACTCTATCGATAGAAAAGTCCTCAACTTGTCTTTAAGTTAGGAGATTTTCATAACCTCGATGATATAAAAGGACATTTTCACACTATATAATTGATCATCATACATATATATACATAGAATCATTAGGTTCAGGTCTGTCTACTTAGGAACAACGGTTTGAATTCTAGCCCAAAAACGTGGGGCGTTATATTATCTCCCCCTTGGGAACATTCGTCCGCGAATGAGGCTGGTTAAGCCGAGAACACTGAGGAATTAAGGTTAGAAGTTGCGTATACATGCTGAAAATATGATTACATAATGGAGTCTGAAATATGACACATGAACTGAATATCATAAACTGAACTGATTTCTTGAATGCACGCAATGACATGAGAATTGTTATAAGGCTGAGATAGAAACGAGAGAGTCAAATTATAAGTAACCACGACCTCAGGCTTTATCTGGTTTAGTGAAGAAAAGTTGAGAGGTTTAGGATATGAAAACTCGGGGTATTACAACATCTCCCCCTTCGGATAGTTTGTCCCCTGAATGATACTGACTTGGATGAATTACTAAGGAAAGACTGAGATGATGCACTGGACACTTATGGACTGAATCATGACTGAATATTTTGAATCTAAAATTAATGCATGATGCGTGAACTGAACTGGATTCACAATGCACATGGATGTGAATAAACTATCTCTTACAATGGCCATTTTCATAAAACATCAGATAGTAAGACTACATTGGAAGACAGAAAAACCATAGGAACTTGTCTTTCTGACTGCTAATCTTAATTACTAGCTATACAAACTAACTCATACTGAAAGCTTATACTTAACTTGAGTATTTCTTTGACATTCTTTCTATGATGTTCTAATGACTTTAGGGGGCAAAGAATCTTGGGCATAGTCTAAACAAGACATCTAAATAAGAAATCACAATATGGCTAGAATTCTGTAATATGGAACATGTGCATACGAAGCATCAGCTAGGATAGAGTTACTAAGCCTTATGCCCTGCAACTACTAACTTTCAATCTTAGCCACACTTCTTAAAAACTCCCTCAACTATACTTTCTACTCCAACAACGCACTTCACTTTAGGCTACTGAAAATATTCACATGGGCACTGATAACTCTACCTACTAAAGCCTGAGCTAGAGTAAATTCTCCCACTATGTACAAGCCCACTCTAATCTACAAATTGCACAAATAACACTGTAATACTAGTCCGAGTCATGAATTCAATACACTCTACCTTTTTATAAGTTTTCTTCTACTAAATAATCTTGATTACCACTTCAACAACTAAATACAACCTCTTATAAGCCATTCACTAGATCTTAATGAATTTATCCACTTACACACCAACATGACATTAAAGCCTATCTTTATTACTACAGCCTTGAGAAAAAAAGCATGAAAAAATCTTTTATTAACATAAAACATTTACTCTCTCCCATCTAAGCAATTACTCATCACTACATCATTTCATAAGGAGAGGTCACTTAAAGGCTAAAACGTGAGGACCTGAAGCATGAATGAGCACTATACCGTACTGGACACTTAAAAGAGTCTTGAGGAATAGAATATCAACATCATGGATTCATCAAGAGACCTAAACTGAGGATATATAAGACATAATTTGAATTTCACTGATCATTAAGAGTGTAGCATGAGTACTACACTTGAACATACTGTAAAGCATGAATCCATGAGTCATCAGCTGCATGACCTGAGTTTGGAGTTCATAAATTCATGGAATATAATTAGGACTGCTGGGTGAACTGGAACTTCTCTTACTAGGAACTTGAAACGTACATGATTTTCTATAAAGTGCACGAATATGAGCTATGATCATAGGGCTGACATGTAAGGCATGAGTAGATATCGTGATTATTGAAATACAAATCTTTGTACAGATATAAGAATAGGTTAGGTATCTTGCTCCTCTACTGATGTTCTACAATACACTGGCATCACTACTAGAATGTGAGAGCCTGACTTCGTTAGTTGTTCTATCATCTCCCCCTTAGCTTAAAGCTATCATTCTAAGTCTCGGAACCACTTAATCAATACCTCTAAACTAACATGTCACCACTTTACTCTAGAATCTGGGGTATAATGATACACGTAATTCGTAAACTCAGCCTGAATGACTATAATTAAGCTCAATCTAACTACAAGTGAGCCTAACCTACCTTGAGTCCAAGTAGCTCACGAACCAAAAAGCTTTACCTTAACTTTTCTTGAATCTTCTTCCATGAGCCAAGCAATCACAACACAATCTAAGCCTTATCAAAAGAATGGAAAAATCCATTATGGCTCCATTGTGTCATGGGTCCAAAATGACACCAAACCTCCATTGGGCCCCACCTAAAGAAAATGAGTTTCCAAGACCAAACCATTATCTAAATATCATTAGGGAGCTATAACCCTCAAGAAATTTGAGTAAATCAATCACAATTGTGGCTACAATTGAGCCTCAACCTATTTGGTGTTTTGGGTCTAGAAATCAAGAAATTTACACCAAACTTGAAGGAATCTTACCTTAGATTTGTTGCAAATTTTGATAACACATCTTATTCAAGCTTCTAATTAATCCCCAAGACTCACTTTGAAATTTTTTTACTCTATTAGGGTTTTTGAGCTCAAGAGGGTGACATAAATAGCCAAAATTTTGGGCAAGAAAGTATTTATATAGTCCCTACCCAGGACTCGGGTAGCATGATTGTGCACCCCGTTGGGCCTTAGTCGTGGCTCATGCATTCGTACTTCACTCACCGTGAACGCACACCGTGAACGCAGTATCTCTCTCAATGCCTGAGAACGGATGAAGCTTGGAACTTGGTTTCAGGCTTGTCCAATGCCTCGAGATATATCCAGAGTCCGATTCGAGTAAATGAGATTTGGAACTACATAGATTTTGACGTTTCGGACGTGTTGGCAAAGTCATATTTTGCATTTAAGGTCGTTTAATTGATGTTTTTGATCGATGGTCAATTAGAACAAACAAATACTTCATTGTGGTTCTAAAACCCAAACGATCTTCTAGGTAACCAAACTATCGGTTCCAGAAAGTCACAATTGACTTTAGGCAACTATGGAGAAGCACTATAAATGAAAGTAAGCAATAATATAGACAATGACTTAAAGGAACAATAACATCCACTCCTAAGGAACTTTCGTCCCCAGAATTTAAAGACGACAAATACACCTAATGTCTTAAAGAAATGAGGATAATGGGCCTACATCTTAATTTTGATCTCCCAAGTAGCCTCCTCTACTGGGTAGTGCCTTCACTAAACCTTGACTACCGAAATCTCTCTAGAACATAGTCGTCTTACATCACTGGCTAAAATAAGCATGGGTTCCTCCACAAAGGTCAACTTTTTGTTTAACTGGACCGAGTCCCATCAAAGCACATGAGAAGGATCCAAAATATACCGTTGCAACATAGAGACATGGAAGACTAGATGAACAATGACAAAGTATGAAGGTAAAGCCAAGTCATAGGCAACCTCGCCAACAACACGGAGAGTTTGAAAAGGACCAATATTATGAGGGATAAGCTTACTATTTCTCCCAAATCTCATCACACCTCTCATAGGTGAAACACGAACGAACATATGATCACCAACTCCAAATCTCAAGGCACGGAGTCTAAGGTCGGGATAGGACTTCTGCCTACTCTAGGCTTCTCACAGCCTATCCTAAAGTACCCTGACTCGATCAAATGAGTCCTGAAGCAAATCAGTACAATAGGGTCTAACCTCAGAAGACTCAAACCATCCTATAATAGAACGACATCTCCTACTATACAAATCCTTATAAGGTGCCATCTCAATACTCGAATGGCAACTATTGTTGCAGGCGAACTCCGCCAATGCTAAGTGGTGATCCAAATATCTTCCAAAGTCCATAAGCAGGCTCAGAGCATATTATCAGGCACCCGAATAGTCCGCTCGGACTGACCACCCATCTGCGAATGAAAAGATATATTCAAATCCACTCGAGTACCCAACTCCTCCTTAAATGCTCTCCAAAACCATGAAGTAAATACAGAACCATGATCTGATATAATTGACACAGGGATCCAGTACAAATGAAATATCTCTCAAGCGTAAATTAGGGCTGATCTCAGCACTGAAGGTTATCTGAATTGGAATAAAATGTGCCAACTTGGTCAAATGATCCATAATAACATAAATACCATCATAACCACAGGAAGTACAAGGCAAACCACTTATGAAATCATGGTAACCCTTTTCCAATTCCACTCGAGAATGGGTAACCTCTGAGTCAAACCGCCTGGATGCTGATCTTGGCCTTAACCTGCTAATAACAAAGTCAACGAGCTATGAAGTCTGCCATATCTCTCGTTGTACCATCCCACCAATAAAGCTTCCTCAAATCCCTATACATCTTGGTTGTACCAGGATGAATTAATATCTAGAGTTGTGACCCTCATACAGAATCTGCTGAATCAAGTCATCAAGCCGGGGAACACAAATACGACCCTAAAATCTCAAGATACCCTCAAAATCTACAGTGTGCCTCCTAGACTCACCAATCACCACCGAAAAATAGAGAAGACACAACTTACTATCCTCAAACTGATGATCAAGAATCTGCTCAAATAGGGAGGACCTCACCTCTATACAAGCTAAAATCCTTGCTAGATCCAAAATATAAAAGCGAACCATCAAATTTGATAAAGACCAGATATCCCACGCCAAAGGCCTCTAAGAAACAGATATGCATTCCAAACTACCTATATTTACTGCTTTGCGGTTCAAGGCATCAGCCACCACATTTGCCTTACTCGGATGACACGGGATGGAAATATCATACTCCTTCAACAATACTATCTACCTTCACTGGAGAACGTTAACCTCTCACTGGGTCATAAGATGCTACAGACTATGGTGATTGGTGAAAATCTCACAATGCACACCATACAAGTAATCTCTCCAAATTTTATGCGCGAAAACTACCGCCGCCAACTCCAAATCATTAGTAGGGTTGTTGCGCTCATGCACTTTAAGTTGTCTAGAAGCATAGGTGATGACACGACCCTGCTAAATCAAAACACATCCAATACCATCACCAGATGTATCAAAAAACACTATGAATCCCGTACCCTCAACTGGAAGAGCTAACATCGGGGCTTTTGTGAGACAACTCTTGAGCTTTCCTAAGCTTGACTTACACTCTTTGGACCATCAAAAAGGAACTTTCTTTCGAGTCAATCTATTAATAGGGGCTAATATGGTAGTAAATATCTTAACAAAGAGGATATAATAACCAGCCAAACTAATAAAATAACAAACTTCAGTAGGAGACGTAGACCTAGCCCAATTATGAATCGATGAAATCTTAGCTAGGTCTACTAAATAACTTCCTTGGACACTATGTATCCAAGAAACAACATTGACTTAAGCCAAAACTCGCACTTAGAGAACTTGGGAAAAATCCCATGATCTCGCAAGACCTGGAGCACAATCCTTAAGTGTTGTGCATGCTTCTCACTACTTCTTGAGTACACAAGAATAAGATCAATGAATACAATAGGAAAAAAGTCTAGAGAGTGTATAAGTCCACGGTTCATCAAGTCCATAAATACAGTTGGGGCATAAGTCAGCCCAAAAGACATCACCAAAAACTCATAGTGACCATAACATGTCCTAAAGGCTGTCTTCGGGATATCCTTAGCCCGAATCCTTAACTGATGATAATCAGACCTCAAATCTATTTTAGAAAATACAACTGTGGCCTGAAGCTAATCAATTAAATCATCAATACAAGGTATAGGATAACGGTTCTTAACCGTCACCTTGTTAAGCTGTCTATAATCACTACACATCAGCATCGAACCATCTTTTCTCTTTACAAACAATATAGGGGCTCCCTACGGGGACATACTTGGTCTAATGAAACTCTTACCATGGAGATCCTACAGCTAAGAGTTCATCTCCTTATGCTCAGCAGGTGCCATATGGTAAGGTGCTATTGAAATAGGTTAGGTGCCAGGATCAAGGTCAATAGCAAAGTCAATCTCATGATCAATGGGAATACTTGACAGATCAATAGAAAACACATCAGGAAACTCACAAACAACAGAAATAGTGTCATGTGTTGGACTCCCTACACGGGTATCACATACATAAGTGAGATAAGACTCAAAGCCCCTTGATTTAAGCCATCTGGCACAGACATATAAAATAATCCTCATTATCTCACGGCTAATCGCTTCTTGCCACACGATTGTGGGTACACTGGGCATAGCTAAGGTAATAGTCTTCGCAAAATAATCCATGACCGCATAGTAGTGGGATAACCATTCCATGCCAAAAGCCACATCGAAACCTAACATATTCAGAATAATAAGGTCAATATAAGTATCAACATCACTAACTGTCACAACACATGATCTAAATATTAGATCCACTACTAAAGATTCACCTATGGGTTTAGATACGCACAATGGCATAAATAATAAATCACTAATCAATTCGATCTATGGTGCATAATAAGAAGATATATAAGAATAGTTGGATCCATAATCAAATAAAGAAAGAGGTAACTTGTGGCATAAAAAATTTAACCTGTAACTACAGTATCTGAAGTCTCGACCTCTTATCTGCCTACTAGAATACCACCTCGAGCCCCCTGGTAACCACCTCTACAACCTTACAAACCATTTCTACTTGAAGAATTAACTGCCATAATGGGAGTAGCTCCCTAGGATGAAACAACCATCACCCCATGACTAGGGCAATATTTAGAGAAATGAATAAGAAGTCTGCAAGCAAAACAAGAATCACGAGCAGAACTAGAAATTAAAAATCCAGCTAATCTGGCATAGCTACCATGCCTAGCATAGCCTAAAGATGCACCTCTCAAGGACTATTCACCGTCTTTACTAAGGCAATCACTGGTGTTAATCTAACCTATGTTAGTGGTCTAAAGATCTTCCTGAACTAGTCAAATAGTCTAACTCTGAGGCTGAAAGAATGGACATAGAGGATGTCCAACATAAGGAATACCACCCTTAAATTGGGAACTACTACGACTCTCATCAAATCTTCCCTGATACTTAGACCTCTTATCACAGACCTCACGATGCATGTCCTCCATCACTCTAGCATGATTAGAAACCTCAGCGAAGGTCCTACCCATAGCAATAAAAATCTGAGTAGCCATTCAAATAGGAAGTCTCAATTCTCCCATAAAGCAATGATCTCTCTCATACTCTATATCCAAGATGGAAGTCACATGTCTGGCCAACAAATGGAAATTAGCCTTTTACAAGGAGACTATCATAGAACCCTACACCATTCTAGAGAATTATTCCCTCAAACAATCTCTAAGGCTTCATGACATATACTTCTCCAAAAATATCTCAGAAAACTAAGCATAAGAGAGAGGGGATAATCCAACTAGCCTAGAACTCACAAAACCTCTCCACCAATGCCGAGTAGACAAGTTCAACTAAAATGCGGTGCAATCCACACTAAGGGTCTCAACAAGGCCTAACCCACATAGCCTAACCTCATAAGTAGTCAGAAACTCAAATGCATCCTCTCTAAGAGAACCAAAAAACCTTGGTGGAGTGAACCTCAAGAATCTACTCAGTGTCTTCTGCTCCTAAGCAGACATAATAGGCTAGGTCACAACTGGCTGACAGATTATTGGCTGAACAACTACTGGAATAAGAGGTACCTCAAACCTAGGAGCTACAGTTGTAAGCTTCACTCATGTCGCAATAGTCTGCGGACCATCAATAATACAAAAAAGCTAAACTAAAGCATCTCTAAGAAAAGAAAAGGGATGAATCTTGGTGGACCCTAGGCTGGTGCCTGGCCCATCGCTAGTCTAGGTGGAGGAGTCTCTGGCTCGAGTTCAGGAAAAGTGTTCGGGAGAGGTCTACCCTGATCCCTAACTAGGGACACATCTCATGTCTAGGTATCGGGATCCTCCTCTTGTATTACTGAAGCACGAGTCCTTGGCATCTGTGAAAGAATAAAGTTAACAGAATATCCAACAAACCAACTCAGACTCTTAAGACTATATAAGTGAAAGAAGTGAAAGACACCTAAGAATGTCTCATAGCCTTCTGAAGATAGAAAATGGACATCAACGTTATGATCCGTAGGACTCTATTAGGCACTTTCTCTTATACCAATAATATCGGTGAAACCTAGGCTGTGATACCAATTTGTCATGACCTACTTTCCAAGTCATAATGGCACCTACTACAACCCACTAGTAGCTAAGCCAATACCGTAACCCGAAGCTTGGGAAATAGGTTACCATGGTAGAAACGTCCAACATGGACCCTATATGAGAACACAACATAAGAAACAACATTCCATAATAAAGAAAACCCACATTATAATACCAATCCCATGACCTGATAGTATTAGTACAAGAATATGTAGATTCGATAATAGAAACTTTAACTTAAAGTCTAAATACTCTTAAATAGTTTCATATATTCATCTCGAATACAAAATGTAGAGTAAGTATTGAGGAATGAAAAATGGCGACTCAAACTCCAAGAGCTCTCCCTATATCCTGATAATCAACAAAGAGCGATATCGACCTAACAGAAACAACTAGAACTCGGGTTTGCACTAAAAAGGTACAGAAATATAGTATGGGTACCAAAACATGGGTACTTAGTAGGCATCATCAGCCAACTAAGTTAAGTTATGATACAAGGATGATATAAAATAAGACAATAACCTGAAGTCAAGGTACAGAATCGAATCTACATCTTCCCCGATATCACTGTAAAAGATAACAAATAAACTAGAACAATAGTATGACATTTCATAACAACATATACCATAATGGTCCTATAATTACCATAATCATCACACCTACCAATATAAGATTGTAAAGTAAAAGAACTTTCCACAACGTCTTATACCGCTAGGAAGTACACCCAAAGAACACAAAGCAAAGAACACATCACGACATCCTATACCATCAAAGAGTATATGAAAAGATTTTTTCATCAACATATCAAGTCAAAATTACCCAAACAACACACCAAAGCCATGGGTTTCACATTTTTGCCATGGACTCTTACCTAGGTTTACAATCATCGGCGATGCAACAATTTGACACAATGAAATCGACATTGTCGCATAGTTATATAGTTATTTAACTCAATAATAAACTCCATGTCTTGTCTAATCTAGCTAGGCTTTATTTCCATAGGCCACTTAGTTTACGACTAATCATATAGAGAAGCTACAAATCACCAACACAATTGTTTATTCACTCATGACAAAGTCATTTTCTAGGTGTCATCCTAATTGTATAAATCATCAATTAAGCCACCATCAACATTACACGCTAGATGTCAATTTAACTATTCATCATATAATGCTAAGACTATTATCATTTGGAATGTTACAACCTTAAGGACTAGTCTCCATATTTTAACTAAGTAAGGTCCATCAACTGTTCACTAAGCTTCTAGCCCATATGTCATAATGACTTATTAGGGATAAATAGTTATCACATAAGAAACTTTACTAGGTGAAATTTCCTAAAATAACTATTTGTCCAAGTCTAGTATATTTACTAGGTGATTCCTTAGTACTATACAAAATTACACATACCAACAAGCTTTAACATAATACTCTACAAAATCTACTTCTAGTTACTAATTAGAGTTAATAAGGGTAATACTTCTTAACAAGCAATTAATGATAAAGAATGAATAATGACTCACCAAAGAAGACATCATATCCTAAGTACACAAATGGGTTTAGCCATACACGGCATAACCTCTCACGAATCTATGAATTTATATATTCTTACCGCATATAACATCATCATAACATCTTTACCTCTTTCGAATTCACCGGGCATCATTATAGCATCAAAATGTCCCCCGAATTCACCGAGCATCATTATATCATAAACATATGCTCTGTATTCACCGAACGCCATCATAACATTACTATATCCTCTGGATTCCCCGAGCATCATCATAACATTTTTATATCCTTCAGATTCACCGAGCATCATTATAACATCATTGTATCCTCTAGATTCATTGGGCATCATCATAACAACATTATATACTCTAGATTCATCAGGCATCATCGTAACATTAGCATATCCTCAAAAATAATAAAATACACATACATATGTAGTCAAACCAATAAACAAGTACAAGACTGCGATAATAAATTATAAGTGAAGTAAGATAACACATACCCTCATACTATACTATTAATCATCACCACATAATATAAGTAGATGTATGAGCATAAGTATATTAAATGAGATACACAATGATCACTTTTCACAGGTTAACATATTTATTAGCAAGTAAATTTCAAGCCAAGTATATGTTGTCAAGATGCCTCTTTTATTCCTACCTTTCACAATACTAACCCATTAGGAAATCCTTCACATAAACATTAACCTAATCACTAGGCTTGTTTCATGGAAAGAGTTGTAACATGTTAAGAGGTTCACTTGATGAACTAATCAATAAGCTAACTGATAGCAAAACCATAAGTTTAATTAACCAAGCATTTTCAAGGCTTTCCAATCATGAAAACAAGATAATCAATCAAAATATACATTATCAATCCATTAATAATATGCATCAACCCACAATGGAGTCTAACCACTATAATATTAATAAGGTAAATTAGACATTAAACAAGTATCTAGACCGCTAAGGTGTTACATAGCTCAAGATTAAGGCGGGTCAAGTTTCACACCAAAATCTCAATAATCCCAAAGTTCTTGTTTCAAGACTAACTTCTACCCGGAATTAGGCTGGGTTATCTAAATCATAGCATAACGTCTTATCAATCTTTACTAGGTCTATAAAGGAAACAATCTTCAAGTATTCTTTCTAAGTCATCCCAAAAACTATGGCCATTTCATAACTATGCATATCAAAGTCAACAAACTCTTGAGGTTAGTAAGCAATGGCACTTTATCTACTTGAGGAACTCAAGTGTTCTCATACTATTTATCAGACTACAAGTAGAACTATCCAATGTTCTAAGCTATAGGTCAAGCATCACACTTTACAAGTTTAATAGCCCATGAGAATCCACTAATACAAAGCATCACCATTTACCCATTTATCATCTAAGACCCCACCCAATCTCACAAGATATCATAAATATACTATAATTTACCTCAATCTAACTATAAGTAAGCCTAACCTACCTTGAGTCTAAGTAGCTCATGAAATAAAAAGCTTTGCCTTTCTTTTTCTTGAAGTTTCTTCCACGAGCCAAGCTATCACAGCATAATCTAAGCATTAATAAAAGAATGACAATACCCATTATGGCACGATTGTGTCATTGGTCCAAAATGACACCAAATCCCCAAGTTGTCGCACCTTCCAAAAATGAGTTTTGAGACCAACCCATTGTCTAAATATCATTTTGGAGCTATAACCCTCAAGAAATTTGAGTAAATCAATAACATTTGTGTCTATAATTGAGCCACACCACATTTTAGGTTTTGGGTATAGAAATCATGAAATTAACACCAAACTTGAAGGAATCTTACCTTAGATTTGTAGAAAAATTCAATTACACAAGTTATTAAAGCTACTAATCAACCCAGAAGACTCATTTTGATGATTTTTCACTCTATTAAGGTTTTTGAGCTCAAATAAGAGGCATAAATGGCCAAAGTTTTGGCAAGACAATATTTATATAGACCCTAACCAAGAATCGAGTAGAGAGACTACGCACCCCACTTGGCTACGGTCACGCCTTATGTATTCGTACCTCACCCATCGAGATTGCGGTATCTCTCTGTATGCCAGGCAATGGATGAATCTTGGAACTTGGTTACGGGCTTTATCCAATGCCTCAAGATGCATCCAAAGTCTAATTTGAGCAAATGTGATATGCAACCACATAGATTTTGACATTGCAGACACATTGGCAATGAAATATTGTACATTCAAGGTCATTTTACTAAATTTTTCACTCGATGGTTAATTGGAACCAATGAAGACTTCAAAGTGTTTCTAAAAACCCCCCCAAGTAACAGAACTATCAGTTCCAATATGTCATAATTGTTTTGGAGAAGATATGGAGAAGGTTTATCGGTTAATGTAACAAAGAATATGGATAATGACTTGAAGAGTAATTACACAAGTATTGAGTAATTAATTAACCAACTTTTTAAAATTTGTGTCAACACTGCCAGTGGTAAAGTCCAGTTAATGAGTCATAAGGACACATAATGAGTCATTGGGAGGGACTCATTGTCTGAATAGTGAGGTTACCCATGTGTTCAACTTTGATCATGAGTCTTCTTCACGACTTGTGATGATGCAAAATGAGTCGTGATGTGCGACTTGTGTCATATTAGTGAAGGATGGAATTTTTTGTCTGGTTATAATTTTAGGCTATTACTCATGATTAATTATCATGAGTCATTAGTCAAACCGTGATGAGTGGCCCTTATTTTTCTACCCATTTTAATTAGGGTCTTTTGGTTTTTTCCTCCCTTTACACTTTTATCCATGACTTAAAAACACTCTAATGACCTATGTAACATCAGTTATCAAATCAAAAACACTATTTTCTCCTCTTTAAATCCCAAGGCAAGAGAATACTATGGTTTTACAAGGAATTCTATATTATAGCTCCAAACTTAAAAAAAAATTCAATTTCTTGTGTATTTCTAGCATGTCTCTCACCCCTAAATTTTTATTTAATATTTTGGCATAAATTGGCTTAATATTTAAATAATTTCATTATTAAGTTTGAAATGGGGTTGAGGTACTTTGATGGTGATTACTTGAATTGCTATTCACATTTTTCAATATGCTATTCATGTTTTAATTGATGCTTTTGGGTCTGAATGGGTACATAGTTAAGGGGAATAGAATGGGGAATAAGGGTTTCTCCAAATTAATGACTTTTTGGATTGATAATGGAATTAACCTCAACCCACTTCGAAAAATTAGTGTTTGAACATGGATAATTACATAATTCAAAATATTGATTAACCCATTGCATTGCATTAATGGATAATTAGTTAAAATAGATTTAAAAGGCTCTTGGTGGCCATGGTTTGAATTTTAAAATGGAACTTAGGAGTCAAAAGGTTACGTGGGTTGGTTGGACATAAATATATGAGCTTGAAAGCATAATTGGTATGATGATACCTTATTGGTAAATTGTCTTAATAAATGACTCATAAGTTATTTGTTGGATTTATGTGGAAGCTATTATAATTTGGGCTTAAGGGTAATTGTGTAACTCGCTATGAAGGTGGATGTACCGGAGGACCAACACTGGAAACCACATTTGCTGGTATGGGGGATATATGATTGTGTGCCTTACATACACTACATATGTTTTAGAATGTCTATCCTCTTGGTATCCTTACCTTTCTTTTAGATTTCCTTGGTTTATGATGCTAAAACACATTAGGGCCCTTCCATCATGGGGTGTTGAACCTATATAGCCTGTGGGTGCCCTTACGATGGAGCGTGCTACACAATTCAGGCTAAGGTTTTAACTCTCATGTTCATGACCCTTGTCCCTATCCCAACATCCTATATATATATAAATATAAATTTTATGCATATGGTTTTGATTGGTTCTTTGCATTGGCATTACATTATCAATTTCCCTTTGTTACATGACAATGCTTATCCCACTAAACATCTCCGGATGCTACATCATTTCATGATGTAGGGTTTGAAGGTTTTTTCTGTTACTTTTGTGAAGCATTATATGGTGTGGTTTGTCAATTGTTTTTCTATGAAGTAATGCCTTTAATATTTAAGAAAGCCCTATCATTTTTTTAGGTTTCTTTTTAGCTTTTGGAATTTGTGACTTTTTTTGTCATGGTCGAGGGCATGTCCCAAAATAAGTTGGTACTCTGGATTAAGAGTCTTTTGCAGACAAGTGTGAGATTAGTTGTTTGTTTTGATTTATAAAATTTTCAATTAGTCTATATTTCTTTCTAATTATTACTTTTGGTTGGATTAGATATTTACATTAATATGCTCCTGAGGTTAGGCTAAGTGGGTGGTCTCCAGCCCACGGTTGGCTTGAGATACCTATCACGACTAGGCCCTAACTCGTGTTGTGACAGGATTGGTATTAGAGAATGGTTCATGTTCATTGGGTGTCCACATAGTCATGTTGAGTAAAGTCCTTTTTATGGGTGTTTAGCATGACATACTTTTAAGGGGTAGGCTATAAGAAATTGAGCAATGTTTCCCTTTCTTGTTTTCCATTAGGGATATAGACTCTAGTTGTCCTGAAACTTCTCTAAATCCTAGCTTACTCATATTTCAATTCATGCCTCTTCGAAGATTTGATAGTTGTAGAGACTCTACTGGAAATTCTATCCTGCCAGAGGAAAATATAGAGCTGACTAACCCTGTTTATAGAGTATAGACCTGGTCTGGGGTCCCTGCTCCTGATTATACTACTCTGCGTAGGGTTCCAATGGTCCCTACTAGTATTTCTCCAACTTATCGAGATGGTGATACGTATGATCAACCACTTTAGGAAGATATCTCTAATGAAAATTTATTTTATTTTATTCATATGCTTGCCTAGTTGGAGGCATCGCACTTTCATAAGTCTGATCATGTTGGTTCTACTGCTAGTGCATCCGAGTGTACTCAGGTTATCTAGTTTATGCATATGAATCCACCAACCTTTATAGGCTCTAAGGTTGAGGAGGATCCTCATGGGTTTATTGATGAGATGGAGAAGATTTTAAGGGTGATGTATGCTACTGATTCTGAAGATGTAGAGTTTGTTGCTTGACAGTTGAATGATATAACTTATCAATGGTATGAGAAGTCGGAACAACTTAAAGGTGATGGTGATGAGATGGTGGCATGGGATATTTTTGGGTGCCTTTATTTATTACTTCTTTCCTCAGTAGTTAAGGGAAGCTAAGGTTGAAGAGTTCGTGAACTTGAAGCAAGGTAAAATAAGTGTGAAGGAATATGGTCTGAAATTTCAGAAGTTGCCCCATTATGCTTTGGAGTTAGTGTCTAACATAAGATTCTAAATAAGGAAGTTTGATTTTGGTTTGTTTTGTGACTTGGTATTAGAGTATAAAACTGCGATGTTGAACAATGATATGTACATCTCTAAGCTGGTGGTTTATATACAATAGGTAGAGGATGAAAAATGAAAGTAGGTAGAGATGGGAGAAAGGTAAAACAAGAAGTTTAGATATTCAGAGTAGGGCATGAATCATTCGAATAGTTGAAGGGATTATAGACAGTGGACCAAGAATAAGAATTTGGGAAGTTCTAATTCATATTTGACAGCTAGTACTCCATATTAGATATCATTTGGTGATCGTTATTTTTAGGCTAGTAGTGGTCCTAAGGCATAGGGTGACGAGTCTCAAGCTAATGTCCCTTACCTATCCCTACCTTATTCTCCATGTTGATTTTAGGGAAAGCTTCACTGTGATTATTATGAGGAGAGGAGGAGCTTCTATTTCATTTATGGTCTGTCTGGTTATCTGCAGAGAAAGTTTCCTGTAGCCAATATCGTCACTGGAGATAATAAAGTTCCAGTCACTGTTTCTTCAGCTCTTTCTCCCAAGGGTGCCACTTCAGGTATCGTTACTGACCGAAATCGTCTCTACGCTCTTGCTACTCATCAGGAATCTGAGGTATCCCCTAATGTTGTCATTGGTATGTTACAACTTTTCTCTCATGATGTTTATTATTTTCTTGATCTAAGTTCTACCCTATCTTATGTAACCACTTATATGGTTGTATGCTTTGGTTTTGATCCTGAAAATATTACCAAACCCTTATCTATTTCTACTCTGATGAGTGATTCTGTTGTTGCTAAAAAACCTATAGGGGTTATGTGGGGTCCATCTTTCATGGGGTTTGATTGACTCCGTTCGTTCTATGCTTTTTTTGGTTGTAGGACTCAAAAGGTTATTTTTTATTTTTCTAATGAACTGGTGATTAAATGGGAGGCGACTTCCATTCTACCCAAAAGGAGGTTTATCTCTTATCTTAGAGCTCAGAAAATAATTTCCAAGGGGTATTTGTAGCATCTAGTTTTGGTTAATGAATCTAATTCTAAAAGTCTTTCTTTGCAATTTTTCGCTGTTGTTAATGAATTTTCTAAAGTCTTTCCCGATGATCTTCCTAAAATTACTCTCAATAGGGAGATGGACTTTGGGATTTATATTTTATTGGATACCCATCCCATTTCCATTCCTCCTTATAGAATGGATCGGGCTGAACAAAAGAAGCTAAAAAAGTAATGGAATGATTTTCTAGATAAGGTTTTCATTCATCCTAGTATTTATCCATGAGGTACACCTACACTTTTTGTGATAAAGAAATATGGGTCTCTTAAGATGAGTATAGACTATCGTCAGTTGAATAAGGAGACCGTGAAAAATAAGAACCCTTTTCCTAAGATTGATGACCTATTTGAACAGCTTCATAGTGCTGGATGATTAACTAAGATTAATGTTTGTTTGGGTTATCATCCATTGAAAATTAGGGAGATTGATATTCCTAAGACTGCTTTCCAAACTTGCTATGGTCACTACGAGTTTTTTGTTATATTATTTGGATTGACTAATACTCTGATTGTTTTCATGGATCTTATGAATTGTCTTCTTAGGCTGTTCCTAGATTTGTTTGTTATAATCTTCATTGATGCCATATTGGTGTACTCTAAGACCGAGGAGGATTATGTCAATCACCTTCAAATTGTTTTGTAAACACTTAAGGACCTAAAGTTGTATGACAAGTTTTCCAAGAATGAATTTTGGCTAAGTGTTGTGACCTTTTTTAGGCATGTTATTTTAAGTAAAGAGACTAAGGTAGACCCACAAAAAGTTGAGGCAGTTAAGAAGTGGACTTGACCCATGACTCTAACTGACATTAGGAGCTTCTTGGGTTTGGTCTGGTATTATAGAAAATTTGTGAAAAATGTATCTTCTATTGCTGCTCTGCTGACAATGTTGACTCAGAAAAAGGTTAAGTTATTACGGCCTGATTTTTGTGAGGGTAGTTTTGAGAAAATGAATAAGTTGACTTCTACTCTAGTTTTGACCCTTCTCAAGGGTAATAATATGTTTATTTTGTGTTGTGATACATACCGTGTGGGACAGGGTTGTGTTTTTATGCAATATGGTAAGGTTGTAGCTATGATTCCAGGCAACTAAAGATTCATGAGGGCAATTATCCGAGTCATGATCTTGAGTTGGCGGCAGTGGTCTTTGCGTTGAAGATCTAGCACCATAATCTTTATGGTGTGCATG
Source organism: Capsicum pubescens (assembly GCA_030864215.1). NCBI lineage: Eukaryota > Viridiplantae > Streptophyta > Magnoliopsida > Solanales > Solanaceae > Capsicum > Capsicum pubescens. Next base: position 211,075,881 of record CM061538.1, on the reverse strand, counting down.
TGGATATTTATTCAGACCATAAGATCTTGCAGTAAGTTCTTACACAGAAAGAATTCAATCTCAAGAAAAGGAGGCGGCTTTAATTACTTAAGGGTTATTACATGAGCCTTCACTAGTATATGGGTAAAGATAATATTATTACTGGTGCTCTTGGCATGTTATCTATGAGAAGCTTCTCTTATATTGATGAGGAGAAAAGGGGTTGTTAAAGGATATTCACATGTTAGCTAACTTAGGAGTTCATATCTTGGGTTCTCAAAATGGGGAAGTAATTTTTCAAGAAGTTCTTAAATCATCTTTTGGCACTGAGGTGAAAAACAAGAAGGTTTTTGATCCAAAACTCATGAAGATTAAGGATGATGTCGTAATACCCTGGGTTTTTGGTCCCTAGAAATTTCTTGATTTTTGAGCTTAATGTCCTCACTATGACTCACCTGCGAGTCATACGGTGTTATTGCGGGTCTTAGGGGCCCAATTGGTCTGGCCAGTAAATAGTCCTGGAGGTTTTTTCATGACTACGACTTGGATCCTACAAGTCGTATCGTCTCATAATGAGTCGTTGGGTATGAATCATAGGGAACATAGTGTATTTTCCAAAGCTTCTGGTGTGATCATAATAAATTTATTAAGAGTCATATGGACTCATTATGAGTCATATGGTGGAACTCATAATCAGACCAGTGTGAGGTGACCTTGGACACTATCCAAACTACGACTAGACTAAATGAGTTATAGGATGACCCTAGGAGTCATGAGGTCACCCATAGCGACTGGGCATCTGTTTTCAGTCTCTTAATTAAAGGTATCTAGGTAATTTCCCTCTTACCCCACTTAGCCCTAATAACTTAAAACCCTTTTTGGGAATTCATTAGCATACTATTCATAATCAAAACACTCTCTCAAACTCTCTAAATTCTCTCTCTCAATATACTTAGGGTTTCTAAATAGTTGATCAATTAGGGCTTCTAAGTGTAAATTCTCTCCATAACTCTTGATATTTTAGGCATGTTACTCTTACCCAACTAATATTTTTAAAACATGTGTTTTAAATAGTTATTCATGTGGTTTTGAAACATGGATTGAGGGTTTTGAATGATTTTTTTATGTGATATTTCATGTTTACATATGCATTGTTTATGTTTAAATGGTTGTTTTGAAATCAATTTTATGCATGGGCATGGTCAATAAACTAGGGGACGGTGATTTCCCAAAATTTTGAAAATATTTTTAATTATATTTGTAATAACTGCAACCCATGTTTTGTGGAAGTTGTTTCGAGCATGAGTATACTTGCATTGAACTATTTTTGGGACAACTGCATGATATAATAAGGTTATTGAAACATGGTGGTTTGATTTCATGAATAAAAAGAGTCAATTTCCCCCACCTTATATTAATGAACAAAGGGAGTTGTTCTCCCGAGTTAAATAGAATTGATTTGGGATGTTGATGAAATCTTGAAAGTGAGGTTGATATGACGATACCAACAATGGTTCAATGTATGAGAATGTGGAATAAATGTTATAATGGGGAATAAAAGGGAGTTGTGTAGCAAGGTTATGAAAGTAGAGGTCTAGAGGGACCAATACTGGATACCGTGTTTGTCGGTGCTGGAGTTGAAATGGCCTGAGGTTTAAGTCCCCTCACTTATTACCAGGTAGTTTGAGTCAACCTTATTATTATATAATTGGGAGGTTTGAGTCCCCTATATTACATTACGTGATCGGGTGCTTAAGTCACCTTAGTATATAATTGGGAGGTTCGAGTCCCTTATGCATATATATGAGATTATTATCCAATTCGTGCAGCTACATGGACTGGGACCCATCCAGGAATAGAGAGATAAGGCCCATACATCCCGTGGGTACTATTAAATGATGGTTAAGCTACACAATCTAGGCTAGAGTTGTAAAGTATATATTAATCCTTATTCAATATCCCAGCATGTTATATAAGTATATTTGTATGCATACATATATGTGAACATGTACATTGAGTTGAGCTGAATTTTCAATTGTCATTACTTTATCCTTATCCTTGAGATACATGCTAGTGCTCAACCCACTGTCAGTCATCGAATGTTGTATCCCTATATGATGCAGGCACCAGAGATACTTTTACATTTCTAGTGAAGTGTTAGGTGGATCATCTTGGTTCGTCAGTAGTTCTAGTGAAGTGATGAGCTTTTATTCTATGGAAGACTTGATCATCCCATCGGTTTTCTTTTCATAAACTAGAATTGAAGAGTTCACATTAACATTTTCTCTGTCTTTGTCATTGATTGAGTCAGGGGCATGTCCCAACACTTTATTGATGTCATTTTTATTCAAAGGCTTGGTGCATTACTGTGGACTTGAGTTGTGGTGTTGGTTATTTTTTTTGGTTAATAGTAATCAGTTATAGACATGTTTTAATTTTTTTAAGCTTACCTTATGCTATCTTGTTATATGTTTGAAATTCAATCATTGTTGGGAGGGGGTATTGTGTTTTATTTGGTTAGTAGTAGGGGTGGTCTCCAGTCCTCGTTGGACATGAGATACCCGTCACAGCCAGGCCCTAGTTTGAGTCATGAAAAAAATGGTATCGAGTAAAGTCTATTTTATGGGTGTATAGCGCACCATACTTATAAGAAAGAGTCTATGAGACATTTTGGAATCCTTTCTTGTTATTCTATTTTAGTCTAAAGAATCTAAGATACTGAAATCTCCTCTAACTCTCGTATGTTTGGTTTTCAGATCATCCCTCCTCAGAGATTCGATGCTCATGGAAACTCATTTATCTCATTTGATAACAAACTTTATGGAGCTCATACTACTTATTAAGTTCAGAACTAGTTAAGGGCTCTACCTCTTGATTGTACTGACCCGCATAGAGTTTCACCAGCTCATCTTAGCCCTTCTTGGATACCTCAAGCTAATGTGTCTAATGTTGAATTTCTCCGTTCTATAAATTTGCCTACCCAGTTCGTGGCCTCTCAGACTGTGTGTGTTTCTTCTATTGCTCCATCTTCTAAGTCCAATAGAGTCGGTCGATTTATGAGGTTAAGTCCTCTAACTTTCACTAGTTTAGAGGTTGAGGAGGATCCCAAAACATTATTGTATTAGATAGAGAAGATTTTTGTATGATGTATGCTACTGATATGAAGGGTGTGGAGCTTATTTCTTATCAGTTTAAGAATATGGCATATCAGTAGTATGAGGAGTGGGACCAATCATGGGGTGATGATGTTGAGTTTGCTTTGTGGGATGACTTCTCCATAGCATTTCTTGATCGCTTCTTTCATCAGGATTTGAGAGAGGCAAAGGCTGAGGAATTATGAATTTGAATAAAGACAGGATAACAATAAAGGAATATGCCTTGAAGTTTTATCAGTTATCGCATTATGCTCCTATGTTAGTATCTAGCATAATGGATAGAATGAGGAAATTTTCTTCAAGGTTGTCCCATGATTTATTTTTAGAGAATAAGGCCACCCTATTGAATGAGGATATGGAAATATTTAGACATGTGGTGTATATATATTAAGTGGAAGAGGAAAATACAAAGAAAGCAGAGGTAGGTGAAAAATAGAATAAGAACTTTTGGCACTTTGCACTAGAGTGGTAGATATGGTGGGAAATAGTATAAGAAGAAGTGGGGCAATTTTGGATCTTATTCTAGGGCTAGTGCTCCTTATCCTAAGCTGTCTGTGATCATTGTTTATAGAGAAATAGTGGGTTTAGGGTATAGGGTGTCTAGTCTCAGTCTAGTGGACCTCAGTCAGCTAAATCTTATCCCCCTTGCCATTTATATAGGTAGATGCATCATAGATTTTGTGAGAAGTCGATGAATAAGTGTTTTAAGTATGGTTAGTTGGTCCACCTATAGCGGGATTATCCATCAGGAAGGGTTGCTACTAAGGCTAATAAGGTTCTTGTTGCCAGATCTTCAGCTTCAGCACCGAAGGGTGCTGCTTCTGGCTCTGGCACAAGTCAGAACAGCCTTTATACTGTTGCCACTCATTAGGAATATAAAGTTTCACCTGATATTGTCACGGGTATGTTATAACTCATTTCCCGTGATGGGTATTGTCTGTTTGATCTGGGGTTAACTCTTTTTTATATGACCCTATATGTGTTGTTTATTTTTATTGTGGTCCTAATTGTGTTTCTGATCCTTCATATATGTCTATGCCAATGGGTGAGTTTATTCTGGCTAAAAGGTTTATAGGGGTTGTGTGGTATCTATTCATTGTAGGGAGACATTAATGGATTTGATAGAGTTGGACATGCTATTCTTTTATGTGATTTTGGAGATGGATTGGTTGCAGACATTCTAAGCAACTCTTGACTATTGGACTCGAAGGGTCAATTTCAAATTTCTGAATGAGCCCGTAATTAAGTGTGAAGGTAGTTCCTTAGTGCCTAAGGGAAGGTTTATTTCATATCTTAGAGCCCAAAAATTGATTTCTTTGGGTTGTCTTTATTATTTGGACTAGGTTAAAGTTTCTAACTCATGGGGTTCTCCATTACCATATGTTCCCGTGGTTAATGATTTTCTTGAAGTCTTCCTCAATGATCTTCTAGGTGTTCCTCCCAAAAGGAAATTTGATTTTTGGATTGATTTTCTTCCTAACACTAGTCCTACCCATCCCTCCTTTCAGAATGGATTCGGTTGAGTTGAAGAAACTTAAGAAGTCATTGAAAAATCTTCTAGATAAGTGTTTTATCTTCCCTAGTGTATCTCCATGGGGGTGCTCCTGTATTGTTCATGTGTATGAAGGATGGGTCCTTCGAATGTGCATAGATTATCCCCAGTTAAATAAGGTAATGATAAGGAATAAGTACCCTTATTTGAGGATTGACGATCTATATGACCATCTTCAGTGAGCTAAGTACTTTTTTAAGATTAATATTCGTTGGGTCATCGTCAGCTAAATATTACGGTGATGGAAATCCCTGAGAGTTCTTTCTGAACTCAGTATGGTCATTTTGAGTACTTGATAATGTCCTTCGGTATGACTAATTCCTCGATGGGATTTATGGATCTTAGGAATCAGGTATTCCATTAGTTTCTATACTTATTCATCATCGTATTATTGATGACATTCTTGTTTATTCTAAGAGTGAGGCAGTTCATGACAATCACCTCTGTGTAGTTTTGTAGACCCTTAAGGATCAATGATTCTATGCTAAATTCTCCGAGCATGAGTTCTGGTTAAATTTAGTGACTTTTTTGGGTCATGTTGTGTCTAGTTAGGGAATCATGGTAGATCCACAAATATTTGAGTCTGGTAAGAAGTGGCCTAGACCCATGACTCCAACCAACATTCAGAGCTTCTTGTTTTTAGCCTATTACTATAGGAGGTTCAGGGAAAGGTTTTCTTCAATTGTTGCTCCATTGACTAAGTTGATCTAAAAGAATGTGAAGTTTCTGTGATCTGATGCTTGAAAGAGTAGCTTTGAGAATTTGACTTCAGCTCTAATTTTAACACTACCTGAGTGTACCGAGGGTCTTATGGTTTAGTGTGATGCATCCCATTTGAGTCTGGGTTGTGTGTTTATGCAGCATGGTAAGGTTGTGGTCTATGCTTCTAGAAAGATGAAGGTGCATGAAAAGAACTACCCAACTCATTATTTTGAGTTGTTGGTTGTGGTCTTTTCTTTGAAGATCTGGCGTCATTATTTATATGGGGTTCATGTTGATATCTATTTAGTTCATAAAAGCTTGCAATATGTCTTTACCCAGAAGGATTTTAATCTCAGGTAGAGAAGATGGCTTAAGATGCTCAAAGACTATGGGATGAGTCTTCACTATCATCTAGGTAAAGCGATTATGGTTGTTGATGCTCTTATCAAGTTACCTATGGGAAGTTTATCTCATGTGGAGAAGTAAAGGCGAGAGTTGGTAAAGGATATTCTCCGGTTGGTTAATTTTGAAGTTTGTCTCTTAGACTCTAAGGATGGTAGTGTGATGGTGCAAGAGGTTGTGAAGTTATCTCTTTATGTTGAGGTAAAAGAGAAACATGTATTGGATCTTTTGTTGATGCGGATTAAGGGTGACATGGGCCAATAGAAAGTGATGGTTATTTAGATTGGTGGTAATGGTATCTTGAGGTATCAAGGTAGGTTATGTGTTCTGGATGTTGATGGGCTGGAAGAGAGGATCCTGGTTGAGGCTCATGAGTTAAGGTACACTATTTATCCTAATTAGACAAAGATATACCATTATTTGAAAGAGATCTATTGGTGGAATAACCTGAAGCAGGATATTGTATATTTTGTGGCGAAGTGTATGATTTGTCAACAAGTGAAGGTGGAGAACTTGAGATCTAGTGGGTTGTAACAAGAGATTGAGTTGGCCAAATATAAGTGAGAAGTGATCAACATAGATTTAGTTACTGGTCTTACATGATCCTTCAATTAGTTTGATTTGATTTGGTTCATCATGGGTAGGATAACTAAGTTTGATCATTTCCTGCTTGTGAAAAATAATTACTCTGCTAAGGATTATGCAAGGCTATTCATTCAGGAGATCGTAAAGTTGTATAGTTGTCCAGTTTTGATATATCTGATTGAGATACTCGGTGCTCCTCACACTTTGGTGTTCCTTTTAGAGAGGTTTGGTAACTAAAGTGAACCTTAGCACCGTTTTTCACCCTTAAACAGATGGCCAAGCGAAGAGGACCATTCATACTTTGAAAGATACACTAAGGTCCTGTGTGATTAATTTTGGTGGTACTTGGGTTGATCATTTGCCCCTTATCAGGTTTGGATATAATAATAGCTACCACTCTAGCATTTAGATAGCTCTATTTGAGGCTTTGTATGGTAGAAAGTGTCATTCATTTTTTGGGTGGTTTGAGGTATATGAGGCTAGGTTATTTGGTCTTAATTTGTTTCATCAGGCTATGGAGAATGTGAAAGTGGTTTGAGATAGGCTTAAGACCGCCTAAAATTTCTAAAAGTCCAATGCAGATGTGAGGTTGAGGGATTTGAAATTTGAAGTTGGTGAATGGATATTCTTGATGGTGTCTCTCATGAAGGGAGTGATGAAGTTTGGAGAAAGGCAAGCTTATCCCCCGTTATATGGACCCTTATTTGATTTTAAAGAGAATGGGCAATGTGGCTTATGAATTGGAATTGCCTTTGAGTTTGGGTTCGATTCACCCGTTCTTTCATGTTTCGAAGATAAGTGCATGGGCTATCCTTCTTTTGTTGTTCTATTGGAAAGTATGGGTGTTTTTGATACCTTGTCTTATGAGGAGGTCCTAGTAGAGATCTTGGATCGGAAAGTCTGTCGGTTGCGAACTAAGAATGTGGCTTTGTTAAAGGTTTTTTGGAGGAACCAAAAGTTTGAGAAAGCTAATTACGTAGATGAAGAGGACATGAAGTCCAACTATCCCTTCTTGTTCCCACTTTAAAAAAATTGAGATTATTGTATGTGTTATTCTTAATATTTTTATTTTCTAACTTTGTTAAAGGAAATTGTGATTTGCTTGATCTATTTGTTTTTTGTCTTTGTTACAACTAAGAGTGGGTGTGTTTTTATGATAAATCATGCAAAGGGATACCATGTCTCATCATTTGGGGTCAAATAATCCTAAGGGGTGACAAATGTATCACCCTTGGTTTTTGGTCCCTAAAAATTTCATAATTTATGAACTCACTGTCCTCATTACGACTTACTCTATGAGTCATAGGGTGTCATTGCGGGTTTTTGGGACCCAATAGTTGATTTATCAGTATGTTTGCCTGGAGTTTCTATCATGACTATGACTTGGACTCTACGAGTTGAATTGTCTTGTAACGAGTCATAGGTTATGAATCATAGGGAAACTAGTGTATTATCCCAAGCTTCTGGTGTGATCACAACTAACATGTTAAGAGTCGTATGGACTCATTACTAGTCGTATGGTATGACTAGTAACCCAACCAGTGCGAGGTGACCCTGGACACTATCCAAACTACGACTAGACTAAATGAGTCATAGGGTGACCCTACGAGTCGTGAGGTCACCCGTAGCGATTGTGCGTCAGTTTTTAATCTTTTAATTAGGGGTATCCTGGTATTTTCCCTACTACCCCACTTAGGCCACACGACTTAAAACCCTCTTTGGGACGTCATTAGCATACTATTCACAATCAAAACACTCGCCCAAACTCTTTTAATTCTCTTAAGCCAGATACTTAGGATTTCCAAAAAGTTGATCAATTAGGGATTCTAAGGGAAAATTCTATCCATAACTCTTGATATTTAAGGTATGTTACTCTTCCCTAATGATATTTTTAAAGCATATATTTTAAATAGTTATCCATGTAGTTTTGATGGTTGTTTTAAAGCATGGGTTGAGGGTTTTGTATGATAATTGTTTATGTTATGTTTCATGTTTATATATGTAGTGTTTATGTTTAAATGGTGGTTTCAAAATCAATTTGATGTATGGTCATGGTGAATAAACTAAGGGATGGTAATTTCCCTAAATTTTGTGAATATTTACTATTGAATTTGTAATAAGCCCATCCCAAATTTTGTGGAAGTTGTTTTGAGCATAAGTTTAATTTCATTGAACCATTTTCATAGACATTGAATGATATAAAGAGGTTATTCGAACATGGTGGTTTGATTTAATGAAAAAATAAAGTCAGTTTTCCCACCTTGTATTAATGAACAAAGGGAGTTTCTCTCCCAAGTTAAATAGAATTGATTTGGTGTGTTGATAATACCTTGAAAATATGGTTGGTAAAATGATACCAATAGTGTATGCCTAAATGTTTATGATGGTTCAACGAATGGGAATGTGTGATAAATATTTTAATGGCCTTTTAAGAGGGTTGTGTAGATAGGCTAGGAAAGTGGAGGTCCCAAGGGACCAATACTATAAATCACATTTATCGACGTGGGGGTCTAAATGGTCTGTGGTTGAAGTCCCCTTGATTATGACTAGGTGGTTTGAGTCTACCTTATTATTATATAATGGGTAGGTTCGATTCCCCCTTATTACATTACATGATCGGGTGCTTAAGTCTTCTTAGTATATTATAGGGTGGTTTGTGTACTATATGCATATATATTAGATTATTCTTCAGTTCATGAAGCTACACGCACTAGGTAGAGACCAGGGTTGAGATCTGGGGACTATACAACCTGTAGGTACAACTAAGTTACAGTTAAGCTACACACTCCAGGATAAAGTTTGGAAGTACATGTTAAGCCTTATTCGCAATCCTAGTATGTTATATAAGTAAATATATAAGCATACATGTATGTAAACATGTCCATTGAGTTGAGATAAATTTTTAATTATCATTACTTTATCCTTATCCCTGAGTTAGATGCTAGTGCTCAACCCACTAACCGTCTTTGGACCTTATATCCCCATACTACGCAGGCACTAGAGATACTCTACTTTTATTTTTCACAGTGTTAGGTGGATTAGTGTAGCTTCGGTCGTTGTAATGAACTGGTGATCTTCCATTCTCCAAAAGACTTGATCATTGCATTGGTTAACTTTTCATAAACTATAATTGAAGAGTTCACATTAACATTTTCATTATATTTGTAATTTTCAAAGTCGGGGCATGTCCCAACACTTTATTAATATCGATTTTATTAAAAGGCTTTGTGGATTACGGTGGACTTGGGTAGTGGTGTTGGTTATTTTTGTTGGTTAACAGTTATCAGTTATAGATATGTTTTAAATTATTTGAGCTTACCTTATGTTATATTGTTATATGTTCTAAATTAAGTAACTATTGGGGATATTGTGTTCTATTTGGTTAGGAACAGGGGGTGGTATACGGTCCTTGTTGGACTTAAGATACCCGTCATGACTAGGCCCTAGTTTGGGTAATAACAGATGTGGGTTAGCAAAAGTTTATGGCTTTTAAGATTTGGAGAGATAGCATCCGGAGGTACCAAGGAAGATTGTGTGTTCCTGATGTTGATGGTCTAAGAGAAAGGATTTTGACTAAGGATCAAGAGTCTAGATATACAATTCATTCGAGTTCAACTATGATGTATCATGACTTAAAGTAAATCTACTAGTGGAATAATAGGAAGAGAGATGTGGAAAATTTTGTTTCCAAGTGTATGGTTTGTCAGTAAGTCAAGGTAGAACATTTGAGGCCTAGTGGAATGTCTCAAAAGATAGAGTTGTCCATGTGAAAATGGGAGATGATCAATATGGATTTTGTTATGGGCCTTCTTCTATCTCGCAATCGGTATGATTCTATCTGGGTTCTTATGGAGGATGACTAAGTCTGCTCACTTGTTTCCTATGAGGACTAATTACTTAGTAGAGGATTATGCCAATTTGTTCATTTAAGAGATAGTCAAGATGCATGGAGCACCGATGTCCATCATTTTTTACTAAGGTATGCGGTTTTCTTCTCACTTTTGGCATTAGTTTCAAAACGGTTTATGTACCCTGGTGAACTTTAGCACTGTTTTTCACCCTCAAATGGATGGACAAGTTGAATGGACAATTTAGACTTTGGAGGATATGCTAAGGCCCTGTGTGATTGATTTAAAAGGTAGTTGGGTTGATCATTTTCATGCCATTGAATTTTGATACATAAATAGTTATCATTCTAGCATTCGAATGGCTCCTTTAGGGATCTTAATAGTAGGGGTGTAGGTCTCCTATTGGGTGGTTTGAGGTTGTTGAGACTAGGTAATTTGTCCCTGATTTGGTTCACCAAGCCATGGATAAGGTGGAAGTAATTAGATAAAGACTTAAGACTGCTAAGTGTCAACAAAAGTCATATGAGGATGTGAGACGGAAAGAGTTAGAGTTTAAAGTATGTGATTGGACTCCTTGGAAAGAATCCATTATATTTTGAAAGAAGGGGAAGCTTAGTCCTCGTTACATTGGTCCATATCTTGTTCTGAGAAGAATTAGGAGTGCCGTGTATGAATTAGATTTGCCCACAAGTTTGGCCTCTATCAATCCTATTCTCCATGTGTCTATGTTAAAAATTGTGTAGATGGGTCTTTGATAGTGCCAGTTGAGGATGTTGGTGTTTTGGATTCGTTATCTTATAAGCAATTACCACTTGAGATATTGCATATGCAAGTTCGTAGGTTGAGCCCTAAGGATATAGCTTCAATAAAGGTGCTTAGGAGAAATCAAAAGATAGAAAAGCTACTTGGGAAGCTATGGAAGATATGAGAACCAAATACCTATTCTTGTTCCCCGCACCGGATGAAAATGATTAAGGTATGATATTTATTCTCCCTCTTGTGGCATTTCAATTTTTTCCTTGGAATATATTTGTATTCTTTATTTTTATGCTAAGAGTGCCCTAGATCCTCATTGGGTATGAATGATCCTAAGGGTGGAGGGGGGAGTAATGTGATATCCTAGGTCCTTGAGCTTTAGACACTCCATGATTTGAGTCATGAATTAACCAAGTTTCTGAAATTTTTGTCAACACTACCAGTGGTAACGGTCTAGGTAACGAGTCATGAGGTCACATAACGAGTCAGTGGGAGGGACTAATTGTCCGAACAGTGAAGTCGTGCATTTTATCTATTTTTATCACGAGTGTTCATCACGGCTCGTGATGATGGAAAACAAGTCATGACTAGCGACTTGTGGTTATAACAGTGAAGGATGGATTTTTTTATGATCAGGTCATGAGTCTAGGCAATGACTCGTAATCATTCATCACCAGTTGTTAGCCAAGCCGTGAAGACTGGCTTATATTTTTCCTGCCTGATTTAATTAGTGACTTTTTGGTCTTTTCCTCCCTTTATACTTTACCCACGACTTAAAAACACTCTAATGACCCCTTTAACATCATATATCAAATTAATATCACTATTTTCTCTTCTTTAACTCCCAAGGCAAGACAATACTAGGCTTTTACAAAGGATACACTATTCAAGGTCTAAACTTTGGATTTCCTTTAATTTCTTGTGGATTTCAGGCATGTCTCTCACCCTTAAATTTGTATTTATCATTTTCGCATAAATTCACTTAATATTCATATGATTTCATTGTTGGGTTTGAAATTAGGTTGAGGTACTTTGATGATGATTACTTGAATTGATTTCATATGTTTTAGATAAGTTATTCAAGTTTTAATTAGCGTTTTTGGGACTAAATGGGTGTGTGGTTATAAGGATTCGAATGGGTAACATGGGTTTCCCCAAATTGATGAATTTTTGGCTTTAGAATGACATTAACCTCAACCCACTTGGCGGAATTGGTTTTTGAACATGTATAATTGCATCGTTCTACTTATTTATGAACCCATTGGATTGTAATAACAGATAATAGGTTAAAATGGATTTGAAAGGCCCTTGGTTTCCATGGTTTGGATTTTAAAATTGAACTTGAGTGTCTAATGGGTACGTGGATTGGTTGGTAATAATTATATGAGCTTGCAAGCATAATTGTCATGACGATAACATGTCGGTAAATTTCTCAATAAATGACTCTTGGGTTATTGGTTGGGTTTATGTGAAAACTATTTTAATTTGCGCTTAAAGGGAATTGTGTATCTCACTATGAAGTGGAGGTCTTGGGTTAGCCAACACTGGAAACAACGTTTGTCGGTGTGGGGGTCAATATGAACGTGTTCATGGTGCACACTATATATATTTTGTAAGGGATATTGCCTTTGTGTATTTATATTTTCTATCAGATTTCATCAGTTTGTGTGGCTAACACGGATTGGGGACCTTTCAGCAGGGGGAACTGAACCCATATAGCTTGCGGGTGCCCTTTGGATGGAGCGAGCTACACAGTTCAGGTTAAGCTTTTAAACTCTCATATTCATGATCTTTTTCCCTATCCTGGCATCCTATATATATATATATATATATTTGAATGTTGTGCATATGGTTTTTACTGGTTCTTGGTATTGGCATTACTTTTATCATTTTTCCTGAGTTACATGCCAGTGCTTATGCCATTGATCGTCCCTAGACGCTACATTGTTTCATGATATACGATCTGAGGGTTTTTTGTTACTCCGCTATTTTAGATGGTGTGGTCGTCAGTTGATTTATTGTGAAGTTGTGAGCCTCCATCTTTCAGACAGTTTTGCCATTTCATTTGGTTTCTTTTTAGAGTTTTAGATTTGTGACTTTTATTTGTCTTGGTCAAGCATGTCCCTACCTAGGTTGGTACCCTGGTCTTAGAGGATTATGTGGACCTGTATGGGATTGGTTATTTATTTTGACGCTTAAAATTTTTAGTTGGTATCTCTATATTTCTTATTATTGCTTTTGGTTGAGTTTTATTGTTTATATATATGTGCTCTTGAGGTTAGGCTGCTCGAGATACCCATCACGACTAGGCACAGGTTCTGATCATGAAATGTACTTATGCTTTTTGGCATTGCATTATTATATGATGCAAATTTGGGTAGTCAAGTTCAACATCAAACACTTCTGTAAGATCTATCTTCTTAGTTATGTGTGAGCCTTTTTTACTTTCAGCGGCTTAATCATCAAATTAGTTTAGTGGTTTTCTTTTTCTAATTAATTGTTGAATAAGTTCTTGTCCCGATAGGTAGTACTAAGATATGACTAGAGGCTTCATGGAAAGTCAATTGATTATTCAGTCTAGTGGTGTTTATTTTTTTATTGATTATATGTCTTTGTTTATGAAAGTACATTATTTTTTTTAATTTTAACGTTTAATTCTTTTTACATGATTTCAGATCATCCATTTATATTTTAGTGTTAGTTCTAGTCATATTTCAATGTATGTTCTAGTGTCATGTCAATCCAAGGGTACGCTTAGGCAATAACATCGGGTGCTAACCACTCCTAGGTGTATGCTCTAGAAATGACACCTCAAACTAATGGAAGCATCGAAATTCCTAACATACACTGTCTTAAATGAGCATTGACCAAAGTAAAAAATAGGACTTATACCTCCAACTAACTGATAGACTACTCAAAATTCATTCAAACTCCTTTGAATCTGAATCAAATTTTCTATTGACTAAAAAATCACATTTAGGAGATAACAAAACTAATAAAAATACTCATACAACCTTGTTATCACAAGATACTATCTTTACAACTTTCAAAAATAAAAAACTTGCATTATTTCACCAAACCTCCTAAAAAACAGTCACTCATTGATGTGTCGTTAGTATACAACACTTAAGATGCTTAAAACAAGGAATATATGCAAGTATAAGTGCACTTTTGTGGATGTTATGTGTTTCTTTAGTGTTTTCAGGCTTTTTGGGCTTAGAGAAGAAGAATTCTTCAGATTGGACAAAGTTGGAATTCAACAAGACTTACCACAGTTGTACCTAGGCTTTTGTACATTGAATCAGTGATGCTACAAATAAGAGATCTCTCAGAAGGAAGGAACAACGATCGTGAGTTGATATCACGATCATACTATGTGATCATGAGTATAAATGGAAATTTACATCTTCATGTTTTATGTCTAAGAGGATCAAAGGACAGAAACCTACGATAGTGCATTTAACGAACAATCGTAGAATATGGTCATGGGGAGAGACTACAATTGTTGCAAAGTCACAAAAATTTAATAGTGCAATTATTCCACAACAACATTCTGAATTCATACATTAAAACTATAAGATCAGGTAGCACATCATACCTTGGTTTACCAGAAAGTGATTAAGTCCAAGTACAAACCACGACAAGCAAAGGATGATCATGTGTCCTAACCACGAATGTACCTTAGTCTCCTTTGAGGCATCCAATATAGTTTTTTTGTTTATGATAGGATTTATTTTGTCTATAAATACTCTTATAGGGTTATTTTTATGAGTTTACACAATTAGTACGTACATTACTTCATATTTTAAAATTATAAGGCACTTTCTTGGGATAGTATGAACATTGTTCCTAGGGTTTAATCAAAGTATATATTTTATATTTGATTTCTTATTGTAAATTCATGATTATTTCTTCATCTATGATTTCTCATTATGTACTTATGATTATGAGAAAGTACACACCATAACTAGGGTTGTGGGAACCATGATGAATTTCTCAAATATGTTAAATACAAAAATTATTCTAGAATGGTGTGCTTGCATATATTGTTGTTTCCTTTAATATGATTGCTCTTCTAATGGATGCATATATTAGGAACTCGCATGTATTCTAAACTTCTCAGTATATAGGTATAGATTAGGAAAAGGAAGAACAACAGATATTTAAAGCTATCAAATTTCATCTAATAATTAGAGTCATAACATGGATAGTTAATCTGAGATCAATAACAAGGGATAGTAGTGCGACACTCGGAGTCTGAGAAGAGATAAGTGAAATTCATCAGTAACAAGGTCGGAAGACACTTAAGTGATACATATCTTGTTAGATTTTGCATGCAACATATTGGGATAGGTTGTTAGCATGAATAACGTATGGATTTATGAACTTTTGGGGATCACAATCCTAGTTTTTGTCTTATATTAATTACAATTCCTACAAATTAACGCTCGTTACTAGTGATATTTTGTTTCATAAACCCCCTTCCCCCTTTTTGTTACTACTTGCCAATCACTTTGACAAAAACGTACTCATAGTTTGTCCTATTCACTGTGGAATCGACCCCATCCTAGTTGGATTCTATATTTAACCAACTATTGCTTTATACTTTTAGGAGATATAAGTTTAGGTGACATTAAATTTTGGTGTCGTTGTCAAGTAATACAGTTACGAAGTTGAATTATTGTATTTGTTGGGATGTTGGTTTCACTTACTGATTTTAATTTTATTCTATTTCTAGCGAACGTACTAGTGTATACCCAGTATTTGGAGTCAAAAAAATCCCCTGATTTAATTTGATCCTTAATAGGAGAAATATCTAAGATAGAATCAAAGAACGGAAGGAGATGGAGTTCATGATCAAAGATCCCTGATCAAAGGGATTTATGATGATAAAGAAGTTGTAAATCAACCACTCCATCATGATGTTTATCAAATTGAAAAATAGGTCACTACTTAGTTAATGCTAGGTAAGCAACTGTCAGATGAGCATTAAGGGAAGAAAGAGCCAGACAAGAAGAGGCAGAGCGCCAAGCTGGACTTGATGATAGGATAGATTGAGATGATATAGGGGACAATGACCTATACAATATTTCTACCAATTTATGATGAACTACATGATGATTTGAGGTATGATGAGTCAATTGAAATAAGTTTAATCATTCCTCCAGAGTAACCTTATGGTACAAAGTTTTATATCACGAGTGTGATGATCCAGCCACTGAATGTAAAGAGGGTATATACATGCCTGACTACTGATGATGCAAACATGCATATGATAAACTTTGTGGGGATCTGAACTTAGTATAATCTTCTTGGGTGAGTCAATTGGTGATACAATAGAGATTATTCCCATTCTCTCTAATAATGGAAGTTACTTTATGGTTAAGTTAGTTGCCTATAGATCTATCACTACTTGGAACAAGTTGAGGACTTAGTTCTTGGTCTAATTTTTCATGCCCTCAAGAATGTTGCAATTAAAAAACTGAGATATATAACTTCTAATAGTTTTACTCAGAGGCACTTTATGAGACATGGTTGAGGTTCACAAAAAAGCTTCAGAGCATTCCAAACCATAGGATTACTTGAAGAATCTTGCTTGAGATCTTCTATGGATCCTTGAATGCTAACACTAAAGTTGTAAAAGACATTATAAGTGGTGCAGCATTTATATGCCTATGCTTGAAGCACACTTCTGAAATTTTGAATTATATTACTAAACCAATGGAAGTTGGCATACTCCGGAGGTATAAAATTAATTGTTACATATCTAATTAGAGCCTTAAATGAGCAACAAATATTAGATGAGGCAGTGTCTCAAGATGTGGAACAGTTGAGGAATAAAATTATCTTCCTGACTAATCAATTTGCAACAACACGAGCGAAAAAGGTAAATACAATGGGTGCATGAACAAAGGCTTTTAGACATGAAGATTCGGATTTTAAAGAGGAATCTAAATTTCTTGACATAGAAATGGGTTTTTGAAAAAAATCCAAGGGTATAACAAAGACAATTGGAACTTAGGCAAGGAATCAAGGTCAGAACTATTACGAATACAATTACAACATGTGTACAGACAAGAGTAGAAAGAGTGATGGCAACTATAGGAGGAAATATGACTATACGTACAAGAATAGGGTTTATGTTCCATGAGGTAATTGAGATTGTTGAATCGGGAAATTCAAGAATGTAGGATTTTCTACTACCTTGAATAAATCAAGCGAGAAATTTCAAGTTAGAGTCAAAAAGTGGAGTCACATGCGACTGCTATTAAATAACTTGAGCAAAAATTTAGGCAGATGTATGCAACATTAAACTAGCAACCAGGAACACTTCTAAGAAACACAATTCAACATCCTAAGAATGATAGTGATTTCCTAGCCTCAACACTCACAGCGGTAAGGATATTATTGATTAACCCATGCATAAAATTGATAACATGAAGAACAAATTTGTGGCATTGATAATGTGGACCAAACAAAAATAGAGAATGTGTTGGTAAACAAGGAGGCCTCTTAAAAATGACTAATTGCTGAGAAAGAAATTAATACTAACAAAGGGAAAGGTAAGGAGGTTTGTTGAAACCCTTGGGGGTTGTACCGCACAGTGAGGGACTAGTTCCCTCAAATTCAATCGCATACAATGATAAGGTAAAGTAAACAGGAATCAAAAGGCGATGCACGAAGAGTTAAAACACAAAATTTTAATATGGAAACACCTTTACTCAAGGTAGGAAAATCATGGATTTCCCTCATAAGAACCTCATATCCACTATAATCAAACTCTTGAATACACTCCTCAATGAAACTAAATCTAGGTTCCTTTCTCTTGTAATAACTCTACTTCATGTTCATCTTCAAAACCTTTCCAAGGAACCTCTAAATTGATTAACTATAATTAGTATAAAATTTAGGCAACTCTACCTAAGCACTCTCTACTCAAAGAGAAAAGGTTATTACTCTTATATTATGAGTAATTTGTTTACAAATCAAAACTCACTCAAAAATAATTTCTATCTAAGCACACATAAGCAGCTAAGAACTTGAGCAGCATTGAAATTGGGTATTTGCTGCCTCATTTCACTCATTGTACTTTCCAAAAACCATTTGCTAAAGAAGTACCTTTTTTCTTTTATAGATAGTGATGATTAGAGCTGAAATGTCATTCGACCAAGTGGCATATTCAGTACAACCATCACCTGCAAGTTTGTTACACAAGAGGACAAAACTGTGCAGACATATATGCCAATTGTACTATACCACAAACATCCAGGGACCTATTCCCTTGCAGTTAGGTGCTCATCATCAAAACTACATATAACATTTTCCCCTTTTTTGATGATTACAAACCAACCATATAACTTTGAGAATATTTATCACAAATCATTATGATTACCACTCTAAAGATGATTGTTTCCTCTTTCATTATGATTCCACCATCATCCAACAAAGGGAACTAGTCCCTTGAAGTTATTTTTAGCAAGAACCTCTGAGCACATTTGCTACCCCCAGTCACTATGCACTAATATTCATTCATTTTTATCCTCTTATTGTTGTGCACCATTATTCATTTAGTTTCTTACTTCACTCTATCAATATGCCACTCACTTTCTTCCTAGAAATTTCATAGTACCTGGTTCCTACACATCACACTCATCACACCTGTCCATACACATGAAGTTGGTATTTCCTATTTTTGCATTATTGGAAAGGATTAATAGTAACCCAAGAGTAAATATAAGTGGAAGCTAATTAACTCACGGCAACAGGGACAACACTAACATAAAGAACAAATTTATATTGAAGGAGACAAAGGAGGCACAAAATAGAAATTATTCATTTATAAAAGTTAGCAACAGTGCATCAAGATAAAGAATTCAACATAAAAAACAACTATATTTATAGGTCAACATTATAATGAAGACAAGAAACTAACATAGGGTTGATGAGAGAGAAGGGATAACAAGTCTTAGGTAGAGGTAGGTTTGGGGGAAAAGGATTAAGCAGCATCTCCATTCTTGTATTTTCAGCAAAGTAAGTATCCAATAATAATTTTGTGAGAATATTCACTTCTATATTCAGTTCTTGAAATTCACCAGCCAGTTCTGCCACTTTTGCCTTAAGTTTAGCATATTTAGTTGTAAGTTCATTAGTGGAACCTGGTCCCTCAGAAGACAACTTCTGATTCTACAACTTCAAGTTCACTATTTTAGCATCCTTGGCACTTAACTTTATCTTTAACTCTTCCATTTCCATTCCCATCTTCTCTTGAATAGCTAATAACTCTGATACTTGAGGTATCGATCTAACTTTACCCTCTATTCATTCATTCTCCACAAGAGTTATCAGGTTGATTATCTAATTGGTTATTCTAGGTTTTTCCTTAGTTCCATCCATACCATAATGTTCAAACACATTATTTAATAAATATCCATTTAGCATTCCATGGTTTCATTTATTTTCGTGAATCACTGTTGTATATGCTTTATCATTAGAGCGAGGAGACTTATCAATTCAAACTTGCACAAGCTTTTAATCAAAACTAGGTCAACACTAGAGGAAATTATTCTTCCTTTAAATCTTGTCAATAGGGCCTTTTTAACGAATTCAAATACCAGTTGATACTCAATTTTCAGAAACTTCTTTATCACTACAGCTGTTAATGACCCTTCTACCTTTGATGCTTCAATCATGAATATATAGGTAGGTTGATGATTTATTATAATTTTCACCCCCATTATAGGTACATCAAAGATATTTCGCAATGAATTTTCAGCAAGATTGATAATTTTACCTTGCACTTAGGCATTCAATATTAGCTAACCTTCTAAGAATTCAATAGTGTAATATAAGTACCTTACCTTCTTTTAAAAAACCATTAGTGTTTCTCCCTCAAATAGAGTGTCCATCCATGATGCATGAGATATTCTACCAACTCAACCATCCCATGCTTCTCATAATTCTAGGATTAAAAACCCTTTCTAGCAAAACTTTCTATGTTCTCAAGTTTCCAATCATTATTTCTCTAGACATGTCTTTTTTTCTTCTTCCTTTTTCTTTCTTTTATATTCACTACTTTTTTTCCTTTTCAATAATTTTTTTCTTCTTGAGACCAGGTCCATTAGAGATTTTCTTTCTTTTCACAACTATGTGTTTTTTCCTGCTTACAGTAGGGTTGCCAAACTTTGACATGGAAGACCTAGTCCTCTAAGCTCTAATAATGTCCTTTCTTCCTTCTTTAATAGCAACAACATCCCCTGATTTAATATTCACTCCTCTGTCAACCTCCATAACTTTAGTATTTTCAATCTTTTTTTTTCTATTCCTTTTGAGTTTCTTCACAGTCAATCTCAAAGGCACCTCATCTTTTTTTCCTTATTCTCATAATTTGGAGGTAACAATATAACTTTTTACCCATTTACTTCATCATTATCACATATTCCCTATTATACCCCATCAACTGATCTTTATTTGGTGTCATATGCTAGCAGGAATAAGTTCTCAGTTACCCAATTTTTATTTGAGGAAAGATCAACTCTTTTAACTAGAATTTTTTCACCAAATAACTGAGAAAAAAATAGTGTTTAAGTCTGAAGGTATAGGAGAATCTAATGCTTGTTGAGTTTAAGAGAATCCAATTTTTTTGGGTTTTTCAATGACACGAGAAATAGGGAGTTTTCAGGTAGAGAAATTTCTTCTTCTATTAGAGACCAAAACCCTTGGTTTTAATTGTTTATCCTAATTTGTTAATCATAGACTTCCACGGTTAAGGAGGTATCAATGGAGACTAACATGATTGTGGGTTCTGGATTTCTTAGAGTTTGAGAAAGTAGTAATATCATCTATTTGATTTTATGTAAGAGAGATGAACTAGTTTATTTTAGGAAAGATTTTAGTTTTAGGAATATCAATTGGGTTTGTTGGATAATACTAATGAGATGGCTTGATTTAGCAGTTTTAAGGCTGACCAATATCATTAAAAGATGTTATTTTTGAATTGACATGTCTAAAACTAGTTAGTGCTACTCTTCATTTTGCATAGGAATTGATAGCTTAGAGAAAATATATATGGCTTTTTATAAAGTATTTTGTAATTACTTAAGAATCTTATAGGTACTAACCAGAGATATAGGACTAGGTCCCACTCTTTTTAAATGAAATTTGTATTTATGATTACTTCAACTATTCTTCTCCTAAGTTGTCCACATGGGTGTATACCTGCAAAGGTATGAAACTGACGTAGATTAACATGCACCTACTCTATCATGGATACTTCCCTCTTTAACATAGCCAATATTGAGGAGTGACACTGACTCTGATATTAGGTCAGGGTATTTTGATAAGGTTTAGTTTTAATTTGCTCTTTTAGAACAGGTCTAAGGCTAGGTCACAGACATTGCTTGACTCATACTGCCTTTAGTTTCATTATCTACGATGAATTCCTTTCTGACCGATTCCTTTGAAATCATCTCTTTCAACAATGAGACACTTTGACCTTGAAGTCTTAAGAGAGAGAACATAGTCAGACCTTTTATCTTCAAGCTTTAATCCATTTCAATCAATGAGTTATTCTGACTGAAATCCTTTTCCTCAAACCTAGAGTCATGATCACAAGTTTATTTTTGGAAACCACTTAAGTTTGAGTTCTAATTAGGAGGATAATGGTGTGATCCAATCCTTCTTGGCCCATCTAGGCAGTGATAACTTCCTCTTTACCTTTTTTTTAGAAACATGAAGGCCTTATGATGTGTATTTTCCTACTAAATGTATTCAGTACTCCACAATTTAGACTTAAGCCAATGCAGACATTTTTTTTCAAATGTCCAATTCTTCCAAAGTGAGTACACATTAGTTCATACTCTTCTCTTCCAACATAATGAGAAATCTTTTTGAAATACCCTGGGTTTTAGTCCATAGAAATATTTCTTGGTTTTTTGGCTTCTGGACATTATATGAGTTAGGGTAAAAGTCGTATGGTAGGGTATGGGTAATGTGGTCCAGTCATATATTATTCAGTGTTGGGTGGTTGAGTTTTTGAAATGGGTATGACTTGGGATGGTACAAGTCGTATGGTAGGTGATGGGTTGTATGGTTTGGTTTTTCTTTACTTAATCTGAAACTTAGTAATGAGTGGTATAATCCAACTCGTATGTTGGACAGTGTTAACCCCTTTGATTCTGCCTAAGGTACGATTTATGGGTACTAATGGTATGATTGGGTACGCGTAGGACATTGGAGTCATAGGTTGGTCAGTGTGGGGGTTGAGATTCTTCTTGGGGTACAAGTGGTGGGTACCACTCGTACCCTAGGGTATGGATGGCGGTAGTCATACCTTCTTGTGGAAAATTAATACAGTTTAAGTTGGGGGTATTCTGGATATTTTCCCTTATAACTCCCTTGGAACCCACAACTTAAAACACCTTTTTAGGGCTTTATTAACCTATTTACAATTAATAAAACACTCTAAAATGTCTTAAAATCCCTCAAGGATCTTGGGTTAAGAAAAAGCTAAGATTTTCTTCAAGGTGGTGAATTGAGGCTCATAGGAGATATTTTTTCTCATCTCCTTCTTAATCTATGGCATGTTACTCCTCCTTCATTGTTAGTTCTAACTAATGACATACTTTATGAACTATTTTCATGGCATGAATTTTATATGGTTTTGGGTTTGAAAATATATATTAGGGGTTTTGTTTGTAAATGCTTGGTTATGATTTTCCCTTGTTTTAATTATGGATTCACATATTTTAATGGTGGTTTGCACATCTGGTTGCATGGGAAGGGTTAATTGGTACTTGGTTTTGGCTTTGGAAACACTATGCCCCCAACATATTTGATAAAATATCTATAAGAATGCTTTTACTTTATTATTGGACTTTCATAGAACTATTGCATGGTATAACATGGTAATGGAACCCTAAATAGTAACATAGCTTGGAATGGTTAATGGCATGGTCTTGGTGGTTATGGTTGGTCTAATTAAAAGCCTTATGGGGTACAAGGGAATCCCCTAAGAAAACATAATAATGATTACTTTTGGGGTACATGGGATTCCCCCATGTCAAATTAATAATGTCATCTATGGGTACATGGGAATCCCTTTTTCTAAATAAGGATGACATTGCTTTCAAGCTATAGTCGGTATGACAATACCACTACTTATAGCCTTGGTTAATAATAAAGTGAATGGTGATCTTTGTTATGTGATAATGGTTTTAATTGGTCAATTATAGAGGGGTGTAATAGTTAACTGTGAAGGTTTGAGTCCAATGGACGGACTCTAAACACTCATG
Source organism: Capsicum pubescens (assembly GCA_030864215.1). Taxonomy (NCBI): domain Eukaryota; kingdom Viridiplantae; phylum Streptophyta; class Magnoliopsida; order Solanales; family Solanaceae; genus Capsicum; species Capsicum pubescens. The sequence continues at coordinate 211,052,612 of CM061538.1, read as the reverse complement.
TTTGCCGACATGAGGATTTATTAAGATAAATATATAGGGTACACATGAATCCCCTAAGTTATAATTGTATTTATGTATCATGGAGAGCGAGGGATACTCGAGAATTCCCCACTCCAATGGTATCTCCAATTCGTGAGACTACATATATTGTGGCCCATTTAGGGGGTGACACTAGACTCACATAGCCCGAGGGTGGTTCTAGGACGGTTAAGCTACACATACCTAGGTTAATGTCTTTAAATGCACGCTAAACCCGATTTCCTTTTCCCAGAATTATTATATATATGTATGTATGGTTGTGAATACATATAGTTGGTTTACTTGGTTTTAATGGTTGTCTTTATTTTATCCTTATCTTGAGTACTTGCTAGCATTTACCCGCTAACTCATCTTTAGGTAGTTGTATCCCTATGGGATGCAGGAACCAACCATTCTACTCCTCCTACATAGTGATCAGATTTGGGATCAGCTATTGGATTGAAGTGGTGAGCTTCCATACTTTTGAAGGATCTATTTCATATCATGTATGTATTTACATACTTTGGTTATTTCACAGACATTGGTTTTTGCTATGGTTGGTGTCATATTCCAACCAAATATTGTTTTACTTTCTGGAACTACTATGGGTTGTAATAGGTGGTGTCGGTAATGGTGTCAACCTTAATATTAGAATTGGTATTGGGGCTGATACTATTTGATTGGACTTATGATTGTGACATCCTTTTATGTTATGTTATGGATATAAAATTTGTTATTGTTTTGCTTTGGTACGATTATTTGTTGGGTTTTGGATGGTTGGACTTGCTTGGATTGGTCACAGTTATATACCTATCCCAGAGTCTAGATTGGCACAAATATGTTATTTTGTTATATGTTTGGTATTTATCTGACTCAGGGTATGCGTTTGGCGGTTAGGTTGGGTAATGGGGGTGGTCTCCGGTCCTAGTTGGACTTGAGATGCACATTATGACAAGGCCCTAGTATGGGTCATGTCAAGTTATTATCAGAGCATTAGGTTTATGGTCAATTGAGAGTCCACAAAGCTGTGTCGAGTAGAGTCTCTTCTAAGGGTGTGTAGCGCACCACATTCATAAGGGAGAGGTTATAAGGAATTTAGGAAATATTTCTCTTCTTGTGTTTTATTTCAAGTAGCATGGTAAAGTCCACAAATCATTTCTAATCCCTATTTGTTTGCTTTTCAGATCATGCCTTGATGATCTAAAGCTCACATAAACTCCATATTCCTAACTGGTATAATTTTTATGTGACACATTCTACTCAGGGGATCCATAGTCAGTCTAAGGATCTAGCCCCTAATTATTTTGGAGTAACACCGATTTCTTCTAGTCTACCTCAGAACAGCATGGTGAATACAAAGTTTCATCAGTCGATCCATATGATGGCTCATTTGGTGGGTACTCAGACTGAGGTGGTGCTTCTGTTATTCCATCCCCTGAGGCCACAAGGGTTATCCAATTATTGAAGATGAGTCCTCTAACTGTTGCTAGTGTTAAGGTGGAGAAGGACCCTCAGACTTTTTTGGATGACATAGAAAAGACTTTCAAGATTATGCATGCCACAAATGTGGAAGAGTGGAGTTTACAACTTATCAACTCAATAATGTGGCATACCAATGGTACGAGAAATGGGATAAGTCAAGGGTTAATATTAAGGAATCATATTTATAGGAGACTTTCTCCAATGCATTTCATGAACTCTTCTTTTCTTAGATGTTAAGGGAAGCAAAAATGGAGGAATTTGTTAATCTAAAATACAGAAAGATGACAGTTAAGAAGTATCCCTTGAAATTCCACCAGTTGTCTAGGTATGCATAAGAATTGGTGTCTGATATGAGGGCCAGGATGAGAAAAGTCTCTTTAGGACTGTCTTAAGATTTTAGCTTTGAAAGCAAGGTTGCATTGTTGATCAAGGATATGCATATTTATAGGTTAGTTGTTCATATGCAACAGGTGGAGGAGGAAAAGAGAGAGCAAGCTAGGATAGGAGAAAGTTAGGATAAGAGGTTCATGCTCTCTAACCAATGTGGTGATCAATAGAAAAGTGGTTAGGAAGGTGGTAAGTGGACAAAAAATAAGTGGGGGAGTTCTGGTTCCTTTTCTACAGCTAGTGCTCCATACCTGAAGCTATAGGGTACGAGGCGCCAATAGGATCGTGACAACTTAAGGTCACAGGGTGCCCAATCTCTGGCAATTGGGGCATAGTTAGCTTCATTATGTCCTCCTTGTAGGTTCCATGGTTGTTTGCATTAGGGATTTTATGATGAGGGGAGGGATAGGTGTTTCACATATGGTCATCCAGGCCACATACTTAGAAATTACCCGAACGGTAAGGTTGCTTCGGGAGAAAATAAGGTTTTTGTTGCCTCTTCATCTACTCCTACACCAAAAGGTATTGCTTTTTCATCTGTTTCTTCTTCTATTACTGGTATAGGACAAAATCGGTTATATGTTTTTGCTACCCAACAGGAGTCTGAAGCATCTCCTGATTTCATGACTGGTACATTATAACTCTTTTCTTTTGATGCTTATTGTTTACTTTATCTAGGGTCCACTCTCTCTTATGTGACTCCATTTGTTGTTGTTTATTTTTGTTTTTATCTGGAAGTTATTTCAGATCCTTTTTATGTTTCTACCCTGGTTTGTGACTCTGTGGTTGCTAAAAATGTCTATACATTTTGTGTGGTATACGTTGGTAGTAATGAGACTTTGCTGGATTTACATGAATTAAATATGGTGGATTTTTATGTTATTCTAGGTATGGATTAGTTACATTCGTGCTACGCGTCCTTAGATTGTCAGACCCGTAGGGTTGTCTTTAAGTTCCTTGGTGAATTGGTTATTGAATAGGAGGGTGGTTCCTAAGCTCCCATGGGGAAGTTTATATCATATCTTAGGGCTCAGAGATTAATCTCTAAAGGGTGCCTCTATTATTTTTCTTGGGTTAAAGCTTCTCACTCGGAAGGTCCTTTTTTGCATTCAATTCTGATGGTGAATTAGTTTCCTGAGGTCATTCCAAATGATCTTCCTGGTGTTCCTCCAGATAGGATGATTGAGTTTAGGATTGATTTGGCTCCGAAAAATCATTCAATATCTATTCCTCCATAGAGAATGGCTCCATCTGAGTTTAGGGAACTCAAGGAGCAACTTAAGGATCTTTTGGATAAGGTTTTCTTCCATCCTAGTGTATCCCCGTGGGGCGCACTAGTGTTATTCATGTGTAAAAAGAATGGTTCCCTTCGGATCTGCATTGACTATAAATAGTTGAATATGGTGATGGTTAAGAACAAGTATGCTCCGCCAAGGATAGATGACTTGTTTGATCAGTTGCAAGGTTCTCTATTTTTTTCTAAGATAGATATTTTGTCTGAGTATCATCAGCTTAAAATTTGGTAGGTGGATATCCCTAAGACAGTTTCCCTACTCGGTATGGGCACTTTGAGTTCTTGGTGATGTCATTTGGGTTGACCAATGCCCTAATCACATTCATTGATCTGATGAAATGGGTTTTCTATCAGTTTCTATATCTTTTTGTCATTGTGTTCATTGATGAGATCCTGGTATATTCTATGAGTGAGGTAGATCATGCCAATCATCTCCGTTTGGTATTACAGACCTTGAAAGAGCAATAATTGCATGCCAACTTCTATAAATGTGAGTTCTAGTTGAACGATGTTACTTTTCTTGTTCATATTATTTCTAGTGAGGGTATCATGGAGGATCCAAAAATGGTGGCGGTGGTTAAGAGGTGTCCTAGACCCATGACTCCAACCAATATTTGGAGCTTTTTTGGTTTGGTTGTGTACTATAGAAAGTTTGTTGAGAGCTCTTCAATGATAGCTTCCCTGTTGACTATTGATGTTAGGTGTATTTATGCACTCTAGTGTTACTATTCTAGCTTATTTAGCCTTGTTTTGAGAGAAATTTGTGTGCTTAACGTGTTAATATTGATATAAATAAGCATTGAAGTGTCCAATTACTTGATTACAATGTTCAAAGTATTTTCCAAATGAGTTTGTACCTAATTGAGTCATTTAGAGTTTAATCGGGGAAAACTAGTTTTACTAGCTTAAGTTAGTTGCGTGTCTAGTTGTTTTTGTTTTATTCTAATGTGTTTAATTTGTTTCAAATGGTTTAAAAATGTAATTATGAGTGGAATAACTTGTGAGTGATGTGCAAAGTTAAAGTTAGTCAAGTCTTAAGTCGGAACAATAAGTGAAGACCATAGGGAATTAGCCATATCTTAGCTCTAGCTTTGATTCCTCGTTGAGAAGATTGTGTTGTTATGATCTCTAATTCATGGTGTGTGATATTGTAGGAAGATTTGTGAGCTGAATGCGGTGATATATTGAAGATATAAAGGATGGAAATCCATGGAAAATACACTATGATACAAGGGATTAAAGATGGGACGAAAAACTTAACCAAAATTTTGGATGCAATATCCAGTGTGTGGGCGAGATGAGCGTGAGTCGCATGTTGTATTTCAGTGCCCTATTGCCTTAGAGAAATTTTGAAGATGAATTCTAGTAGCTGCATGTAATACCCCAAACTTTCTTTAAGTCAAATCTAGTCTCCAGAAGAGTTAGTGATGACTTCCTAAATGATTAATGTTTAAATCAGATAGAATTTCCCCAATTTCGATACCAATTTCATCTAAATACGGTATTGAAGTAAAAAGTTATGGACGTTTTACAGAGAACTGTTGGGATTGCCTATAAGCGATGGTCAAGATGATGGGGCATCGAGCTAGTGATGGACCATCGACCAAGCGACGGACCGTCACCCAAGCCATCACGACTAAGGCAATGAACCCGTCTTCTGGCCAAGTGCGACGGTCAGGACCGATGTACCGTCGAGATAACGATGGATCATCTCCCAATACATCGCGACTAAGGTAGTGAACCCATCTTCTGTCCAAGTACGATGGTCAGGACCGACGGACCGTCGAGCTAGCGACGGACTATCGAGCTAGCTACGGACTGTTGAGCTAGCCACAGACCATCACCCAATCAGTTGCCACTTCCGATCAGCGATTTTAAGCCATTTTTAAAAGGGTATTTGGGTTTTTTTCCACTCGTTTTAACCCCTAATTATACTAGACCAGAGCTCATCACTTCATTATTCATCCACAACACCAAATTAGGGTTTCTCTCAAAGATTAATCCTCAAGAACAAGAAACCCTAGGTGTTTAATCCCAAGTTAAGAATTCAAGATTTTCTCCACCAATCTTTAAGAAATCATCCATCCAGGTATGTAAAGTTTTGATTCATGGGTTTCTTTCACACATAAATCTCAAGAATCCCATTTTTAAACTCATGAATTGTGATTTCCATGTGGTGAGGTGATTTTAATTATGTTGATGTGGTTGTATGAATCCCAAGTTGGAGACTTTATGTATTTTCATGAAATTATGCTAGTATGTGGGTTTGGAAACTTTTAAATTGAGTTTATTAAAGTAACCCTGATGTATGAACTAGTGTATATACATAAGCCTAAGGTTGTGCATACAATGTGTTTGATAAAATGCCCAAGAGAATAAGAATCATGCTTTAGGACTCAATTATGACCAAATTGATGAACCCATGCTTTACCCTTATGTTCAAAATGACTTCTATGTTCTTGTTATGCATTGAAATTGTTTGATGGATTGTTCATGAGATTAGCCCTATGAAACTATGACATGTTTATATGCATTCCTATTCATGTACCAACCCATGATAATCAAGTTCCACATGAAATTCCTCAATTATTGTATTATGGATTGTTGATTATGGTTGTGATTCCATGAAGTGTCGAGTATTGTCCGTTTCATGCAATCGAGTCCTGGGGGTACTTGTACCCGACAATTTAGTTGTGTGCCTAGAGCCAGTGTCAGTTTTCAAGATACTCTCAGTCAAGCAATGTTCAGAAGAATTCAGTTAATCTTACGACTTAGGAGAACTCAGTAATCTCAGTAATCTCATTAAGTTATCAGATCTCAGTAATATTTCGTCAGTAAATGGAACTCAAGGAACTCAGTCCAGTCAGTTTAGTATAATTAATTCAGTGTCTAATCAGATGGGAGTAGAATTCAGCACCGAGTAAGACCAAGGATGGGAACTCACCTGCGAGTAGAGGGTGTGTTTCTTAGAAGCAATCCTTGCGCTCCATAACTACGTAGCCAGCGTAGGTTAAGACATGTAACCTATTAGATGAGGTTAGATGAGGTGACTTAACCTATTAGATGAGGGTCCACCATTCTCCTTAGAGTACCTGTTAGATGAGGGATTACTCACAGTTTGTCCTTACCAGTGGAGCAGTATTGACACCCTTCCAATTGGGGTTACAGATTGGACCCCAACTCAATTACATTATCTGATTTAGGGTATGTCAGTTAGATGACTACTTCCCATAGTTACAGTCTCAGTCTCAGTTGCAGTAATAGAACTCAGATAGTTTTATAGAATTTAGGACTGTCAGATACATCCACCCAGCTTAGTACGGAACTCAGCTAGTTCCATCAGAAATGGGACAATTAGACAAAGTCATTCAGACAATAGTATATTAGTTATATGAAACTTACATTATCATTATTAAGATTTAGTAATGTCATGATCTCAGTTATAGTTCACGTATTCATTCATGTGTTCTCACGTTTATGTTATTCAGTTAGTTAGTATTGTTCACTCATATAAACCCCTTGCATTCAGCCTACCTCACTTGCATACCAGTACATTCAATCGTACTGATGCATTTTTTCTATGGTATTTTTATACCATAGGTTCAGAAGGACGAGCTTTAGAGAATCCTTAGTAGATCAGACGTTCCATAGTGTAATACCCTGTATTTTTCCTAGCTTGAAAATTTACCAAGAATATTTGAAGCTTTCTTTGAAAGGTGAATCAACTTTTGTACACGTGGTATTTTCAATATTTTCCCTTTTTATCATGTGGGAAATCAAATAAGATTTCCATCGATACCAAATTCGCCCAAATCTGACACCCGGGTGAAGAGTTAGAGCCCTTTTAGTGGGACAGTGTATCACCTGGGCCTTCAGTGCGTCGCGGAGATAGACCAAATGGAAATTGTCAATTTCCATTGTTGCTCCGTGATATTGGAGTGTTGCACCAAACTTTCAGGACATAGAAAAGTTGGCAACGTGATAGCTCCACATCGCGCCACCGTGCAATGTTCCATTTATCACTTTTCAGTGACTTGGCGCGACAGTGGCGCGTCGCGCCAAGGATGAAAATCGAGAAATTTTCTTAGAAATTAAAGATGCGTCCATGGTTAAAAGGGTCAATTTCCCACCCCAATATATACCCAATAACACGTGATTTAGTCATTCTTCACCCAAAATATACTACTTTCTCTCAAGTTTCTCTCAAGAACAAGCTAGGGTTTCTATTGGGGATTCAAATTCAAGAACATTTCAATGTCAATCCTCAAGAAATTACATCCCAGGTATGCATAGTGTTCATTCATGGACTACTTTCGTCCATGAAGCCCAAGAATCTCTTTTCTAAAGTCAAGATTTTAGATTTTCTTTATGAACTTCATGTTGGGTTTATTTTGTTTATGTTGAGAATGATCAATTGAATTCAAATCCATGTTGGGTGATTAATGTTATGTGGAATTGATTTGATTAGATGTATATTCATGTGAACCTTTGATTAAACCTTAGGATGATGAAAGTAGATGTTAAATCATGATGTGTAATTGTTTTATAATGGTGTCTACATATATTATGCCTACCATGTGTTTGATTAAATGCCGATATCAAGAAAAAGTGCCCAACTAGCATGATATTATAAAATACTAATGTTTGTACAAGTTTATGTATATAACATGTTTGATGAAGTGCTTAAATATATAAATTATGAATTGTGTTGTTGGTCATGTATTCATGTAAGTCATGCTATGTCTGTTTCTTTCCAACGAGTTCTGGGGGTACCTGTACACAACAATTTAGCTGTGTACCTAGAGCCATGTCATGTTTTCACGATATTCTCATTCAAGCTACGATCCATAGAACTCAGTCAGTCATGTGACTTAGGAAATCTCAGTAATCTCAATTAGTTCAGTAATCTTCGTGATCTCAGTATTCCCAGTAAGTCTCAGTAACTTCAGTACTCTCAGTCAGTCCTTAGATCTCAGTAGCATTCCATCAGTCAACGAAACTCACTAAATTCAGTTCAGCTCCGCTAAACGATACCATCAGTTAATCAATTCAATTCAATTAAATCAGTTCAGTTTAGTTAATCCGTTCAATGTCTATTCAGTTGGGAGTAAGATTCAGCACCGAGTAAATCCAATGATGGGGATTCACCTATTATTCAGCGGAAGGTGTGATATTTAGAAGTAATCCTTGTGTTCCAGAATTATGTAGCCAGTGTAGGTTGAGATTCACCCTACGTGTTTAGGGATATATATACATCTGATTTGGGTTACCTACTAGGAGGGGATGACGGAAGAGCTCCCTATAAGCGAGGGTATACTCACAGAAGGTCTCTACCTGTGGTGCGGTACTGACACCCTTCCATTTGGGGTTATAGGTTGGACCCCACCAATTTAGTTCCGGGGTATGTCGGTTAGATGATCATTTCCTATAGTTACAGTTTCAGTCTCTGCCTCAGTAAAAGAACTCAGATAGTTCTTCAGATTTTAGAACTGTCAGATACAGTCAACTCAGATAAAGAAAGGAACTTATATAGTTCCATCAGATTTAGGACTGTCAGATACAGTAATTCATGTTATCAGTTATATCAGTTTTCAAAACTCATGTCAGCAGTATTCATCTTCAAGATTGTCAGATACAGTCAACCAGACCAGTTTTTCATAATCAGAACTATCAGACACAGTCATTCATGTATCAGTAACATAGTATCAGTCCCTGAGATATCAGTAATTCCATGTTATTAGTAAGACTCAATAGTCAGAACTCAGTATTTATTCCTAGCACGATCTCAGTTATAGTTACGTATGCATGCATGTATTCTCATGTTCATGTTAGTCAGTCAGTTAGTATTGTTCATCCATATGAACCTATTGTATTCAGCCTACCTCAATTGCATACCAGTATATTTAAAGTACTCACGCATATTTATGCGATGGTGTCTTATACCATAGGTTTAAAAGAACAATCTCTGGAGAACCAGTAGCATCCCAGTTCAGCGATCAGAGTTAGCAGTGAGTCCTCATCCTTTGAGGACATGATTTCATTACTAATTTAGTTTTCAGTTTATTTCAATAGTTGGAGTTAGTTGGGGATATGTCCCATCAACTCCTTATTCATACAGTTTAGATGCTTTTAGACTATAGCATGTTAGACAGTTATTTCAGATTTACTTTGGTATTGTTATACCATTTTCAGACATTGTTTATCAGATGTTCATTCAGTTTTGAACCTTATGTCCATTCAGTTCATATTTTCACATTTTATGGTATATTATGTAGTATACAGGTACAGGTATCAGTCATGGGTTAGCTTGTGGTCCTTAGGGGTCATGAGCACCATGTAGCATTTCGCGTACCAGATTCGGGGCATTACAAACTTGGTATCAGAACCTAAGGTTCAATAGAGTCCTAGGAAGTCTGAAAGCCACATCTAATAGATTCTGGTTCATGCGTGTGTTGTGTACCACACTTATGTGCAAGAGGATATGAGATATTTTTGGAACAGTTTCCCTTCATTCGGTATTCATATTGTGCCAGTGAGCATGAGCTCTAGTTAAACTCTCAATCTAATCTGCTTCTTCCCTTAGTTTACAGATCATGACTCTCAAAAGGTGTAACGAAGGGGGGAATGGAAGTCAATCAGCACCTCATCCAGTCCAAGCAAATATCCTGGATGAGCATGTCTCCCATGCAAAATTCAAGACTGCATTCACTACTCTAGCCAGTTTAGTCTTATCTCAGAATGAACGGCCAGCTACTGTTCCAGCCAACCCAGTGGCCAATGTCGTTGTTGCTAGGATTCGGGACTTCACCCGAATGAATCCTCCTTTATTCACCTGTTCCAAGTCATTAGAGGATCCACAAGCATTCCTCAATCAAGTTTAGAAATTCACAGATATCATAGGAGTGACTTCTAGTGAGAGCGTAGAGTTAGCCACCTATCAGCTATAAGATGTAGCCCATATATGGTGTAAACAGTGGAAGGTAGATAGGGGTACAGATACAGAGCCCATAGAGTGGGAAGAGTATGCTACAGCTTTCTTAGATAGGTTATTTTCCATAGAGCAGAAAAAAGCCAAAGTGTTAGAGTTCACCAATCTCATACATGGTACAATGAACGTAAAAGAATACTCCCTTAAGTTCATTTTGTTATCCAGGTACGCTACCCATTTAGTAGCAGATAGTAGATCTAGAATGAGTAAGTTTGTGTCAGAGGTATTAGGTAAAGTGGTTAAGAAGTGTAGTATGGCGATGTTGATTGGTGACATGGACATATCTAGGATTATGGTCTATGCTCAACAAATTGAAGAGCCGAAGCTTAAGAGAAAGGAGAGAGAAAGCAATAGAGCCAGAATAGGTTGTTATAGTTTTGCTCAGCATGGGTCATAGGATGGTAATCATTCTTAGTTGGGTTAGAAATGTTCAGCCCCAATTCACTCTTCCGCTAGTGCCTCAGTATCAAAGTTCAAAAATGACTGTAAGAATGGGGCATCAGGCTCCAAGGCCCAAAGTAGTAAGAACAGGATTCTTACTCATCATCTTTGCGAAGAGTGTGGTAAGCATCATAAGGGTGTGTGTAGAACTGGCTATGATATGTGTTTTGGATGTGGTGATTTTGGTCATAAGGTTATAGATTGCCCCCATTCAGGTTATCAGAGTCATCTCCGCTCCTTAGCTCAGTTCGGTCTCCCAAATCAGTAGGGTGCCAATTCCAGCACTATAAATGGGAAATGTCCAAACAACCTGAATGTACTTCAGTCCTGACAGGGTCAGGAAAGTCCTCCTGATACAGTCACTGGTAAGTGACAAATCCCTTATTTGTATGTTTATGTTTCTTCAGATTTAGGAGTTTCAGTTTGCTTAGTATTACGAATCATATTCCATGAACACAGAAATTTCAGACTCAGGTCATGCAGCTCATGACTCAGGCACTCATGTCATGTTTTACCATATTTTCAGTCCATATGACTCTTGCTCTAATCCTAGTAATCAGTCAAGTTCAGATTATGTCATGTATACCTCCAGTTTAAATCTCTTGATAAATCTATAATATTGGTATTCTGTTTCTCAGGCCTTAGTCGATTGTTGAGTTTGATGTAGTATTTCTTTAAGCATCGGATCCTTGCCTATGCCAATATTTACTCGATTAATTATCTATACCCAGTCTCAGTACTTCAATATTAGTCTAAACCTCAATTATCAGAACCCAGCATTTAGTTCTAGTAAGAATCTCATTTACAACTTTAGTTATAATACCAACTTCAGTTCAGTAATCAGATCAGAAACTCAGTTCAGTCCTAGATTTGCTTGACCAATGCTACAGCTACTAGGCACTCAGTTAGTAGTATTTTAGTACTTCAGTCTACAAAATATTTCTGAACCATGTTATCATCCTGGCCTTGTGTTCTCGGATAGTTTAGTATTTCATGAATTCACGCTTATCTAATTCACGTTACTCAGTTAGTCCCTTTCTCATGTTCATAAAAACTCTATATTCTTAGCCCAGTTGTTTTGACTACCGATTAATCTTACATGCCCAGTACCTAGCCATTAACAAGTCAGCAGATCAAATGAGCCAGTCAGTAGGGAATCAGTTTAAATAGCTAGTATTTCAGTATAGCAGTCAGTCAGATAAGTTCGTACGGTTAGGTTTTCCATCTTTCCATCTATTCACATTATCCGAAATCTCATTAATGAAACCATTCTAAGTGAATCAAGCATGTAGATGAAAGATCATCTCAGTTCATTTATCATACCTCAATTTCAAATCTCAGCTAATCAATCACAACTTAACTTTTAGGTGCTTTGTGCAACTCTTCAGTCTTCAATATCTCCATAAAGCCAGTATTCTTTGGGGGACCTAGTGTCCCAAGGGGGAGATACCCCATAATTCCTCAAAACTCTCATGCCTTAAACTAAGTTCTCTTCATATAAAAATCCAGTTTAGAGTAGAGGATACTCATATGTTGACCCTCAAATTCCCAACCTCAGCTGTGGGCCAGGTATTCAGAGGTTCAGGTTGGTTCATAATGTTTAGTTCATATGTCATGTATCAGACCAGACTCAGTTAGGCTGTACTGTTTCCTCTCATGCATGTTTAGTAAAACGATCTCGGGTTCATTAGTATTTCTGGTTAAGATAAGATTTATCCTTAGTCTTACTCAGTTTTATGTTCAGTGTTCATCACAAACCTGGTACAAAGTACCCTTGCATATTTAGCCATGCATTCGTATATCAGTTCAGGCATGTAATTATGCATTAGATATGCATTCTCATTGCGAGAAACTCAGCTCATCAGAATATTCAGTCATGTACTCTTAAGTCAATTATCAGTCATGCATCAGATATGCATGAATTCAACTTATTAGTCATGCATTAGATATGCATGTTCAGTATGTTATATTGAGCCATAAGTCATGTCAGTCATGAAGGCATGTTCCAGCCAGTCATGTTCAGTATGTACGTCAGTTTGTATTCTTTCCCTCTCACTCAGTCTCATTTGAGGATGAATGTTCTCAAGGGGGGGATATTGTAATATCCCATACTTTTCCTAGTTTGAAAAGTTTCCTAAGAATGTTAGAAGCTTTCTTTGAATGAAGAATCCACTTTTGTACACGTGGTACCAAATTCGCCCAAATCCGACACCCGAGTGAAGAGTTAGAGATCTTTTAGTGAGACAGTTTATCACCTGGGCCTTCAGCGCATCGCGGAGATCGCTCAAATGGAAGTTGTCAATTTCCAGTGTTGCTCTGCGATAGTGGCGCGTCGATCTATAATTCCAGGTCGCAGTTAATGTTGCAATGTGAAAGCTCCGCATTGCACCGCCGTGCAATTTCCCATTTGTCACATTCAAGTGACTTGGTGCGATAGTTGCACGTCGCGCCAAGGATGAAAATCGAGAAATTTTCTCAAAAATTAAAGACAAGTCCAGGGTTAAAAGGTTTAATTTCCCACCCCTATATATACCCAATAACACGTGATTTAGTCATTCTTCACCCAAAATATACTAGTTTCTCTCACGTTTCTCTCAAGAACTAGCTACGGTTACTATTAGGGATTCAAATACAAGAAGATTTCACCATCAATCCTCAAGAAATCACATCCCAAATATGCATAGTGTTCATTTATGTACTCCTTTAGTCCATGAAGCCCAAGAATCTCTTTTCTAAAGTCAAGATTTTAGATTTTCTTTATGAACTTCATGTTGGTTTTATTTTGTTTATGTTGAGAATGATCAATTGAATTCAAATCCAAGTTGGGTGATTAATGTTATGTGGAATTTATTTGTATAGATGTATATTCATGTGAACCTATGATTAAACCCTAGGATGATGAAATTAGATGTTGAATCATGATGTGTAATTGCTTTATAATGGTCTCTACATATATTATGCCTATCATGTGCTTTATTAAATGCCGATATGGAGGGAAAGTGCCCAACTAGCATGATATGATGAAATCCCCATGTTTGTACAAGTTTATGAATATCACATGTTGGATGAAGTGCTTCAATATATAAATTATAAATTATGTTGCTGGTAATGTGTTCACTTAAGTCATGCTATATTTATTTATTTCCATCGAGTTTTGGGGGTACCTGTACCCGACAGTTTAGTTGTGTGCCTAGAGCCATGTCATGTTTACATGATACTCTCAGTCAAGCTACAATCCATAGAACTCAGTCAGTCATATGACTCAGGAAATCTCAGTAATCTCAGTTAGTTCAGTAATCTTCGTGATCTCAGTATTCCTAGTAAGTCTCAGTAACTTCAGTACTCTCAGTCAGTCCTCAGATCTCTATAGCATTTCGTCAGTCAATAAAACTCAGTAAATTCTGTTCAACTCCACTAAACGATACCATTAGTTAATCAATTCAATTCAGTTAAATCAGTTCAGTTTAGTTAATCCATTTAGTGTCTATTCAGTTGGAGTAGGATTCAGCATCGAGTGAACCCAAGGATGGGGACACACCTATTATTCAGTGAAGAGTGTGATCTTTAGAAGCAATCCTTGTGTTCCATAATTACGTAGCCAGCATAGGTTGAGATGCACCCTACGCGTTTAGGAATATATATACATCTCATTTGGGTTACCTGCTAGGAGGGATTGACAGAAGAGCTCCTTGTCAGTGAGGGTATACTCACAGCAGGTATCTACCAGTGGCGCGGTACTGACAACCTTCCAACTAGGGTTACAGGTTGGACCCTACTAGTTTAGTTCTGGGGTATGTCAGTTAGATGATCACTTTCCGCAGTTACAGTTTCAGTTTTAGTCTCAACCTCTGTAAAAGAAAGTAGATAGTTTTTCAGATTTTAGGACTGTCAAATATAGTCAACTTATATATAGAACGGAACTCAGATACTTCCATCAGATTCAGGACTGTCAGATACAATCATTCATGTTATCAGTTATATCAGTTATCAAAACTTATGTCATCAGTATTCATCTTTAGGATTGTCAAATACTGTCAACCAGACCAGTTATTCATAATTAGAACTATCAGACTTAGTTATTCATATATTAGTAACATAGTATCAGTCCCTCAGAAATCAGTAATTCTATGTTATTAGTAAAACTCAGTAGTCAGAACTCAGTATGCAGTCCTAGCACGATCTCAGTTAAAGTTACGTATGAATGCATGTATTCTCACGTTTATGTTAGTTAATCAGTTAGTATTGTTCATTCATATGAACCTATTGCATTCAACTTATATTAATTTCATACCAATATATTCAAAGTACTGACGCATTTGCGCTACGGTGTCTTATAACATACGTTTAAAAGCACGAGATCAAGAGAACCAGTAGCATCCCAGTTCAGCGATCAGAGTTAGCAGTGAGTCCTCATCCTTTGAGGACATAATGATTTAATTACTAATTTAATTTTCAGTTATTTCAGTAGTCGAATTTAGTTGGGTACTTGACCTATTAACTCCTTATTTAGACAGTTTAGAGG
The DNA here is from genome assembly GCA_030864215.1 of Capsicum pubescens. NCBI lineage: Eukaryota > Viridiplantae > Streptophyta > Magnoliopsida > Solanales > Solanaceae > Capsicum > Capsicum pubescens. The sequence continues at coordinate 211,037,480 of CM061538.1, read as the reverse complement.
CTTTCAGACTATAGAATGTCAAACAGTTTATTTAGTTTTTAAACTTATGGACATTTAGTTCATGTTTCCATATTATATGGTATATTATGCAGTATACAGGTACAGGTATCAGTCATAGGTTAGCTTGTGGTCCTTCGGGGTCATGACCACCGTGTAGCATTCTGGGTACCAGATTCGGGGCGTTACAAACTTAGTATCAGAACCTAAGGTTCAATAGTGTCCTAGGAAGTCTGAAAAGCCCCATCTAGTAAAGTCTAGTATATGTGTGTGTTGTGCACCACACTTATGTGTAGGAGGCTATGAGATATTTTAGGAATAGTTTCCCTTCATTTAGTATTCATGTCATTCCAGTGAGCATGAGCTCCCGTTAAACTCTAAATCTAATCCACTTCTTCCCTTAGTTTACAGATCATGCCTCCCAAATGGGATAACAAAGAGAGGAATGGAACTTAGTTAGAACCTCAGCCAGTCAAGGTAGATTCCCTGGAAGAGTATGTCTCCCATACAGAATTCAGGGACTGCATTCCCTACTCTAGCCAGTTTAGTCGCAGCTCAAACTGAATGGCCAGCTACTGTTCTAGCCAACCCAGTGTCCAATGTTGCTGCAGCAAGGATTCGAGACTTCACCAGAATGGATCCTCCTTTATTCACCAGTTCCAAGTTTGGAGAGGATCTACAGGCTTTCCTCGATCAAGTTCAGAAAGTCACAGATATCATAGGAGTGACTTCCAGTGAGAGCATAGAGTTAGATACCTATCATCTACAAGATGTATCCCATATGTGGTATAAACAGTGGGAGGTAGACAGGGGTACAGATACAGAGCCCATAAAGGTGGAAGAGTTTGCTATAACATTCTTAGATAGGTTCTTTTCCATAGAGTAAAAAGAAGCCAAAGTGTTAGAGATCATCTATCTCAGACAAGGTACAATGAGCATAAGAGAATACTACCTTAAGTTCATTATGTTAGATAGGTAAGCTCCCTATGTAGTAGCAGACAGTAGATCTACGATGAGTATGTTTGTGTCAGGGGTATCAGGTAGAGTGGTTAAGAAGTGTAGGATTGCGATATTGATTGGTAACATAGACATATCTAGGCTTATGTTCTATGCTCAATAGATTGAAGAGTAGAAACTTAAAATGAAGGAGAGAGAAAGCAAGTAAGCCAGAATAAGTTGGTATAGTTTTGGTCGACATGGGTCACAACATGGTAACCGTTCTTAGTTGTGTCAGAAATGTTCAGCCCCAGTTCACTCTTCATCTAGTGCCTCAGTATCAAAGTTCATAAATGACTGTAAGAATGGGGAATCAGGCTCCAAGTCCCAGAGTAGTGAGACCAGGATTCTTACTCATCCACTTTGTGAAGAGTGTGGTAAGCATCATAAGGGTGTGTGTAGTGTCGGTAATGGTATGTGTTTTGAATTAGGTAAGTTAGGTCACAAGGTCAGAGATTGCCCCCAGTCAGGTTATCAGAGTCATCTCTGTGTCTCAGCTTAGTTCAGTCCCCCAAATTACCAAGGTCCCAATTCCAGCGCTATCAGTGGGCAACGCCCAAACAACCTCAATACACTTCAGTCCCAATAGGGTCAGGAAAGACCTCCTGATGAAGTCACTGGTAAGTTAAGGATCCCTTATTTATATGTTTATGTTTCTTCAGATTTTTAGAGTTTCAATTTGCTTAGTATTACGAATCATGTTCCATGAACACAGAAATTTCAAACTCAGGTCATGTAGCTCATGACTCAGGCACTCAGGTCATGTTTTACCATATGTTCAGTCCACATGACTCATGCTCTACTCCTAGTGATCAGTCAAGTTTAGATTACATCATATATACCACCAGTTTAAATCTCTTGATAAATCCATAATGTTGGTATTCCATTTCTCAGGCCTTAGTAAATTGTTGAGGTTTATGTTGTATTCATTTTAGCATTGGATCCTTTCCTATGAAAACCTTTCCCCAAGTAGTTATCAGTATCCAGTCTCAGTTCTTCAATATCAGTCTAAACCTAATTTATCAGAACCTAGCATTCAGTTCTAGTAAGAATCTCAGTTACAGATTTAGTTATAATACCAACTTTAGTTCAGTAATCAGATCAGAAACTCAGTTCAGTCCCAGACTGGCTTGACCAATGCTACAGCAACCAGTCACTTAGTTAGTAGTATTTTAGTACTTCAGTCTGCAGAATATTTCCAAACCATGTTATCTGCATGGCCTTGCGTTCTCGAATAATTCAGTATTTCATAAATTCACGCTTAGCTATCTCACATTACTCAGTTAGTCCCTTTCTCATGTTCATAAAAACTCCATATTCATAGCCCAGTTATTAAGAAAACCATTCAATCTTACATATCCAGTACCTAACCATTAAAATGGCAGCAGATCAAATAAGCCAGTCTGTAGGGAATTAGTTTAAATAGCCAGTATTTCAGTCTAGCAGTCAGTCAGACAAATTTGTACGATTTGGTTTTCCATCTTTCCATCTATTCGTATTATCCGAAATCTCATGTATGAAACCATTATAACATGATCAGTTCGTGAATCATACCTTAATTTCAGATCTTAGCTAATCAGTTATGACACAGCTTTTAGGTTCCTTCTGAATCGCTTCAGTTTTCAATATATCTATAAATCCAATATTCTTCGAGGGACCTAGTGTTCCAAGGAGGAGATACCCCAGAATTCCTCAATGCTATCATGACTTAAACTAAGTTCTCTTCGCATAAATAAACCAGATTACAGTAGAGGGTACTCATAAGTTGACCCTCAAAAGCCCGACCTTAGTTATGGGTTAGGTATTCAGAGGTTCAGTTCGGTGCATGATGTTCAGTTCATATGTCACGTATCAGACCAGACTCAATTAGGCTCTCATATTTCCTCTCATGTATGTTTAGTAAGATTATCTCGGTTTCATTTTAATTTCTAGTTAAGATAACATTTCTCCTTAGTCTTACTCAGTATCATGTTCGGTGTTCATAACAAACTTGGTACTAAATACCCTTGCATATTTATCCATGCATTCATATATCAGTTCAGGCATATAATTATGCATTAGACATGCATTCTCACTACGAGAAATTTAGTTCATCAGAATATTTAGTCATGTACTCATAAGTCAATTTATCAGTCATGCATCAGATATGCACGAATTCAGGTTATTAGTCATGCATTAAATATGCATGTTCAGCATGTTATATTAAACCATCAGTCATGTCAATCATGAAATCATGTTCCATCCAGTCATGTTCAGTATGTACATTAGTTTTTATTCTTTCACTCTCACTCAGTCTTATTCGAGGACCAATCTTCTCAAGGGGGAGATATTGTAATACCCTGTACTTTTCCTAGCTTGAAAAGTTTCCCAAGAATGTCAGATATTTTCTTTGAAAGATTAATCCACTTTTGTACACATGGTATTTTTAAGATTTTCACTTTTTATCATGTGGGAAATCAAATAAGCTTTCCATCAATAAAAAATTCGCCTAAATCCGACATCCGAGTGAAGAGTTAGAGCCCTTTTAGTGAGACAGTGTATCACCTGGGCCTTCAGCGCATCAAGGAGATAGCTCAAATGGAAATTTTCAATTTCCAATGTAGCTTAACGATAGTGTCACGTCGGTCCAAACTTCCAGGTCGCAGACAAGGTGGCAACACGATAGCTCCGCATCGCGCTACCGTGCAATTTCCCATTTGTCATATTCCATTGACTTGGTGCGATAGTGGCACGTCGCGCCAAGGATGAACATTGAGAAATTTTCTCAAAAATTAAAGACGCAACCAGGGTTAAAAGGGTCAATTTCCCACCCCTATATATACCCAATAACACGTGATTTAGTCATTCTTCACCCAAAATATACTAGTTTCTCTCAAGTTTCTCTCAAGAACAAGCTAGGGTTTCTATTGGGGATTCAAATTCAAGAAGATTTCACCGTCAATCCTTAAGAAATCACATCCCAGGTATGCATAGTGTTCATTCATGGACTTCTTTCGTCCATGAAGACCAAGAATCTCTTTTATAAAGTCAAGATTTTAGATTTTCTTTATGAACTTCATATTGGGTTTATTTTGTTTATGTTGAGAATGATCAATTGAATTCAAATCCATGTTGGTGATTAATGTTATGTGGAATTGATTTATATAGATGTATATTCGTGTTAACCTATGATTAAACCCTAGGATGATGAAATTAGATGTTGAATCATGATACGTAATTGTTGTATAATGGTGTCAACATATATTATGCCTATCATGTGTTTGATTAAATGCCGATATGAAGGAAAAGTGACCGGCTAGCATGATATTATGAAATCCCCTTGTCTGTACAAGTTTATGTATATCACATGTTTAATGTAGTGCTTCAATATATAAATTATGAATTTTGTTGTTGGCCATGTGTTCACATAAGTCATGCTATGTCTATTTCTTTCCATCGAGTTCTTGGGTACCTGTACCCGACAATTTAGTTGTGTGCCTAGAGCCATGTCATGTTTTCACGATACTCTCATTCAAGCTACGATCCATAGAACCCAGTCAGTTATGTGACTCAAGAAATCTTAGTAATCTCAGTTAGTTCAGTAGTATCTGTGATCTCAGTATTCCCAGTAAGTCTCAGTGACTTTAGTACTCTCAGTCAGTCCTCAGATCTCAGTAGCATTCGTCAGTTAACGGAACTCAGTAAATTCTATTTAGCTCTGCTAAATGATACCATCTTCTAATCAGTTCAGTTCAGTTAAATTAGTTCAGTTTAGTTAATCCATTCAGTGTCTATTTAGTTGGGAGTAGGATTCAGAATTGAGTGAACCCAAGGACGGGGACTCACCTGTTATTTAGTGGAGGGTGTGATCCTTAGAAGTAATCCTTGTTTTCCAGAACTATTTAGCCAGCGTAGGTTGAGATGCACCCTACGCATTTAGGGATATATATACTTCTCATTTACGTTACCTACTAGGAGGTGTTGACGGAAGAGCTCCCTGTCAGTGAGGGTATACTCTCGGCAGGTCTCTACTAGTGGCGCGGTACTGACTTCCTTCCAACTTGGGTTACAGGTTGGACCCTACTAGTTCTGTTCCGGGGTATGTCAGTTAGATTATCACTTCCCACAGTTACAATTTTAGCCTCAGTCTTAGCCTCAGTAAAAAAACTCAGATAGTTCTTTAAATTTTAGGACTATGAGATACAGTCAGCTCAGATTTAGAATTAAACTTAGATAGTTCCCTCAGATTCAGAACTGTCAGATATAGTCATTCATGTTATCAGTTATATCCGTTATCAAAACTCATGTCATCAGTATTCATCTTTAGGACTGTCAGATATAATTAACCAGACCAGTTATTCATAATAAAAACTGTCAGACTTATTTATTCATATATCAGTAACATAGTATCAGTCCCTCAGATATCAATAATTCCATGTTATTAGTAAAACTTAGTAGTCAAAACTCAGTATTCAGTCCTAGCATGATCTCAGTTACAATTACGTATGCATGCATGTATTCTCTCGTTCATGTTAGTCAGTCACTTAGTATTGTTCATGCATATGAACCTATGGCATTCAGCCTACCTCACTTGCATACCAGTATATTTAAAGTACTGACGCATTTGCATTTTGGTGTCTTATACCATAGGTTTAGAAGATTGAGCTCCAAAGAACCAGTAGCATCCCATTCCAGCGATCAGAGTTAGCAGTGAGTCCTCATCCTTTGAGGACATGATGATTTCATTACTAATTCAGTTTTCAGTTTATTTCAGTAGTCAGAGTTAGTTAGGGACATGTCCTATCAACTTCTTATTCAGACAGTTTAGAGACTTTCAGACTATAGAATGTTAGACAGTTATTTTAGATTTGCTTTGGTATTGTTATACCACTTTCAGACATTGTGTATCAGATGTTCATTCAGTTTTAAACCTTATGGCCATTCCGTTCATGTTTATGAATTTTATTGTATATTATGCATTATACAGGTACAAGTATTAGTCAAGGGTTAGCTTGTGATCCTTTGGGGTTATGAGCATTGTGTAGCATTCCGGGTACCAGATTTGGGGCGTTACAAACTTGGTATCAGGGCCTAAGATTCAATAGTGTCCTAGGATGTCTGAAAATCCACATCTAGTAGAGTTTTGTACATGCATATGTTGTGCACCACACTTATGTGTAGTAGGGTATGAGATGTTTTAGGAACAGTTTCCCTTCTTTTAGTATTCATGTCGTGCCAGTGAGCATGAGCTCCAGTTAAAATCTCAATCTAATCCATTTCTTCCCTTAGTTTATAGATCATGCCTACTAAAAGGGCTAATTAAGGGGGGATTGGAAGTCAGTCAGCACCTCATCCAGTCCAGACAAATCCCCTGGATGAGCATGTTACCCATGCAGAATTCAGGACTGCATTCACTACTCTATCTAGTTAAGTCATAACTTAGAATGAACAGCCAGCTACTATTCCAGCCAACCCAGTGGCCAATGTTGCTGCAGCTAGGATTCGGGACTTCACCCGAATGAATCCTCCTTTATTCACCTGTTCCAAGTCCGAAGAGGATCCACAAGCATTCCTATATCAAGTTCAGAAAGTCAAAGACACCATAGGAGTGACTTCTATTGAGAGCATAGAGTTAGCCACCTATAACCTATAAGATGTAGTCCATACATGGTATAAACAGTGGAAGGTAGACAGGGGTACAGATACAGAGCCCATAGAGTGCGAAGAGTTTGCTACAGCTTTCTTAGATAGGTTCTTTTCCATAAAGTAGAAAGAAGCCAAAGTATTAGAGTTGATCAATCTCAGAGAAGGTACAATGAGCATAAAATAGTACTCCCTTAAGTTCATTCTGTTAGCCAGGTACTCTCCCCATGTAGTAGCAGACAGTAGATCTAGAATGAGTAAGTTTGTGTCAGGGGTATCAAGTAGAGTGGTTAAGGAGTATAGGACTACGATGTTGATTGGTCACATAGATATATCTAGGCTAATGGTTTATTCTCAACAAATTAAAGAGCAGAAGCTTAAAAAGAAGGAGAGAGAAAGAAAAAGATCCAGAACAGGTAGTTATAGTTTTGCTCGGCATGGGTCATAGGATGGTAACCATTCTCAGTTGTGTCAGAAATGTTCATCCCCAGTTCACTCTTCATCTAGTGTCTTAGTATCAAAGTTCAGAAATTAATGTAAGAATGGGGCATCAGGCTCCAAGGCCCAGAGTAGTGTGAGCAGGATTCTTACTTATCCGCTTTACGAAGAGTGTGGTAAGTATCATAAAGGTATGTGTAGAGACGGAAGTGGTATGTATTTTGAATATGGTGAGTTAGGTCACAAGGTCAGAGGTTTCCCTGAGTCAGGTTATCAGAGTTATCTCTTCTCCTCATCTCAGTTTGGTCTCCCAAATCAGTAGGGTGCCAATTTAAGCGCTATTAGTGGGCAACGCCCAAACAGCCTCAATGCACTTAAGTCCCGACAGGGTTAGGAAAGTCCTCCTGATGCAGTCACTAGTAAGTTACAGATCCCTTATTGGCATGTTAATGTTTCTTCAGATTCAAGAGTTTTAGTTTGCTTAGTATTACGAATGATGTTCCATGAACACAGAAATTTAAGACTCAGGTCATGCAACTCATGAATCAGGCACTCATGTCATGATTTACCATATGTTCAATCCACATTACTCATTCTCTCCTCCTAGTTATTAGTCAATTATAGATTATGTCATGTATACCTCCAGTTTAAATCTATTGATGAATCGATAATGTTGGTATTCTGTTTCTCGGGCCTTAGTCGATTGTTGAGGTTGATGTAGTATTTGTTTGAGCATCAGATCCTTGCCTATTCCAATCTTTTCGCATGTAGTTATCAGTATTCAGTCTCAGTACTTTAATATCAGTCTAAACCTCAATTATCAGAACCCAACATTTAGTTCCAGTAAAAATCTCAGTTATAGTTTTAGTTATAATACCAACTTCAGTTCAGTAATCAGATCAGAAACTCAATTCAGTCCCAAACTTGCATGACCAATGCTACAGCTACCAGTCACTCAGTTAGTAGTATTTTAGTACTTCAGTCTTGATAACGCTCAACATACACCTCAAATTAGTGTAAGGCGGTCGTCGTCAATATATTTACCCATCTTTGGAGTCGGGGTTGAATCCACAGGGAACAATGTGAGTATCGATTAAACTAGTTTGAAATTATAGCTACAAGTTAAATTCAAAAAAATGATACAAAAATATAAAATGGGGTTTTAGTATTAATGTTTGTAATTAATATAAATGGAAAACCAGAGTTATGTTCACTGTGGGTTTCAAGAATTGACAGATACTAGGTACTTCTTAAGACTCTTGAAGTAAGTAGGAACAGCAGAATATCCCTGACGACTATACTATCTGACTTATCTCTCGACCTCACCAAATAATTTATTATCTAATTCTCTCGAACTTAGATAACTTATCTATTTCCAATAGGATGTTATCTCAGGTAGATTAATACAGTTACGGCATTAATCATTAAACAGAAGGTTGGTAGCTTCCGAGTCCCTGTTGATAATTCACATCCTGTAGTCTATTTCTCTGTTCAAGCTAATAAACCTAAGGCATAACCTATTGTTTTCAACCAATTAATTTTAAGTTAGAACAACAAAATTTCAAGACGTCCTACTACTCTTTGAACCCTTTAAGTACCTAGCAGCATAACAAACCCTAATCCATGGATCCCATAACTCGGGCTAATGGAATTAACCGCTCATGATTTGATGAACGAAATAAAAAGTTGAATTCATGATAGTATGGATAAACTTACAAATGGATGAAAACAACAATTGTTTCTTCAATTGAGTCTCAAGAGAATGATCCACAATAGTTGATAAGTGTTGAAGGGAAAACAAAAAAAATATTTGATGGTAAAGATGAAGCAATGTTACGTGCTTCTCTTCAGAAGTTCTTCTCTGATAATTAATGATCGATCCCTAAAACACCCTAAAAAAAGTCTTTAAGTAGTCAACCCTAAATAAGGAAATAAAATTAAAGTTTTAGTTTTCTCTTCGGATTGGACGACGAGGATCTTGACGGCGTGTCAGATGTCTGACAACGTGTGTGATATGTCGTCAAAGGTTCCAGTGAATTGTTATATTTTGACTCTTCAGACGGCAAACCTGACGGCATGTCAAAATTCTTGAAGGAGAGTGACAACTCTCGTCACAACTTCACTAGAAATCAGTATTCTCTGCTTTTGGTTGACGGCGATTTTGACGCCATGTCACATATTTAATGGCCCATCCTAAACATCGTCACATTTCATCTCAGGTTCTGTCTAAGCTTGACGATAACTTTAACATCCTATCCCATGTATGACGGCGCTTCAGAATTGACGTCAACTATACTTCAACTTATTTACACCAGATTTTATCTGATTTAGTCTTCTTTCCTTTGGTTTCCTCCCCAAGCACTTGTATCTTCATTAACACATTAAAATCAATCAAAAATAACAAAAGTTTCTTAAGACCTCGCAATTATTTAGAGTTAAAATATTCAAATGTGTTAGCATCGGCTCACACATCAACGCCCTCAACTTACACAATTGTTTGTCCTCAAGTAACTACATAACACCATACTATGATTCTTAACCAAGAGACACATAAGATACCTATCACAGTTGATTATCAGGTTTAGCTCAAAACTCATACCACTCTCCACGTTCAATTACTTATAAATCCAATTGTGCATATCAATGAAGATTAATAATGTGACCCAAAGGAATCAAGATATGGCATCAATTCAGCAATAATAACCATGTATATGTACAAGTTACACTACCCAAACAAGTAAACAACTAGCAATGCAACTGATGTGCCCTTACAATAAAGAAGTCCCTCCTCACTCATATATGAACTCAAGCATGTCAATGCGGGGACTGTCAAGAGACACTCACTCTCAGAAAGAAATTCCAATTAATGCATGTCAAATACCATATTTTTTCCCTTATTTTCATTACCAAGGTGTCCATACAGGTAAGTTAGGATCACTATAGGTCTTTTCTTCAGCTTGTAATGTAGGCTAAGGGCTGGTATGATATTCAATGGCATTTAGAGTGACTAAGACTCCTTGGCACTACCTTAACTTTTGGGGTTCACTTATTTACCTTTTTCTTCTTTTTCTCCTTTTCTTGATCACACATTATTCAGGATGGATGTGGCTTTTCTTTTTTATTCTTTTTCTTTTCTTATTCTTCTTCCACACCGCCCAGCTTTTTATTCTTTTTCACTTATTCTTTTCCTTTTATTCTACCTTTCTTCATACCCAGTTTACATCACGCACCCCTATGATAGCCACCCTCAACTTAGGTTATTTACCTAAGTCAAGGTACACAGTTTCCAAAGAAGACCAGGGCCAAAATAGGTTTATTAGGATCTAAACGGGAAGGTGATAGGTGTCATAGAAAGAAATGGTCAATTCAGGCTTAAAATAGGGATCAAGAGATATCATGCATATAGGGAAGGTCATTTAGGCAAAAAGTGACTTAAAAATCAAAACGGCCTATGATCCATTCCTAACCCCTATCTTTCAACCAAGGTAAGACTAACCGGGCAAGTTCTAGATTCAACACACACAGGGAATTGAGTAAGACCTCACACATACATGGCACAATGGTACATCACAAAATACTACCCCTTCGGTTCATGCAATTGTTAGCAGTGATTATCATGTCCCTAGTACTAATGCCATAAAAAGATTCACAGTAGCCACATATAAATGCATCTCACATAGTTATAAAACAGACCAACGGAGAGGTGTTTATTTATCTTAAAAATTAATAAAAATATGTCAACTGCTCTAGATACTTATTTTTCTCTAGTTAACCAAAACACATCACAAAACAAACACAATACGCCTAAACATGCCGGCTCTACTAGGAACAAAACTCTGGGGAAAAGAGGCACGACAACAAAAACCCCAGGAGGACATCAACACCCACAAGAAGCCCAACCCTCAACTTAAAATCATGCAAAGTCCCCAATGCATCAAACCATAACAAGAGAGTTAGATACATATCTGTGGCACCATGGGTGCAAAGATCTGATGTCAATCACATAATACGAATAGAAATAACAAAATACCTTGGGTTTCCTCCCAAGCAGCACCTAGTTTAACGCCGCGGTGAGACTCAGTTATCTTGACTACTCAGACTTCGTCAAGATACCTTATTAATAATATTTATGTCTCCACTTGGAGGATTTAAAATGTCGACCCAACTTTTTATCAATATATCTTTGGGGTGTGTTGGGCAAATATGAGGGTATTATAAGGAATGATCTATCACGCCACTTCGAAGACTTGAACTGCCTGCTCAATTTTGCATCAAACTTTCTTGTGGGCTCATTTGGAAACGGTGAGAATCTTAAACAGCCACTAAATGGACATCGATCTTTAAGCTCCTTGGCCTTCAATATTGGGGTTGTAGTATACCCTTTTGGAAGGACAAACTCCAAAATGTAAGAATCTTCCTCCTCATTTTCAAAATTCATCATTTGCTTGGGTGATTCGACTTTCATCACATCCACAAAGCATAATGTTGAAAAGTTATTCGAAAGAGGACTAACCCTCAATTTTGGAATAACTTCCCTATTAGTATTTTTACTCCAAAATGAACTAGAGTCTTCATGAGGATTGTGCTTGATTTCTTCTTTTGAATCTAATACCATTTCCTCATCCTTGGCATCTTCATTCATGAATGGTTCAGTTGGTTGGGAAATCACCGAGGGTTGCTCATCATCAACATCGGATTCTTGCTCTTCATCCTCACACTCTTCTATTATTTTAAATAATTCCACAAATAAGATATTATCTAAACATAATGTAGAAAAGTGTTTTAGATGATTGACCTCGATATTCATCTCTTCTATCCTTTCTCTTCCCTCGTTAAATGCCATAATGTCTTGATGTATGTCATATATGGTATCATTTATTCTGTCTATACGATCCAACATTTGTTGAAGCATATATTTAATGTCACTCTTTCCAGTGCTGCATTCTTCCTTTTCTTGACCATAAAACCTGTCATACTCATAAGAAAAACTAGAACTTGGGTCAGCACAATAGGGGGAGGGGGAATTTGAGCAATCACTCCAATGTTCATCTTGACCACCACATAAAGAAAAATTATACTCCCGGTAGGATGGAGATGGTGCACACATCTCTCTCTGGGGATCATATCTACAGTCATGACAAAAGTGGGGTCCATCACAATATGGGCATGGATCATCCAGATAAGATTTCCAACCATCAAACTCACATTCATTCCATGATGCCATAGTAAGAAATAAGAAAAAATAAAGAAAATCTACCTAACACACAAAACAAAGGAAATCACAAAAAAATATTTACAAGTTCAAATTCAAGTAAGTAAGGTAAAATTCCAAACCAACTCAATACGCCGAATTGGTCCCCGGCAACGGCGCTATTTTTTATAACGCTCAACTTACACCTCAAATTAGTGTAAGGTGGTCGTCTTCAATATATTTATCCAACTTTGAAGTCGGGGTCGAATCCATAGGAAACAATGTGAGTGAAGATTAAACTAGTTTGAAATTATAGCTACAAGTTAAATTCAAACAAATGATATAAAAATATAAAATGGGGTTTTAGTATTAATCTTTGTAATAAATATAAATGGAAAACCAGAGTTATGTTCACTGTGGGTTTTGGGAATTGACATATACTAGGTACTGATTAAGACTCTTGAATTAAGTAGGAACAATAGAATATCCCTGACGACTATACTATCTGACTTATCTCTCGACCTTACCAGATAATTTATTATGTAATTCTCTCAAACTTAGATAACTTATCTATTTCCAATAGGATGTTATCTCAGGTAGATTAATCCAGTTACGACATTAATCATTAAACAGAAGGTTGGTAGCTTTCGAGTCCCTGTTGATAATTCACGTCCTCTAGTCTATTTTTTTGTTCAAGAAAATAAACTTAAGGCATAACCTATTGTTTGCAACCAATAGATTTTAAGTTAAAACAACAGAATTTCAAGACGTCTTGCTACTCTTTGAAGCCTTTAAGTACCTAGCAGCATATCAAACCCTACTACATGGATCCTATAACTCGGGCTAATGAAATTAGATGCTCATGATTTGATGAATGAAATAAAAAGTTGAATTCATGATAGTATCGATAAACTTATGAATGGATGAAAACAACAATTGTTTCTTTAATTGAGTCACAAGAGAATGATCCACAATAGTTGATAAGTGTTAAAGACAAAACAAAAAAAATATTTGATGGTAAAGATGAAGCAATGTTACGTTCTTTTCTTCAGAAGTTCTTCTCAGATAATTAATGATAGATCCCTAAAAAACCCTAAAACAAGTCTTTAAATAGTCAACCCTAAATAAGGAAATAAAATTAAAGTTTTATTTTTCTCTTCGGATTGGGCGACGACGATCTTGACGGCGTGTTAGATATCTGACGACGTGTGTGAGATGTCTTCAAAGGTTCCAGTGAATTGTTATCTTCTGACTCTTCAGACGAAAAACCTGATGGTGTGTCAAAATTCTTGACGGCGTGTGACAACTGTCGTCACAACTTCACTAGAAATCAGTATTCTCTGCTTCTGGTTGATGGCGATTTTTATGCCATGCCACATATTTAAAGGCCCATCCTAAATGTCATCACATTTCATCTCAGTTTCTCAGGTTCTGTCTAAGCTTAACGGCAACTTTGGCGGCCTTTTCCATGTATGACGGCGCTTCAAAATTGACATCAGCTATTCTTTAGCTTATTTACACCAGATTTCAACTGATTTATTCTTGTTTCCTTTGGTTTCCTCCCCAATCACTTGTATCTGCATTAACACATTAAAATAAATCAAAAACAATAAATATTTCTTAAGACCTCACAATTATTCAGAGTTAAAAGCTTCAAATGTGTTACCATCGGCTCACACATCAAGTCTACAGAATATTTCCGAACCATGTTATCCATCTGGACTTGCATTCTCAGATATCTCATGTTACCTAGTTAGTCTTTTTCTCATGTTTATAAAAACTCCATATTCTTAGCCCAGTTATTCAGACTACCGTTCAATCTTACATGCCCAATACCTAATAATTAATAAGTCAGCATATCAAATGAGCCAGTCAGTAGGGAATTAGTTTAAATAGCCAGTATTTCAATCTAGCAGTCAGTCAGACAAGTTCGTACGGTTTGGTTTTCCATCTTTCCATCTATTCGCATTATCTGAAATCTCATGAATGAAACCATTGTAAGATTAATCAATCATGTAGATGCAAGATCAGCTCAGTCCATGTATCATGCCTCAATTTTAGATCTCAGCTAATCAGTCACGACTCAGCTTTTAGATGCCTTATGCATCGCTTCAGTCTTCAATATCTCTGCAAAGCCAATATTCATCAGGGGACCTAGTGTCCCAACCGGGAGATACCCCATAATTTCTCAAATCTTTCATGCCTTAAACTAAGTTCTCTTCACATAAAAAATCCAGTTTAGAGTAGAGGGTACTCATAAGTTGACCCTCAAAGTCTCAACCTCAGCTGTGGGCCAGGTATTCAGAGGTTCAGTTCGGTTTATGATGGTTAGTTCATATGTCATGTATCAGACCAGACTCAGTTAGGTTCTCATGTTTCCACTCATGCATTTTTAGTAAGACGATCTCGGGTTTATTAGCATTTCTGGTTAAGATAACATTTCTTCTTAGTCTTACTTAGTTTCATGTTTAGTGTTCATCACAAACTTTGTACTAAGTACCCTTTCATATTCAGCCATGCATTCATATATCATTTCAGGAATATTATTATGCATTAGACATACATTCTTACTACGAGAAATTCAGTTCATCAGAATATTCAATCATGTACTTATAAGTCAATTATCAGTCATGTATCATATATACATGAATTCAGCTTATTAGTCATGCATCAGATATGCATGTTTAGTATGTTATATTCATCCATCAGCCATGTCAGTGATGAAATCATGTTCCATCCAGTCATGTTCAGTATGTATGTCACTTTTTATTCTTTCCCTCTCACTCAGTCTCATTCGAGGATGAATGTTCTCAAGGGGGAGATATTGTAATACCCCATACTTTTCCTAGCTTGAAAAATTTCCCAAGAATGTTAGATATTTTCTTTGAAAGATGAATCAAATTTTGTACACATGATATTTTCATGATTTTTATTTTTTTTCATGTGGGGAATCAAATACGATTTCCATCGATACCGAATTCGCCCTAGTCCGACACCCGAGTCAAGAGTTAGAGCCCTTTTAGTGAGACAGTGTATCACCTAGGCCTTGCATCAAATTAATCTTAAAAGTTAAACTATAATTGAATAGGTGTTAGAGAAAGTCCCTGTGGGATCGATACTTCTCTTTCATTAGGACACTTTTCTACTTGATAATACCATGTACACTTGCATATATGCTTGGGAGATATCAACTATGTTGACTCAAAATAAGGTAAAGTTCTCTAGTTTGATGCTTGTAAGGGGAGTTTCGAGAAGCTGAAGTATAAGCTAACTTCGGCTCTAATTTTGACTTTATCAGAAGGCAATGAAAGGTTTTTGGTCTATAGTAATGCTTCATGGGCGGGACTTGGCTGTGTTTTGATTCAGTGTGTTAAGGTTCTTGACTATGCTTTTAGGAAGTTGAAAGTGCATAAAAAGAATTATCCATCTCAAGATCTAGAATTGTTAGCTGCAGTGTTTGCATTAATAAACATGGTGGGACTATTTTTATAGAGTACACTTGGATATCTTCTCAGATCATAAGATTTGGTAGTATGTGTTAACGCAGAAGGATCTTAATCTGAGGCAGATGAGAAGGCTAAAGCTTTTCAAGGACTATGATATGAGTTTTCATTACAACCCAGGTAAAGCTAATGTGGTTGTTGATGCTCTTAACAGGTTTTTTATGTAGAGTTTGGCTCATGTGGAGAAGGAAAAGTGAGTTATAAAGGATATTCACCACTTATCTATCCTTAGAGTTCGCCTGATAGACTCTGAGAAAGTTAGTGTGATGGTACAAGAAGTAGTACAGTCATCTCCTTGTGTGGAGATCAAGGAGAAGCAAATTCTAGATCCTATCTTGATGAAAAAAAAAGTTGTGTAGGTGGGAAAAAGGTAATGGTATTTGAGATCAGTAGCGATGGTACCTTATGGTACCAAGGGAGGTTATGTGTTTTGGACATCGATGGTTTATGAGAAAGGGTATTAGCTGAGGCATATGAGTCTCCCTATGTTGTTCATACTAGTTCGAAGAAAATGTATCATGATCTCAAGGAGATGTATTGGTGGAATGGTATGAAGAAGGATGTGGCTAATTTTGTGGCTAAGTATTTGGTGTGTCAGCAAGTTAAAGTTAAGCACATGAGGCCTGGAGAATTACATCAGGAGATTAAATTGCCAAAATGGAAATGGGAGGTGATCAACATATATCTTTTTACTGATACTTCCTTGATCTCATTGCAAATTTTATTCGGTTTGGGTCATCGTGGATAGGCTAACAGAGTAGTCTCACTTCTTGCCAGTGAGGACTAACTTTTTAGTTGAAGATTATGCCAAGTTATATCTTCATGAGATTGTGAAACTGCATGGGGCACCTATTTTGATTATCTCTGATCATGGCACAAAGTTTTCATCTAACTTTTGGTGGGCATTTCAAAAGAGTTTGGGTACTAAGGTTAGTCTGTGTACTGTTTTTCACCCGCAGACGAACGGGCAAGCATAAATGTTTTAGACCTTAGAAGATATATTTCGTATATGTGTGATAGACTATGGTATTTATTAGGTTGAACATCTACCACTTATTGAGTTTTCTTACAACAATAGCTATTATTCTAGCATTGGGATGGCCATTTTTGAGGCATTGTATAGTAGGAGGTGTAGATCTCCTATTGGGTTGTTTGAGGTCAGTGAGGCGGATATGTTTGGCCCAAATTTGTCTTATCAGGCTATAGAGAAGGTAAAGGTAATTCAGGATAGGCTTATGGCTGCCCAGAGCTGCCAAAAATTTTTATGCAAATATAAGGCGTAGGGACTTGGAGTTTGATATTAGGGATAGGGTGTTCCTAAATGTGTCACCCATGAAGGGAGTAATGTATTTTGGGAAGAAGGGGAAACTCAGTCCCCGGTATGTTGGTCCTCATGTTATTTTAAGGAGGGTTTGAAATATTTCATATGAATTGGAGTTTCCTTCTTTATTGAGCTTCATTCATCCAATTTTACATATCTTTTTGCTGAGAAAGTGTATAGGTGATCCTTCATCAATTATTCCTTTGAAAGATTTGGGTATCTCAGATTCTCTATCTTACGAACAGATCTCGATGAAGATCTTGGATTGTTAGGTTTGTCGGTTATGGACCAAGGATGTAGCTTCGGTTAAGGTTCTATGGTGGAACCACAAGGTGGAAAAAGATACTTAGGAAAACAAAGAGGGCATGAAGTCTAATTATACGTATTTATTTTTGGCTCCGGATATTCCTGCAGAAGGTATGTGTTCTTTATCACATGTTTGTTTTCTAACTTGGTTAAAGTAAGGTTAATTTCCTTACATCTTTGTTTTATAACCTAGTAAAAGGTTGGAATGGTTATGTTGTTGTATAACTCTTACTTGTACTTACTTTTCCGTCATTCGAGATGAATGATCCTAGTGGGGGAGATTGAAAAACCCTGGGTTTTAGTCCTGAGAATTTTTCTTAGGTTTTTGTCTTTTGGACATCATATGAGTTGGGGTACTAGTCATATGGTAGGGTAAGAGTAATATGGTCAGTTGTATATTGTCTAGTATTAGGTGTTGTTGGGTAGTTTAGTTTCTTGAATGGGAATGAGTCATTTGGTGGGTGATGGGTCATATGGTTGAGTTTTTCTTTACTTAATTTGAAACTTAGTAAATTAACTTGTATTTGAGTAGGAGCGGCTCACCATGGGTAGTGAGATTGGGTATGAGGTCTATAATCCAACTGATATTTTGGAGAGTGCTAACCCCTCTTGATTCTTCCTAAGGTATGGTTTATGGGTACCAATTATATGATTGAGTACGAGTGGTACATTGGATTCATAGGTTGGTCAGTATAGGGGTTGAGATTCTTATTTGGGTACGAGTAAAGGATACAACTCGTACCCTAGGATATGGATGTGGGGTGGTCATACCCTCCTGTGGAAAATTAATACAGTTTAAGTTAGGGGTATTTTGGATATTTCTCCTTATAACTCCTTGGAGCCCCACGAATTAAAACACCTTTTTGTGTCTTCATTAATCTATTTGCAATTAATCAAACACTTTAAACACTCTCAAAATCTCTCAAAGCTCTTGGGTTAAGAAAAATATAGGATTTCCTTCAAGGTGGACAATTGAGGCTCATAAGAGTGATTTCTTCACATCTTTTTCTTCATCTAAGGCTTATTACTCCTCCTTCGTTGCTAGTTCCAACTAAAGTCATGTTATATGAATTGTTTTCCTGGCATGATTGTTGTATGGTTTTGGGTTTGCATATATATATATATATTGGGGGTTTTGGTTATAAATGCTTGGTTATGGTTTTCCCATGTTTTAATTATGGATTTACATGTTTTAATGGTGGTTTGGATGTTTGGTTACATGGAAAGGGCTAATTGGTACTTGGTTTTGGCTTATGAAACACTATGCCCCCAATGTGTTTGGTACAATGCCTATGAGAATTCTTCTACTAAATTGTTGGTCTTTCATAGAACTATTTCATGGTATAACTTTGTAGTGGAATCCTAAATAGTAAATGGTTTAAATGGTTTGTAATGGTTAAATGGTAAGGTCTTTGTGGTTATGGTTGGACTAATTGAAATCCTTGTGAGGTACAAGGGAATCCCCCAAGAAAACATAATAATGATCACTTGTGGGGTACATGGTATACCCACAAGTCAACTTAATAATGTAATCGATAGGTACATGGGAATCCCTTCTTCTTAAAAGTGATGGCTAAGGATCTTGCTTGAAAGCTATAGTCGGTATGACGATATCACTACTCATAGACTTGGTTAATAATAAATGGAATGGTGGTCTTAGTTATGTGGTAATGGTTTTAATTGGGCAATAATGGTAGTTCTGATAGCTAGATGTGAAGGTGTGAGTTCTATAGACGAACTCTAAGAAATAAAGTTTGCGGACATGAGGATTGGTTATGATGACCATATAGTGAACAAAGAAATCCCTTAAGTTACAATTGTATATATGTATCATGGAGAGCGAAGGCTACTTAGGAATCCCCTACTCCTACAGTAACTCCAGTTTGTGCGGCGACACACATCGGGGCCTGTTCAGGTGGTTACACTAGACACATATAGCCTGTGGGTAGTTCTAGGATGGTTTAGCTACATATACCAAGGTTAATGGTTTTAAATGCATGCTAAACCCAGTTCCCTTTTCCCAGTATGGACATATATATATATATGTGTGTATGTATGTGTATGTGTGTGTGTATGTGTGTATGTATGGTTATGAATTCATATGGTTGGTTTACCTGGTTTTAAAGTTTGGTATTATTTTATCCTTAACCGGAGTACTTGCTAACATTCACTCGCTATCCCATCTTTGAGCGGTTGTATCCCCACACGATATAGAAATCGGCCATTCTACTCCTTTTGCTTAGTGATTGAATTCGGGATCCACTATTAGATTGAATTGGTGAGATTCCATACTTTGGAAGTCTCCATTTCATATCATAGATGTCTTTACATACTATGGTTATTTCATAAATATTGGTTATGGCTATGGTTAGGGGCATGTCCTAACCAGCTATTGTTTTAATTTCGGTTAGAGGCTATGTGGAACTACTATGAGTTGGAATGGGCGGTGTCGTTATTGGTGTTTGTTAGTATTGGCATTAGTATTGGGGTTGATACCATCTGATAGAACTTATGATTATTCTATCCTTTTATGTTATGTTATGGAAAGGAACTTGGTTATTGTTTTTGTTTTTGTATAGTTATTGTTTGGGTTTTGGATGGATGGACTTTCTTGGGTTGGTCATGGTTAAAGACCTATCCCAGAGTCTAGATTGGAATAAATACTCTATCTTTTTATACATTCGGTATTTAACCAACTTAGGTTATGCGTTTGGCGATTGGGTCAGGTAACGGAGGTGGTCTCCATCCTGGTTGGACTTGAGATACCCATTAAGACAAGGCCCCAATTCTGGTCGTGTTAGTTTTCTTTAGACTCAACAGGTTGGAATTCTTATTTATATCTATGACCTCTAAAACCATTAACACCTTCACTAGTCAGATTAAAAAGGATCTATGAAAAAGTAATCCATTTATTAAGCTCTTCTTTCAAACGGACCAGGTCCCTTTTCTAATTCTTCATTCTTATACGGGACAAACATAAGATGTTTTTAAGATTTCCTCAGTTTTTCTTCTAGATCAATTGGAAGCCTTTAAGCTTTCTTCTTCTCTTTACCATCTAAATCATTTCCCTTCTTCAGTTGATTCATACAACTAAGATTCTCTACCTTTTTCTGAAGTATTCTCAGCCAGTTCACATACAGAATCAATCAAGACACTAGAAAGCCTTTTTATCTTTCTAGAAGTGTAACTATCTAGATTCTCCCTAATATTAGAAAGAGTTACCTCCTTTTGTTTTTCATCATCTATGCTTTCCATGAATTCAAACAAGTAATCTTAGATAACTTGAATGTTTTCCACTTCATCATAAAAACATCTCTAGCCCTTTCATCTTTACCTGAATCACTGGAAAAGTCTCCTCATGCTACTAGAGCTTGCTTTACTACATAATCGGTTGTAGCTTCCCTTCTTGAATTGTCAGGGACTTGGTCCCTGGTCTTTCCTTTGTCACCTACAGCCTTGAGGTAATCCTGATGATCTATTTTTTGCAAGGTACAGTTCTTAATGAAGTGCTCAGGACTTCCATATTTTGACTGTAATACCCCGTATTAATCTTAGATCAATTCATCTTAGAATTGCATGTTAAGGGGACCAAGCCTTCTAATTTTTACTAAGTTTTGAGGACCTAGTAATTTTCAAGACCCCTAAATTCCAATGATTTTTATTTTTAACATTACCAACCTTAGGACGTTGATTTTTGAGGTGATAAATGATTGGGGTTGTTCAAAGTATATCTCGGGTGAGTTTCGGAATTTTTAGACGAGCGTAAGGGCATGTTTGGAAAATAAAAATGAAAGAACCACCGTGATAGGCAGGAGCCTCCCCCTCTATACTGCCAAGGTAAGGTGGGTTCCGCCCGTGTTAGTCCCCTACTCTAAGTCGGGCGCTGCTTGGGGTAGTCCTTCGCTCCAAGGACCGCATCGCCCCCTACCTATTCCAACTAGTTTTGTTTCTTAACTTTTTAAGGGTATGTAGGTCAATTCCCTTCACCCAATTCATCCATAACTCAAATTTGGGATACCCAATGAGCATTATTTGCCATTTTCCTCAAAAATCCTCTCAAGAAAAGCCCTCTTTCTTCACAAGAATAAACCCTAACTCTTTCAAAATAAATAAAGTAATTCAAGCTTCAAGTTCAAGGAATTGTCAAGAAATCTTCAAGAATTCATCTAGTAAAGTATGTGGGATGTTCATCCATGGGTCCCTTTCACCTATGGAGACAAAAATTCTATTTTCGTTTAATTTATGAGTTATACATGTTCTTCGTGAAATAAATCCATGAATCTCTTGTTAATTCTATTTCAAATTATGGTAACAAATGTTTTCAAGTAGAATGAGTCATATCATGCTTTAAGTATTGCAATCCCCATGTCATGATCAATTTATTTACAGATTAACCCTCAAGTAATGAATTTAGCCATGTAACCATGTTATTTTCCTCATGTTAAAGGAATTCCCACATCCAAGTTTATGATTATTACACGTTTGATGAAATGCCCATGCTTTGGTTCTTTGTACTATGATTTCATACTATAATATTTCAAGTTTGATATCGTATTTCATATTCATTTAGTGCTGGTGGGTTATAAACACTCGATACCTAGTTGTTTTGCATGATTTTAGTATCTAAGAAATGATTTTAGTTATACCATGAGTATTATTATTCAGTCAGTTGCTATGATTAGACCATGATAAGAAATGATAGTTGTATGTTTAATTGTACATAAATCAGCTCAGTTAGTACCAGTGTCAGTTCAATTGAGAGTATTATTTAGCACTGAGCGAACCTAGGGATAGGGGAACACCCGCCAGTTAGGACTGGTCCTTAGTAGCGGTCCCTAAGTTCCAAAACTACGTATCTAGCACAAGATTATAAGATGTTACAAGGTAGTTTAGGACTAAAATGTCTTAGGGGTCACCCACCAGTTTAGTACTGACTCCCTAGTCCTTTGGGACATCAGATTAGGGGATCTACATAGCTAATGTTAGTACCCGTGGCATAGTACTGACACACTTTCAACTGGAATTACAGGTTGGACACCGATTAGCTTAGATTGAGGCATTTCGATTATTTCAGAAGCATATTTATACTTGGTCTTACTTTCACAAATATTATATGATCATGATTTTATGTTTAACTATCCCCATACATTTCAGCCAGTCGTCATCTCAAATACTAGTACATTCAAAGTACCGACCACATACTTCTCTTTGTGCTATGTTGTCTTATAATATAGGTTCGAACGGTCAGTTTCTCGACCACTCTTAGATAACTCAGTGACATTCAGCAGCAGTAGTGGTTAGTCTTCATGTATCGAGGACATAAACTGTCTATTTTAGTTATTTACATATTTTCATATGCTCAGTCAGTTGGAGTTAGTTGGGGGTCTATCTCCTCAACTCTTCAATCAGTTTAGAGGTTTTCAGACTTTTAGTTAGACATTAAGTCAGTTATTTCAGTATTATCAGATATTTTAGACATGTTTTAATTCATGTTTTGGTATCTAGTTTTACAGTATTTATTAGTTTATTTTCCACAAACACTATATTAGTGTTATTATAGTCAGTACTCACAGTAGGTACCACCTTATGGGTTAGCTTGTTGTCACTTATGACCGTAATCACCATTGTCATGACTAGTAGGTAGCCTCGGGTCATAAAAAACATGGTGTCAAAACCTAAGGTTCCAAAGTGTCCTAGGGAGTCTGAAATCCACATTGAGTAGAGTCTTATGCATGGGTGTGAAGCGCGCCACAATTATGGACAAGAGGATACAAGAAATTTTTATGAAATTTTCCCTTCTTTTAGTGTTCATGTCATGTGAAAGAACATAATGCTCTATTTAAACTCTCTTTCTAACTCATCCTTCATTTCTTTTATAGACAATGCCTCTTAGAAGAAAAAACGAAAAAAGAAACAGGGATCAGCCCGCACCACTGCCTATTTAGGAAGATCCCCTGAATGAGCATGTCTTTCAAGCTGAATTCAGGGTTACTTTCACTACCTTTGCCAATTTAGTAGCTACTCAAAATAATTGGAAGGCTGTTTCCCTAACCAATCCAATTGCAAATACAACTGTGTTAGGATTTGGGATTTCACCTGGATAAATCCCCCTTTATATTTGGGATCCGTGTTTGAAGAGGATCCATAGGAGTTTTTTCATATGGTTTAGAAGGTGACAGATATTATGGGCATCACTTTGAGTTAGAGTGTAGAGTTGGCATCATATCAGCTATAGGAAGTAGGTCATACCTGGTTTAAGAAATGGAAGAAGGAGCGAGGTGTAGGGGAAGGGACTATTTAGTGGGAGAAGTTTTCCACGTCCTTCATAGAAAGGTTCTTCCTTTTAGAATTGGGGGAAGCTAAGGTTCAGGAATTCATTAATTTGAAGCGGGGTTATATGAGTATAAGGAGTACTCGCTTAAGTTCACTTAGTTGGTGAGGTATGCTCCTACCATGGTGGCAGATAATATGTCTAGAATGAGTAAGTTTGTGTCTGGTGTAGAAAATAGTATGGTCAAGGAGTGTAGGACCTCCATGTTGATTAAGGAGATGGACTTATCTATACTTATGTTTCATGCTCATCAGATTAAGGAGGAGAAGCGTAAAGAGAGGGAGAGAGAGAATAAGAGGGCCAAAATAGGTAGTTTTAACTTTTCTCAGCCAAGGTCAGAGGGTGATAATCGATCTCAGTTCTATCAAAAATTTTCATCCCCATCTCTATCTTTATCTAGTGCTCTAGTGCCTAAGTTCAGATAGGAATGTTGGGATTGGGCGCTAGGCTCTAAGTACAAGGGCAACATGAGTAGTAGCCGTATTAATTTACTCTACATGAAATAAGGTAGGAATCATTAGGATGTGTGTAAGGCGGGTAGGGATGTGTATTTTGGGTGTGTCAAGTTGGGTCATAGGGTCTGGGAATGTCCAGTGGTTTCTTAGAAATGAAGGGATTTGCGCCAACAAGTCTAGTCTAATCTTTCATTAGCTCTAGCATGTCGCCAAACTCAGCAAAGTGCCATTTCCAGTGCAACCAGTGGGCAGTGTCAGAATAGGCTGTATACACTCCAGGATCTGTATGATCAAGAAAGTTCTCCTGATGTGGTTACGCATACGTTATAGGTTTTCCATCTTCATATTTATGCTTTATTAGACCCCGGAGCTTCACTTTCCTTTGTGACCCCCTATATATTAGTAGTCTTTTATGTCAGTCCTGAAACTTTAATAGAACCATTCTCAATGTCTACTCTAATAGCTAGCTCTAATGTAGCCAGGCGTGTATACAGGAACTACCCAGTTACAGTATCTCAAAAAGTACCTCATTTGATCTTATGGAGTTAAAGATGATGGATTTTGATATCATTCTCGATATAGATTGGCTCCACTCCTGTTATGCCTCAGTTGATTGTAGAAATAGAGTCATTTAGTTTTAGTTTTCAAACAAACCATCCATTGAATGGAGGGGTAGTACCTCAGTGTTTAAGGGTCAGTTTGTTTCATACCTTCGAGCAAGAAAGATAATATCTATAGTATGTATTTATCATTTTGTTCAAGTCAAAGACTTTAGTACTGAGACTCCGAGTCTTGAGTCAGTTTTAGTAGTGCATGAATTTCCAGATATTTTCCTTAAGGATCTTCCTGGAGTTCCCCTCAAAAATGAAATTAACTTCGGAATAGATCTTCTTCTAGATACCCAGCGTATATCTATTCCACCATATAGAATGGTTCTAGCTGAGCTTCAGGAGTTTAAAGAGCTGTTAAAAGATCTCTTAGATAAAGGTTTTATTAGGTATAGTGTTTCCCCATGGGGCACTCATGTCTTGTTCGTTCATACGAAAGGTGGTTCTCTCAAAATGTCCATCGATTACCGTCAATTAAATGAAGTCACAATCAAGAATAAGTATCCGCTCCCTAAAATTGATGACTTGTTCAACCAACTTCATTGTGCCATTTATTTCTCTAATATAGACCTCAGATCCGGCTATCATCAACTTAGAGACAGAGAATTTGACATTTAAAAAACAGCTTTCAAAACTCGGTATGGTCACTTGGAATTCTTAGTTATGTCGTTTAGACTAAAGAATGCCCCTGCAGATTTTATGGACTTGATGAACTAGGTGTTCAAGAAGTACTTGGACATGTTCGTCATAGTCTTCATTGATGATATCATTGTTTATTCTCGTAGTGAGAATGATCATGCAGACCATCTGAGAAGTTTATTGCAGACCATTAGTGCTTATCAGTCGTTCACCAAATTTAGAAAGTGTGAATATTAGCTAAGATCAGTTACTTTTCTTATCCATATTATTTTTTATGATGCAATTAGAGTTGACACTCAATAGACCGAAGCGGTGAGAAACTGGCCCAAACCCATCTCTCCATTAGATATAAGAAGTTTCTTCAGTTTGGCTGACTATATCAGGTGGTTTGTTAAAGGTTTTTCATCTATTGCATCCCCCATGTATTGACTGACTTAGAAGAAAGTCAAATTTCAGTGGTTAAATTCTTGTGAGAAGAGTTTTCAGGAGTTGAAAACTCGACTCACTTTCGCTCCAATCTTGACTTTTCCAAATGGCATGGATGAGTTTATAGTTTGTTGTGATGCTTCCATAGTTGGTTTTGGTTATGTATTGATGAAGAGAGGTAAGTCATAGCTTATGCCTCTAGAAAGCTTACACCCCATAAGAAGAATTATCCTTCCCATGATCTTAAGTTGGCACTTGTTGTTTTTTTCTTGAAAATTTGGAGACATTATCTTTGTGGGGTTCATGTTGATGCGTTCACTGACCATAAGAGTTTACTATACATTCTCACATAGAAAGATTTGAATTTTCATAAGAGAAGGTGGCTTGAGTTGTTGAAATATTATCATATGAGTGTATTGTATCATCCGAGCTAGGCTAATGTACTGGTCGATGCCCTTGGTAGATTGTCTATGGGCAGTGTTGCTTATGTTGAGGAGGATAAGAAAAAATTAGTCAGTAAGGTTTATCAGCTTGCTATATTAGGTGTTCGGTTGGTTGATTCATATGAAGGAAGTGTATGGGTTTAGATTGTTTTGGAATCATCATTGGTTACCGAAGTTAAAGAAAAGCAAGATAGGGATCCTAGTTTGGTTAAGCTGATGGAGGCAGTTAGAGATAAGATGGTAGAGGTTTTCTCCCAAGGAGAGATTGTGCTTCGTTGTCGGGGAAAGTTATGATTTTCATGTATTGATGATTTAAGATAGCGAATACTTGCAAAAATGCATTGTGTGCGATACTCTATCCATCCAAGAGACACTAAGATAAACTATGACTTGAGGGAAATCTATTAGTTGAGTGGTATGAAGAAGTATTTTGCAGAGTTTTTGGTTAGGTGTCCGAATTGTCAGAGGGTAAGGTTGAGCACAAAAGGCCTAGTGGTACATTACAGGAGTTCGGTATTCCCACTTATAAGCTGAAAGTTGTGAACATGGATTTTGAGATAGTGTTGCCTCGTACGCGTCATCAGCATGATTCAATTTGGGTTATTGTGGATAGAATGACCAAGTCATCTCCTTTCTTGTAAGTTCATACTTCGTACTCAGTAGAGGATTATTCTAGGCATTACATTAGGGAGTTGGTTATGTTGCACGGGATTCGATTGTCTATTATTTCAGATAGAGGTACTTAGTTTACCTCTCACTTTTGGAAAGCTTTTTAGAAAGGTCTTGGTACCTAAGTTCATCTCAGTACAAATTTTTATCCTCAGACAGATGGTTAGGCAGAGAGGACCATTAAAAACTTAAAGGACATGTTGAGGGCATGTGTTATTGAATTTAATGGTAGTTGGGATGAACACTTACCTTTGATTGAATTTGCTTATAACAACAGTTATCACGTCAGTATTCAGATGGCTCCTTTTGAGGATCTCTATGAAAGAAGATGTAGGTATTTTATTAGTTGTTTTGAGGTAGGCTAAGCTACTTTGATAGGGCTATATGTTATGTTTGATGTGATGGAGAAAGTTCAATTGATTCGGGAAAGGCTAAAGACAACCCAAAGCCGTCAGAAATCTTATGCAGATGAGAGGAGAAAAGATCTTAAGTTTCAGATTGGTGATTTGGTCTATTTTAAGATTTTTCCTATGAAGGGACTGAAGAGACTTGGAAAGAAGGTGAAAATCAGCCCCCATTATGTTGGACCATAAAGAATCTTGAGTCATTTTGGGAAAGCAGCTTATTAGCAAGAGTTGCCTGCAAATTTGGCATTAGTACATCCGGTATTTCATGTTTCTTTGTTAAAGAAATGTATTGGTGATTCAGATGAAGTTTTTCCTTTAGAAGATATGGATGTTAAGGACAGCCTTTCTTATGAAGAAGTTCCAGTTGAGATCCTCGATTGTCAGATCGTAGACTAAGGAACAAAGAAGTTTGCTTGGTTAAAGTTCTTTGGCAGAATCATTTTGTTGAAAGGGCTACTTGAGAAGCAGAAGTAGATATGCAAACCAAGTATCCTTATCTTTTCTCAACAAACTCAAATTCATCTTGAGGTAATGATTCTTTCTTAGATTGACTCTGTCCCATATTTAATTCAAGTTATGCAACCATTTCCCTGTCATTACATGTACTCATGAAGTCAGTTCAATTCATGTATCATGTTTCAGACTCAATTGCGTAAATGTGTTCCTAGTCATGCATGTTCAATAAATTATCCTAGTTACCTTAGTATAAAAATCTTAGTCTAACGAATCTCATTCGAGGATGAATGTTCCCAAGGGGGAGATATTATAATACCCTATATTAAACTTATCTCAATTTTGCTCACAGTTACATGTTAAGGGGTCCAAGCCTTGGAATTTTCACTAAGTGTTAAGGAGTTAGTAATTTTCAAGACCCCTAAACTTTCATGACTTTTATTTTTAACATTTCGTATCTCGGGATGTAAATTTTTTAGTTGATTCATGATCATGGTTATTCAAAGTATATCTCGGGTGAGTTTTGGAAATTTTAGACTAGTGTAGAGGCGTGTTTGGAAAACCAAAATAGAAGCACCATCGAGATAGGTAGGCACCTCCCCCTCTAGACCATTGGGGTAAGGTGGGCGCCGTCTAAGTTAGTTCCTCTCTCTAAAGTAGGCACCGCCCAGGGTAGTCCGCCACTCCAAGGCTCGCGTCGCACCTTACCTATTCCGCCCAAATTTGTTTCTTATCTTTTTAAGGGTATTTAGGTCAATTACCTTCACCCAATTCATCCATAACATGAATTTGGGACTCCTAAAGAGCATTATTTACCCTTTAGCTTACAAATTATCTCAATAAAAGCCCCTTGTTTTCCCAAGAACAAACCCTAACTCTTTCACAAGAAATCATGGAATTCAATCTTCAAGTTCAAGGAATTCTCAAGGAATCTTCAAGAATTAATATAGTGAGGTATGTGGGATGTTAATCCATAGGTCCCTTTAACCCATGGAGCCCAAAATCCTCTTTTGGTTTAATTTATGAGTTTATACCTATTCTTCATGAAATAAATCCATGAATCTCTTTTTAATTCAATTTCAAATTATGGTTACAAGAGTTTTAAAGTAAAATGAGTAATATCCTGGTTCAAGTGTTGCAATCCTCATGTCATGATCTATTGATTTTAGGATTAACCCTCAAGTTATGAATTTAACCATGTAATCATGTTGTTTTCCTCTTGTTTAAGGCATTCCCATATCCAAGTTTATATTTATTACATGTTTGATGAAATGCCCATGTTTTGGTTCTTCGAACTATGATTTCATATTATAGTATTTCAAGTTTGATATCATATTTTATATTCATTCAGTGATTGTGGGTTATGATCACCCGATACCTAGTTGTTTTACATGATTTTAATATCTCAGAAGTAATTTCAGTTAAACAATGAGTATTATCATTTAGTCAGTTGTTATGATTAGACCATGTTGAACAATGTTAGTTGTATGTTCAGTTGTATGTAAATCAGCTCAGTTCAGTACCAGTGTCAATTTAGTTGGTAGTAGGATTTAGCATAGAACGAACCTATGGATGGGGGCACACCCGCCAGTTAAGACTGGGTCCTTAGTAGCAGTCCATAAGTTCTAAAACTACATAGCCAGTGTAGGATTATGAGATGTCACCCGCCAGTTTAGGGCTGACACTTTCTTAGGGATCACTGATAACGCTCAAACTACAGCTCTCGTAAGAGTGTAAGCGGTCGTTGTCAAATATATAACCCAACTGGGTTGGGTGTCGAATCCCACAGGAAATACTCGGTCACTAAGTATGCAACGATTAGTAGACTTTTGGTGAAAATTCTGTGAATAAAGGGAGGATTTTATGCGTGAAGTAAAATTATCAAAATAGCAAAGTAAAAACGGAATGTTTAGTAGGTTTTAATCAATGAGAATTGTAAGTTAGGGTTATGTCCACCTTATGAGTTTTACGTATCTATTGTCTATGAGTTATGCGGAATTCAGACATGTATGCGCTTATAGAGATTCGTATTCTATGGTAAATCCTAGTGTCTTTCGACCATCAAGGATTATATCACTTTAACTCTTTTGAGCTTAAAGCGTATACTAATGGTACGAATTCTCCAAGAGGTTAATCCAGTTACGGCACTAACTTTTAAACAGGTGTTGGTAGCCCTATTTCCTTGTCATTCTCTCTTTTCCAGACATGTAACTTTTCTTTCGAACAAGTTAATGCTATACTGGCGTATTCTATATGTTTGCAACCACAAGAATTCAATTAAGATGAAGAGAGTAATGATATAAGCATCATACGTATCAAGAATTCACAAACTCATAGCAATAGATAGTATCTCATAAGGCTTCCATAACCCTAACAGAGAAGTTAAGCTACTCATGAGGGTAACAGAAATCAACGAAGACATCATCATCATACCACAACTATAGCAATCTCACGTTAAAGAGGAATGTGGTGTCACAACAAGATTGAAGTTTTCCTCTTGGCCCGTTGCTCTCAAAAGAGCCGTGTCCTCTGTCAGAAATTGTAACGTGAATTAGGAGCAAAATTCGAATGAAAAAGAATTGAATTAATGAATGAGTCAATAATAAAAAGCTTTGAATTAATGAATAAGTGAATGAGCGAATGCTGAAAAATTCAGCAAAATAGGGTTTTTATAACATCTTTGTCCTAGTCCTACTGAAATAGGGTTTTTATCCTTATCCTAGTCCTACTGGGTTACTGCATACTTGTCCTAATCCTACTAAGTTACTGCTGATCCCCCAAGTCTTTAGAAATGCTGTTTTTGCCCGGGACAAGTTCTCCATGCATCACTTTCAGTCCACATGTTTCCAGAAGCTGCCTTTCTTCTTACGTGAAGTTTCCTTTGGCGTCCAACAGTCCATAAAATGCTGAAATCTTCATCATAAATACCTGAAATCTTGCTAATCACGTTGGTTAGCTCACTTACAGGAAAAAGGACTAAAAGTGTAGGAATTATATATTTTGTCCTCAAAACTTAGCTAAAATATGGGTACATTAAGGTGCTTTAGGCGTGTAAATACGCCTAACATCAACACCCCACACTTAAAGCTTTGTTTGTCCTCGAACAAAATATTACGTCCATGCAATCATCTAACTAGAAATCACAGCAGTAACACAAAATATTCATCAAGACAGGCACAACAATTATCAGTAAAGAGTAGTTTTCTGATCACTACTAGAAACTATTCAACCTCCAACATAGACTCGTGATGATGGTTAATTCGTATCCACAAGTTAAGGTACAAAGAATCATACAAGACTACCCAAAAGTCATTAATCATGTGTGTCTCACAATATATCACCCATAATTACTCACAACTATTTCATTTTTCTAAACATGGGTATAAGATTATCCTTGCTCTCACTCTCACAAAGAATTCATATGTTGCAACTGATGACCATAGGCTTGCCCTTAGTGTAATGCTCTACTAATATTAGAATGTTAAGCTTAGGATCAATTAGGTCTTTTACAGGTTGTAATGTAGGCTAAGGGACGGGTAGGACTATTTTGGCCAGAAATAGTGACTATGTTCCTAAGCGCTTTAATACATCACATTATGCCATTAACACTCTCTTTTAATCAACCCTGCTACCTTTCTTTCATCTATCACCCTTTTTCACCTATTTTGCCATTCAAGCATAACTATCTTTTTATTTAATCATAAACACAATTTATCTTTTTGTTTTTCTATTTCTTTTTCTTTTCTTTTTTTTTATAACACACCTCTATGATAGCCACTCTTTTTTTCATAACAAATTCAAGTACCAATTCACTTTAAGGCATCACTCTTACCCAATTTCCTCTTATTTTGTCACATGACTTCACAATTTAAAGCACTTAGGAATTTGGATCAAATTATGGTCTTGAAAAAAAATGGATTAGGCTTACATATGAGGCTGTCAAAGAAAATGGCTTAAAGGCTCAAAAGGGTTGACTAGGATAATGTCCACGGGTAGGTAAACAATCACAGGCTGTCAAAGAAATGCCTAAATCATCTCCTAAACTCACACTCTTTATTTTGCTTTACACACACACCAGGCAAGTTCTAGCATCAGTCACAACACAGAATATACTATATCCTCACACACACAAGGAACATGGTCAACTTTATTGGGAGCAGTATAGAATCTTGACCCAACAGATGAATGAATTAAACCACACAATTATCACACAGTGAGTCACATATAGAGCCTAAATGTCTCAATAGTAATGATTTAGCACAAACTCTTGTTATACTACCATGCCGTCTATCAGAACAATTTGATGCAAAATCTAAAAAATTTAAAATTAAACTAACTAATTACGACTAATTAAAACAAACAAGAACTAGAATAAATGCAAATGCAGACAAAGAAGTATAGCATACAAATACCAGCACCCCACACTTAGACGGGACACACTACCCTCAGTGGAAAATAAATAAGAAGAACCTGATTAGTCGGACTCATCCTCTATGTATGGGGTCATACCCCCTGCATCGGAATCATCATCAGAGTCATCGTCATCACAGTTCTCCTCCACGTCGGAGTCTGGCATTCGTCGATCATCATCGGTTGGCATGTCGTCATCAAAAGGTTCCTCAAAATATACACCTACTCCACACATCGCCCTCGCATGCTCATTCATTGGGTAGTCATAATCCAACTGTTGGAGCTCTGCAGAAGTTGGAACACGACCCCCGCTCATTATGGTAAACTTCATCATGCCATATAAATGGCGGGAGAAGCTTTCATCGCGAGCATGTCTTTCTGCAGTGGTTAGGTTGACGCCATGCATGGATTCAGAGTCTTTAACCTTTGTGAGGTCAACCTTCTTCGGGTTATGTGGAAGCTTATGATCTGCAGGTTCCTCTTCGATGTCCTCCTTCCTCAATATCGTAGTCAACAGATTGCCAAAGCTGAAGTGGGACCTCTTGTGCGGCCTGGCCTTACGCATTGAAGATCGAATAATCACCCCAATGTTGATGGGGATGTTTGTCATCAAAGCGTACACCAAGCACACTCTATCACATGTGATCTTTGTGTACTGTGACCCTGGAATCAGGCAATAATTGACTATCCGCAACCATATCCGAGCTTCTCTGTTCAAGGAGCCATACGGGAAGGTATTGTGCCGACCGATATCCTTGTGAAGACTCCACCATGCCATTGATCTTGTTCCGCATAGTGTGTGTCTGATTTCCCTGTATGGAGGTCTGCGATAAAGCTCCTTGAGTGGTGATGGATCCACAGATGGAAGACCCAGAAAAGAGTGTAAGAACTCCGCATTCAGTTGCAAGACTTGGCCCCGAATCTTCACTTCACTTCCGGTAGTCTTTGGGGACCAATTGGCATAGAATTCTCGCGTTAGATCAAGATTGCATTCTCCCATATCTTGGAAAATGAAATCAAGATGTAGCGCCATGATTTTAGCCAAAATGTGGGGTTCTTTCTTGGCTAGGCTCTCCTATTGTATCAACTCCACATGAACATATTTTTTTACTTTATTGTTCTTGTACCACTCCTTTTCTTCCTCCTCTAGGACCCATTTTATCCCGTACATGCGTCGAGGTATTTGCAGCGAGGAGGATTCAGCTTGCTCTTTTCTTCCCCTTTTCTGGCCTTTCTGTGAGGTAGATGTTTCTCCTTTTCCGGGTCGACTTTTTGGTGCCATTGTACCTGAGATTAAAATAATAGTCATGTTAGCTTCATCTCGGTAGATACAATCGGCAAACCAACAGTAGTGGCACTACCCCACATTTAATTTGTTGGGACAAACTTAATTAAGTGAAAGATGTCGATTACTCAGACTTCATCGCCCTACATTTAGGTGTTATGTTCCAACAAATATTCAGCGCAGTCATACTTTTCTTGTCATCTTCACTATCCTTTTCAATTCTTTTTCATGTATTCTTAACTATGTTTTCATGTTTGGACTAATGTATCTCTTTGAACAAAACTACTACACCGATATCGTATCAATTTATGGCTTAGAAATAATCACAACATCTCATGTTTGTAGTTAACCATGATTTTCATCTTGATGGACAAGTCATTCAAACATACAAGCTTTTGAGTTACAAGATTATGCAATTATCTTAACCATGTCGATTCCGCAAAAGTATGACAGAGTATAAAAAATCAAATTCAGGTTGGAACCAAGTCTAGAACACCCATACGTATTCTTTCACTCACTTAGTTGTATCACAACAAGTCAACCACATTCAAATCACCAATACTACTTCAATATTTAACAACTTATTATAGGCGTAGTATTGTAATACTTACGGAATATAAAAGAAGAGCAAAGAAGTACTTACTTGGTTGATGGCCTTGGAAGATGTTCTTGCAAAGTTAAAAGAGCAAAAAGAAAATTTTTGAGAGATTTTGGAGAGGTATGCGGCGCTTAGGTTGAATTTGCAATGCATTTTGGTTCTAAGACTAAGGTTCTATTTATAGGGCAAGCTTGGGTCGGGTTTTGACCCATTTGGAATCAGATTAGGAGACCAAAAAGTGAGCATAGGCGGCGCCTAATACTTTGCCTATGCTTGGCATAGGCGGCGCCTTTTGCAAAGCCTAGTTGAGCATAGGCGGAGCCTATGCTATGGCATTGTTAGGCATAGGCGGCGCCTATTCCATGGCATTCTAGATTCAGAGACAAAGGGCTTTTGCATAGGCGGCGCCTATGCTATGGCATTGTTAGGCTTAGGCCATAGCATAGGCCTTGCCTTGTTCGTTGCCTAGATTTTCATAGGCAATGCCTAACTCATAGCCTTTTGCTTCTTCATTCCCAACTTACCACCTTCAACATGCAATACTTCCAAATCAAAATTTGAAACCAATCTCCTCATTTACACCTCTTGCACCTACACTTATTCAACAACAACAAAAACGATTAGAACGATGGGTTGCCTCCCATCAAGCGCCTTAGTTTTGGTCGTGGCTCGACAAAATCCTAGGAAAACAAAAACAACAAAAACAATTAAAAATGATGGGTTTCCTCCCACCAAGCGCTTGATTTATTGTCGCAGCACGACATAGTTATCTCGATTACTTAGACTTCATCGAGATATTTGGTGCATCGTTTTCTGAATAAATTCAGACGACGCTGATGCTTAATTGTGAGCATGCAATCTTCTTCGAGATGCATCTTGTGCATACATATCCCAGGTGGGATACCAATTATATCATCAATAGACCAACCAATGGCTCTCTTGTACCTCATCAGAGCAGAGATGAGAGCCTCTACGTGTTGTTCACCTAAATCAGCTACAACACTCACCGAAAGTGTATTTCCACTTTCCAAGAATGCATACCTTAGGTGACTGGGGAGCTCTTTCCATTCTAGCACTGGTGGCTCTTCAATGGAAGTCTTCGCTGTTGGTGACGGTCGATTCTTGAGATCGAGGTCCAGCTTCTTGGGAGCATAAGGATACGACCCTATTCCTGTTAGAGAACAAATAGTTTCTTCATAATTTTCACTATCCTCACGCTCAATATTCATAAGCACAGCCGCCAATGGGTCAACAATAAGCTGCTCCTCTACGGATAATTCTTTCTCATCATCAAAATAAACATCAGCTACCGAGAACACGTTCAGATCTTTGGGTTGCTTCATTGATTTGCATACATCAAAGCGGACTACTTCGTCATTTATCCGGGATAAAAGCTCATTCGCTCTTAAATCAATAAGCACACTTCCAGTTGCGAGGAAAGGGCGTCCCAAGATTAAGGGAGCTTCAGAATCTACCTCGCAATACAAAATAACAAAGTCTGCAGGAAAGATGAAGGTGGAAACCTTCACCAATACATCATATAAGACACCAACAGGTCATTTTACCAACCTATTTGCCATCACGAGCCGCATATTGGTTGGTGTAGGATCACCCAACCCCAACTTTCTGTAAACGGATAACGGCATCAAATTGATGCTAGCCCCCAGATCGCATAATGCCTTAGAAAAATTCATAGATCCAACCATACAAGGAATAGTGAAAGCACCAGGATCTGCCTTCTTCTGTACTAAAGATCTTGTAGCGATTGCACTACAATGATGAACATTATTCGCCAGTTCATAACTTGCTGCCCGCTTCTTTGTCAACAGGTCCTTCATGAATTTAGCATACCCGGGCATCTGTTCCAGCGCCTCTACCAATGGAACATTAATAGTCAGCTGCTTCAACATGGTCATGAATTTACTGAACCTGGTGTCCTCAGTTTTCTTCTTCAGTCTCTACGGAAAAGGTGTTGGTGGAAGAGGAATCGTTTTCTCCACCACTTCCTCTTTATCTTGCTTCCGATTATCAACCTTTTCAGGAGTGTCATCAGCCTTCTACTTCAGTCTCTGAGGAAAAGGTGGTGGTGGAAGAGGAATCATTTTTTGCACCACTTTATTTTTATCTTGCTTCCGATTATCACTCTTTTCAGGCTGGTGACGTCTAGGTGTAACATCATGAGCACTCACTTCAGCTTCTAAGGCATCTTCAAACTCAGCTTCATCAACATTCTTTGTTATATCATCAACCACCTGCTTGTCTTTGGATGGATTTTCCAATACTTTACCACTCCTGGTAGTAATAGCCATGCATGATCCATCATTTCTTGGGTTTTGCACAGTGTCTCTAGGTAATGTTCCAGCCTTTCTTTGGTTGAATGCCACTGATAGTTGACTCAATTGTTGTTCCAGCTGTTTTATTGCAGTAGAATGCGAGTCAACCAATTGGTTTATTGAAGACAAATCATTCTTCACCTCGGTTACACCCATGTTGGTTGCCTCCAATCCTTTCAACAGCTTAGCCATCATATCTTCCATGGACATCTTCCCAGAGCCAGACGCCACAGCCTCACAGTTTCCAGGAGGAACATACAAACCACTCCTGTCAGTCTTATTCTTCCAACCACCTTGATCGTGGTCCTTGTATCCAGATTTATCATAATAGTTTCGACCTTGGTTTCCTTGGGTATTGCCTCGGAAACCCCCTAATTATTCAAGTAGTTCACTTCTTCCTCAGAGTCGGATTCATCTCTTCCCTGTGATACAACGGCCTTAACCTTTTCGGTCTTCCCTGATAATGAGTGCTTGGTAAGAAGATCCATCTGCGTTTTCATGTGAGCCATATCTTGGTCACATTCCTCTTGTCTACGCCTCTGCTCTTCAGTCAAGCCAATAGATACGGTAGAGCTTGCTACCTCAGAATCCCTGGTATGCCAAGCTCTACTTTGCTTTGTCATACGATCTAACATATCACTTGCCTGAACAAAAGTAAGGTCCATGAATGACCCTCCTGCAGCATTATCAACCACTGGCTTAGTCACTGAATTCAAAGACCTGTATAATATCTCCATCAAGTGGACATTGGTCATATGATGATTTGGGCACCGCATGAGCTTCTTTTTGAACCTCTCCTATGTTTCGTGGAGAGCTTCAGTTGGGATCTGTTGAAAATTGCTGATCTCATCCCGTAATTGGGCTCTCTTGGATGGCGGAAAGAATCTTTCTAGGAAAGCGTCTTTCAGTTGCCTCCAATTAGCAATAGAATCAGGAGTTAGCCCGTTCAACCATAGAGTTGCCTCCCCAGACAGAGACAATGGAAATAATCGCAGCTGAATTGTATTCTATCCAACGCCTGGATTGTCGAATGACTTGCATGTAGAGATAAAGTTGACCAGATGCATATTCGGATCATCACCTACAAGTCCACCAAATAGTCCCTTGAGCTGCAATAACTGAATCATGGTTCTAGTGATATTGAACTTGGCTCTGGGTGCCAAGGGTGGAGGAATAATAGCCCCTGTGGCACCAACTCTATCCAGATCGTCATCATCATCATCAAAAGGAGCCTGCACAGCTCGTCGGTCAGGTCTCATTCTAGCTTGACGATCTCTCATGTGCATAGGTGCTGCCACCTCATCTGCACGCCATGGATTAAGTAACTCCTCATGACCCAGGTCCTCATCATCAGGATTTGTTTCCCGACCTGGGTTATCAATATTCTGTTGATGCACTTGAGCAGCTGCCAGTGCATCTAGTCTAGCCCGCTCCTGTTGAGCCGCCCTTCTGTCAATGTCACATTGTGCATCCATTCTGCCAATAAGTTGAGGTTCAGGATTGATAGGTAATAACGGTTGAACTGAACTTCGAGTGTTTGGTATGCACTCAAGCAAACCTGAATAAAACAAAAACAACAACTAAAAGTAAAATATGAGAATCTTTGACCAAAGGGTCTAGTAACTATCACAAACTTAGTTGACAACCGTATTCCCCGGCAACGGCGCCAAAATTTGATAACGCTCAAACTACAGCTCTCGTAAGAGTGTAAGCGGTCGTTGTCAAATATAGAACCCAACTGGGTTGGGTGTCGAATCCCACAGGGAATACTTGGTCACTAAGTATGAAACGATTAGTAGACTTTTGGTGAAAGTTCTGCGGATAAAGGGGGGATTTTATGTGTGAAGTAAAATTATCAAAATAGCAAAGTAAAAACGGAATGTTTAGTAGGTTTTAATCAATGAGAATTGTAAGTTAGGGTTATGTCCACCCTATGAGTTTTACGTATCTATTGTCTATGAGTTATACGGAATTCAGACATGCATGTGCTTATAGAGATTCGTATTCTATGGTAAATCCTAGTGTCTTTCGACCATCAAGGATTATATCACTTTAACTCTTTCGAGCTTAAAGCGTATACTAATGGTACAAATTCTCCAAGAGGTTAATCCAGTTACGGCACGAACTTTTAAACAGGTGTTGGTAGCCCTATTTCCTTGTCATTCTCTCTTTTCTAGACATGTAACTTTTCTTTCGAACAAGTTAATGCTATACTGGCGTATTCTATATGTTTGCAACCACAAGAATTCAATTAAGATGAAGAGAGTAATGATATAAGCAGCATACGTATCAAGAATTCACAAACTCATAGCAATAGATAGTATCTCATAAGGCTTCCATAACCCTAACATAGAAGTTTAGCTACTCATGAGGGTAACGGAAATCAACGAAGACATCATCATCATACCACAACTATAGCAATCTCACGTTGAAGAGGAATGTGGCGTCACAACAAGATTGACATTTTCCTCTTGGCCCGTTGCTCTCAAAAGAGCCGTGTCCTCTGTCAGAAATTGTAACGTGAATTAGGAGCAAAAGTCGAATGAAAAAGAATTGAATTAATGAATGAGTCAATAATAAAAAGCTTCGAATTAATGAATAAGTGAATGAGCGAATGCTGAAAAATTCAGCAAAATAGGGTTTTTATAACATCCTTGTCCTAGTCCTACTGAAATAGGGTTTTTATCCTTATCCTAGTCCTACTGGGTTACTGCATACTTGTCCTAATCCTACTAAGTTACTGCTGATACCCCAAGTCTTTAGAAATGCTGTTTTTGCCCGGGACAAGTTCTCCATGCATCACTTTCAGTCCACAAGTTTCCAGAAGCTACCTTCCTTCTTACGTGAAGTTTCCTTTGGCGTCCAATAGTCCATAAAATGCTGAAATCTTCATCATAAATACCTGAAATCTTGCTAATCACGTTGGTTAGCTCACTTACAGGAAAAAGGACTAAAAGTGTAGGAATTATATATTTTGTCCTCAAAACTTAGCTAAAATATTGGTACATTAAGGTGCTTTAGGCGTGTAAATATGCCTAACATCAATCACCCACTTGTTTAGGACTGACTCCCTAGTCCTTTGGGATATTAGATTAGTGGATCTACACAGCCAGTATTATTACCCGTGGCACGATACTTACACCCTTACAACAAAGGTTACAGGTTGGACCCTGATTAGCTTAGA
Organism: Capsicum pubescens; assembly: GCA_030864215.1. NCBI lineage: Eukaryota > Viridiplantae > Streptophyta > Magnoliopsida > Solanales > Solanaceae > Capsicum > Capsicum pubescens. The sequence goes on along the minus strand of CM061538.1, from coordinate 210,997,865 downwards.
TTAGGGCATGTTAGTTAGATGATACATCCCAAAGTCACAGTATGTATTTAGTATGTTTTAGTTCAGGTTTACTTGACCAAGTGTACCGAACCTTAGTTATTAAGTTATATATATTTTAGTTATATAGTTTACAGATTATTTCCAAAACATATTTATACTTGGTCTTGATTTCATAAATGTTATATGATCATGCTTTTATATTCAGCTAGCCCAATGAATTTTAGCCAGTCCTCATCTCAAATACCAATACATTCGAAGTACTGACCGCATACTTTTATTTTCACTATGTTGTCTTATAACATAGGTTCAGAATCTTAGTTTCCAGACCACTCTTAGACAACTCAGCGGTATTCAACAACAGTAATGGTAAGTCTTTATCTATCAAGGACATAAGTTGTCTATTTAAGTTATTTCTGTATTTATATATGTTCAGTTAGTTGGAGTTAGTTGGGGTCTGTCCCATCAACTCTTCAGTCAGTTTAGAGGTTTTTAGACACTTGTTAGACTGTCATTCAGTCATTTCAGTAGTATCAATTGTTATCAGATATTTTAGACATGTTTTAATTCATGTTTCAATATCCAGTTTTACAGTATTTATAAGTTTATTTTTTGCATATGTTATATCAGTGCTATTATATTCAGTGCTCAAAGAAGGTACCAGTTCATTGGTTATCTTGTGGTCACTTGTGATCTTAAGAACTGTTGTTGCGACTAGGGGTAGCCTCGGGTTATGACAATGACAAAACTCAATACTTTATCCCCATTTGCTGCTGCTTATTTTTCTTTTGAACTGACCACTCATATTCATAGCTCTAATAATCATACTTTCCAAATAGCCCACATCAGTATCTTTTTCACTTGAACTATGTTTTGAGGCCTTCAAAGCCAGGGATTTTTCACTTTTTACTTTCTTATTCTCCATCTCTTATTGTTTCTTGAGCTCATAGGTCTTTAGATTATGAAAGATTTCATTATGGTGATGGTCTAGAGGTTCTTGGATTCAGTTATGGAACCTACTTTTCTTTCCCAGGACTAGGGAAGAACACCTAGAATTCTTCTCACATGTTTATACAATGGAATCTCTTCACCTGACAGTGAAGCTTATTAGTGGTAGAAATGAATCTTGTATGCATTTCTTGGATTGTTTCCTCTTCTTTCATAGTAAAGGTTTTATACTGAGTAGTCAATTGTTCACTTTTGAATCCTTTATTTTAGTGGTACCTTCATAAGCAGTCCTCACGTAATCCTAGATCTCTTTTGCATTTTCACAAACTGAGATTCTATTGTATTTATCAAGACCTATGCCACATACTAATAGTTTCTTAGCCTTGTAATTCTTTTTAATCTTTTTCCTGTCTTAATCACTGTACTCTCTCCTACTTTTAGGAACCATCCTTGTAACCTCTCTTTGTGTGACTTCTTTAACGGGCACATGAGGACCATCAAGAATTATGTCCATCAGCTCACTATTATCATCCATAATGAAGTCAAATATCCTAGTTTTCCACCTCCTATAATATTTCCTATTTAATCTTGGCAGTCCAGTGGTAGATTTCCCTTCTTTTAGATTAGGTGGAGCATCCATGCTAACCAAGTCACTCTAGGTGTGAACCTTTTAGAGTAACTTGGCTTTGATACTAATTGTTGAAACCCTTGGGGGTTACACACAGTGAGGGACCAAGTCTGTCAAAGTAAATCACAGAAAATGAAATAGTAAAGTAACAAGAAATCAAAAGGCACTGCAGGAAGAGTAAAACACAAGATTTAAATGTGGAAACCCCTTACTCATGGAAGAAAAAACAATAAATTACCCTAACAAGCACCTCAAATCCACTATAATCAAACTCCTAATTACGTTCTTCAATGGACCTAACTCAAGGTTCCTTTCACTTGTAATAACTTTACAACAAGCTCGCCTTGACAACTCTTCCAAGGACCCTCTACACTGATTCACTCTAATCAGTATCAAACTTAGGCAACACTACCTAAGCACTTTCTACTCAAAGAGAAAATGTCATTACTTTTATATCATAAGTAATTCAATTACAAATCAGAGCTCACTCAAGAAAAATTTATATAAGCTCACATAAACAGCTAAGAACTTGAGCAGTGTTGAAATGGGGTCTGATAAACAACAAAAATTTCATGTAAGCATGGTATAAAGTCAACATTTATTGAGATTCATGGTTACAATCACAATTTAAAATCGTGGTAACTTATAATGATCATAAATTTGAATTTAAATTTGGGTACTTGGACTCTATGGTTGAAAGAGAGACATGAATGAACACTTAACATATTGTGGTTTTTTAATTTATGAGGATTGATGGTGAATTCTTGATATTTGACCTTAAGCCTTGAGGACTAGGGTTTTTCTTGAAAGAGACTACTTTTGATTTTGAAGAAATTGAATAAAATAATGACCTAATAGTCTATTGGGGCTTTAATCCCATGTTTTTCATGTATTGGGGTCATGGGAAAAAGACCAAACAGCCCCTAGGAGAAATTTAATTTTCATCACTGAAAATCCTGATTTTGACCATCACCACGATGCGGTGCTAACGCGTTGAGTCACTGGAATTACACTATAAGTGTAGTAAAATGATGAGTGAGAAAATTCACCTTGGCGCGATGCGGTGCCTTCGCGATGCGTCACTGGAAAATGGATGATCGTGAATGGAACTCCACTACGATGTGAGTCAATCGCGGTGCTACACTGAAAATCAAACAATTGCAAAATGGCACATCGATGTGACACAGTTCTTATTGTGATGGAACACTAGAAAATTAAAAATGTGAATTTGTCCATCACCGCGATGCGGCCTTATCGCGTTGGGCAACTATTCTGCATTAAAACTGCCATAACTTCTCACCCGAGTATCGAATTTGGGCAAAATTGGTATCGTTGGGTAGTTAATTCAATTTCCTATCATTTGGTGGGTCTTGAGCTCGAAAATTCTAAGTAGATCAAAAGATATGCTCGTTTGAAATTGACTACAGCAATATTCTTTTACAAAGATTCAATCGGTACAGATTCTTTTGATTTGTCTAATAGTTGGGAGTTATTGAGACCTTAATACAAATCCAATTACCTTATAAAACTACCAAGGAGACATAATGTACAATGCATGATCTTGAAACATGACGCTAACATTGGTTTGGATTTTTGGGGTATGACATATGAACCTACTCCGATGCCCACTATTAAACGGTGAAGGTACCCTAGAATATAGGAGACATATAATTTTGGGTTGGAGGTAAGCCCAAATGCAAAAAAAAAACTGAGAAGAGGGATATACATGGAACCAAGACTAATTACTACGAGCATTTTTGCAATGCCTGGATTTGATTCTAGGTTCCAATAGTACAGGTTCCAGTGGTTGACTTCATCACTAGGAAAGTCCAGTCCTGCACTAGTGAGGCAATTGTATGTTGTATATAGAGGTGAGATGAAGTGACAATACCTTCGGTAAACTTGTGGAGGGGTGGTAATCCACTTATAAGTCTAACTATTCGTGGAGTTTGGGTAAATATTTCTCCAAGGACTATCTCCAGATTTTTGCATGGTCCTAACTTCTAGCCTCCATTGAACATAAAAGAAATTGATTACTACATGGAGGAAATGTGAAAGGGTACAAGGAAGCAGATGGGGTCAGATGACAAAAAAATTCACTTCATCTGGATAACAAATATCATTGCTACAAACAGGGAAGAAGCAAGTTGGATGATAGGTGGCCGAGGTGTGGCTTCATAGAAGATTGAGAAATAGACCATGAACTTTAAATCCAAGTTTTGGTAGACATTGGCTCAACATGAACTGTGTCCCACTATTGGGGACAATGTACTTAGTTCATTCCCTGGAATACTATTAGCAAAACTTATGTCTGGATATGAGTTCGACGTCGCAAAATTCATTGTAAGGGAGATATGTGACAGAGTTGTGGGCAAAAAGGAGGTAATTATAGCATTCCCTTGTTATTAATGCAAATTTTCTTAGCCGAAAGAGTGCCAAACTACCAGACATTGATAAATTCACTAAGCCGAAGAGTACTACAAACTTGGGGTTTATTAGAGACCCAACGAACCCCATATCTAGTCAAGTAAGACAATGAACTGCTATATTAGCTAAAATATTTAGAATCCAGGGTGCAAATTCAGAGGCTACAGGGCAGAAAAAGACAGGTGACATCATAGTTAAAGGTGTGCAGCCACAGTCATCTGATATAGCGAGTAAATCTAGTACCCCTCCTCCATCACGGTTTGCACCACCTCCCCCAACTATCTCCAGATCGATGCCGACTGGTTTGATAGTCATCTCACAGTCCATGTGGGATGATGTAATAAGGAGTTTGATTATAGTGGAGACAAAAGTTTGATATATAGAGGAGGGTTTGCAACCCTGGGTTAAAGAAAAATTGGAGGAGCAGAACAAGAGAGTCTAGATGAGATTGGATGATTTTGAAAAAAGACTTACATAGTAGCTTACAGGTGGCCCGATCCCCAGTATTACAGAAGTGATAGCTAAAATGTCTGAGATGAAGAGCATGATAGAGGAAATGTATGACATGCCATTTATACCATCACCGATTGTAACGGAGGTCAAGGCTAAGGTTGAAGTTTAAAACATCTAGAAAGTCCTTATGGAAGAAGAAGGTAGGGAGAGAAAGAAGAGGAAAAAATCAGGTATTGCAGAAGAATATCTAAAAAAGGCTAAAGAATATTGTGTGCAGAGTGAACAGGAGCGACAGGTAGGGTTTCAAAAGACTGCAGCTGGTGTTGGTTCCTCAAAATGGACAAGTGATAATGCTGAGAGGGGCAGTGATGTACCCCTGATAATTGACGTACCATTAAGCGTACTAGCCAAAACTGGTGCCACTACTATACAGACAGTCCCAACAGCTGATGGGAATACTGTTAAGTATGGTGTGACCCAATCTAAGGGCCCACGTGATGATGCAACATGAGTCGGCGCCTTGAGAGGCCAGGTATGTCCTCGATCCCTCTATCACTAGGGATAATGCATAGGATTTAGTTGAGGGTGGGGGTGTACCAAGGTCCCCACAAGTTACACTTATCGTGTTTCTAAACCCGTAGGCCATAATCTAAAAACTTTTGAATGAGCATGTTTTTTTTATCTTTCTTTTTATTAGTTTCTGTGTTGTGTGACATTGAAAATAGAAAGCAAACTTGTACTTGTGCAGTAGACATAGTTTTGAATGATTATGTTGAACTGGTTTTGGTAACTGTGTTGAAGGAATTAATACCCCTCCTAAAATTTATCTGATTGTGTGAGGGACGATCATGGATCTAATAATTCCATTAGAATTAGGGATAGTATAACGATGGCAAAAAATTGCATAACTGGATAACTAGTAAATAGCAGTATGACCTTGTATGAGGTGTGTGGGGGGCATTACCTAGTTCCTGGTGTGTTGGAATTTAGAACTTGCTCTTTTGCTCTTACCAAGGGTTTAGTATAGTTGACTAGGAGATGATCATAGGCCATTTTTATTCTTATTAGTACACTCTAGCCTAAATGTCTACCCAAAAGTAATGTGAATCCTATGATCCAAAAAGATGAGCCTAATTGACCCATTGTTATTGTTTACACTGATTTCACCTTCTCGTTTCAACTACAATGAACCTTCTTTGGCCCTAATCCTACTTGGACATTGTGCACCTCAACTCAGGCAAATTTCCTAAGTTGAGGGTGGATATTATAGGGTTGCATAGGTAAAATTGAGTATGAAGAAAAAAGTGTAGAAAAAAAAAATAAAGAAGGGCAGGAGCGGAGAAAATAAAAAGACAACAAATGAAAAAGAAAATTGCTAGAAAAGAAGAAGAAAAAAGAAAGTGAGAAAATAAAATCGCACCTGGCCCAATCTGAATGTGCTGAAAAATAAAAAGGGAGAATTAAGGGCGGAAATAAATGAAGAAAAACTTTGAAACTAAGTGGATCCCAAATAAAGCGTAGTGACAAGGAGGCTTACTCACTGAAAAATCCCAAAAAGATACCATACCAGCCCCAAACCTATATTACAAGATGAATAAAGTCCTATAGTGATCCTATCCGGACTGTCCAAATACTTAGGAAGAGAGCATATGGGCAAGCCTATGGTATTCTGTATACACCGGCCGATACTTCTTTGTGAGCGAGAGCGTCTTTTGAAATATCCTTGAATAAATATTATTGATCTAACTGAGTGAATAGGGTTTCTTTGATTGTGAGCGTACAAGGGTTATGTTGTTAGGTTGTTAGACTGTTCAGTTAGAGTGATTTGTGTTTATGCCTAGTTGTCTGTTACTAATGGAATGCCATTGTTGGATTCCTTTCTATCACTCCGTGTACCAAATCGATATACATAGTTGGATTCTTTAATTGTTAAAACTGGGAGGGGGAATGAAATACTGATAACTGAGATAAAAAGTCACTACCAGAGATATCTTATGATCTTTCTGTTTAAGCATCATTATTGGTAGTAGTTTTGTTTTGTTTTGACTGAGAACACACAAACTTTCTAAGTTGAGAGTGTTGATGCACCGTGGAAATATGACACATTTGATGCCTAAAACCAAGGAATTTATGCTTGCACTTAGGTTATTTTGTTAGATATGAGGTGTTTGTAGCTTGATTGCAGGAATATAGGCACGAAGCACTTAGGAATGAAAATTGGAAGAAAAAGCTCTAAAAAATATTAAGTCTAATCATCCTACGAGTTATCTTACAAGTTTTCAACACATAATACAACTCGTAGGCTCACTCGTGAACAAAATAGTATCAAGTTTAAGCTGAAGGAACTAAGTGAAGGATGATGACAATGCAAAAAGAGTCAATACGGGTTGAGTCAAGCAATCATAAAGAGAAATGAAGCTCAAGCTGTCATTCAGAGGCGAAGTCAAAGAAAGATATAAGTCGTAGTTATGATGATGTCTCATAGTGACCAGTCATGAGCTAACTAGTGTGCAAAAGCAATGAAGAACAAGGCGCAGGTGGTGACAAGTAAAGAACACGAGTCGTAAAATGTGGCAATGACTCATGAGGATGAGTCATAAGGATAACAGAATCCTGGAGCCCTGGAAGATGAGTTACTAGAGTACTTACAATTAGCACTGTACAACTCGTAAGAATACCTTACTAGTGGACTATGTGAGTCGTACCTTGTGCCGACATACATTTCTTATTCCATTTTAATTCGGATTTTTAGGCTATTTTGAGATACTATAAATACCTTAAGGTTATTCCTTCATTAGGTTACACACTTTTACAATACTTTTACTATTTTTAGCAAACTTTGATCGTTAAGATTGTGTTCTTAAGATTTTAGGTTTGTATTCAACTGAAGACTTTGGATTTTCTTCCTCTTACTCTTGTACAATTAATTACATGTATTCTTTATTAATTATCATGGCTTGTTGCATGAACATAAGAGGATAATTTTCTTGACTAGGGTTGTGGGAACCCTGATGTATCTTAATCTTCTTCATATTAAATGACCTCAAAGATACTGTAGAAACTTGGGGATTGCCTGTATTCGAGAACATCCTCACAAGGGAGTTTGAGATTAGGAAAAGGGGATTAAGATAGTAATTTTGGATTCACATCCATCGTATAATTTTGCCATCTTATCTAATCAACTTAAGACCCAAAAGGTGAAAGTTAAATTGAGGATATAGAGAAGGAGCAATAAGGTGACACCCTGAAACTCACAAGGTAAAAGGTAAGATTTATCATATGTTCACAAGACGGTTAATAATACATATCTTGTCGACTTTGCATGCAGAGCAAGAGAATATGTGATTTGTACACAAGAAGTTTACAAATTTGACAATCCAAGGGGAACAGAGTCCTTGTGTTCAACTTCTACTATTTACAAACCCAATCATTCAAGTCCGGTTACTACTTACCTGTCACTTCAAATTCCCCCATTAGCTTTTACAAATTACTCATGTATTTTGTCAAGTTTGACAGATTTTTCAATGTTTTCCCCGTGGATTCGACCCCAACCTGGTTTGGGTCATTATATTTGACATCGACCGTAACATACTTCTTTAGAGGTTAGTTTTTGGGTGACATTACATATTTAAAATCTAATTTAACAAGATGCTAACTGGGGCTCGACAAAATCTTATTAAATTAATACTCTTACCCACCTAATGACTTAGATCCATTTAATCACTTCAACACTAGACCTCTGGTATGTATAATAATTACCCACTCCACTATTTCATGAGTTATCAATCAAATCTTTTCCACACATCCCGTAAATCCTACCAATTTACTCCCACAAATCTCGCATCACTATCCTCGATCCAACATCTTTTTACCATAATTAACATCTAAAGTTCTACTTAGTGAATAGCAATAGTCATGCACTACTAACGAAGTACCTCACATAATATACTAGTCTGCACTATAAAGAGGTCACCCTCAAATTCCTTATTCAGTTCCCAATAATACATACATATCCAGAGGGAAAGATCTTCCCTACGCACTAAAAAAAAGGAGTATCCCACGGAGAATCACTAGGGTAGATAAAACCCTTATCAAGAAGATCTATTAACTACTCCTTAAATTCTTCCAACTCAACCAGAGCTATTCTATTAGAGAGAATAGAGATAGGACAAGTGTCCGGGAGAAGATCAATCCCAAAATCAATTTCCCTTTCAGGAGGAATGCCAGGAAGATTATGACTGATTACTAAGAAGGACCTTCAGAACTAGAAGCCTCAATCTAAACTAGAGAGCATAAACACCCTCTGGAAAAAACAATTTTCAGGCTCTACGATAAGAAATAAACCTTCCCTCAAGTACTAGGAAACTCCCTTCCATTCTATAACTAGCTCGTTAGGAAACTTGAGAACGACCTTACGAGTCCATCAATCTAACGAGACATAACATGAGTGAAACAAATCCATCCCTAAGATGACATTAAGATCAACCATGTACAACCCTACTAGATCTACCATGGTCTCCCTACCATATATGGATACCGCACTACCCCTATAGACTCTCCTAACCACAACAAAGTCACCTACTAGGGTAGATACAGAAAAGGGATTCAAAATACACTCAGGACCAATACCAAAATGGATAGCCTCAAATAGAGTAACAAAAGAAAGAGTAGACCCCAGATTAAGAAAATAGTAAAATCACAAGAGAAAAGTTGTAATGTACCAGTATAAATATCAAGAGATGCCTCAGATTCCTAAGAATATCATCAGCCTAAGAATCCCTAGTACTAGTAGAGACCGGTGGGACTCCACAAGGGCAGTCAGAAGTAATGACCCTAGACCGAGTCTATACCCCATAGGTAGGACGAGTTCCTTCCACATTATCCTCAAGCAGGACAAAAAAGTCTCCATGAGCTTCATATCATCTGGGAGGCATGCTCGGAAATGCAAACAAATAAGAATTAAAGGATATTTTATCATCCTAGACTCTACAACCTAAAAGTAGAACACATGAAAGGTAAATATTCCTAAATGCCTTGTAGCCTCTCCCTTATAAGTGTAGCACACTACACACCCATAAAGGAGACTCTACTTGACATGACATTATGGACACCCAATGACACCAAACCTGGGCTCTGATACCACTTTGTTATGACTTAAACTAGGGAATGACCATGTTGGGTATCTTAAGTCCACCGTGCACCAAAGACCACCCCCTTTACCTAGCTAGATAGAGCATACATATTAATAGAGACTGAATTTTGAACAAATAATAAGATAGAAAAGATAAATTCAGAGGCATCTATGATATGCCATAGACCAAGTAGATACCGATAAGTAATACCAATACCCAAGTCCACAGTAGTCCATAAAGCCTTCTAATATAAACCTAAATCAATAAAGTCAAGACATACCCCCGACGATAGCCAAAAATAACTCAAAAATAAAGTCTATGATGTAAAGAAGCTATATCATGAAATGAAGCCTTCTGGCGTATGGAATTTCACAACTTCAGTTTGACTCATGAACTATCCCATGATCAACTAATCACTGTGTAGGAGAAGTAAAAGTATGCCCAATTCTTGCATCATGTGGGGATACAATGTATGTAGATGGTTAGTAGTTTGAGCGTTAACATGAAACTCAGGGTTAAGGGAACAAAAATAATGCCATGATCAATAATTCAAAACCAGTCCAAATTTAGTGTACATAGCATTATGAAAATATATATAGACTGGGTAGGGAACAAAGATTAGCATGAACTTTAAAACTTTAGCCTGGATTGTGTAGCTTAACTGTCATAATACCCACGGGCTATATGGGCCCCAGTTCTCACCCCTTGGTTGGTCCCCAATGCGTGTAGCAGCACAAACCAGAGAATAATCATACATATATGTATGGGGGTCTTAAAAATCCCAATCATTTACTACGGTAATTTAAGCACCCAATCATGTAATATGATATAGGGGACTTAAACCTCCCAATTATATAGTAAGGGGAACTTGAACCTCCCTGGTCATAGATAAGGGGATTCGAACACAAGCCATTTAGAAACCTCGCGCTGTCAAACAATTTCTATTGTTGATCCCTTGGGACCGCCACTTTCATGGCCCAGCTACACAACCCTCTTTTAAGCCCAACTAAAATATTTAGCACACATTCCCAATTAAGTGAACCAATAATGCATTAAGTCATTCTGTTGGTATCGTAATACCAACATCACTTGCAAGTTCATTATCATGCCATGTCAACTACTTAGCCTACTGTAACTCTAACCCCTCACCCAAAAGGACTTTAAAGTATTTAGTTATTTGGGTCTCAAACCCATTTAATCAAGTAGGAATCAAACCCATTTCATTAATTAGGACTCAAACCCATTTAATCAATTGGGACTCAAACCCATTTATGTTTCAATAAGCCTTTTAGGCCATGCAAATAGTTTATAAAGATAATTTAATATGCATACTTTTTGCATTCAAAACCAATTTCACAATATTGGGTTGAGGGTATTACAAATTCAATTGTCAACATTCACAAAATTAGGGGAAATCATAATCCCCTAGTTTATTAGCCATACTCATGTACCCCACATATTCAAAACCATTAATAAAGCATAAAAATGCATAATAATTCATGAGAAATAATTTAAGAACCAACAATATAAAAACCCTCAATCCATTTCAAAACCCACATTCAATTTTACATAAATATCATTTAAAAATCATGTTTTTAAGGAAAACATGTTTGAGGGTAGAGTCTTATGCCTGAAATATTTACAATTATGGAGAAGAAACCTTGAATTGACTCTAGATGCTCAACCTTGAGAAACCTTAGCTTTTTTACTTGAGAGAATTTGAGAGAGAAAATGATATGTTTTGATTGTGTTCTGAGTGAGAATAAAGTATTTATAGTGTTTATAGGTTGTGGGTTGTTTTTAGGGAAAGAGGGAAATATATAGACTGTCGTCAATAAAAAGACTGAGAAAAATATTGCCAGTCGATATGGGTCTCACAACGACTTGTTAAGACTCATTATGACTCGTCTCCATGAGTTGTAGTCAAGATAGTGTCTCTAGGAACACACTATTGACCCTACGATTACTGCCTTACAACTCGTATAAAGTCATTATGACTCATTGAGTCTAGTCGTACTCAAGACTGAAAGTTTTGGATAACAAAATTGCTAGGCTACGATTAGGACCTAATGACTCATCATTAGTATTTATATCTCATGGCCTCAAGTCATAGGTAAGACAGTGAGTTAGGTAAATCTCATTGGAAACCTTACGACTTGGGTCCTATGACCTATATAGACACCCTACGACTCATAGGGAGAGTCGTAGTCAGGATAGTGCAAGCAAAATTTAAGAAATTTTCAAGGATAAAAAATCAGTGGTGTTACACTAATGTTGTTTCTCTAGCAACAACTATGACAGAGAAACCAAAAAAAAAATCTGTTGTGAACTTCAAAGAATGACAACAAATGTGTCCTTTTGGTTATCCAAATTTGAAATGCAAAGGTTCACAATAGAGATCCCCATGTTCCTAAAAAAGTGATATTTAAAAATTAATTTTCTGATTTAAAAGATCTTGTTATTTTTCTTGAGATAGAAGAAGATAATGAGTTAAATGAAAAATCATCAATGATTGTTTCAAATCTTATTAAAGATGATGCTACACATAATAAGAAGAGGAAAAAAAAGAGCAAAATAAGAAAAAGTTCAAAGAAAAGTACCATAATTATAGTAAAGTTAGCCATAAAGCTGTAAATTATCAAGTTCCAAAGAAGAACAAGAAAAAAGAACAGATAAACATATTGGAAATAACTAGAAAGATTGAAAGTATCTATTCAATGTTCACCAAAAGCAATCTAGTTGGAAATCAAAATTAATAGTGGTTTGATTTAGGAGCCACTAGAGATGTTTGTACAGACAAAGAAGCTTTTGCTACTTATGATACAAATGGTCCCAAGAAAGTTATCTTCATATGAAACTCTGCAACAAACAAGGTTGAAAAAAGTGTGAAGATATTCCTAAAAATGACTTCCAACAAGGTTTTGACTCTCAACAATGTTCTTCATGTTTCTACTATTAGGAAGAACTTAGTATCTGCAACACCTCTCGTTAAAAATGAGTTTAAGTGTATGTTTGTTTCGGAGAAGTAATAAGCAAAAATTTTATTTACACAGAAAAGGGATTAAGCAAAGAGGTCATTTTTAAACTTTATATAATGATTGTTTAAGTAAAACAAACTGAGGCAAAATGAATTTTTGCATGAACGTTTAGGATAGGTCACTTACAAAACCTTACAAAAATTGATTAGTTTGAAAGTTTTGTCTAACTTTCAATAACAATGACAACAAACCCAGTGTATTCCCATAAAGTGGGGTCTAGGGAGGGTAATATGTACGCAGTCCATACCGCTACCTCCAAAGAAGTATAGAGGTTGTTTTCGATAGACCCCATGGTAAAGATAAAGAATTAAACACAAGGTCATAATGACACATGAATCAAGAAAGATGACATAACAGAAATACGAATAGGAAATAATAAGAACAGAAATCAGAGAAATACAAATTACGAGAAATAAGGGCAACACGAAATAAGAAAATAGGAACTAAGAAATAAGAAAAAGGACACCTATCTAGTAGTAACATACACTCACATACCAAAGACACCTATGGAAATAATCCTAGTCTTACTAACCCGGCTACAAAAGATCTCTCCTAACTACTCGCTTCAACACACATACCCACACTAGCCTTCTGCCCTTATCCGTGACCTCGACACCTTCCTATGTAGGGTCATGTCCTCAGTAAGCTGAAGATGCTCCAAGTCATGTATAATCACCTCCCTCCAGTATTTCTTTGGTATACCTCTACTCTTCCTGAAGCCATCCAAAGTTATCCTCTCACACCTACGAACTGGGGTATCCGTGCCCCTCCTTATCAAATGTCCAAACCATCTCAGCCTTCTTTCCCGCATCTTGTCCTCCACCAAAGCCACTCCCAACTTCTCCCATATAATCTCATTACTAACTGTATCCCATCTAGTAAGTCCACACATCCAACGCAACATTCTTATTTCCACCACCTTCAATTCTTAGATGTGGGAGTACTTGACTAGCTAACACTCTACTCCATACAACATGGACGAACGGACTGCCACTTTATATAATTTGCCTTTACGCTTAAGGGGCACCTTCTTATCACACAAAACTACCGAGGCGAGCCTCCACTTCTTCCAACCTTCTCCAATATGCTTAGAGACATCCTCATCAATCTCATCATTCCCCTGAATCATAGACCTAAGATACTTAAAACTATCCCTCTTACAAATATCCTGGTATTCCAACCTCACTACTACTTTGTCCTCCTTCCTCAAGTTACTAAACTCGTATTCCAAATACTCCATCTTAGACCTACTCAACCTGAACCCTTAGACTCAAGGGTTTGCCTCCAAACCTCTAATTTATCATTCACAACCCCCCATGTCTCATCAATCAACACTACATTATAAATAAATAACATACACCAAGTCACCTCTCCTTGAATACTACATGTCAACACGTCCATCACAAACAAAAATTCGAATGGGCTAAGAGTTGATCCCTGGTGCAACCCTGTCTCGACAAAAAAATAATTTGAGTCTCCTCCCACCATCCTCACCCGAGTCTTCCCTCTTTCGTACATGTCCTTAATAGCTCTGATGTATGCCACTGGGACCCTTCTTACCTCCAAGCATTTCTAAAGAACCTCCCTTAGGACTTTATCATACGTCTTTTCTAAGTCGATGAACACCATGTGTAAATCCCTATTCCTTTCTTTATACTGTTTCACCAATCTCCTCACCCAGTGGATTACCTCTATCGTCGAGCGAAAAGGCATATATTCAAATTGATTCTCTAAAATGGACATGACCCTTCTCAATCTCGGCTCAACCACTCTCTCCCAAATCTTCATAGTGTGACTCAATAGCTTAATACCCCTATAGTTATTGCAACTCTGAATATCACCTTTGTTTTTATATAACGGAATCATCGTACTCCATCTCCAAGACTCAAGCATTCTCGCAGTCTTGAAAATATCATTAAACAAATCAGTCAACCACCTTAAACCTGCCCCACCAGTATACTTCCAAAAATCCACCGGAATCTCATCAGACCTCATCGCCCTACCCCTCTGCATCCTACATATAGCCTCTCTGACCTTCTCAACCTCAAAACACCTATAGTGACTGAAATTATGGCTCTCCTTTGAATGCTCCATCTCCCCTAACATGATGCCTCGTCCTTCTCCTCATTTAAAATTCTAAGGATGTAGTCTTGCCATCTCTTCTTAATGTAAACATCCTCTACCTAAGCATAACCATCCTCAATGGTAATGAACTTCACTTGATCAAGGTCACGACCCTTTCTCTCACTAGCCTTAGCAAGCCTATACAACTTTTTTTCCCTATCTTCCTCCTCTAACCCTGCATACAAGCTCTCGAACGTTGCTAGCTTAGCAGCCGTAACTGCTAACTTAACCTCCTTCCTTGATACTTTTTAAACCCCCCTATTTACCCGTTTCTCCTCGTTATTCTTACTCTAAATCAACTTAACATACACCCCCTTCTTAATCTCCACTTTATTCTTCACTTCTTTATTCCACCACCAGTCTCTCTTAGGTTATCTTGCTCGACCCCTCGAAACACCCAACACTTCTCTAGCAGTCTCCGTGATGCACCTTGCAGCCCTATCCCACATAACATCCACGTCCCCCTGCACTTCCATACCCCAATTCCCGCTACCTTGTTCGTTATCTCTAGAGCACTAATTGGCATCAAGCTACTCTACTTAATTCTAAGTCGACCCTCCCCGACCCTTTCCTTCTTGCTCTTATTGATACATAATTCCATCACTAGAAGCCTATGTTGGGTCAAAATATGCTCACTTGGAATGACTTTACAGTTCTTACATAACACCCTATCCCCCTTCCTAGGCAGCAGAAGTTAATATGAGTCTTGGTTATCACGCTTTAGAAGGTATTCAGGTGATCCTCCTTCTTCGAAAAGCTTGAATTCACTACCACTAGACCAAAGGCCCTCACAAAATCTAATAGAGAATCTCCCTAAACATTTCTATCACCAAAACCAAAACCGCTATACACATCATCATAAGCTCCCGGTAAGACCCAATGTGCATATTGAAGTCCCCTGATAATCTTCTCCGAGCTAGGCACACTTCTCACTACCTTATCTAAATCCTCACAAAATCTCATTTTCCACCTCTTCCAAGCCCACCTGCGATGTATAAACACTAGACACATGCAGTGTAAAACCCCCAATGACTAACTTAATCATCATCAGCCTATCACTGACCCTTTTAACCTCCACTACCTGTCCTCTAAGCTCCTCATCCACTAAGATGCCCACTCTATTTCGATGTCTCTCACTCCCTGAGTACCACAGCTTATACCTATCCACATCCCTAGACTTAGACCCTACCCACCTAGTCTCTTGAATACACGTAATATTAATCTTTATCTTTTTAAAAATCTTCATCAGCTCTACAGAATTACCCTAAAAGTTCCTAATGTTCCACGACCCTACCCTCAATTGATCTTCTCTTGACTCTCACCTGCTTTTAACACCCCTCGCCAAACCATCCCTAACACCTAACCTATACCCCATCCCCACCCTTACTTTACCCTCATCACCCCTCCTAGAATAGCCCCCACCCCCAACCCCCTCAGACATGACCTTAGTCCACCATCAACTCCCCCATCCACTACTCAAAAACCAAAACAAAGCCCCAAACCGACAAACAAACAAACAAAGCAACATTAGGAAAATAGTAGGAAAAGGCACACACAAAGTACACTATCCCACCTAGCAGTTATAATAACACAATAATGTCCACCAATAAGAGAGAGAAGCCAGGCACAACTATAATCACAAAAAATAGGAAACAAAAAATAGGAAAAATAAATAAGAAACAGAATAGTACACAAAAACCAAATTGTAGGACGTGACTAAAAATCAAAGTTTAGATATCATCGGTATGCCTGTGTGCTGCTGGTTCTGGCACTTTTGATGTCAAAATTTGTTACTAAAATAAAGTCACAAGAAAAAGGTCGTTGGTGCATCATCGAAGTATCGCCGGAGCATCTTTTGGGTATTTTCAGAATTTGGACATCGGTTGATGCTGTACCAACCTATTTGACCACTGTTGCATACTTACACCATCAGAGAAGTCGATCCGACAAGAATCCTAAACCCGTTGGCGATAGTAGTGATGAGACAGAAAAAAAAAAGAAATGAGAGAGAAAGAGATAAAGAGAACTGGGGGAGGAGAGACAATGAGGGAGAAAAAGAGTAGCCTTACCTGCTGCTGGAATATCTACGCCATCGCCGGCATCAGACTCCGTCGGTTAATCGAAGTAGCTGTTAAGGGTCAGTGAAAACATTATGGGTCAGTAAATATTAGTTGATGTCCAACTTTAGAGAGAGAGAAAAGATTTACAGGTTCAAACACAATCTAATTTTAAGTGGTAAATCATAATAAAGTTTCAAATATGTCAAATATGCGTTGAATTGAAGTTTGCTAAGAATCTGTATAAGTGTGTGTAATACCCCGCATGTTTCTAAGCTAGGAAGTGAATAAGTTTTCCTACGTATGAAACCTCCTATCCTGTGAGTAGAATTTTAGTGCATGACTTACAATGAGTATCCTAGAGATAGGATAGCTTATGATTCATTAAGCATATTCATATGAGTCACTTAAGGTAATACAAGCTAAGAGTTTTTGAATCCATCAAGTTTTAGTGTTTGATTTCATAAGGGTCATATTTGAACAAGTATAACTCGATGTTAATGTGGTATTTTTGCATATTTATACCAACAAAATTATATATAATCGAACTAGCTTTCCAACGATACTAATTTTGCCTTAATCCAATACCTGAGCAAAAACTTATGCCCATTTTCGTGAGAGACAGTAAGGGTATTCGATTGGTTAGGCGCCTCCCAACCAAACTTAGGAGATTGGTTAGGCGCCAACCAACCTGGCTTGTGCAATTACTTGGGCACCGCCTAAGTCAGTTCCAAGTGCCAAAAACACTCTGTTTTGAGTTATTTTCAGGGTAATTAAGTCGTTTAACACTCCTTACACGTCCCTAAACTTAACCCTACGAAATATCTAGCTTCTAAACACATTACAACCCTATTAACATCTCAAATTTCATTATCTAAGATCATCATAGGATAAAAAATACTAGGGTTGCACAATCAAGCTTGAAGATCAAATTTCAAGGAAATTCCTCCGTCAATCATCAAGAACCGCCCTTCCAAGGTATGCGTAGTGTTCATCCACAGATTTATTTCGTCCGTGGAGTTAAATAATAAATCATTAAAATACAAAATCTTGGTTGATTGTGGTGATATTATCATACCCATGTTGATGCTTGTTTGTTTTGCTAGATAATAGTATCGTGACTGTATATCTCATGAAAGTTATGTTGTTAGTTGAAAAACATGATCTTTGGATGGATTGATAGAATGAAAGCATGAAATCCACCTATGCCTTAAAGAATGCATGCAAGGTGTTCGATAAAATGCCTAGTATGCTAGAACTTCATATTTACATGATTTCATGATATCTAAATAACAAGTTCATGTTAGTCATACACTCCAATATGAATTTCCATGCAAATTATGTGTTGTTATTGTTGTGGTATAAAGCATATATGATGATGGAGATATAAATTATGTACACAAAATATATCCATTCTTTTCCTATCATGTTTGAGATGTTGAATAAAAATATGAAGTATTATATCCCCAAATCATTACAATATGAACTAAATGTTACATGTTGTCGTTCCCTTATACTTGAATGGTTTCCATGCCATTGCTATGAATAGAATATGTTGTTGAAATGCCCATGATATTAGAATATGATATTTATGACTTCATTATAAGCATTTCTATTCATGATAGATATTATGATGACCATGTACTTCATGAAATCCTCTACTCATGTACTATGGATCGTTATTGATGGTCGTGTACTCAAGAAATTCAAGTTGTGTCAGTTTTCTTCCATCGAGTCCTGGGGGTACTTGTACACAAAAAATATAGTTGTGTGCCTAGAGCCATGTCATGTTTTCACGATACTCTCAGTCAAGCCATGATCTATAGAATTCAGTCAGTCATGTGACTCAGGAAAACTCAGAAATCTCAGTAATCTCAGTAGTCCAGTAATCTCTGTAATCTCAATGCTTAGTAACATCAGAAACCTCAGTATTCACAGTCAATCTCTGTAACTTTAGTACTCTCAACTAGTCCTTAAAACTCAGTATATTCCATCAGTCATCAGAATCCAGTAAACTTAGTTTAGCTCCGCTAAACAATACCACTAGTATTAGTTCAGTTAATCAGTATCAGTTCATCTAATAAGTTCAGTTCAATTATTCAGTTCAGCTTAGTTATTCAGTTCAGTTTCCTTCAGAAGGGAGTAGAAGTTAGCACCGAGTAAACCCACAGATGGGAACTCACCTGCCAGTTCAGGGTGTGATTCTTAGTAGTCATCCTTTTGTTCCAGAACTATGTAGTCAGCGTAGGTTGATGAGGTGGCTTATCCTGTCATTTTAGGGTTCCCGCCATTCTCATTGGAGTACCTGCCAGTATAAGGTTCTCACAGCTGTCCTTACCAGTGGCACGGTATTGACACCCTTCCAATCAGGGCAGAGATTGGACCCCAGCTTAGCTATTATAGCGTATTTGGGGCATGTCGGTTAGATAACTACTTTCCACAGTTTCAGTATTAGTCTCAGTAAAAGAACTCAGATAGTTCTTCAGGATATCAAGACTGTCAGATACAGTACGAAACTCAGCTAGTTCAATCAGATTTAGGACTGTCAGATATAGTCATTCATGCTATCAGTTATCAAAACTCATGTTATCAGATATATCAGTTATCAGAATTCAGTTATCATTCATGATATGTTATCAGTAAATACATGTCATCTGTATTCATACTCAGTAGTCATGTTATCACGAGCTCAGTTTCAGGACTGTTATATACGGTCAATTAAATTAGTTCTTCATAATCAGAACTATCAGAAACAATTATTCCTTTATCAGTAATATAGTATCAGTCTCCCAATATTCAGTAATACAGTATCATTTCCTCACTTATTAGTGAATTACATATCAATATCAGTAAACTCAGTCATTCAGTATCTCAGCATCAGTAAGCTCATATTGTCAGTATTCAGGAGTTTAATTGTATTTACGTATGTATGTATGAATTCTCGCGTTCATATCAGTCTGCATTGTTCATGCATATAAAACCCTTTGCATTTAGCCTACATCACTCGTATACTCAGTACATTCAGCCGTACTGATGCATTTACGGGGTTATTTATTTGACGGCATAGGTACAAAGGTATGAGTTTCAGAGCAGCAGCAGCATTGTAGATTTCAGCAGTCAGTGCTCCTCTTCATTCAAGGATAATATTATTATTACTTTATTACAGTATTTTAGATTAGTTTTTTTTTAGTTCATGGAGTTAGTTAGAGACATGTTCCTTCAACTCCTTATTCAGTTCCGTTAGAGGCTTTCGGACTAGATGTCAGATTAGATGTTCAGACTTCAGTATTTATGTTTCTTTTTGGTATTGTTATACCATGTTTTCCAGATATGTATCAGTATTGAACCTTATGGCCTTACAATTTATGTTTTCACATATTTTATGAGATATTATGCGGTTTATAGGTACAAATATCAGTCATGGGTTAGCTTGTGGTTCATTAGGGTCATGAGCACCGTGTAGCATTTCGGTTAAAAAAATTGGGGCGTTACAAACTTGGTATCAGAGACTAAGGTTCAATAGTGTCCTAGGAAGTCTGAAAGCTGCATCAAGTAGAGTCTTGTACATGGGCGTGTTGTGCACCACACTTATGTGCAGGAGGCTATGAGATGTTTTAGGAACAGTTTCCCTTCTTTCATAGCTCAAGATCGTGCTATGGCAAGTTTCTCTAAGGAACCCATGTAGATTCACATCAGGATCCCCTCAAGTCAACCTTACCTTACTTTCAAGGTAACAGAAACAGTGAAGCTCAAGTCCTAAAGATAAGGCTTTCTCATGCAGTCCCTGGAGACAATTATGGGATTTGTCGCATGCTCAGACAATATCCCCTCAGTTCAGTCATGTTCCAAAGTTGTATAGATTTTATTTATGATCATGAGAACTCCTTTGTAAACTTCAATCCAATTTTTGATATGTCGTTAGATCCCTTCTCAGAATCCTATGACAGTATAGACCTAGAATTTTAAGCATGGACTCAAGAGTTTAGCAGTAGATGAGTTGGGATAGTATTATCTAGTCGGATTAGATTATGTATTCATGGGGATAGTTGTACCAACATGAATTAGTAGGTTTGAACAGTGCTAGAAGGCGAGGAAGAATTTAAGTTTATTGACTTGAAATTAGGCATAAAGGTGTGAATGTGATATTAGCAGTATATGAGGAAACAGAATCAGATGATGTATTTAGTAAGACAAGCAGGTGTTGAACATAATGTAGGTATGTGATAATAGATCAAGTGACCATGTCAGTCCCTCAGACTCCAGTAGTAGAGCCAGAATGTATAGAAAGCAGTAAGGGAAGACAATTCTTGACCGATCCTCATCTCAGTGCAGAGTTTTGCACCTCAGCTATAAAAAAAAATCCACTCAGGAGTTACATGTCAACTCTATGGTCATGAACCAGACTCATGCATTTCTTTTATTCCCATAAATCATGTATGATTTTTTTTCCAAGTATAAGGGGTTCAGTTCTAGCTCCCTCAGTATTACGAATCATGTCCCACGAGTACAGAAACTCTAGACTCAGGTCATGCAGCTCATGACTCATGAATTCATATCATGCTTTCCAGTGTACGTAGCTTCCATTTCTCATTCTATGGCCCTACAGATCAGATATATTTAGACTATGTCGTGTATATCTTCAGTTCAGACCTTATTGGTAAATCCAAACTATTGATATTTTATTCCTCAAGTTTCAGTCATGTGTCAAGTTTAGTTTGTATCTATTCATGTTTCAGGTCCTTCTGATTTACTCCTCCAGTTAGCTCTCCTTATGGAACAGTGTAGTGATGAGCAGTTGTTTAGATAAGAGAGGATTGTTACATGCTTACTTTGCACGGGGGTGTAGTTGTGAAGATAGGATTGAATTTCATGATAAATGTGCAAGTAAATGTCTAGCAAGGGGTTGTATTTAGAAGTTGGGAAAGTACAAAGTGTAAGTGTACATTTAGATCCTTGACTTATGTCAGTCCCCAGCATGTAGCCATCAAAAACTCAGTTGCCAACTCAATTATAGTTTTAGTATCCAGCACTCAGTGATCAGTATTCAGTCTTTGAATTTAGTACTTTAGTATCAGTCTAAAACTCAGTTACAGCAATAGTTCAAAAATCAATATTCAGTAAAGGACTCAGATAGTCCTACAGAACCATGGCTTCAGTTACCAATTACTTAGTCATCTTCAGTTCAGTAACCATATTTAAAACACAGCTCAGTTCCAGACATGCTTGACCATAGCATGCAGGTTTTCAGTACTCAGTTATCAGTGTTTTAGTACCCCAGTTTATAGAATACCTCAGAGCCATTTCGTACGCTTGGTATCGCATTCATAAATAATATAGACTTTATGAATCCATGCTCAGATACCTTATTCTACTAAGTTAGTCCTTATCTCCTATGTATAAAACTCAAAAATATCAGCCCAACTATTCAGACTAAGTACAGTTTAGCTTTGCAGATCCAGTATTCAGCTATCAATTATTCAATTAATCAGATAAGTTAGTATATTTATGAACTCGTGTTCAGCTCAGTTCATGTATCATGTCTCAGTTTCAAATCCTCGTTATTCAGTCATGACTCAATTCCTAGGTGTTTTTCACATCGCCTCAATTTCCCTCACTAGCTCATCCAAGTCAGTATTCTTTGAGGGACATAGTGTCCCAAGGGGGAGATACATCATACCCCCAAACATTCATGACATAAACATGCTGCTCTCTTTTCTTTTGATGAATCCAGTTTGGAGAAGGGGTACTCATAAGTTAACCCTCAAACTTCAACTTCATTCGTATGCCATGTTTTTAAGATTCAGTTCAGATCATGATATTCAGTATATCTACCACGTCCCAGACTCAGTTATGTTCTCATGTTTCCGATCATGCATATGGAGTAATTAATCTCAAACTTATCGATATTTTTAGTTCAAGGAAACAGTTTTCCTTAAACTTACTCATTCTCATGTTCATATTTCAGTACCAAACTTGGTATTCAGTTCCATGCTCAGTTTTCAGTTCAAACTTGATACCTTTACCATTGCATGTTCATGAGTAAGTTTAGTCATGAATTCACCCAGCAGATATGCATGATCAGCTCATCAGTACTTTCAGTCATGCATTCACGTATCAGTCAGTCAGATAATTATGCATTAGATATGCATGGATTTAGCCTTTCATTTGTGCATCAGATATGTATTCTCATTTTGAGAAATCTCACTTTATTAGAATCCTCAGTCTTATATTCATAAATCAGCTTCCCATGCATCAGATATGCATGTTCAGTAGGTTGTGCTCAGCTTTCAGTCATGTACCCATGTTTCAGTAGTGTATGTCTTGTACATACTTCATCTTAACATCTCTCCCGCCTCATTTAATTTCTATTCGAGGATGAATGTTCCCAAGGGGGAGATATTGTAATACCACACATGTTTCTAAGCTAGGAAGTGAATAAGTTTTCCTACGTATGAAAGCTCCTATCCTGTGAGTAGAATTTTAGTGCATGACTTACAATGAGTATCCTAGTGATAATATAGCTTATGATTCATTAATCATGTTCATATGAGCCACTTAAGGTAATACAAGCTAAGAGTTTTTGAATCCATCAAGTTTTAGTGTTCGATTTCGTAAGGGTCATATTTGAACAAGTATAACTCGATGTTAATGTGGTATTTCTGAATATTTATACCCACCAAATTATATATAATTGAATTAGATTTTCAACGATACCAATTTCGCCTTAATCCAATACCTGAGCAAAAAGTTATGACCATTTTCGTGAGAGACAGTAAGGGTATGCGATTGGTTAGGCGCCGCCTAACCAAACTTAGGCGATTGGTTAGGCGCCGCCCAACATGGCTTGTACGATTAATTGGACGCCTCCTAAGTCAGTTCCAAGTGCCAAAAACACTCCGTTTTGAGTTATTTTCAGGGTAATTAAGTCTTTTAACACTCCTTACACGTCCCTAAACTTAACCCTACGAAATATATAGCTTCTAAACATATTACAACCCTATTAACATCTCAAATCTCATTATCCAAGAGCACCATAGAAGAAAAACAACTAGGGTTGGACAATTGAGCTTGAAGATCAAATTTCAAGGAAATTCCTCCGTCAATCATCAAGAACCTCCCTTCCAAGGTATGCGTAGTGTTCATCTATGGATTCCTTTCGTCCGTGGAGTTCAAGAATCAATATTTAAAATACAAAAGCTTGGTTGGTTGTGGTGATATGATCATACCCATGTTGATGCTTGTTTGTTTTGCTATATAATAGTATCATGACTGTATATCTCATAAAAGTTATGTTGTTAGTTGAAAAACATGATCTTTGGATGGATTGATAGAATGCAAGCATGAAATCCACCTATGCCTTAAAGAATGCATGCAAGGTGTTCGATAAAATGCCTAGTATGCTAGAACTTCATAGTTACATGATTTCATGATATCTAAATAACAAGTTCATGTTATCCATACACTCCAATATGAATTTCCATGCAAATTATGTGTTGTTATTGTTGTGGTATAAAGCATGTATGATAATGGAGATATAAATTATGTACACAAAATATATCCATGTCTTTTCTATCATGTTTGAGATGTTGAATAAATACATGAAGTATAATATCCCCAAATCATTACAATATGAACTAAATGTTACATGTTGTCGTTCCCTTATGCTTGAATGGTTTCCATGCCATTGCTATGAATAGTATATGTTGTCGGAATGCCCATGATATTAGAATATGAGATTTATGACTTGATTATAAGCATTCCTATTCATGATAGATATTATGATGACCATGTACTTCATGAAATCCCCCACTCATGTATTATGGATTGTTATTGATGGTCGTGTACTCAAGAAATTCAAGTTGTGTCGGTTTCCTTCCATCGAGTCCTGGGGGTACTTGTATCCAAAAAATATAGTTGTGTGCCTAGAGCCATGTCATGTTTTCACAATACTCTCAGTCAAGCCATGATCTATAGAATTCAGTCAGTCATGTGACTCAGGAAAACTAAGAAATCTCAGTAATCTCAGTAGTTTAGTAATCTCAGTAATCTCAGTGCTCAGTAACCTCAGCAACCTTAGTATTCACAGTCAATCTTAGTAAATTCAGTACTCTCTACCAGTCCTCAAAACTCAGTATATTCCATCAGTCATTGGAATCCAGTAAACTTAGTTTAGCTCCGCTAAATAATACCACTAGTATCAGTCTAGTTAATCAGTATCAGTTCAGCTAATCAGTTCAGTTCAGTGATTCAGTTCAACTTAGTTATTAAGTTCAGTGTCCTTCATATGGGAGTAGAAGTTAGCACTGAGTGAACCCAAGGATGGGAACTCACCTGCCAGTTCAGGGTGTGATTCTTAGTAGTCATCCTTATGTTCCAGAACTACGTAGCCAACGTAGGTTGAGACATATTAACCTGTCAGATTAGGGTTAATGAGATGGCTTAACCTGTTAGTTTAGGGTTCCCACCATTATCATTTGAGTACCTTCCAGTATAGGGTTCTCACAGCTGTCCTTACCAGTGGCGCGGTATTGACACCCTTCCAATCAGGGCAGAAATTGGACCCCATCTTAGTATTATAGCATATTTGGGGCATGTCGGTTAGATAACTACTTCCCATAGTTTTAGTATCAGTCTCAGTAAAAGAACTCAGATAGTTCTTCAGGATATCAGGACTGTCATCTACAGTATGGAACTTAGCTAGTTCCATCATATTTAGGACTGTCAGATACAGTTATTCATGCTATCAGTTATCAGAACTCATGTTATCAGATATATCAGTTATCAGAATTCAGTTATCATTCATGATATGTTATCAGTAAATACATGTCATCAGTATTCATACTCAGTAGTCATGTTATCACGAGCTCAGTTTCAGGATTGTTATATACGGTCAATCAAATCAGTTCTTCATAATCAGAACTATCAGAAACAATCATTCCTTTATCAGTAATATAGTATCAGTCTCCCAGTATTCAGAAATACAGTATCAGTTCCTCACTTATTAGTGAATTACATATCAATATCAGTAAACTCAGTTATTCAGTATCTCAGGATCAGTAAGCTCATGTTGTCAGTATCCAGACTCAGTAGTCAGTATCACCACGAGTTTAGTTACAGTTACGTATATATGTATGTATTCTCACATTCATATCAGTCAGCATTGTTCATGCATATAAAACCCTTTGTATTTAGCCTACCTCACTCGTATACTCAGTACATTCAATCGTACTGACGCATTTCCTCTATGGTGTTTTATTTGACGTCATAGGTACAGAGGCACGAGTTTCAGAGTAGTAGTAGCATTGCAGATTTCAGCAGTCAGTGCTCCTCTTCATTCGAGGACAATATTATTATTACTTTATTACAGTATTTCAGATTAGTTTTTTTTTAGTTCATGAAGTTAGTTGGAGACATGTTCCTTCAACTCCTTATTCAGTTCAATTAGAGGCTTTTGGACTAGACGTTAGATTAGATGTTCAAACTTCAGTATTTATGTTTCTTTTTGGTATTGTTATACCATATTTTCTAGATATGTATCTGTATTAAACCTTATGGCCTTACAGTTCATGTTTTCGCATATTTTATGAGATATTATGCAGTTTACATGTACAGATATCATTCATGGGTTAGCTTGTGGTCCTTTGGGGTCATGAGCACCGTGTAGCATTTTGGTTCAGAAAATCGAGGCTTTACAGTCGGTTGAAAAGAATTACAATCCATTAGACGTAATTCACATAGACATTTGTTATATGAATTCAACTCTTCCATTCAGTTAGATTTAATTCACATAGACATTTGTGAAATAAAGTCAACACTATCTCTTGGTGGAAAAAATATTGCATAACTTTTATTGACGATTGCATTATATATTGTTATGTTTATTTTTTGAATTGTAATGATGAAGCAATAAAAGTAATTAGGAAATATAAAACTAAAGTTTAAAATCAGCTAGATAAAAAGATTAAAATGATAAGAAGTGATAAGGATGACGAGTATGAATTTTCTTGCAGAGAAATATTTGGAATATAGAATTGTCCATCAAATTATTTTCATATATTCACCTCAATCAAATGGAATTGTAGAAAGGAAAAAATGAATGTTGGAGGAAATAATAAATGCATTACTTGTAAGTTTAGGTTTACCACAAAGCTTATGTGTGGGGGCGGGGGGGAGCTATCCTTACAACAAATCGAATACTCAATCGAGTTTCTCATAGCAAGAAATAATTAATTTCATATGATAAATGGAATGGAAGGAAACCTAACTTTAAATATTTCAAAGTGTGAGGGTGTCTAGACAAAGTCCAAGTTCATATACCTAAAAGGTTGAAAATAAAGTCAAAGATTGTGGAATGTTTTTTCATCGGATATGCTATAAATAGTAAATCATGTCAATTTTATTTCATAAATTTAAACATCTGAATATCCACGATAATACGATAATTGAATCAGATATTGTTGAGTTCTTTGAACATATTTATCCATATAAAACTAGACATGAGCTGTCTAGTGGAGGATCTAAATGACTTAGGGATGAACTAAATAAGAATGTACTTTATGATGAGAATCCAAGGTATAAAGTGACAAAGAATGTTGACTTCCTTCGGATCAAATTTTGTAAAATTTATTATTATAAATGACCCTCAACATTCAAATAAGTGATGTTATCTGTAGACTCATCCTTTTGAAAAAAGGTTGTCAATAGTGAAGTTGATTCCATCTTGAGCAACCATATGAAGGAGTTGGTTGACATTCCTACAGGAAATAAATCTTTAGGCTCTAAATGGATCCTTAAAAGGAAAACAAAAGTTGATGGTACTGTTGATAAATACAAGGCAAGACTTATTGTGAAAGCCTTGATTATTTTGACACATAATCGCCAGTAAAAAAGATAACTTCCATTCGAATGTTGATTGCATTAACTGTGGTATATGGTCTTTAATTCTATCAAATGGATGGGAAAAAAACTTTCTTAATTGGAGAATTAGAGGAAAAAATTTACATGGAATATCCTGAGTGTTTTGTAGTTCCTAGTAAAGAAATAAAAGTGTGCAAACTTGTTAAGTCACTTTATAGACTAAAGTAAGCACCCAAATAGCGACAAAATTTGACCAAACGATGTCGACAACTACATAAATGAGTGTGATAAATATGTTTACATTAAAAACACTCTAAATCACAACGTCATTATTTATTTATATGTGGATGCCATGTTGATCATTAGTAGAAATATTTCTAACATAAATTCTACTAAACGAATATTTGATAGCAAATTTGATATGAAAGTTCTTGGAGTTGCTGATGTGATCTTAGGAATAAGAATTCATAAGCTCCATAAAGATTGTTATTGTCATAGTCTCATTACATTGAAAAAGTACTTGATAAGTTCAAGTGTTTTGATTTCAAAATCACCAAGACTTTATTAAATATGAGCTTTGCACTTCAAACTAATGAATGTGAAAGTGACTCAAAATTGGACAATGCAAGATTGTTGGAAAGTTTGATGTATATCATGAATTGTACGGGACTATATATAGCATGTGCACTAAGTAAATTGAGTTGGTACACGGGTAAATCTAATCAAACTCATTGGATGGAAACAAAAAGAGTTTTAGGGTGTCTAAAATATACTCAAGACTATGCTTTGAATTATACCAAATATCTTGCAGTAATTTAAAGATATAGTGATGGAAAATGGATCACTAGATTATATAAAGTAAAATTCATAAGTGGACATGTATATACTCTTGGTAGAGGAGCAGTCTCTTGGAAATCATCTAAACAGACATGTATTTACCCCTCTATAATGAAATCTGAATTAACCGCATTAGATAAATCTGGTAAAGAAGTTGAATGGCTCCAAAATTTCTTGGAATATATTTCTTATTAGCCCAAAACTTGGCACTAGTATGCATACATTGTGATATTTAAGCGATAAAAGGTTGGGAACATGATGTATAACGGGAAACCTTGTTATATAAAATGAAGACATAATACAATTAGAGAACTACTCTCTAGTGGAATTATCATGATTGACTATGTGAAGTCAAAGTATAATTTGTTAGATCTACTTGTAAATGTCCTATTGAGAGAGGAAGTTGAGAGATCATTTAAGGAAATGAGTTTACGACCTAGGATAAGTCATCGTGACAGTAACACTACCTAGCAAACATGAGAACCCAAGAGCTAGGTTCAAGGAGGTCAAACAACGTTGTCACTAGAGGTTAAATATTGTCAATTAACTCAACTCATTCTTATAATAAAGACAATATTCTAGAGACAAGGATAAGACTTATGGATTGAAGCGGGATCTATTAAAGTTATCCGCACCCCCTACAATTGGTATCAAAGCCTATGCTGTTTAAAGTTACGGAAGTAGTATATATTTGGATTTATTTGATTATGAAATAATTAAATTTAGATATTTACCAAAACAATTTTTTATTTGTTTAGATGGATAACGTACAAAAACCACAACAATATAAAGAATTAAAACAAATAATATCTGAAAAACGTAAAGAATTAAAAATAAGGATAGAATGACTATAGTATAACATAATTGTCGGAGTTAGTAAAAACTCAATAAATGCACAAAAACAAGAAATATCAAATTTAGAATCAACAATAGATAGTCTAGAATATATATATATCAACATAACTTATATACATTTAAATAAAATGAACAAAGAAGAATTTATAATAGATGAAAAAACATATGAAACCATGAAGGATTAAAAATAAAAATAGTATTTTCTAATCTAGGAAGAAGGTATAAGAAAATAGGTGAATATTTATATTTAATGTTAGAAAAAGAAGAATTAAAATTAGAAAATAAGTTGGCAGCCATGGTAAGAATAGAAAGAGAAAATAAAGAGATAGATAGAAAAAAGGAAATAGATAAAATAAAACAACAAACTACAGAAGAAATACGAAAAATAGAAGAAACTAAAACTAGTAGGATTGCTGAATTAGAAAAAGAACTACAAATGCTAAAAGATTTATATGAAAAGAGACAGAAAGAAAAAGAAGAAAAAGATAAAGAACAAAAATTATTAATTGAGATAAATCAATTTAAAGAAAAATTAGAAATAAAAAATAAAGAACCAGAAACCAGTGTATTAGAAATAAATATAATAGATGCTGAAGAAACAGATAATTATGATTCGGAAGATAGTGAAACATATACAGAAATTCTAGAAAACATAGGAAAACTAGAAATTAATGAAAAACAAGAAGTAATTAATAAAGAAGATCTAGAACTAATAAATACAAAAGTAAATACTCTAGATAAAAATATAATACCTAGTACATCAGATATAAGAAAACCAATCTATAATTACAAAAGTAAGTTTAAAAGATACAATCCAAAGGATGAATATAATAAATGGACACCAAGACAAATAACTAATTATAACTTTTTAGATTTAGACTGTGCAATAGACACAAATAAAACAATACAACTATGGGTAGGATACGTGTCAAAACAGTTATTAGATAATAAAATAAATACAACAAATACACCAGAATATATAGAAAAGACATTAATAGGAACAGTAAAATTATGGTTTTTAAACCTAGCCGAAGCAAGTAAAAAAGTATTAAGATCTGATACAAAAACAGAAGGAACATCAACACCTACAAAAATATTACCAACAGAAATATTGAAAAAATATGAAATAGCTATAAGTGATGAATTTAGCAGTATGACAACAGAAGAAACAGAACAAAATAAAGAAAAAGATACGAATAGGAACTTAATGTTAAAATTAGCAATATGTAATATGTACTATATAGATGAATATACGTGTGCATTTAAAGAATATTATTATAAAGGAACATATAATATAGAAGAAAGTAAGGAAATAAGAAAATTATATTTTAGTAAATTACCTGAACCATTTAGTTCAAAAATAATAAAGAATTGGGATGAAGCAAAAATAGTAGATACCCTAGGAGCAAGAATAAAATTTTAACAACAATGGTATAGAAATCTATGTGAAAAATATAGAGAAGAAATAAAAATGGAAAAAACATTAATAAGAAATTTAGCATGTTGTAAAGATAAAATAGCACCTCAATTTGGATGTAAAGAAAGATATTATAAGAAAAGAAAAAGACATAAGAAATATAAGAAATACAAAAAAATCAAAATATAAATATAAGAAACCAAGAAAAAGATATTATGTAAAAAATTATAAACATAAAAGACCATATAGAAAAAAGAAATCTATAAAAGAATGTACTTGTTATAATTGTGGAAAACTAGGACATTTAGCTAGAGATTGTAAATTACCAAAAAATCCAAAAAATAAATAAATATCAAAAATAAAAATAGAAAATACAGAATATATGCAGATAGATTATATAGATTATGAATTAGAATGTGAAGATAGTATATATGAAATTTCGGAGGATGAAACAGATAATGAAATAGATAGTGAATTAGATGAATCAAATGACTGAAGAAGATATAAAAATGAACCAAATAACTAAAGAAGATATAAAAATAATAACAAAGGAAGAATATTTAAATAAAGAAGGAACAGATCAAAAAATAATATTTGATAGTATTATATTTGATGAAATAAAAGGAAAAGAGTTAGACTTAAGTGTAGAAAAAATATTTAAAATACCAACAATAAAAAATATATTTAGTAGAAAAAAGGAAGAATACTACGTAGTAGGTCAAAAGGAACATGTAATAGATTGTAGCTATGCAAAAGGAAAAGCTAGCATACCACTAGTAACAAAAAGAATAATTAATAAAGAAATAAACGATATAAAAAGTAAAGACCCAATAAAATATGTACACCTTGGAGGAACAGAGATATTAATAAAAGCATGTTTCAGAGAAGGAATAGATACACCAATAGAATTATATTTAGCAGATGATAGAATTATAAAACCTATAGAAAAAAGTATAATAACCGCTATAAAAGGAAATTTAATATACCAAAAATTTAAATTTATAATAAGTGTGAATTATTCAGTAGAAATAACAGATAAAAATATAGATAAATCATTAGTATTATATTGAAAAATATGAGGAATAGAACTAACCCCAGGAAGTAAAATATTTACAGCAAGATGTAAAAATCTATATGTACTAACAATAAAATATAAAATAACAGGAAAAAATAAAATTAATAAAATAAAAATAGAAAGTCCGTTTGAACAATTCGTAAAAATAATTGATAATAATGACTATAGTTACAAAAATATAGATATAGAAGAAGATTTAGAAATAATAAATGATAGGATAAGTACATTAAAAAGAATAGCTCACGAAAAACCAGAATCATCAAGTTCATAAAAAAGAACAAGTTATGAAACAACTTCAACAGTTAATTTAAATCAATTTATATAACAGGAACAATAAATGAAAAAGAATATTTAATACTCTTAAACACAGGACAAGAAGAAAATTATATAGCAAAATATCTAGTAAAAAGTGAAGAAATAAAATCTTATAGTGATATATTCCCAGATCTACCAAGGAGTCTAATAAACATTAAAGATACGGCAGAAAAAGAAATAATAATAGGAGTTAGAAAAATAAAAATAGAATTTGAAATAAAGGAAGAAATGCAAAAAAGCAGACATAATATTAGGAATAAAATGGTTAGAACAAGTAAAATCATACAATATAGAACATACACAATTGTCTATAACATATAATAAAGAAAGATTATTCATTAAAACAACTTTAACATGATATGAAAATATATGTACTTGTAAAAATAATAGTAGAAGGATATTATAATAGGTATTATACACCTATGATAGCTACAGGAGCAGAAGCAAACTTATGTAAATACAGCTGTTTACCAGAAAGTAAATGGGATAAATTAAAAACACCAATAGTAGTCAAAGGATTTAATAATGAAGGAAGCTTAATTACATATAAAGCTAAAAATGTAAAAATACTGATATGGGATAAAATAATAACAATAGAAGAAATCTATAATTATGAACTAACATCAAAATATGTGCTTTTAGGAATGTCATTCTTAGATAAATTATACCCATATATAATAACTAAAAAAGATTGGTGGTTTACAACACCATATAAACAAAAAGTAAGAGCAAAAAGAGTTATTAATAAAATAAGAAAGAAAACTGATTGGATAGAAGAAAGTCAAAAAATTACACAAAAGTTAGAAAATATAAAAAATACTGAAGACACAATAGAACTAGTCGTATTCTTGATAAATAAAAAGAAAATAACTATATTTTCAGTAAATAAGATAGAAATAATTAAGAACAAATTAGAAAGATTATATAGTGATGATCCATTAAAAGGATGGAAAAAACATAAAACTACTATAAAAATTGAATTAATAGATAAAAATAGCATAATAACTCAAAAACCATTAACATATAATTTTGACGATTTAAAAGAATTTAAAATGCATATAGATGAATTATTAGAGAAACAATATATACAAAAAAGTAATAGTAAACATAATAGTCCAGCATTTATAGTAAATAAACATAGTGAACAAAAAAGAGGTAAAAGTACAATGGTTATTGATTATAGAAATTTAAATGCAAAAACTATGACATATAATTATCCAATACCAAATAAGATATTAAAAATAAGACAAATACAAGGATATAACTATTTTAGTAAATTTGACTGTAAATCAGGATTTTACCACTTTAAGTTAGAAGAAGAATCTAAGGAATTAACTGCATTTACAGTACCATAAGGATTTTATGAATGGAACATATTACCATTTGGATATAAAAATGCACCAGGTAGATATCAACACTTTATGGATAGTTATTTTAAATAATTACCTAATTGTATAGTATACATAGATGATATATTATTATATACAAAAACCAAAGATGAACATTTAAAATTGTTAGAACAATTTACAGATATAATAGAAAAATTAGGAATAAGTTTAAGTGAAAAGAAAGCCGAAATTATGAAAAATCAGATAGAATTTTTAGGAATACAAATAGATAAAAGTGGAGTAAAAGTGCAACAACATATAGTACAAAAAATAATAAATTTAAAAGAAGAATTAGATACAAAAAAGAAATTACAAACGTTCTTAGGATTAGTAAATCAAGTAAGAGAATATATACCAAAATTAGCAGAAAATCTAAAACCATTACAGAAAAAATTAAAAGAAGATATCGAATATAATTACAACGACGCAGATAAAAAACAAGTCCAGAAAATAAAAATACTTTGTAAAGATTTACCAAAATTATAATTCCCAGACGAAAATAAAAAATTTACATATATTGTAGAAGCAGATGCAAGTGAATAGAGTTATGGAGGAGTACTTAAATACAAATACGAAAATGAAAAAATAGAACATCATTGTAGATATTATTCAGGAACATTTAATGAAACGAAAATAAAATGGAAAATAAATAGAAAAGAATTATGTTCATTATATAAATACCTATTAGCATTTGAACCATATATTGTATATAACAAATTTATTGTAAGAACAGATAACACACAGGTACGATGGTGGCTAACGAGAAATATACAGAACTCAGTTATGACGAAGGAAATTCGGAGACTAGTCTTAAATATACTGAATTTTATATTTAAGATTGAAGTGATCAATACTAACAAAAATGTCATTGCAGATTACTTATCAAGACAAAGCTTCTCAAACTGATTTATCAATGGAAGAGGCTGATGCCAAAAATACCCAGACTGATTTATTACTTCAAATGTTTGAGCAAATGAAGTTATTACAAGAAATAGTTATTACACTAACTACTGAAGTTACAAATGTAAAAGTCCAGGTTGGGCACTATAAAAATAAGATACTGTACAGGAAAAGCACATTAAAAAACTAGACCTAGAAGGTGATGATGAGAAACACCTAAAAACTCAAATTACTAATGAAATTATAGTTACAGTTGCAGGCGCAGGAGATATATCTAAAGGAAAAAATATAGTCACTCAAAATAAACATGAAATACCAAAGAAAAAGAATTACAACCTCAACCAGATATTTTCAAAACCATATACACCAAATATACAAAGATCAGAATCATTTGCACCTCCCCAAATACATACATATTCTGAATCACTTAACCAAGAAAAACAGACATACAACTATGTTGCCCGAAAATACATTGAAAATTTATACACCTTACAAACCATGTTAAATATCAAACCTATTCAAAGTGAAGAACTAGCCGCACAACAAAAAGGGTATATTACTCAGAAATGCCAGAATTACAATAAACTTATTGCTTTTCCAGGTACAAGTTCGAATTTAATCAAATCATGTTACTATTATGGATTATTATCTACAGTTTGCACAACTACTGGAGAAGAGTTAGAAGGAATTCCAGATATTCACAATGGATTTATGATCTACAAGAGAATTACTAACGGAAAGTGATTTTATGTTCGATTTTATTCCGCCCCAGCCAAAATATTGTTTGATGAAGTTAAACAAACTATTACAGTAATCAAGATAGGTATGACCAGAGATTGTATTATTCTAGAAGAAATATGTGAACAAGACGAGATACCAAAGACACAGATACCAGGATTTTACCGCAACAAAAGAGTTATTGGACTTAGTAATATATTATCAGAATTAATTAATAATTATTCAAATCAGAAACCCATTTGGATATATAGCTCGAGGAATCTAACATTGGTTTATTGAACTTGTAAAGAAGTTAGAGACCAAGACATGGAAGAACTTAGGAAATGGGGATTAACACTCTTCAGACCAGAAGAACAACCATTAATGAGATCTATCAAAAAAGGAATTATTTCAGAAGAAGCTATGGAATAATTTTATGAAAAAGTTGGCCGAAAATACAATGATCACATATATAGCAAATGTAGTGGCAGACACAACTTTATTCCAGATGTGATGCTACACTGAGAAGAAGATAAAAAAACAGCAGATACGACAAAAAGAAGATAGCAACGGATCAATAATGGAGATAAAAGACAGAGATATTAATTATGAAAGAGACATGTAACAAAATAAGATAGACTTTTTTCTTTCTTTACGTAAATTATTAATCTATTGTATAGGTTTTTTGACTATTGTTAGTCTAGGTATTAATAGCTTTTGTCCTTATTTGCATTTTTAAGTCATTCTCTTCTTTTAAAGAAGAAGACTTTTTGTAAAGTGGAGTTAGGACAATAAAGACTTTGTAAAGAAAAAGTTAGGATACGTGTAAAAATAACAGTGTAAAGTATTCTCATTATAAATGAAAGGCATCGAAGGCAGAAGGAGGCAAGCCTTCATGCGTTGAAGAAAAAAAAACTCTCTCTTGTCTACAACAAATATTTTAATTATTTAAAAACAGGTATATTTCAATAGAAAAATCTATGGAGGAACAAAGCTTAGAATTATCAAATCTACCAGAACAGGTATATTCATATACTATTATGAATAGCTAAATTCATAAATTCCTAACAATCATGATATGATAAAATAAGTTCATGTTAGTTGCTTTATTGTAGAATTATTCGAAAAATAGCATGTTTAAATGTTTATTAGCAAAGTGGAAAAGGAGAAAAATCCCTATGAACTATGTCATCCTAAAGGTGAAACCAGTGAGGCAAGATAGGGGAGTAGCCAGAGTAGAGGCGTTGTTTAAGGGAAAAGTATCCATATTACCATGCTAATAGTGACCGAAGAATATATTATTTAAGAATATTCTAGTATATAGTAATCTAAAGTGATCATATTTTGTTATGTGTATGATTGAAGAGAATATTTTGAAAAAGCATCATATGAAAAATGAATACTTATTTATCTGACGAAATGGTAGATAAATTTAAAATACTTGTTTTATATGTATTTAAGGATATAGAAATTACAGATATAAGAAAAATCATATTAGAAAAAATATTTGATAAATATTTTATGACTAGAGTAAATTATATACCACACTTACCTAACTACTCTTACAAATGCTTATATACCAAACCTACATATCAACCATGATAAATTATGTATATTTAGAATTTTGGAAAATGAATATGAAAAATATAAAATCAACAGAAAAACAAATTTAGATGAATATATGAAGACTAAAGATAACAAATAAAATTATGAGTATCATAAATGGTAAAAGCCTAATTGTGTAACTTGTGTTGTCTCGGTATATACAAAAGTTCAAGGGTTCAAAGATATTGCATCTACCAATTGACTGAATGCATTTGATTCAAGTTCACTATGAAAAGTTCAAGGAAAAAACTGCTTATCCAGATGCAATTAGACCTTAATTATAGATCACACACTTGTTCGTATATTTTCATGATGAAATAGTCATTCCCATTCATATGGGGGATTATTGGGTTCTAAGTGTGGAAAGTGAATGTAAAATAAATAGAAAATGAATTGAACTTTTACTTTAAGGAAAAAAGTGTTACCCCACATTGGTGGGAGAAAGGAACTTTTTCAGGTTTAAATATAGAAGCATCCCTTTATGTGGACAATAAGACAAGAAAAAGACATGCATTGCGCCACTGTTTCCGTCACTCACTCGACTCGGCTTTAGCTTTGGCTTTGGATTTTGATTTATCACATGATCGAGAGGTTATATTTTTGTCAAAATTCATTTGAAACTTGAGAATTGTAATGTTTTAATCCAAAAATCAAATAAGAAAATCCTTTACATTTATGGATATACCTGAGCATGTGCAGACGCATCCCACAATGCACCTTGAAAGGACGAGAACATTTTAGATACTATTTGACGATGAGATAACAACCTATGCAAGCATATGTCCATCTACAAATGCATTTGGCTCTGCAAATGCCAACACAGTTCATTGGAACCTTTCTGCCTTTGATGAAAGATGACCTGCGACTGCAAGTGGCCCATTTGCATATTAAAATAAGTCCACAAGTAGACCGACGATCTGAAATAATGCGTCTTTTTAAAAATATTGCTTCTTTTCTGAAGCACCAACTTTGGGATTTAAATACCTAATTTTTTTCCTCTGATATGGTGATGAAATTTTGAAGTGAAAACCTCCTCTTTCTTGAAAAAGGCAAGTGTGATTTAATAATCGATGAGTGTGTTCATAGTTCAACAGAGTTTGAGGTACCGCCATTCTATTGAAGTAATTCATTTTATTCTGGGAAGATATATAATTACCTCGGATACTTGCAAGGAATAAATTCTTTATGAACACACCGTGAATTTGATGGACTTGAATCTTCCAGTCTTCATTTTTTTCTAAATATTTTTTTTTTGCTATTTTCTAGAAAATAGTTTGAATTTCATTTTATTGATCTTCATAAGTTGGATTGAATTTATTATTGAATTTTAAAGTTGTGATACAGAGTTACAACTTCATTTGATTGTTCATATGTTAGTTTGAACATGTGTTTGAAGTTATTGTTAAAAAATACAGATTTTACAAAACCCCAAAATAATATTTTTCTCAAGAGCACTATAGATCAATACCATCAGTAACTTATACAAAAACAAAAGTCTTGTTATATTTATTATCTAGTTAAATTATCGCACCTAATCCGCACCCCCCTACAAATGGTATCAGAGCCCAGTTATTTAAAAAATACAGAAGTAGCATACATGTTTGAATTTAGATTGGATTTACTTGACAATAATTAATATTGATTAATTATGAGAAGACCATTTAAAAACAGAGAAACTTTTAGAAAAATTAAAGAATCTTTAATTAGTAATTATTCAAAATATATAAGTCTAAATAAAACAAAAGAAAACCCACAAAGACTAGCCTACCTAATTACCTTAGTATCTAGTATTGAAGCAAAATTAATAATCCATTTAAAATCTAGAAGAATGAGACACATACCACCTAATTATGATAAAATCAGATTTAGGTATCCGCCAAAATACTATAAATACGGTTTAAATGAATAAAATACAAAAATACAAAGAACTAAAATAAATTATTTCTGAAAAACGTAAAGAATTAAAAATAAGAATAGAAAGATTAAGTTATAATATAGTTGCCGGAGTTAGTAAAAACTCAATAAATGCACAAAAAGATGAAATATCAAATTTAGAATCACAAATAGATAGTTTAGAATATATATATCAACATGAACTATTTACAATAAAATGAACAAAGAAGAATTTATAATAGACGAAAAAATATATGAAAATCACGAAGGACTAAAAATAAGAATAGTATTTTCTAATCTAGGGAGAAGATATAAGAAAATAGGTGAACATTTATATTTAATGTTAGAAAAAGAAGAATTAAAATTAGAGATAAATTGACAGCTATGGTAAGAATAGAAAGGGAAAACGAAGAAATAGATAGAAAAAAGGAAATAGAAAAAATAAAACAACAAACTATAGAAGAAATACGAAAAATAGAAGAAACTAAAAATAGTAGGATTGCTGAATTAGAAAAAGAACTACAAATGTTAAAAGATCTGTATGAAAAAAGACAGAAAGAAAAAGAAGAAAAAGATAAAGAACAAAAATTATTAAACGAGATAAATCAATTTAAAGAAAAATTAGAAATAGACAATAAAGAAATAAAAGACAAGGAATTGGAAATAAGTAATATAGATGTTGAAGAGACAGATAATTATGATTCAGAAGATAGTGAAACATATACGGAAATATTAACAAATACAAAAAATTTAGAAATCAATGAAAAACAAGAAGTAGTTAATGAAGAAAATTTAGAAAATATCAACACAGAAATAAATACTCTTGATAAAAAAAAAGATCAAAATATAATACCTAGTACATCAGAAATAAGGAAACCTACATATTATAAGAATAAGTTTAAAAGGTATAATCTAAAGAATGAATATGACAAGTGGACACCAAAACAAATAGTTAATAAAAGTTATAACTTTTTAGACTTAGATTGTGTAATAGATACAGAAAAAATAATACAATTATGGATAGAATATATGACAAAACAATTATTAGATAATAATATAAGTGTAATAGATGCACCAGAATATATAGAAAGAACACTAACAGGAACAGTGAAATTATGGTTTTTAAATCTAACTGAAAATAGTAAAAGAATATTAAGAACTGACAAACCCACAGAAGGAACATCATCAACAAAATTAACACCTATAGAATTATTAAAAATATATGAAACGGCTATAAAAGACGAATTTAGTAGCATGACAACAAAAGAAGAAGAACAAAATGAAGAGAAAGATATAAATAGGAATTTAATGTTAAAATTAGCAATATGTAATATGTGCTACAAAGATGAATATACTTGCGCATTTAAAGAATATTATTATAAAGGAGCATATAATATAGAAGAAAGTAAAGAAATAAGAAAATTATATTTAAATAAATTACCTGAACCATTTAGTTCAAAAATAATAAAAAGTTGGGATGAAACAAAAATAGTAGATACTCTAGGAGCAAGAATAAAATTTTTACAACAATGGTATAGAAACCTATGTGAAAAATACAGAGAAGAAATAAAAATGGAAAAAACATTAATAAAAAATTTAGCATGTTGCAAGGATAAAATAGCACCTCAATTTGGATGCGAAGAAAGATATTATAAGAAAAGAAAAAGACATAAGAAATATAAGAAATACAAAAAATCAAAATATAAGTATAAGAAACCAAGAAAAAGATATTATGTAAAAAATTATAAACATAAAAGACCATATAAGAAAAAGAAATCTATAAAGGAATGTACTTGTTATAATTGCGGAAAAATAGGACATTTAGCTAGAGATTGTAAATTACCTAAACACCCAAAAAATAAACAAATATCAGAAATAAAAATAGAAAATACAGAATATATGCAGATAGATTACATAGATTACGAATTAAAAAGTGAAGACAGTATATATGAAATTTCAGAGAATGAAACAGATAACGAAATAGATAGTGAATTAGATGAATTAACTGACTGAAGAAGATATAAAAATAATAGCAAAAGAAGAATATTTAAATGACGAAGGAACAAATCAAAAAATAATATTTGATAACAATGTATTTGATGAAATAAAAGGAAAAGAGTTAGACTTAAGTGTAGAAAAAATATTTAAAATACCAACAATAAAAAATATATTTACTAGGAAAAAGGAAGAATATTATATAGTAAGCCAAAAGGAACATGTAATAGACTGTAGATATGCAAAAGGTAAAGCTAGTATACCACTAGTAACAAAAAGAATAATTAATAAAGAGATAAACGATATAAAAAGTAGAGACCCAATAAAATATGTACACCTTGGAGGTACAGAAATATTAATAAAAGCATGTTTTAGAAGGAATAGATACACCAATAGAATTATATTTAGCAGATAATAGAATTATAAAATCTATAGAAAAAAGTATAATAACTGCCATAAAAGGAAATTTAATAAACCAAAAATTTTAATTTATAATAAGTGCGAATTATTCAGTAGCAGTAACGGATAAAAATATAGACAAATCATTAGTATTATATTGGAAAATATCAGGAATAGAATTAACCCCAGGAAGTAAAATATTTACAGCAAGATGTAAAAATCTATATGTATTAACAACAAAACATAAAATAACGGGAAAAAATAAAATTAGTAAAATACAAATAGAAAGCCCTTTTGAACAATTTGTAAAAACAATTGATAATAATGATTATAGTTACAGAAATATAGACATAGAAGAAGATCTAGAAATAATAAATGATAGAATAAGTACAACAAAAAGAATAGCTTATGATAAATCGGAATCATCAAGCTCATCAAAAAGAACAAGTTATGAAACAAGTTCAATGGATAATTCAAACCAATATTACATAACAGGAAAGGTAAATGAAAAAGAATATTTAATACTCTTAAATACACGACAAGAAGAAAATTATATAGCAAAATATCTACTAAAAATGAGGAAATAAAAACTGACAATAATATATGCCCAGATCTACCAAGAAGTTTAATAAATACTAAAAATATAGCAGAAAAAGAAATAATAATAGGAATAAGAAAAATAAAAATAGAATTTGAAGTAAAAGAAGAAATGCAAAAAACAGACATAATATTAGGAATAAAATGGTTAGAACAAGTAAAACCATATAATATAGAACATACACAATTAACTATAACATATAACAGAGAGAAATTATTCTTAAGAAGAGATTTAACATAAAATGAAAATATATGTATTAATGAAGATAGTAGTAGAAGGATATTACAGTAGATATTATACGCCTATGATAGACACAAGAGCAGAAACTAATTTATGTAGATATAATTGTTTACCAGAAAGTAAATGGGATAAATTAAAAACACCAATAATAGTTAAAGGATTTAATAACGAAGGAAGCTTAATTACTTATAAAGCTAAGAATGTAAAAACACAAGTATGAGATAAAATATTAACAATAGAAGAAATCTATAATTATGAGCTAACATAAAAAAATATACTTTTAGGAATGCCGTTTTTAGATAAATTATACCCCCATATAATAACTAGGACAGATTGGTGGTTTACAACACCATGTAAACAGAAAGTAAGAGCAAAAAGAGTTATTAATAAAATAAGAAAGAAAACTGATTGGATCAAAGGAAGTGAAAAAATTAAACAAAAATTAGAAAATATAAAAAATACTGAACATACAATAGAACTGGTCGTATTTTCAATAAATAAAAAGGAGATAACTATATTTTCAATAAATAAGATAGAAATAATTAAGAAAAAATTAGGACAATTATATAGTGAAGATCCATTAAAGGGATGGGAAAAAACATAAAACCATTATAAAAATAGAATTAATAGATAAAAATAGCATAATAACCCAGAAACCATTAACATATAATTTTGATGATTTAAAAGAATTTAAAATGTATATAGAAGAATTATTAGAAAAACAATATATACAAAAAAGTAATAGTAAACATAATAGCCCAGCATTTATAGTAAATAAACATAGTGAACAAAAAAGAGGAAAAAGTAGAATGGTTATTGATTATAGAAATTTAAATGCAAAAACAATGACTTATAATTACCCAATAGCAAATAAAATATTAAAAATAAGACAAATACAAGGATATAATTATTTTAGTAAATTTGATTGTAAATCAGAATTTTACCATCTAAAGTTAGAATAAGAATCTAAGGAATTAACCGCATTTACGGTACCATAAGGATTTTATGAATGGAATGTACTACCATTTGGATATAAAAATGCACCAGGTAGATATCAACATTTTATGGATAGTTATTTTAAACAACTACCTAATTGTATAGTATATATAGACGATATACTATTATATACAAAGACCAAAGAGGAACATTTAAAATTATTGGAACAATTTACGGAAATAATAAAAAAATCGGGAATAAGTTTAAGTAAAAAGAAAGCCGAAATTATGAAAAATCAGATAGAACTTTTAGGAATACAAATAGATAAAAGTGGAGTAAAAATGCAACAACATATAGTACAAAAAATAATAAATTCGAAAGAAGAATTAGATACAAAAAAGAAATTACAATCATTTTTAGGATTAGTAAACCAAGTAAGAGAATATATACCAAAATTAGCAGAAAATCTAAAGCCCTTACAGAAAAAATTATAAAAGGATGTAGAATATAATTATAACGAAGAAGATAAAAAACAAGTTCAGAAAATAAAAATACTTTGTAAAGAATTACCAAAATTACAATTTCCAGATGAAAATAGAAAATTCATATATATAGTAGAAGCAGATGCTAGTGAATGTAGTTATGGAGGAGTACTTAAATATAAATATGAAGAAGAAAAATTAGAACACCACTGTAGATACTACTCAGGTACATTTAATGAAACAAAAATAAAATGTAAAATAAATAGAAAAGAATTATGCTCATTATATAAATGTTTATTAGAATTTGAGCCATATATTGTATATAACAAGTTTATTGTACGAACAGATAATACACAGGTACGTTGGTGTCTAACAAAGAAAATACAAAATCCAGTTACAACAAAAGAAATTCGGAGACTAGTATTGAATATATTAAATTTTACATTTCCAATTGAAGTAATTAGTACTAACAAAAATGTTATTGCAGATTACATATCAAGACAAAGCTACACAGACTGATATAATAGAAGAAGATACTTTAGAAAAAATACTCAACACCCTAACTACGCTTTCAATGAAAGTGGACAGTATGGGTAATGAGATAGAAAAGCTAAAGACTAATGAAGATAAACTGAAGTCTATAGCTACAAATCAGCTAACTCAGCAGTGTGCAGAGCTATGTCGATCGGAAGACATTAAAATTCCAGAGCTAGTAGGAGACGTTGGGATACTCCATAAAACCCATAACGTTTATCAATCTACTTCTGCAGGTACAAGCAAAGGAGTTAGGAAAAATACAAATATGAACCTAAACAAGCTATTTGATAAACCATTTATTCCAAATACACCAAAAGATCCTATGTTTATACCCCCACAGATTACCACATACCGAGAAAGCCTAAACCAAGACAAAAAGACCTATAACTATACAGCCCGAACATACATAGAAAATATTTACAAAATACAAACCTTCTTAAATACCAACCCCAAAGCTATAAACATCCAAGAACCACATACAAATTACATAACCCAGAAGCTAACCGGATACAATAAGCTAATTGCTTTGCCTAAAACCAAACTAGGTCTAGTTAAAACCTGTTACGAATATGGATTACTTAGAACCATATATACCCAAGACGGAAATGAAATATCCAGTATACAAGAGATATATGATTCATTTAACATTTTCAAAAGAATAACCAAAGGTAACCTATTTTTTATAAAA
This sequence comes from Capsicum pubescens, assembly GCA_030864215.1. Taxonomy (NCBI): domain Eukaryota; kingdom Viridiplantae; phylum Streptophyta; class Magnoliopsida; order Solanales; family Solanaceae; genus Capsicum; species Capsicum pubescens. Next base: position 210,953,327 of record CM061538.1, on the reverse strand, counting down.
TTTTATATGGCACCAGCAGAGATATTGTATGATGAAGTTAAATCACCTATACAAGTTGTAAAAATAGGAATGACCCAAGATATGATTATACCAGAAGATATTACTCAACAACCAGAAATACCTAGAATTGAGATACCAAATTTTTATGCAAATAAGAGAATTATTGGACTATCTACGATTCTTCAAGAATTAGCAAATAATTATCGCAACAGAAATCCCATATGGAGTTATTATTCAAGAGGTAATGTAATAATATACTCAAATTCAAAGGAACTACGAGAAGCAGATATGGAAGACGTCAGGCAATGGATCTTGACTTTACTCAATCTAGAGAAAAAACCTATCGCCAGAGCTATTAGAGAAAAATTTATTTTGGAAGAATTATTAACCAGATATTGCAAGTTAATTGGACATAAATATCCAGACCATCAATGTTCAAAATGTAATGGAGAAGATAATATTGTCCCAGAAGTTCAACTAGAATAAAAGGAGATAAGCATGCCAGCCGAAAAGATAAGATAAGAAGCAACAGATACGACAACGAAAAGATACCAATGGAAGAAGACAAGATATTAAATTATTTACGTAAAATTATTAGAATTATTGTATAGACTAGACTTTTTAGCCTCCTAGCCTTTTTTAAAGGCTATATTGTATAGACTTTCTAGGCTATATTGTATAGACTTTTCTTTTTTAGCCTCTTAGCTTTTTTGACTTTTCAAAAGGCTATTTTAGAATTTTTTTAAACGTGTAAATTCATGTAAAGACTTTGTAAAGATTTTCATTCTATAAATGAAAGAAACTGAAGGCATTGCAAAGCAAGCCTTCATGTGTTGAAGCAAAAACTCTCTCCTGCCCATTACAAATATTTTACTTAGTTATTAATAAACAGATTTATTTCAATAAAAAAATCTATGGAGGAACAAAGCTCAGAAATATCAAACCTACCCGAACAGGTATATTTATTTATGATTATGAATAGCTAAATTCATAATTCCCAACAATCATGGTATGATAAAATAAATTCATGTTAGTTACTTTATAGTAGAATTATTCGAAGAATAATATGTTAAGAAGTTTATTAGCAAAGTGGAAACGGAGAAAAATCCCTAAGAACTATGCCATCCTAAAGGTGAAACCAATAAGGCAAGAAGCCGTGGTGGGGAGTAACCAGAGTAGAGGCGTTGTTTAAGGGAAAATATCCAGATTACCATGCTAATAGTGACCGAAGAACATGTTATTTAAGAATAATCTAGTATATAGTAATCTAAGATGACCATATTTTGTTATGTACATGATTGAAGGGAGCATTTTGAAAATAACAATTTTATGAAAATGAATAATTATTTATCTGATACAATGGTAGATAAATTTAAAATACTCATTTTGTATGCACTTAAGGATATAAAAGTAGTAGATATAAGAAAAATCATATTAGAAAAAGCATTTGATAAATATTATATGACTAGAATAAATTACATACCATACCTACCTAACTACTCTTACAAATACTTACCATGATAAATCACATATATCTAGAATTTTTTGAAAAAGATATGAGAAACATACAGTTAATAGAATAACAGATGAAAGTAAATTTAGACAAATACATGGAAACTAAAGATATAAAATATATAAAATTTCTTAGTAAAAATATAAAAGAGTTAATAAGATTAAAACAATCAACTACAAAATATTATAATAAAATATTTAGTCAATTTTAAATGATAGATAATCTTAAAGTCTTAATCTTATATATACTTAGAGATATAGAAATTATAGATATTAAGAGAATAATATTAGAAAAAGTATTAGACTATGAAATTGAAACTATAAATTGGATAGCACAGTTATACCTGGATAATTACCCAGATGGATATTATTCAGATTAAAAGATGTTAGAATATATACGAAAAACTAGAGAAAATCAAAATAATCTAAATGACGAAATTAATTATAGAAATCGAATTAGAAAAATAATGGAGAATCTAAAAGAAAAATTAATATGGATAGAAGAAACCTTGGAAAATTTAGAAAAAAGTACATGTAATAGTTTATATAATTTTAAAAACTCACTACGAGAAGAACAACACAAGATAATAAATAGCATTGAAAATCTCGAATTAGATATACATTACAGTACAATTAGGGTAAATTATTATACAGAAATCTGTAACTCTACAATTACTACAGGATAAAATAATAAACTACACAAATTAATGAATACATCTTACGAAAAGAATGAATCATTAAAAGAAATAGAAACCCAACTATATAGTTTATACCTAGAATACAAAAGGTTACATATTACTAACGAGGATCCTAAAATACTAGATAATTTAATTACGATAATATCTAATCTAGAATATGAATTAATAAAACATCTTAAGTCAAGAAGATAAAAATGAAAATTATTCCAATCAATAATATTCATTATAAAAATAAATACCTACGTATTTATTATCTAGTTAAATTATCGCACCTAATCCGCACCCTCCTACAAATGGTATCAAAGCTAAATTCAAACATGTATGCTACTTCTGTATTTTTTAAATAAATGGGCTCTGATACCATTTGTAGGGGGTGCGGATTAGGTGCGATAATTTAACTAGATAATAAATACGTAGGTATTTATTTTTATAATGAATATTATTGATTGGAATAATTTTCATTTTTATCTTCTTGACTTAAGATGTTTTATTAATTCATATTCTAGATTAGATATTATCGTAATTAAATTATCTAGTGTTTTAGGATCCTCGTTAGTAATATGTAACCTTTTTTATTCTAGGTATAAACTATATAGTTGGGTTTCTATTTCTTTTAATGATTTATTCTTTTCGTAAGATGAATTCATTAATTTGTGTAGTTTATTATTTTATCCTGTAGTAATTGTAGAGTTACAGATTTCTGTATAATAATTTACCCTAATTGTACTGTAATGTATATCTAATTCAAGATTTTCAATGCTATTTATTATCTTGTGTTGTTCTTCTCGTAGTGAGTTTTTTAAATTATATAAACTATTACATGTACTTTTCCCTAAATTTTCCAAGGTTTCTTCTATCCATATTAATTTTTCTTTTAGATTCTCCATTATTTTTCTAATTCGATTTCTATAATTAATTTCGTCATTTAGATTATTTTGATTTTCTCTAGTTTTTCTTATATATTCTAACATCTTTTAATTTGAATAATATCCATCTGGGTAATTATCCAGGTATAACTGTGCTATCCAATTTATAGTTTCAATTTCATAGTCTAATACTTTTTCTAATATTATTCTCTTAATATCTATAATTTCTATATCTCTAAGTATATATAAGATTAAGACTTTAAGATTATCTATCATTTAAAATTGACTAAATATTTTATTATAATATTTTGTAGTTGTTTGTTTTAATCTTATTAACTCTTTGATATTTTTACTAAGAAATTTTATATATTTTATATCTTTAGTTTCCATGTATTTGTCTAAATTTACTTTCATCTGTTTTTCTATTAACTGTATGTTTCTCATATCTTTATCCAAAAATTCTAGATATATGTGATTTATCATGGTAAGTATTTGTAAGAGTAGTTAGGTAGGTATGGTATGTAATTTATTCTAGTCATATAATATTTACCAAATGCTTTTTCTAATATGATTTTTCTTATATCTACTACTTTTATATCCTTAAGTGCATACAAAATGAGTATTTTAAATTTATCTACCATTGTATCAGATAAATAATTATTCATTTTCATAAAATTGCTATTTTCAAAATGCTCTCTTCAATCATGTACATAACAAAATATGGTCATCTTAGATTACTATATACTAGATTATTCTTAAATAACATGTTCTTCGGTCACTATTAGCATGGTAATCTGGATATTTTCCCTTAAACAGCGCCTCTACTCTAGTTACTCCCCACCACGGCTTCTTGCCTTATTGGTTTCACCTTTAGGATGGCATAGTTCTTAGGGATTTTTCTCCGTTTTCACTTTGCTAATAAACTTCTTAACATATTATTCTTTGAATAATTCTACTATAAAGTAACTAACATGAATTTATTTTATCATACCATGATTGTTGGGAATTATGAATTTAGCTATTCATAATCATAAATAAATATACCTGTTCGGGTAGGTTTGATATTTCTGAGCTTTGTTCCTCCATAGATTTTTCCATTGAAATAAATCTGTTTATTAATAACTAAGTAAAATATTTGTAATGGGCAGGAGAGAGTTTTTGCTTCAACACATGAAGGTTTGCTTTGCAATGCCTTCAGTTTCTTTCATTTATAGAATGAAAATCTTTACAAAATCTTTACATGAATTTACACGTTTAAAAAATTCTAAGATAGCCTTTTGAAAAGTCAAAAAGGCTAAGAGGCTAAAAAAGAAAAGTCTATACAATATAGCCTAGAAAGTCTATACAATATAGCCTTTAAAAAAGGCTAGGAGGCTAAAAAGTCTAGTCTATACAATAATTCTAATAATTTTACGTAAATAATTTAATATCTTGTCTTCTTCCATTGGTATCTGTTCGTTGTCGTATCCGTTGCTTCTTATCTTATCTTTCTGGATGGCATGCTTATCTCCTTTTATTCTAGTTGAACTTCTGGGACAATATTATCTTCTCCATTACATTTTGAACATTGATGGTCTGGATATTTATGTCCAATTAACTTGCAATATCTGGTTAATAATTTTTCCAAAATAAATTTTTCTCTAATAGCTCTGGCGATAGGTTTTTTCTCTGGATTGAGTAAAGTCAAGATCCATTGTCTGACGTCTTCCATATCTGCTTATCGTAGTTTCTTTGAATTTGAGTATATTATTACATTACCTCTTGAATAATAACTCCATATGGGATTTCTGTTGCGATAATTATTTGCTAATTCTTGAAGAATCGTAGATAGTCCAATAATTCTCTTATTTGCATAAAAATTTTGTATCTCAATTCTAGGTATTTCTGGTTGTTGAGTAATATCTTCTGGTATAACCATATCTCGGGTCATTCCTATTTTTACAACTTGTATAGGTGATTTAACTTCATCATACAATATCTCTGCTGGTGCCATATAAAATTTTATAAAAAATAGGTTACCTTTGGTTATTCTTTTGAAAATGATAAATGAATCATATATCTCTGGTATACTGGATATTTCATTTCCGTCTTGGGTATATATGGTACTAAGTAATCCATATTCGTAACAGGTTTTAACTAGACCTGGTTTGGTTTTGGGCAAAACAATTAGCTTATTGTATCCGGTTAGCTTTTGGGTTATGTAATTTGTATGTGGTTCTTGGATTTTTATAGCTCTGGGGTTGGTATTTAAGAAGGTTTGTATTTTGTAAATATTTTCTATGTATGTTCGGGCTGTATAGTTATAGGTCTTTTTGCCTTGGTTTAGGCTTTCTCGGTATGTGGTAATTTGTGGGGGTATAAACATAGGATCTTTTGGTGTATTTGGAATAAATGGTTTATCAAATAGCTTGTTTAGGTTCATATTTGTATTTTTCCTAACTCATTTGCTTGTACCTGCAGAAGTAGATTGATAAACGTTATGGGTTTTATGGAGTATCCCAACGTCTCCTTCTAGCTCTGGAATTTTAATGTCTTCCGATCGACATAGCTCTGCACACTGCTGAGTTAGCTGATTTGTAGCTATAGACTTCAGTTTATCTTCATTAGTCTTTAGTTTTTCTATCTCATTACCCATACTGTCCACTTTCATTGAAAGCGTAGTTAGGGTGTTGAGTATTTTTTCTAGAGTATCTTCTTCTATTATATCAGTCTGTGTAGCTTTGTCTTGATATGTAATCTGCAATAACATTTTTGTTAGTACTAATTACTTCAATTGTAAATGTAAAATTTAATATATTCAATACTAGTCTCCGAATTTCTTTTGTTGTAACTGAATTTTGTATTTTCTTTGTTAGCCACCAACGTACCTGTGTATTATCTGTTCGTACAATAAACTTGTTATATACAATATATGGCTCAAATGCTAATAAACATTTATATAATGAGCATAATTCTTTTCTATTTATTTCCCATTTTATTTCTGTTTCATTAAATGTACTTGAGTAGTATCTACAGTGGTGTTCTAATTTTTCTTCTTCATATTTATATTTAAGTACTCCTCCATAACTACATTCACTAGCATCTGTTTCTACTATATATATGAATTTTCTATTTTCATCTGGAAATTGTAATTTTGGTAATTCTTTACAAAGTATTTTTATTTTCTGAACTTGTTTTTTATCTTCTTCGTTATAATTATATTCTACATCCTTTTATAATTTTTTCTGTAAGGGCTTTAGATTTTCTGCTAATTTTGGTATATATTCTCTTACTTGGTTTACTAATCCTAAAAATGATTGTAATTTCTTTTTTGTATCTAATTCTTCTTTCGAATTTATTATTTTTTGTACTATATGTTGTTGCATTTTTACTCCACTTTTATCTATTTGTATTCCTAAAAATTCTATCTGATTTTTCATAATTTTGGCTTTCTTTTTACTTAAACTTATTCCCGATTTTTTTATTATTTCCGTAAATTGTTCCAATAATTTTAAATGTTCCTCTTTGGTCTTTGTATATAATAGTATATCGTCTATATATACTATACAATTAGGTAGTTGTTTAAAATAACTATTCATAAAATGTTGATATCTACCTGGTGCATTTTTATATCCAAATGGTAGTACATTCCATTCATAAAATCCTTGTGGTACCGTAAATGCGGTTAATTCCTTAGATTCTTCTTCTAACTTTAGATGGTAAAATCCTGATTTACAATCAAATTTACTAAAATAATTATATCCTTGTATTTGTCTTATTTTTAATATCTTATTTGATATTGGATAATTATAAGTCATTATTTTTGCATTTAAATTTCTATAATCAATAACCATTCTACTTTTTCCTCTTTTTTGTTCACTATGTTTATTTACTATAAATGCTGGGCTATTATGTTTACTATTACTTTTTTGTATATATTGTTTTTCTAATAATTCTTCTATATGCATTTTAAATTCTTTTAAATCATCAAAATTATATATTAATGGTTTCTGGGTTATTATGCTATTTTTATCTATTAATTCTATTTTTATAATGGTTTTATATTTTCCCATCCTTTTAATGGATCTTCACTATATAATTGTCCTAATTTTTTCTTATTTATTTCTATCTTATTTATTGAAAGTATAGTTATCTCCTTTTTATTTATTGAAAATACGACCAGTTCTATTGTATGTTCAGTATTTTTTATATTTTTTAATTTTTGTGTAATTTTTTCACTTCCTTTGATCCAATCAGTTTTCTTTCTTATTTTATTAATAACTCTTTTTGCTCTTACTTTCTGTTTACATGGTGTTGTAAACCATCAATCTGTCCTAGTTATTATATGGGGGTATAATTTATCTAAAAACGGCATTCCTAAAAGTATATTTTTTGATGTTAGCTTATAATTATAGATTTCTTCTATTGTTAATATTTTATCTCATACTTGTGTTTTTATATTCTTAGCTTTATAAGTAATTAAGCTTCCTTCGTTATTAAATCCTTTAACTATTATTGGTGTTTTTAATTTATCCCATTTACTTTCTGGTAAACAATTATATCTACATAAATTAGCTTCTGCTCCTGTGTCTATCATAGGCGTATAATATCTACTGTAATATCCTTCTACTACTATCTTCATTAATACATATATTTTCATTTTATGTTAAATCTCTTCTTAAGAATAATTTCTCTCTGTTATATGTTATAGTTAATTGTGTATGTTCTATATTATATGGTTTTACTTGTTCTAACCATTTTATTCCTAATATTATGTCTGTTTTTTGCATTTCTTCTTTTACTTCAAATTCTATTTTTATTTTTCTTATTCCTATTATTATTTCTTTTTCTGCTATATTTTTAGTATTTATTAAACTTCTTGGTGGATCTGGGCATATATTATTGTCAGTTTTTATTTCCTCATTTTTTACTAGATATTTTGCTATATAATTTTCTTTTTGTCCTGTATTTAAGAGTATTAAATATTCTTTTTCATTTATCTTTCCTGTTATGTAATATTGGTTTGAATTATCCATTGAACTTGTTTCATAACTTGTTCTTTTTGATGAGCTTGATGATTCCGGTTTATCATAAGCTATTCTTTTTGTTGTACTTATTCTATCATTTATTATTTCTAGATCTTCTTCTATGTCTATATTTCTGTAACTATAATCATTATTATCAATTGTTTTTACAAATTGTTAAAAAGGGCTTTCTATTTGTATTTTACTAATTTTATTTTTTTCCGTTATTTTATGTTTTGTTGTTAATACATATAGATTTTTACATCTTGCTGTAAATATTTTACTTTCTGGGGTTAATTCTATTCCTGATATTTTCCAATATAATACTAATGATTTGTCTATATTTTTATCCGTTACTGCTACTGAATAATTCACACTTATTATAAATTTAAATTTTTGGTATATTAAATTTCCTTTTATGGCAGTTATTATACTTTTTTCTATAGGTTTCATAATTCTATCATCTGCTAAATATAATTCTATTGATGTATCTATTCCTTCTCTAAAACATGCTTTTATTAATATTTCTGTACCTCCAAGTTGTACATATTTTATTGGGTCTCTACTTTTTATATCGTTTATCTTTTTATTAATTATTCTTTTTGTTACTAGTGGTATACTGGCTTTACCTTTTGCATATCTACAGTCTATTACATGTTCCTTTTGGCTTACTACAAATATTCTTCCTTTTTCCTAGTAAATATATTTTTTATTGTTGGTATTTTAAATATTTTTTCTACACTTAAGTCTAACTCTTTTCCTTTAATTTCATCAAATACATTGTTATCAAATATTATTTTTGATTTGTTCCTTCGTCATTTAAATATTCTTCTTTTGTTATTATTTTTATATCTTCTTCAGTCATTTAATTCGTCTAATTCACTATCTATTTCGTTATCTGTTTCATTCTCTGAAATTTCATATATACTGTCTTCACTTTCTAATTCGTAATCTATGTAATCTATCTGCATATATTCTGTATTTTCTATTTTTATTTCTGATATGTTTATTTTTTGGGTTTTTAGGTAATTTACAATCTCTAGCTAAATGTCCTATTTTTCCGCAATTATAACAAGTACATTCCTTTATAGATTTCTTTTTCCTATATGGTCTTTTATGTTTATAATTTTTTACATAATATCTTTTTCTTGGTTTCTTATACTTATATTTTGATTTTTTGTATTTCTTATATTTCTTATGTCTTTTTCTTTTCTTATAATATCTTTCTTCGCATCCAAATTGAGGTGCTATTTTATCCTTGCAACATGCTAAATTTCTTATTAATGTTTTTTCCATTTTTATTTTTTCTCTGTATTTTTCACATAGGTTTCTATACCATTTTTGTAAAAATTTTATTCTTGCTCCTAGAGTATCTACTATTTTTGTTTCATCCCAACTTTTTATTATTTTTGAACTAAATGGTTCAGGTAATTTATTAAAATATAATTTTCTTATTTCTTTACTTTCTTCTATATTATATGCTCCTTTATAATAATATTCTTTAAATGCGCAAGTATATTCATCTATGTAGCACATATTACATATTGCTAATTTTAACATTAAATTTCTATTTATATCTTTCTCTTCATTTTGTTCTTCTTCTTTTGTTGTCATGCTACTAAATTCGTCTTTTATAGCCATTTTATATTTTTTTAATAATTCTATAGGTGTTAATTTTGTTGATGATGTTCCTTCTGTGGGTTTGTCAGTTCTTAATATTCTTTTACTATTTTCAGTTAGATTTAAAAATCATAATTTCACTGTTCCTATTAGTGTTCTTTCTATATATTCTGGTGCATCTATTACACTTATATTATTATCTAATAATTGTTTTGTCATATATCCTATCCATAATTGTATTGTTTTTTCTGTATCTATTACACAATCTAAGTCTAAAGAGTTATAACTTTTATTAACTATTTGTTTTGGTGTCCATTTGTCATATTCATTCTTTAGATTATACCTTTTAAACTTATTCTTATAATATGTAGGTTTCCTTATTTCTGATGTACTAGGTATTATATTTTGATCTTCTTTTTTATCAAGAGTATTTATTTCTGTGTTGATATTTTCTAAATTTTCTTCATTAACTACTTCTTGTTTTTCATTGATTTCTAAATTTTTTGTATTTATTAATATTTCCGTATATGTTTCACTATCTTCTGAATCATAATTATCTGTCTCTTCAACATCTATATTATTTATTTCCAATTCCTTGTCTTTTATTTCTTTATTGTCTATTTCTAATTTTTCTTTAAATTGATTTATCTCGTTTAATAATTTTTGTTCTTTATCTTTTTCTTCTTTTTCTTTCTGTCTTTTTTCATACAGATCTTTTAACATTTGTAGTTCTTTTTCTAATTCAGCAATCCTACTATTTTTAGTTTCTTCTATTTTTCGTATTTCTTCTGTAGTTTGTTGTTTTATTTTTTCTATCTATTTCTTCGTTTTCCCTTTCTATTCTTACCATAGCTGTCAATTTATCTTCTAATTTTAATTCTTCTTTTTTCTAACATTAAATATAAATGTTCACCTATTTTCTTATATCTTCTCCCTAGATTAGAAAATACTATTCTTATTTTTAATCCTTCGTGATTTCCATATATTTTTTCGTCTATTATAAATTCTTCTTTGTTCATTTTATTGTAAATAGTTCATGTTGATATATATATTCTAAACTCTCTATTTGTGATTCTAAATTTGATATTTCATCTTTTTGTGCATTTATTGAATTTTTACTAACTCCGGCAAATATATTATAACTTAATCTTTCTATTCTTATTTTTAATTCTTTACGTTTTTCAGAAATAATTTGTTTTAGTTCTTTGTATTTTTGTATTTTATTCATTTAAACCGTATTTATAGTATTTTGGCGGATACCTAAATCTGATTTTATCATAATTAGGTGGTATGTGTCTCATTCTTCTAGATTTTAAATGGATTATTAATTTTGCTTCAATACTAGATACTAAGGTAATTAGGTGGGCTAGTCTTTGTGGGTTTTCTTTTGTTTTATTTAAACTTATATATTCTGAATAATTACTAATTAAAGATTCTTTAATTTTTCTAAAAGTTTCTCTGTTTTTAAATGGTCTTCTCATAATTAATCAATATTAATTATTGTCAAGTAAATCCAATCTAAATTCAAACATGTATGCTACTTCTGTATTTTTTAAATAACTGAACTTTGATACCATTTGTAGGGGGGTGCGGATTAGGTGCGATAATTTAACTAAATAATAAATACGTATGTAACGAATAGTTAGAAGAAGGTTTGAATGCCCAGTTATTTCAAATTCAGGTACTATGTTAATATAATATTATTTTTTTTGTTATTAAAAATTTAACATATATTATAACATTCGTTGCCTCTTTATATAATTTGTTCCTATGTATAATATTTTATTGATCGACATAACACACGTTCAATATACATAGGCTAAAATTAGTCTTTTAGAATATTTTAATATATCCAGAATAGAAATGAAGTTTGAAGTATCTTTTTGTGAAGTGGATAATGAAACATACTGTTATAAGCATAAATAATGAAAACATTTTGAATAAAAATGTTTAATACTACTAAGTTAGTTTATTTTCCTAAAAAAAGAAGGAATCTAACCTTTAAAATTAGAAAAATATGGTTCCTGCAGGCTGCTGGCCTAAGGGCCCATGTTAACATGCAAACTTTAGATGTCAGGTCCTTGGACTGACAAGAGGCCTGTCATTCAATCACCTTATTATATGCTTCTGATTGTGTTTGCATTTTTGGAGTCATTTACATAAATAGGATAAATATATAACCTAATTATCAAAGTATATTTTTATTCTTATAGTTTATAGGCTAACTTTTCTTTACCAAAAATAGCAAATACATATATAATGCACTTCTAAATACAATTTTAACATGTTTAATTATAGAAAAAATAAAAAAATAATCTCAATACATTTTGAATAAAATATATTATATGTATTTACAACGTATTTCAATATATATATATATATATAACTAAAACATTTTTAATGGAAATGTAGTAGAAGTATTATAAGTGAATTTCAAACATTCCATCATGATTTGAATTAAATTACATTTAGAAATGCATTATATATGTTATTAAATAACAATTTTCAAATTCATAAGAATATATAATATTGAATTCGAATTATATTACAGTGATGTTTATGTTTAGCACAGTTTTAATATAATCTTTTGATGCTTTCATTGCAACACGTTCTCTGGCGTATCCACTATCACAGTCAATCCTCTGATGTATCGACCATCATTATCACTGCTATACACCACCTCGGTAATGATCCTCAAGGTCATTTTCTACATTTTCATGCTTTTTTGATATTTACTTCTTTCTCATAGTTGCATCTAGTTATAACTTACTGGGAATGATAGTTCGATCACCAATAATTCATTTGGATTTTAGAGATAATTTTCTATTTTAGAGCTTTCACTTTTAAGAAATGGGTTTCTAACATAAACTGTAGGACGGTCATGAATTTTGATTTTGACAATTCCTTTAGAAATAAATTTTGACTTTAGTCTAGGGGATCCTTGGTTTTGATCCTAATGATTTCAGACTCATTTTAGGCAATTGGGTGGATCTTAGTTAAAATGATTTTTTGAGTGTGAGATTCACTTTGGAATGAAACAACCTCATATTGAATTTTGTTGGCCTTGTATATTCTAGAATGTCAAATTTGGAAGGTAGCATACCTAGTTTGTTTTCACGAGATTCTAAATGAATTCTAAGGGTTCTATTACAAACTTGATAGTTATCCAAGTTTGATGGTGCAAGAGAAGGATGGCGTTCATGTTCACGAGGTCTTGGCGGAGTTTGTGAAGTCTAATATTATTGGTCATCACATTTGTTAGATGACCATCACATTCACAAAGATTCAGCTCGGTTGGTCCAAGTTTACTTCTTTCCGATAGTAGTGGACTGACCGGTATCGAAAAAGATTAGAGGTCACTATCTCGAATGTGGTCCTGTAGTGGCGATGAAGGGACCCCTAGAAACATTAAAACATGTGGAACCTATTTTTTATTTATTTAATTCAAGTCCCCACTTCTTTAAACCCTACAAAGCTTAGAAAATTATGGGAGATCGATCTTTGGGTATCGGAGATGAGTTGGATATATTGTTATGGTCATTTCCTCATCCTTAGTTTGTAAGTTCCTGCTTAATTTTTGGTTTAACTATCCGGTTTAGCTTTGAATACCTATTTTACTATACGGGCTTATACGGAGATTATTTATGCTTAGATTCTAGTCAATATTGAGCATAAATTATCCTTGAGCTTAGAGGGACGTATTGACAATTTCAAATTTGTGATTTTGCAAGCGAATTCCATGTGGGATTTTTAATTTAAGTTTGACCTAAATAATTTATATGAAATATGGGTATATTTATTCTTGTCTTAATGCGTATATTATTATTTTGATATCGTGGAAGTATTTAGAGGCTTCTCGAAAGGGAAAACTCAGGAGTAGTGAATTTTTTTGAGCTTTCGGCAGCATCCAGGTAAGCTAGGATTACTTTCGTCAAAGATTAAGATTTATTATGATATTAGTTTAGTATTATTCTAGATCTAAGTGGGTGTTTATGGCTTTGTTGATAATTTTAGTTATTGTTGATTATCTAGACTAATAAAAAGCACTTTTGGGTAGATTTTGGCCCATCTTCTCTCATATTGGATTAGACTGATACCTTAGGACTATTTTTGACTTACTTAGTACCTTAGGATGAAATTATGAAACCTTATCCTAAGTTTGGTAGGTTCTTGATTTAATGTAGATTTTTGAGGATAGTAGGGGGCTCCACCGACTTTCCTTTAATGTATTCTGCTTAGTTTAGCTCCTTGTAGACTCAAAAAATTTTAAGTTGTCAACCTAGACTTATTTTTGAACTTTAGGATAATTTAGGTGGTCTAATGGGATTCGGTTAGTCTTACTACTCTAGATAAATTAACATTTAGTCCTTTTGGACCGTATTTCTAGACTTGGTAGTTAATGACATGACCCGACCAGGGGCCTTGTCATAATGGGTGTCCCAAGTCTGACTAGGACCAGAGACCACCCCCGTTACCCAACCCAACCTCCATCTGTCTGCCCTGAGTTGGTTAAATTTCGAGCATATACCAAGATAGAGTGACAAGTCAAATGAAGACTCTGGGATAAGATCACAACCGTGACCGACCCAACCAAGTCCAACTATCCTATACCTACCATCCAACCATACCAAACAAAACCAATACCGAAATAAGGGCCATAAACTAGGCCATAACCAAATAAGTTTTAAAATATAATATGATTAATCCCAAAATGAAATACGGTGGAACAACCAACAATATCGTCAACCGATATCAGCCCCAATACCAATGCCAATGCTAATGCTGGCACCACTATCGATCCCACTCATTCTAACCCGTAGCAGTACCACAAAGTCTCTAACCAAAAGAGTAAAAATATCTGGTTGGGATATTCCCACAACCATAGACAAAACCAATATCCATAAATAAATCAGAATATCTAAGAATACCCATAACATAAAACAGAGCCTTTCGGAAAGATGGAAGCTCACCACTTCAATTCAAAATTTGTCCCTGCGTGAATCACTATATAGGAGGAATAGAATGACTAGTTCCTCTATAGAATGGGTATACATCCACCCAAAGATGGGTTAGCAAGTAATCGCGAGCATGAACTCAGGATAAGGATAAAATAATGCTATTTATAAAACCAAGTAAAACCATCCATATACACACGATCATACACATATATATAACCATGCTGGGAAAAGGAACTGGGTTTGCATTCCATTAAAACCTTTACCTGGCCTGTGTAGATTTTCTGTCCTAAACTACCCACAGTCTATATGATTTCAACTAACCCTACTAAAAGGGCCCAGTGTATGAAGCCGCATGACCAAAGAAGAAAACCTGGGATGACTAGTACATCCCCCAAAATATAGTGTGAAATTATGCACACGGTCACTTGGACCAAACCTCACATCGGAAAATGTGAGTTTCCAATTTAGACCCCCCAGGACCACCACCTTCCACGGCTATACTACACCTATCTCCTTTAAACACGATTAAAACCATTTTCCATCCAAACCATTATTCTATTTTTATTAACCGAGGCTATTAGTAGTGGTATTGTCATACCAACAATAGCTTTCAAGTATTATACTTATCCAAACATTAGGGGATTCAATATACCCAACATAATTACCAATTAACCAAAACCATAGCCACCAAGGCCTTTCTAATCCATTTAAACCATTTATACCATTTACGGTTCCATTACCGAAAAACCATTTCCATGCAACCAATTATCCAAAACCACCATTAATGCATATAAAAGCATAATTAAAACATGGGAAAACCATAACCAAGCATTTATAACCAAAACCCCCAAAATAATATTTGAAAACCCAAAATCATACAATATTCAAATCATAAGAACATTGTATAAAACCATGCCTTTAATTAGAACTAACAATGAGGGAAGATAACATACCCTAATTTAAAAATTAGATGGAGAGAAACCGCCAGCAAGATCCCCAAATTAGTCCTATAGTTGAAACCCTAGCTTTCTTGCCCAGAAGCTCTTGAGAGAATCATAGAGCGTTTAGAAAAAGTTTCTAAGTGTTAATAAATAAAATAATAGGTTAAATAACCACCCAATAGGAATATAAGTTTTGGTACTTTATTAGGATAAGTGGGAAAATGTCCAAATTACCTCCACTTAAGTTGCACAAAATCCCGTCACAGGGGTACGACTGACCCTCATGAGTCGTACCCTTCGATACAAGAGATTCCCTCCGCTCGTATCCTAAGACTCAACCCTTGAACCCAATACTTTCTAGTGTACAACTCATCCTACCCAAGTCATATTGGCAGCATACAATCTGTACCCTTCACCCGTATCCTTGGCAAGATAGAATCACAGAAGGTTTGAACACCGTCCACTACACGAGTCCTGGGTATGACTCGTACCCTAACTTATAACTCATGGTGAGTCACTCATACTCATATATATCCTAGGTTACCAAGTCTAAGGTTAAGTGAAGAAACTAAATGTTTCTTATCTGACTATACGACTCATACGATTTAAGTCGTACCCATTCCAGTGACCAAATTCCATCCCACCAACCAACACTGGCCAGTATATGACTGAACCATACCATTTGTACCCTAAAATATGGATCATACCCTTTATTTATATTGGGTCCATAGATCAGAATTTTAGAAAATTTTCTAAGGTACAGAAACCAGGGTATTTCAGTCTCCCCCACTAGGAACATTCATCCCCGAATGATGGACAAGGTAGGGGTAAACACATGCATGAGTAATTTGAATTATCAAAAATATTACCAATCGTTAACAATTTTTAAAAATGATTTGAGGTAGATTTATGCGCCTTAGTGTTGTTATCCTAGCTTATTGAGCCTTATTTTAAGGACTTCTTGTGTGCTTTATGAGTGAATGATGATATAATTGATAGTAAAAGTGTTTAAGTACTTGATTATAATGTTTAAGTTTTATTTTAAACAAGTTTGTACTTAATTTGATTACCTAAAGTTCATATGAGAAAACTAGTGTTACTAGCTTGAGCTAAGTGTCGTTCTAGTGGATCTTGATGGATTCTAAATGTACGTAATGAGTTCCTAATGGTTTAATTGTGTAAATATGTATGGAAAAACTTTTTAATAATGTTAAAAGTTAAATTGAATTAATCCAAGAGTCAAAACTAAGTTAAAGATCAAAAGGGGCGAAACTAATATTCTTTGCTTAAGTTTTTAGTTCATCGTCTTAGACGATTGTGTTTTTTTGAGCTCTAATTTGTGGTGTTTAATGCTATAGTTTGCTTGGTGAGTTGATTATGATTATATATTAAAGATATAAAAGCTGTAAATCAAGTGTAAACAACACAAAAAGTTTTTGAATGGATCAACAAAAGCACGAGACAAGATTTGATGTAAAACAGACACTTTGGATGTCCATGGCGCGTATCCGACCCAAACCATGTCTATAGAGCGTGTGGAATAAATATATAGATTTCTAAGGGACAAAAAAAAGTTTTTATCCATGATGATAGTGCTTATCTCACCCTATTCTCCTTTATGAGCTTTGTGACGTGTACCTAGTGAAAAAATCAGCAGTTTTGTCCTCCTATAAATAGGTCTCTTGAACTTGATGTTATACACCTTGTACGACATTGAAACTTGTAAAGGGAATGTAAAACACTTAAATTAGGGTTTTATTCTTTTAATTTAGATTTTTAATGTATTTTATCTTGTATTCAATTATATTAATTATGATTATGTCCATAAGTAGATAAAAGTCCTATTCCAGGGTTATGGCCAAGAACATGATTACTATTACTTTGAATTGATTTGGTTTTGATTTATTATCATATTTGATTATTTTTTTATCCTTTTTATAAATATTTTAAGTATTATCTACCTTTAAGATACATCCATTGTCGACTTTGTGAGCCTGAGAGTGGGAATAAGAAAATAGAACATGGGGATAGATAGAACAAGGCTCTTATTCTTTAATAAAATAAAGAATTTAAATTAGCATCTAGGATAGGGATATAGCTAGAAGCCTTGCTTGGTTCAAATGTAAGATTATATCTTCATGCATCTAATTGGGTTATTACATCCTCGTTCAATGATGTAGCTGTAATGTCCAAGTTAGGTAGACGATTAGAGGTCAGGAGACTATGATCGTACAATAAACCCTATGAATCAACAACCAAGATAAGTAATCCAATGAATGAAATTCAGTAGCATAGTATGATTGTTTTTAGTGCTTTAACCCCTTGTTTTTCCAAAATCTTTCCTTTTCCGCATTATTTTAGTTTACTTTTAGTTTACAACTCTAAAACTCTCTTGGTTGTTTTATCTCAAAAGTTGAACTAGAATAGGATGGTTTTCCACATAAGTCCCTATAATATCGATATTTAACTTTATTTAAGACCACCATATTACTTGGTGAGACCACGTACACTTGCATGTGCGCTTGGACGCAATAAGTTTTTGGCGTCGTTGTCGGGGACTTGTAAATAGGCAACTATCTTCTATTTAATTTTTTTATATTGAGTTTTACATAGTTTAGTTTGTTTTTATTTTTTTATTTTTTTATCATACTTCTTGACATGGCATCCTGGGATAGATGGTTTTCGCGAGATGATAATTCTTTTTATTTTTGTGGAGGACCCCACCATGAGGTTGTTTGTCCAAATTTTAATGTAAGCATTTGGAGGGGACATGCCTGTTTCTGACCTGTGCAGCAGACCACAAGTTGGTGTGTGGTTTGTGGAAATATGTATCACTCTATATATATGTGTGGAGCTAATCCAGATTCAGGCATGTTTAAGAGCAATGCTCAAAAGACAACTAAGGAGGTAGATATAGAGTTGACTCCCCAACCGGTTGCAGACAAAGTTGCTGATAATTAGAGTTAGTCAGAGTACTTGAAAACTAAAGTTGTTGAATAGGTTAAAGAGATACCACCATCACCATCTCCACAAATACTAAGAAAAGAAAAATATAAGGAGGATACTAGCTAATTTGTGGAACAGACACAAGAATAGCAACCACTCAACTGTCATCTTTCTTTTGATATTGCAATTAAGAAAGTCAATATGAGTGAGGGTATTGTGGATAGTATAAATTTAGAAGTTGGATCGGTTAGGCATCATTCAAAGAACTTTTCTACATTATGTTTAGATGATGTCTTGTCTATGGAATTTTTTGAAATAGTGGAAGAGTGTGAATATAAGGAACAAGAATCCTATATTCTTGATTTTTCACCAGCCAAGAAATATTTAAACACACCTAACTTTAAGGCCAAGTGGGTTACCATGCATATTCTATTACTCAGTTTTTTCATCTTTGTACCACCACCCTATGAGCGAAGCAAAAAGATGGATGCAAAATTTTGGATAAATTCATATCCTCAAGATGGAGGAAAAAATTGATTTGGTTGTACCGCGACACTAAATAAGGCACTGCTAGGGAGGCGAACCAAGTTAAGGTATGTTTTATTTTTAGTATTTTAGTTTTAACTTCAGTAGTTTTTGTTTTTGTTTAGTCACAGGTTAATGGGAAGTTTGAGTACCGAAAATCTGAGCAAGGAGCATGGCGAAGACTAAGTGTGGGGTCCCTAGACCCTCTTGATCTATAAAGATGCTACTAGCTAGGCCTATAGTCCTTAGGGAGTAATTCTATCTCTACTTTTAAATTACACTTTAGGGACAAAGTAGATTTTTAAGTGTAGGGTAGGGAAATTCCCATTTTTAGGAGTAATTTTTTAAATTTTTTGTAAGGGATATTCTGGTTGGTGCTATATGTAATTGAATGATGCAAGGGTTTTGGTTGAAAAAAAATGTTGATTGTGTGAATTACTACTTTTGAGACTCTTAGGCTCTAGATTATGACTTTTGTACTTGTTGGCTTAATGTTGAATTCATATTATTGTTTGGTCGAGAGTCTATAATGATCCTACTTAATTTGAGTATGTTCCATGTGTGTGTGAGGTCTTTGTGTATTAATTATTGCATATGATGTCTAGATCTTGCTTGATGTGTGTGTAAAGAAAAATAATGAGTGTGAGATTTTGAAATGATATAGGCATTTCCTTGATAGCCATGTTCATACCCTTTTTTCTGAACTACCTTTGTGCATAATCTTAGTTTTCCCTGTTGAGACTTTGACTTTTCTTTGGTAGCCTCATATGTTGCCAAATCCCTTTATTTGATTGACCTTAATTTGATCCAAGCTCCTAAGCCCTTTAGTGCAAAATTAATTAAGTTAAGGAGTTGGAAATTCAAGTAGGAGAAAGGTAAAATTGAATCCCCAAAGTGATAGTTATTTATGTGTAAAAATTGATGTGTTGTGGATGGGAGTGGAGTAATGTAAGGAAAAAAAGGGTTGTTTAAATTGAATAAGTTGTGCACAAAATACTCCCACCATAGTTTATATAATTAAGCTTAATGATATGGGGAAAAACAAAAGAATGAGGTAGACGAAAGTGGTGTAATTTGGTTGCTGAAGGTGAGTTGATTGTATAATGTGATGTATTAAAGTGCTTAAGGAAGATAGTCACTATTCTTGGCCAAAATAGTCCCTACCCCTCCCTTAGCCTACATTACAACCATTAAAGACCTATTTGATCCTAAGCTTCATCATTCTGATATTAGTGAAGTACTACAGTAAGGGAAATCCTATGGTTCATTATGTGTAACTTGTGAATTCCTTGTGAGAGTGAGCTTAATTTGATTCTTACACATAATTGGTTAAAAGTAAAATTTATGTTAGTGATTATGGGTAACTCTCTTATTGTGAGGGCACATATTTAATGAATGTTGGGTGAATTATATGACGTCTTTGATTGAACAATGTGCATGAGTTTTCTAACTAGGTGAGTCAATTCTTGAGGCTAGGATGTTTTTAAGTAGTATTCTTGAGCTTTCAATTGTGTATGCAACGTGCTTAGTGTAAAAAAATGCATTTTGTGTTGTTATTGTAGTACTAGCTTGAGTGTCTTGCTTTTAGTAGAAGTGTGGAGTCACCTCAGCTTACAATGCTTTTATTAAAGAGTTATTTGAGAACGAACAAGGCTTTATGTGTTGGGTGATGATCTAAGGTGGATTTATACGCCTTGGTGTTGTTATCCGAGCTTATTTAGCCTTGTTTTGAGGACTTCTTGTGTTCTTTATGAGTAAATGATGATATAATTGAATATAAATTTGTTTGAGTACTTTATTATTATGTTTAAGGTGTATTTAAAACAAGTTTGTACTTAATTTAGTCACTTAAAGTTCATATGAGAAAACAAGTGTTACTAGTTTGAGCTAGGTGTCGTTCTAGTTGTTCTTGATGGATTATAATGTGTGTAATGAGTTCCTAATGGTTTTATTGTGTAAATATGTGTGGAAAAACTTTTTTATAATGTTTAAAATTTAATTTAATCAATCCAAGAGTCAAAACTAAGCTAAAGATCAAAAGGGGCAAAACTAGTATTCTTAGCATAAGTTTCTAGTTCCTCGTCTTGGATGATTCTGTTGTTTTGAGCTATAATTTGTCGTGTTTAATGATATAGGGTGATTAATTAGTTTCTTATTATTATATATGAATGATATAATAGCTGTAAGTCAAGTGGAAACAACACAAAAAGGCTTGGAATGGATCAACGAAAGCACGGGACAAGATTTGACGTAAAACAGACACTTTGGATGTCCATGGAGCATATACAACCCAAATCATGGATATAGATCGTGTGACATACATATATATCTTAATAAAGGACCAAAAAAGTGTGTATTCACTATTAGGGTGAGTTGCACACCCTATTCCCCTCTATGAGCTCCGCAACGCGCACCTAGTGCAAAAATCGGTAGTTCTGTCCTCCTATAAATAGGACACTTGAATTTGATGTTATACACCTTGGACGACTTTGAAACTTGGAGAGGTGATGGAAAAAACTTCAATTAGGGTTTTATTCTTTTAATTAGATTTTTTATGGATTTTATCTTGTATTCAATTATCTTGATTATGACTATGTCCATGAGTGGTTAAAAGCCCTATTTTGGGGTTAAGGCCAAGAACATGATTACTATTGGTTTAAATTGATTGATTATTTTATTTGGTTGTTTATTTATACTTATTATATCTATTTTAAGGATTATCTACCCTTAGGATTCATCCATTGTCAATTTTATGAACCCGGGAGGGGGAGTAAGAAGATAGAACATGTGGATAGATAGAACAAGGTTCTTATTCTTTCATAAAATAAGGAATTTAAATTAGCATCTAGGATAGGGATATACCTAGAAGCCTAGCTTTATTCACATGTAGGATGATAGATTCATGCATCTAATTGGATTATTACATCCCCGCTCAATGATGTAGTAGTAATTTCCAAGTGAGGCAGACAATTAGAGATTGGGAGACCATGATCATATGATAAACCCTATGAATCAGCAACCATGATAAGTAATCTAATGAATGAAGTTAATAGCATAGTATGATTGTTCGTAGTTCTTTAACCCCGGGGTTTCATCCATTGATTGTCCAAAGTCTTTAGTTTTCTGCATTATTTTAGTTTACAACTCTAAAACTCTTTTGGTTGCTTTATCTCAATAGTTGAACTAGAATAGGATAGTTTTCCACACAAGTCCCTGTGGGATTGATATTCGACTTTATTTAATGCCACTGTATTACTTGGTGAGACCATGTACACTTTTGTGTGCACTTTGGTGCAACAGAAAACAAAGAGCAAAAATATTAACCTTTTAATTTAAGAAACTCAGAAAATAAAGATGTGTTGAAGACATATACCTTCCGCACGAATCCCAGGAGCAGAAAACAGATGCGGATACTTGGACTTTATGTCCTCCTCCACTTCCCATGTAGCTTCTTCCACCTTATGGTTCTAACACAGAACCTTAAACGAAGCCAAACCCTTGGATCAAAACTAATGAACCTACCTATCTAAGATCTAAATCGGGACCTCTTCATAAGATAGAGAGTCTGAGATACGTAACCCCTCCAAAGGAACAATTGAAGAAGGATCACCAAGACACTTCCTTAACACGGAGACATGAAATACCGGATGAATGGAGTTCAAACTAACAGTCAACTTAAATTCGTAAGCAATATTTCTAACCCTACGCAAAACAACATAAGGACCAATATATCGGGGGCTGAGCTTCCCCTTTTTGCCAAACTGTATTACTCCCTCCATAGGAGATACCTTGAGGAATACCTTATCCCTAACATCAAACTCCAAGTCTCTACGCATTATATCCCCATAGGAATTTTGGTGACTTTTGGCAGCCTTAAGCCTATCTCGAATCATCTTCACCTTTTCCATAGCCTGATAGACCAAATTCGGACCTAGCATATCTCCCTCACTAAGCTGGAACCAACCAATAAGAGATCTACAACTTCTTCCATACAATGCCTCAAAAGGGGTCATGCCAATACTAGAATGACAGCTATTGTTGTAAGGAAACTCCACCAAAGGTAGATGCTCAACCCAACTACCACCATAATCAACCATAAATGCCTGAAGCATATACACCAATGTTTAAATATTTATTTTTGCTTGCCTATCCGTCTGAGAATGAAAAGTAGTACTTAGATTCATCTTAGTACCCAATCCCTTCTGAAAAGACTACCAGAAATGGGATGAGAACTGCCTACCATAATAAGAGATAATTGAAACAGGTACTCTATGCAGCTTCACAATCTCCTAAAGATATAACTTCACATAATCCTCTGCTGAAAAGGTAGTCCTCACTGGTAAAAAGTGATCATACTTTTTCATCTTATCCACAATGAACCAAATCGAATCATACTAATTCTGAAACCGAGAAAGACCAGTAACGAAGTCCATATTGATTACCTCCCATTTCTATTTGGGCAAAACAATCTCCTGATACAACGAACCAGGTCTTATGTGTTCAACTTTAACTTGTTGACACATCAAGAATTTGGCCACAAAATCTGCCACATCCCTTTTCATTGCATTCCACCAATACATCTCCTTGAGATCAAGATACATCTTTGTCGATCCGGGATATACAACTTAGCATGATTTATGCGCCTCAGCCAAAATCCTTTTCCACAAACCATTGACATCAGGAATGTATAACCTCTCTTGGTACCGTAAAGTACGATCTCCACTGATCTCAAACACCATTACCTTCTGCGCACCCACATTACTATTGATTTTCATCAAGATAGGATCTAGCACTTTCTTCTCCTCAATATCTGCACAAAGGGCCGATCAAACCATTTTTTGTACCATTACACCTCCATCCTTGGAATCTAAGAGAAAAACTCAAAGATTTGCCAAGAGGTGAATATCTTTCACCAATTCCCGCTTTCCTTCCTCCACATGAGTTCCACGGATAATATGCTAACAGCATCCGCAACCACATTAACTTTACCTAGGTGATAGTGAAGACTTATATCATAGTCTTTAAGGAGCTCCAACCACCTCCTCTACCTGAGATAAAGCACCTTTCGAGTGAACACATACTATAGACTCTTATGATCATAAAAGATGTCTAGTGCAATCCATATAGATAATGCCGCCAGATTTTTAAGGCAAAAACCACCACCAACAGCTCCAAATCATGAGTAGGAAAATTCCTCTTATGTACGTTAAACTTCCTGGAAGAATAGGCAATAACCTTCCCATGCTACATCAAAACAAAACTAAGTCCCACCCTAGATGCATCACAATAAACCACAAACCCCTCACTGCCATCAGGCAATGTCAAAACTGTAGCTAAAGTTAGCTTATATTTTAGCTTCTTGAAACTCCCCTCATAGGCATCCGGCCAAAAAAAATTTGCCTTTTTCTGAGTCAACTTAGTCAAAGGATCAACTATCATAAAAAAACTCTACATAAACTGCATATAATACCTAGACAAACCCAAGAAAATCCAAATATCGGTTGGAGTTGTGGGTCTAGGCCACCCCTTAACCACAACCACATTTTGTGGATCCATCATGATCCCCTCGCAAGAAATAATATCACCAAGAAAAGTCATAACGTTCAACTAAAACTCACGCTTTGAGAGCTTGGCATACAACTGTTGTTCCTTCAAGGTTTGTAATGCCACACGGATATGATTAGCGTGATCCACCCCACTTTTGGAATAAACCAGAATGTCATTAATAATCACAATGAAGAAGAGATCCATTAATTGCCTAAAAACCCTATTCATCAATCCATAAATGCAGTCGGGGCATTGTTCTATCCAAATGGCATTACAAAGATTTCAAAGTACCCACACCGAGTACTAAAAGATGTCTTAGGGATCTACTTCTCCCTAATCTTAATCTGATGATACCTAGACCAAAGATCTATCTAGGAAAAGAACTAGGCCCCTTGAAACTTATCAAACAAGTCATGTATTCTTAGAAGAGGATTCTTGTTCTTGAGCCGTTACCTTATTCAACTGTTGATAGTCAATGCACATCTGAAGGGAACCATCCTTCTTGTGCACAAACAACACTGGTGCACCCCACGGAGATACACTAAGATGAATAAACCCCTTATCTAGAAGATCCTTAAGTTGCTCCTTGAGTTCCCTCAACTCAGCTAGAGCTAAAGGAGGAATAGATATTGGATGAGTGTCCGGAACTAAGTCTATACCAAATTCAATTTCCCTATCCAGAGGAACACCAAGAAGATCATCCAGAAAGACCTCAGGAAAATCATTTACTACCAAAACCAAATGAAAAAAATAGACACTCCAAGTTAGAATATTTAACCTAAACCAAGTGATAAAGACAAACTTTAGAGATTAACCTCCGAGATCTAAGATAAGAAATAAACCTCCCCTTAGGAGCTAGGGAACCACCCACCTACTCTATAACCGATTCACCAGGGAACCTAAAGACAACCTTACAGGTCCAACAATCCAAGGATACATTACAAGAGTGTAACCAATCTATCACTAGAAAAATGTCAAAATCCACCATATCAAGTTCAAAAAAATACACCAAAGTCTACCTACCACCAATAGATACCACACACCCCCTATAGACTCTCTTAGAAACAACTGAGTCACCTACCGGGGTAGAAATAGACAAAGAATCCAAAACATCCTCAGGATCAAAACCAATACATACAACTACAAATGAGGCCACATAGAAAAGAGTGTACCCCAGAACAATCAGATAATACAAGTCATGAGAAAAGACTTATAACGTACTAGTAATGATATCAGGTGATAGCTCAGATTCTTTCTGAGATACAAGAGCATACAACCTACTCCTGCCATTGCCAGTATCAAAAGTAAGATTAGACACCAAAGCCACACCACTAGGTGCAAGAGCAGAAGATAAAACACTGTAACGATTTAATTTTCTGGAACCAAAATGTCACATGATGCTCATGATCTCGAAGGACCACAAGCCAACCCTCTACTGATATCTGTACCTGAACACTGCATAATATAGATAATAAATACAGAAACTGTCCATAACGTTCAAAACATCTAAAAATACTAAAAATTGAAAACTGAATACTGATACATCTGTCCGAAAAGCCTCTAAACTGTCTGAACTGTGGAGTTGATGGAAAATGTCCCCAACTAACTTCATCTACTAAAAATAACTAAATTTGATGCGATAATAAAATAAGGATCATCCTCAACTAAAGAGGAATCACTGCTACATCTACTACTGCTGACTGGGACTGAGCTGCTAAGGGTACTCTGGATCTCGTGCCTCTGAACCTATGGTGTCAAATAAAACACCATAGCGTAAATACGTCAGTATGGGAATGTACCGAGTATGAAGATGAGGTAAGACTAAATGCAAGGGCTTATGCATGAACAATTACTCAACTGAATAATCATGAGAGTACTGAATAAGAACACATGCATGAATGCACAAACCATAACTAAAATCATCATGACTTTAAATACTGAAACTCAGATACTACTTTACTACCATCTGAACTCACTACTAATGCCTAAGATACTGAAAACCGAATCATCTGATACTGATAACTGAGTACTGGAGTTAAGATCTATCATATTTAGCGAGTGATCTCAAAAACTGATGATACTGATATTGAGACTGATATCAAGCCTATATGACGGGTGATCTCTAGATCTAATAATGAGATTACTCAACTGAATATAAGACTGAGATCAAGCCTATCTGACGGGTGATCTCTAGTTCTGATAACAAGAATACTCAACTGAATCTGAGACTGAGATCAAGCCTATCTGATGGTTTATCTCTAGATATGATAACAAGAATACTTAACTAAATATGAGACTGAGATCAAACTTATCTGACGGGTGATCTCTAGATCTGATAACAAGATTACTCAACTGAATCTGAGACTGAGATCAAGCCTATATGACGGGTGATCTCTATATGTAATAACAAGATTACTCAACTGAATATGAGACTGAGATCAAGCCTATCTGATGGGTGATCTCTAGATCTAATAACAAGAATACTCAATGAATCTGAGACTGAGATCAAGCCTATCTGACGGGTGATATTTAGATCTGATAATGAGATTACTCAACTGAATATGAGACAAAGATCAAGCCTACCTAACGGGTGATCTCTAGATCTAATACTGAATAACTTTATATGGAACCAAGCCTATCTGATGGGTGGTCCATAAATCAATGGAACTATCTGAGTTCCTCACTGAGATAGATGACTATATCTGACAATCCTAATTTTTGAAGATTGATACTGAAACTATAACTGTGGGAATTAGTCACTTAACCGGCATACCCCGAATCTCAACTGGTGGGGTCCAACTTATAACCCCAGCTAGAAGGGTGTCAATACCATGCCATGGGTAAAGACCTCTCTGGTCAATCCTATCTGATGGGTGACCCTCATAGGAAGTCAAGCCTAAGGCAATATAATAGTCAAGCCTATCTGATGGGTGACTAGCCTTTCCTGATGGGTGAATCCTGCATCCTGCGCTGGCTACGCAGTTCTAGAGTTCAAGGATTTCTCCTAATGACTTTGACTCTCTGATAGGGAGCCACCATCCCTTCCCTCGCTCGGTGCTAGCTCCTACTCCCAACTGAAAGACTCTGAACTGATTCTTAACTGAGCATAAACTAAGCTTAATTTGATACTGATCATGCTGAGTTAAGCTGAATTCACTTGGTTCCGTATTTGATGAAATACTATTGAATCTCGTTATCTGACTGAACGACACTGAGCTTGGGATAGATTACTCAAATACTACTTAGGACTGAACTGAACACTTGAATACTACTAGATCTAAGCTTAGTACAAAACTGAGGATAGATTACTAGCGATACTGAGATTACGTCGATTATAGAGATAATTGAGATTTCTTAAGTTCTGTATCTTCCTGAGAATACAGAGTTCTACAACTAGCTGAGTTTTAAGAATCATGGATCAACTAGAATTATCGTGAAAACTGACATGGGCTCTAGACAACAACTAAATTATCGGGTATAAATACCCCCAGGACTCGATAACATAAAAGTAAAACATAACCATTTTTGAATAATCAAGACCATGGAGAATCATTCACCATCACAATCACTAAGGCATCACTTCAAGCATTTAGGAATCCTAAACATGTAATAACATAGGGGGATATGGTATTGGATCATACTCCATTCAACAAGATCTTGCATCAATCACTTCGCACATATTTAAGTCTTGGCATGTACCGGAGAACACATAATTGGGGAACATCATGCTATCATGTTACAATTCATTCATAAAAAATTTAGCATGTATTAAAGTCTTAGCATGTATCAAAGAGCACATAATTGGGGAATTTTATGCTATCATGCCACAATTCATTCACTAAGGCTTTTCAATAAACACTTGGCATGCATGGGCTTACACACAATTGGGGATTTCTAGTCAACATGCTATAATGGCTCTAATTCATTCACATAAGCATTTTATCAAGCATATGGGGAGCATGATTTGCTTATTCAATAATTTCTACACTTAATTAACATGGACACATCACTTAACAAACAACTTGAAAAGGGTTTGTCATGAACATCACATGGGTATCACAAACTAGGGTCAAAGCTTGAAAACCTTACAAACAAACATGGATCAAAACTCAATAATAGAATAAACATCAATTTCAACTCATATGGATCTTGAAAACTCATAAACATAAAAGTTTTGAAATTTAGAAAAGGGTTCTTGAGCTTCTTGGATGAAAGGGACCCAAGAATCAACATCTGCATACCTTAGAGAAACTCTTTCTTGAAAGCCCTTGGAGAGATTCTTGATTTCTTGATTTCTCTTGAAAAAGAAGGAAGAGTTTTGATTTTTGAACCCTAGCTCTTGTTCTTGAACAACTTTGAGAGAAAACAATGATATTTTGGGTGAAATGAGGCCAATTCCCATGTTAGGGAGTATATATAGGGGTTTAGAAAAGACCCTTTTCACCCTGGAAATAAATTAAAAAATCCCAATTTTACACAATGACACGATGCGCTATAATCGCGCCAGCTCACTGGAAATTAGATAATCGGGAAACTGCTTGATGGAGTGAAGTGGTGGAAATCGCGTTGCTACCTTGGTTGCGAACTGGAAAGGCACCGTGATGCAGTGGAATTGCGTTGGTGTAATGGAAATTCACAATTCTAAAATTAAGCCATGGCGCAACACGCCATAATTACGGAGGCTCACTTGATTTTGATGATTGCCATTTTGGCTGGCTCCGCGACGCGCTAAAGTACCAGATGACACAATATCTCACTAAAATGGCTCTAACTCTTCGCCCGAGTGTCGTATTTGGGCGAATTTGATATCGATGGAAAGATTATTAAATTATCTACATGGAAAAATATTGATATTGGGGAAATTATACACGGTTCAAAATACTTCTCACTTGGAAAGACACTTCTCAATCTTTGAAGGCCGGATTTACGCTTCACTTGACACACTCTAAGGCATGACTATGAGAGAAATTTGTGGGGTCTTACAAGAACCCAGAGATTTGATCGCTCCCGAAGCTCCCTTACCAACCAGAAAATTCTTGAGAATATGTCCTGGCTGGCCACACTTAAAAAACTTGTCCTTTCCTTCATCACAATAACCCCAATGATGAAGACCACATAATAGGGTAGCAGATCATGAATAAAACAACTGACCCCCACTCTCCTGAGATTGGACACCCTGTTCCAGAAATTATCACCACCTTATAGATGCCTATCACCCGACTGCCTCAGGAAAAGAGCGCTAGCAATAGATAAGAAATAGACCCCCCCACTTTTTTAAGCCATTTACCTCCATCCCGACCACCTTGCAACTGAGCACCTCCCTGATCAGAAAAATTACCCCTCTTACCCTGCCTATCACCAAACTCTGCCTATTTTCTCTTCTCATCCTCTACCTACTGAATATGAACAATCAACCTAGAAATGTCCATACCTTTGATCGGCAAATCAGTCTTGCTTTTAAGGATTAGATCTCGATTTAACCCTGAAGTAAATTTCACATTCTCGCCATCATGTTAGCCATCAAATCAAAAGTATACCTTGATAGCTAATAAAACTTTAAGGAAAATTCCTTAACAGATATTCTACCTTGCTTAAGATTCACAAACTCCTCCATCTATACTTCCCTCATTTCTTGAGGAAATAAACAATCTAGAAAAGCTCCAAAAAAATCATCCTATAAGGATGACTCCTCCATATCTCCTGTATCCCTATCCCACTTTTTGTTAACATCCTTGAGATGATGAGCTGCAAAGCTTACACCTGCCATATAACAACCTGCATCACCCTAAATATCTTCTCCATTTTATCAAAGAAACCCTGGGGATCCTCCTCCACCTTTACACCAGTAAAAGTAGGAGGATTCAGTTTTATAAACTGGCCAACACTTATGGCCTTAACAGATAACCCACCAGACGTATCTCGCTCAGCATGAGCAGTAACCAATTGAGCAATTATATGAATAGACTGATGAAATTTTACATTAATCACCTTACCCTAAGGAGGACTAGTAGAAACCAGAAGAACTCATGAATAGGACCCTGAGATCGAAGAAGAACTTCAGACGTAGGACGTAACCCATCAACATTGTCCCAAGATGGGACAGAAGAATTTGCTTATATTCAAAATCATCAAGGCATGATCTGAAAAGTGAACAACCAAGGATAAGAGATGAATTCCAGGACTTAGACCCTAAGTTTGAAAATAAAATACTAAGAAAGTGAAATATTCCTAAATGCTTTGTAGCCTCTCTTATGAGTGTGGCGCAATACACACCCTTAAAAGGGACTCTACCAGCCACATCTTTATGGACTCCCAATTTACCATGAACCTAATGTTCTGATACTAACTTGAACCAATCTGATCGGGGGCCTTATTATAATGGTCATCCCAAGTACGACCAGGACTAGAGACCACCCCTATTACCCAACCCAATCTCCATCCTCCTACTCTAAGTTGGCTAAATTTCCAGCATATAATAAGGTTTTCTGATAGCTCACATGAAGACTCTGGGATACGATCAAAACCATGACTGACCTAACCAAGTCCAACCATCCCATACCAACCGTCCAACCATACCAAACCAAACCAATCCCGAAACAAGGGCCATAAACTAGGCCATAACCAAATAAGTTCCAAAGCTTAATATGATTAATCCCAAAATGAAATACAATGGAACAACCAATAATATTGTTAATTGGTATTATCCCCAATACCAATGCCAATGCTAAGGCTGACACTACTATCGATCCTGGCCATTCCAACCCGTAACAGTACCATAAAGCTTCTAACCAAAAGAGTAAGAATATCCAGTTTGGAAATTCCCCCAACCATAGCCAAAACCAATATCCATAAATAGATCATAATGTCTAAAAAAATACATAACATGAAATTGAGCCTTTCAGAAAGATGAAAGCTCACAACTTTAATCCAACAACTGTCCACGAGTCAATTACTATGTAGGAGGAGTAGAATGGCTGGTTCCAGTACAACATAGGTATATAGATGCTCAAAGAAAGGTTAGCAAGTGATCGCTAGCATAAACTTAGTATAAGAATAAAATAATGCCATTTATAAAACCAAGTAAATCCATCCATATGCACACAACCGTACACATATATATAACCATGATGGCAAAGGGAATTGGGTTTAACATGCCATTAAAACCTTTACGTGGCTGTGTAGCTTTGCTGTCCTAATCTACCCACAGACTATATGGGTTCAGCTCCCCCTGCTGAAAGGGCCTCAGTGCTTGAAGCCGCATGACCATGGAAGAAAACCTAGGATGACTAGTGCATCCCCCAAGATATAGTGTGACATCATGCACATGGTCACTTAGACCAAACCTCACATTGACAAATGCGTGTTTCCAGTTTATATCCCCCCAGGACCACCACCTTTCATGACTTTACTATACCTTCCTCCTTTAAGCCCAATTAAGACTATTTTCCATCCAAACAATTATGCCATTTTTTATTAATCGAGGCTATTAGTAGTGGTATCATCATACCAACAATAAATTGAAAGTATTATCCTTAGCAAACCATAGGGGATTCCATGTACCCCATATGATTTCCAATTACCAAAACCATAGATACCAAGTCCTTTCCAATCCATTAAAAACCATTCATACCATTTAGGGTTCCATTACCAAGTTTAAAGCATTCATAAGTTCCATTAAAAAACTAATATTATAATGAACACATTGTTAAAGGCATTTTATCAAACACATTAGGGGCATAGTATTTCCAAAACCAAAGTCCATTACCAAAGAACCATTACCATTGCAACTAATTATCCAAAACCACCATTAATATATATAAAAGAATAATTAAAACATGGGAAAATCATAACCACACATTTATAACCAAAACCCTAAAAATAATATTTGAAAACCCAAAATCATACAACATTCAAATAATAAGAACATTGTATAAAACCAACACTTTAATTGGAACTAATAATAAGGGAAGAAAACAAGCCTTGATTGACAAAGTAGATGGAGAGAAACCACCAACAAGATCGCCAAAATAGTCCTCTAGTTGAAACCCTAGATTTCTTGCCAAGAAGCTCTTGAGAGAATTATAGAGTGTTTAAGAAGAATTTCTAAGTGTTAATGAATAAAATAATAGGGTAAATAACCTCCCAATAGGAATATAAGTCATGGGAATTTATTAGGATAAGCGGGGAAATGTCTAGATTACCCCCATTTAAGTTGCACAAAAATCTCATCATAGGGGTACGACTGATCCTTATGACTCGTACCCTTCGATACGAGTTGTACCTGCCACTAGTATCCTAAGACTTAACCCTTGGACCCAATATTGTCCAGTGTATGACACATCCTACCCAAGTTGTATTGACAATATATGATTCGTACCCTTTACCCGTATCCCCGGTAAGATAAAATCATAGAAGGTTTAAACATTATCCTCTGTACGAGTCTTGGATACGACTCATACCTTGAATTACGGATTACGATGATCCAGTTGTACTTAGATCCAACTTAGATTACCAGAAGAGAAACCAAACAATCCATATCCGACCATACAACTCATACCATTAAATTCATACACATTCCTGAGACCAAAATCTATCCCAACAACCAACACTGGCAAGCCTATGACAGGACCATACCATTCGTACCCAGCATACGGCTTGTACCCTCACTTCGTATTGAGTCTAAAGATCAGAATTCTAGGAAATTTTCTAAGGTACATAAACTAGGGTGTTTTAGTTAATATCACTTCTCTAATTGATTGACCACATTACTCAATAGTTTAGACGAGTTAAAGTTGAAGGAGATTTACAACCTTAGAA
Source organism: Capsicum pubescens (assembly GCA_030864215.1). Lineage (NCBI taxonomy): Eukaryota > Viridiplantae > Streptophyta > Magnoliopsida > Solanales > Solanaceae > Capsicum > Capsicum pubescens. Next base: position 210,919,894 of record CM061538.1, on the reverse strand, counting down.
CATTATGATACTTGGATTATTTATCTAGTTGTAGTTCAAGTCTGACAATTGGTAGTTTTCTCATTACTTATTATATTGGATTTATTTTTGGCATAAATATTGCATGACACTTAATTACTAGTTTTGGTTCAAGTCTGCCACTTATGATCTATTATGCAACACCTTATTTTTATAATACTATTTTTAGTTTTGGTTTGAGTCTTGCAGTTATGGTTTGAAACTAGTTCCAAGTATGTTGTCATATATGGGCACACATTAAGAGTACTATTGTTGGCATTTCCTCCTTGTTTGCATTTATCGGGCTTAAGATGGCTCGGTAGGGTTATTTTTATCTTGTTTGTGTCTTCTAGGATTATGGACCCCAATTAGGTCATATTTAGACTAGTTTACTTTAAGTTAATTATTTTTCCTATTAATCGCTTTATCTTGTTTTGGAGTCTAATTTTAGATTTAGCCTTATCCCTAACATTAGTTTATATTCTCGTACTTTAATATACTTTTATTGTAAATTAGCTCAATTAATTGATGATGCCTACTGAGTACCTGTTGCTTTTGGTACTCATACTATACTTCTTTATTTTTTTAATGCATATCCATGTATGAGTTACCACTATGATGCCTCATTCAAATTTTCTTTGGGGATTCGAGGAAGGGCAAGCTTTTAGAGCCAGAGTTGATTCACTCTTCTTCTGCTATTCTAGATAGTCTTTATCTTTCCAAGACTATATCTATACTTGATACTATATATTACTTTTTTTGGATTTATTAGATCATGTACCAACCTTATTAGGTCACGGGAGACTCTTTTTCATATTTTCCCCTTGCCCTTAGTTGTTAAGTATTATCAAATTTGTATTTTTTGCTTCTTAATATTCTTATTGTATGTATAGATTTTGTGTTCTTTTAACTTCTGCCATTTAGCCCATTACTTGTAATTTTAGGATAAGGTTTGGCTTACCTACTGGTGGGTTAAGGTAGATGCCATCATGACTTGAAAAATTTAATCATGACAAATTATTATCAGAGTCTAGGCTCATCGATATTATTGGTACAATAGCAAGTGTCTAGTAGAGTCCCGCAGATCAGCATGATGATGCCCAAATCCTATCTCTGAGAGGCTATATTATAGTTTAGGTGAATCTCACTTTCTATGTTCATCTTCATGCGTCGAGTTTATGATGGATACTAAATTCTCATTGGTTCACTCTTTCATAAATGGTTAGGATGCTAGCTATAACAACTAGAAATGGAGACCCTAAGCCTGCAACCAGGTCACTCATTAGAGGTTGTGTTTGACCCATAGGTTGAGGCAAGTCTAGTGCTACAACACTAGCTAGGAAAAAAGATAGAGATCCTTCACCAAATCCTATTATTGCTCCTAAGATGGAGGTAGCTCCTGAAGTTCAGCTGCAAGTGCTGTAGAGGCAATCCAGGACCCACCAAGGTTTATTTATTCCTTAGTTCTCAAAGATTCCTTGCTTTAGTTATTCAGATTGGTAGGTAGTGCACTATTTTATGGTGCCCAATCAGCAAATCAGAGTGGTACTAATTTAGCGGTGCAACCTGCGATTGTGACTCCGAGGATAATGATGCCTCCAGCATCGGTAGTTTCACAGCCAATAGTAGCTCAACTAGTTATGATTGTCGAGGAGTAGAAGATAGGTTAATTTATGAGAATAACTCAACCTAGATTTATAGGGATCTCGAGCGAGGATGTTTTTGAGTTTCTGACTAGTTGTAAGGAGAGGCTCCATAATTTGCCACTAATTGAGTCATATGAAATGGATTTAATACTTACCTGCTAGATAGAGCATCTAAGTAGTTTTAGAGTTATTTTATCGATTCCAGTTCTATTGGATCTCCACCTATGACTTGGACTCAATTGTTTAGTTTTTATTTGTGGAATTTTATATCTTGCAACATGCACGATCACCTCATGGATTGGTTTACTGGAATAAGGAATAGTTGTATGATTGTGTTAGATTATGATATGAAATTTCATGAGCTAACCAAACACGCTATCATGATTTTTCCTACAGAGTATAAGAGGATTCAATATTTTATTAAAGTGTTGACATTGCCGCTTTGTAGAGCTACTCAATGTTGGTGACTCTAGGAAAGTACTTTATAAAGATTGCTAATCATTATTACACTATAGAGAAGATGGATCACAAGGAACAAAGGGGAAATAATAAGGGTGTTATAGTGGGAGCAACAACGACTCATAATTTAAAGGTAGAGGATTTTAAGAGAGGTACCCCAACTCCAGTCTTATCAGCACTAGGGTCAGCCTAATAAACCCGTTCAGGAAACTCATTAGATTTAATAAGGTCAGCCCAATTATAGTAAATTCAGTGGCTAGAGAAGTGGTCAGTATTTGAGGGATATACAGCCAGGGTGTTTAGAATGAGATGGCTATTTTGGGTTAGGTAGACTTTCTAAGTAGAGTAGACTATCTGGGGTATGCTATGATTGTGGATCCATTGGTTATTTCTCCAAAGTGTTCCCCTAATATGGGATGATTCAGCCCACTGTATAGAGTGTTCAACCAATTAGATCAGTACTACCTCCAATTCAAAGTGGTGCTCAAGGTCACAACATGGTCCTTAAGGTTTTAGTGGAGGTTCTCTGGCAATTAGGATAGGTGGTTAGTTAGGTACCTAGTTCGGAGATGGACTAGTTTATTTGTTTGTTTTACCTAGTAGCCTAGAGGCAAAATCTTTGCATGCAGTTATCATAGGTATGATTTTAGTATACTATTAACAAGCTATTGCTCTATTTAATCTAGAATCAACTTATTCTTATGTTTCTTCTTTTTATACACCACATTTAGAGTTGCCTTGAGATCTTTTATCATTGCATACATCTACTCTTATGGGTATTTCTTTAGTAGTTAATTAGTTTTATTGATCATGTATTGTGATTATTTGAGAGTATGATTGTAACACCCTGTATTTTTGTAGAATAATCTAAGTCCTAATAAATGAGTATTTGTGTATGAAATTTTTGAATCACTTATTATTCTTCAGTTTAGAGCCTTTCATTTCATAGGAAATTGAATTAGCTTTCCAACGATATAACATTTGCCTAAATTCGATGATCGGGTAAGACGTTATGGAGATTTTAGGTTTCAGTCATTTAAAACCGTCATTTGACCCATCAGCGTGTCGCGGAGTACGTCAAAATAGCAATTATCAGTTTTTAGTGTTACTTCGCGATAGTGGCACATTGCGCAATCAGTCAATTTCATAATTGTCAATTTCCAGTGGAAGTGCGCGATCATGGCGCATCGCGGAGCAGGCCAAATTGGAAATCCAAAGCCTTACCACGATAGCTCCGCGTTGTGGTGATTGTACAGGTCCCAATTTTCCAATTTCCAGGTGCTTGGCGCTATAGTGGCACATCGCACCAAGGTCAAAAATCAGTTTTTTCAGTTTTCAGCTTCCATTTTTAAATACGTTTAGGCTATTTAGGTCTTTTTCCTAAGCCATAAACTCGTCCTAAACATGAAATTGAACCCCTAATTGACCTAAATACTCATCATTATTCACTTTATCTCAAATTTACAATCCCCTCTTTCAAGAACAAGAAACCCTAGCTCTCAAGAATCAAGGTCAAATCTCAAGAACTCTCCATCAATCCTTCCAAATTAAGTAACCCAAGTAAGTTAGATGTTCATCCATGGATTCCTTTCATCCATTGAGCTCAAGTAACCTTTTTAATTATAAATCTATGATCCTTTTATGTTTTTCTGGTTTAAATCATGATTTCACCCATTAATCTCCATGAACTTTGATTTAATACCATGTTTTAATGAAGTTATTGTTGTTATTCGATTCCTCATGTTTTAGTGTTATCATTTGTTGAATTAAACAATTACTTAGTGTTTTCCATGATAATTTCAAGTCAATTATGCCAGTCCTTTAGTAATTCTATGATTATTTTGAACCATGAACTATAAGTGTTTGATAAAATGCCTACAAGAGCAATTGTTTAATAATAGTCTTCATGCTACGTCCTTCAATGTTTTAATGTCATGATACTACTATTGTTTTAAGTTCTGGGGGTATTGAATACCTGAAACCATAGCTTTTTAATTAATGTTATCTCCGTATCTTCAGAATAACTTCAGATTATATCATGAGCATTATCAGAACAGTCAGTTAAACTCAGAATAGTCTAGCATTTCAGTGTCATCCAGTTGGGAGTAGGATTTAGCACTGAGCAAGTGTAGGGATGGAGGATTCCCCATCAGATAGGCAGAGTCGTTAGTAGCAGTTCCTATACTCCAGATCTATGTAACCAGCGTAGGATATGAGTAGTCACCCATCAGATTAGTCTTGACTATCTCGCAGGGGTCACCCGTCAGTTCAGGCTTGACACCCTTAGTCCTTTGGATATGATATCAATTTAGTGGATCCATATAACCAACGTTAGTACCCGTGGCACGGTATTAACACCCTTCCAACTGGGGTTCAGGTTGGACCCCAATTAGCTCAAATTGGGGAATTTCGGTTTGATGATACCTTTCATAGTCTCAGATATAGTCTCAATTATATTCCCAACTGAGTTATTCAGTCTTAGTGTCATTTGACCAAAGCATACATATTTTAGTTATTTTTGGTATTTCAGTTTGTAGATCTCATCCATTTGATTTCATATGCTTGGTCATGCATCCTCCGTGTCTACAAATTTTTATGTATTTTTAGTATTTTACAGACTTTCATTCATGTTCAGTATCTAGAGATTTCATTTTCTCTATTTAGTATTCCATTCTTTACATGTATATTAAGATATTCCTATTCATAAAACCATGCATATCATCCTACCTCATTTAGCATACCAGTACATTCAAAGTTCTGATCGCATACTTTCTTTTGAGCTATGATGTCTAATACCATAGGTGCTGACGCTCAGTTCTCGGATCATACTTAGTCCCTCAGATTCTCAGAAGTACAGTAGCAGTGGTGAGTCTTTATCACCTGAGGATAGGCATCTTATTATATGTCTTTATTTCAGTAGTCGGTAGATTTAGCTGGGGGCTTGTCCCATTAACTCTCAGTAAGTCAGTCTTAGAGGCTTTTTACATATTATAGTCAGTTAGTTGGTCAGTTTATCAGTACTTTATCAGATCCAGACATAATTTAGGATTTCATGGTATCCAAGTCTTTTTACACATCAACAGTTACCAATATTGTTGTAACCAGAATTTGGGATTTCACGATATCCAAGTCCGAAGAGGATCCACAAGAATTCTTAGATATGGTTCAAAAGGTAACAGTTGCTATGGGGGTGATGTCTAGTTAGAGTGACGAGTTGCCTACATATCAGTTTCAGGATGTAGCCCATACTTGGTTTAAGTAGTGAAAAGTTGATAGAGGTGTTGATGCAGGGCCTATAGAATGGGAAGAGTTTTCCATGGCTTTCTTGGATAGATTCTTTCTATTAGAGTTGAGAGAGGCCAAAGTATTAGAATTTATTAATTCGAGGCAAGGCAGTAATAGTGTGAAGGAGCATTCTCTTAAGTTCACTCAGTTAGCTAGATATGCTCCTCATGTGGTGGCTGACAGTAGGTCCAAGATGAGTAAGTTTGTGTCTGGCATGTCTGATAGTGTGGTCAAGGAGTGTAGGACCACAATACTGATTAGTGAGATGGATTTGTCAAGGCTGATGGTCCATTCTCAATAGATAGAGGTGTAAAAGATTAAGAATAGGGAAAGAGGAAATAAGTGGGCTAGAACGGGTAGTTTTAATTTCAATCAGCCAAAGTCAGAAGGTGGTAACTGTCCTCAGTTTCATTAGAGGTCTTCCGCCCCAGTACCTTCTTCATCTAATACCTCAATACACAGATTCAAAAATGATAATAGGGATAGGGCACCAGGCTCTGTGTCCTAAGTTAGTGTTAGCAGTATTCATACCAATCCTTTCTGTCAGAATTATGACAGATACCATCAGGGTGAGTGTAGAGCGAGTAGTGATGTATGCTTCGAGTGTGGTAAGCCAGGCCATCGGATTTGGAAGTGCCGGGTAGTTGCTCAGATAGGTCGGGATGCATGCCAATAAAGCCAGTCCTATCAGTCATCAGTTCTATCCGATCGCCCAACTCAGCAGGGTGCCGCTTTTAGTACTACCAGTGGTCAGTGTTCGAACATATTATATACTCTTCAGTCTCTTCAAGATCAGAAACATTCTCTTGACGTAGTTACTAGTACGTTGCAGGTCTTTCACTTACATGTTTATGCTTTACTAGACCCTGGAGCTTCTTTTTCTTTTGTAACTCCATCTATTGCTTTCAATTTCAGAGTCAGTCACGAAAATCTAGCAGAGCCCTTTTTAGTGTCTACCCCAGTAGGCATTTCCATTATAGCAAGACAGGTATACACGAACTATCCGATCACAATAGCTCAAAAAGTTGCTTCAATTGATCTCATGGAGTTAGAGATGACGGATTTTTATGTCATTCTCGGCATCCACTTATGTTATGCCTTAGTAGATTGTAGAAACAGAATAGTTCATTTTCAGTTTCCAAATGAACCAGTCCTTGAATGCAGGGGTAGTACTACAACTCTTAGGGGTCAGTTAATTTCTTACCTTAGAGCCAGAAAGATGATATCCAAGGGGTGTGTCTATCATCTTGTATGAGTGAAAAACTCTAATTCAGAAACTCCTACTCCTGAGTCAGTCCCAGTAGTAAATGAATTCTATGATGTATTTCCTGAAGTTCCTCCCGAAAGGGCATTTGACTTTGGAATAGACCTTCTCCCAGATACTCAGCGTATATCTATTCTGCTATACAGAATGGCTCCAGCTGAACTCAAAGAACTAAAACAACAGTTGAAGGATCTCTTAGATAAGGGATTCATCAGACCTAGTGTCTCCCCGTAGGGTGCACCTATTCTATTTATGCATAAGAAAGACGGTTCTCTTAGAATGTGCATAGACTACCGTCAGTTGAATAAGGTCACAGTCAAATAAATATCAACTTCCTAGAATCGATGACTTGTTTGACAAACTTCAGGGTGCTAGTTACTTTTCAAAGATAGACCTCAGATCAGACTATCATCATCTTAGAGTCAGAGAATCAAGTAACTTTCCAAACTCGATATGGTCACTTCGAATTTCTAGTCATGTCCTTTGGTCTTACCAATACCCCAGTAACCTTTATGGACTTGATGAACCGAGAGATCAAGCAGTACTTGGACATTTTCGTCACAGTCTTTATTGATGACATTCTTGTCTATTCTCTTAGCAAAAGCGATAATGCAGACCATATCAGCATAGTGCTTCAGACTCTTAGAGCCCATCAGTTGTTCGCTAATTTAGTAAGTGTGAATTCTGGCTAAGATCAGTAGCATTTCTTGGTTATATTATTTCCGATGATGGCTTTAGGGTTGATCCTCAAAAAATTAAATCGGTGAGAAATTGGCCTAGATCAATCTCTTCATCAGACATCAGGAGGTTTTTACATTTAGTTATCTATTATCGTCGATTTATTGAAGAGTTTTCTTCTATTGCTTCCTCCGTGTCCAAATTGATTCAGAAAAAAGATAAGTTTCAGTAGTTAAATTCAAGTGATAAAAGTTTTTAGGAGTTGAAGACTCGACTCACCTCAGCCCAGTCTTGACTCTACCAGAAAGTTTAAATGCTTTTGTTGTGTACTGTGATACATCTATAGTAGGTTTGGGTTGTCTCCTCATGCAGAGAGGTAAGGTCATAGCCTATGCCTCCAGACAACTTAAGACTTATGAGAAGAATTATCTAACTCATGATCTTGAGCTGGTAGCTGTAGTGTTTTCCTTAAAGATTTGGATGCATTACTTATATGGTGTGCATGTATATGTGTTCACAGATCACAAAAGCCTTCAGTATATGTTCTCTTAAAAAGATTTGAATTTGCCTCAGAGAAGATGGTTAGAGTTATTGAAAAATTATGAAATGAGTGTTCTGTATCATCCGAGAAAGGCCAATGTAGTGGCTAATGCCCACAGTAGAATGTCTATGGGTAGTATAGCTCATGTTGAGAATAGTAAGAAAAAGTTAGCTCAAGAAGTTCATTAGCTTTCCCGATTAGGTGTTCATTTACTCGATTCAGCAGAAGGTAGTGTATGGGTGCAGAGTAGTTCATAGTCATCTCTAGTTTTCTAGGTAAAGGAAAAGCAGGATAGAGATCCCAGTCTATTTAAATTAAAAGAATCAGTCAAAGATTAGAAGGTGTAAGTTTTTTCCCAAGGGGGGAGATGGTGTTTTACGTTGTCAGGGTAGATTGTGTGTGCCTGGTGTAGATGATTTGAGGTAATGAATTCTTACAGAAGTGCATGGGACGCGTTACTCTATTCATCCAGGGGACACTAAGATGTACCGAGATTTGCGAGAGATCTATTGGTGGAGTGGGATGAAGAGAGATATTGCAGAGTTTGTTGCTAAGTGCTCTACATGTCAGCAAGTTAAGGTTGAGCACCAAAAACCTAGTGGGTCCATGCAGGAGTTAGTATTCTTATGTGGAAATGGGAGAAACTGAACATGGACTTTGTGATAGGTTTGCCTCGTATCCAACATCAACATGAGTCTATTAGGGTTATCGTAGATAGGATGACCAAATCAACTCATTTCTTGCCAGCCCATACCTCTTATTCAGCCAAGGACTATGCCAATCTTTATCTTAGAGAGTTGGTTAGGTTGCACAGTGTTACCTTATTTATCATCTCAGATAGAGGTACCCAATTTACCTTACTTCTAGAAAGTATTCCAAAAGGGTCTTGGTACCCAATTCCACCTCAGTACATCCTTCCACCCTCAAACCGACGGTCAAGCAAAAGGACCATTCAGATTCTTGAAGATATGATGAGAGCATTGGTTTTTTATTTCAAGGGTAGTTGGGGTGACCATTTGCCTTTGATTTAATTCACATACAATAACAGCTATCATTCAAGTATTTGTAGGGCTCCATTTGAGACTCTCTATGACAGGAGATGTAGATCTCTAATTTGTTGGTTTGAACTAGGTGAGGCTGTAGTAGTAGGGCCTGACTTGGTGTTTGATGCTTTAGAAAAGGTTCAATTGGTTAAAGAAATACTTAAGGATGCCTAGAGCCAACATAAATCATGTGCAGATATGAGGAGAAAGGATCTCAAATTTGAGGTCAGGGATTTAGTGTACTTGAAAATCTCACCCATGAAGGGAGTGAAGATATTTGGAAAGAAAGGAAAACTCAGTCCCTGAAATATCGATCCCTTAAGCATCCTCAGTCATTTTGGAAAGGTAGCATATGAGCTTTAGTTGCCTTCAGATATAGCCTCAGTACACCCAGTGTTCCAAGTCTTATTGTTGAAAAAGTATATTGGTGATCCAGCTGTAGTTGTTCCCTTAGAGAGTATAGATATTCAGATCAGTCTTTCCTATGAGGAAGTTCCAGTCGAAATTTTTGATCATCAAGTTCATAGACTAAGGAACAAAGAAGTTCCATTGGTCAAAGTTCTTTGGTGGAACCATTTCATTGAGGGAGCCACTTGGGAAGCAAAAGCTGATATGCGGACCAAGTAACCTCATTTTTTCTCCGCAAATCTAGATTTAATATAAGGTACCAATCTTCTTAAGATTTCTCTCTATCATGCTTAATTTCAGTTGCAAATCATGTTTATATCAGTCATGATTTCATGAATTAGTTCAGTCATGCATTCCATGCACCATATATTCATATTCAGTGTGTAAGCTCAATCCAGAAATTTTCCTCAGCTTACAAGTTTCATTCAAGGGGGAGATATTGTAACACCCTGTATTTCTCAAGCACAATCTAAGTCCCAATACATGAGTATTCGTATCTGAAATTTTTGAAGCATCTATTATTATTTAGTTTAGAGCCTACCATTATGTAGGAAATTGAATTAGCTTTCTAACGATATAAAATTAGCATAAATCTGATAATCGGGTAAGAAGTTATGGCGATTTTAAGTTTCATTCATTAAATACCGTCATTTTACCCATCAACACTTTGCGGAGTATGTCAAAATAGCAATTGTCAGTTTCCAGTCTTACTTCGCGATAGTGGCGCGTCGGGCCATCGGTCAGTTTCATAATTGTCAATTTCTAGTGGAAGTGCGCGATCATGGAGCATCGCCGAGCAGGCCAAATTGGCAATCGAAAGACTTACCGTGATAACTCCGCATTACGGTGTTTTTCCAGGTACCAATTGTCCAATTTCTAGTGGCTTGGCGCGATAGTGGCGCATTGCACCAAGGCCAAAAATCGGGTTTTTCAATTTTCAGCTTCCGTTTTTTAATTCGTTTAAGGGTATTTAGGTCTTTTTCCTAAGCCCTAAACTCTTCCTAAACATGAAATTTTACCCCTAATTGACCTAAATACTCATTATTATTCATTATCTCTCAAATTAAAAATCTCTTCTTTCAAGAATAAGAAACCCTAGCTCTAAAGAATCAAGGTCAAATCTCAAGAACTCTCCATCAATTCTTCCAAATTCAGTAACCCAAATATGTTAGATGTTCATACATGGATTCCTTTCATCCATGGAGCTCAAGTAATATTTTTAATTATAAAGCTATGATCTTTTTAATTTATTTGATTTTAAATCACGATTTCACCCATTAATCTCCATGAACTTTGATTTAATACAATGTTTTAATGAAGTTATTGTCTTTATTTGATTCCTCATGTTTTAGTGTTATCATTTGTTGAATTAAATCATGCCTTAGTGTTTTTTATGATAATTTTATGTCAATTATGCCAGTCCTTTAGTAATTCTATGATGATTTTAAACCATGAACTATAAGAGTTTGATAAAAAGCCTACAAGAGGAACTGTTTAATACGTGTCTTTATGATAAATCCTTCAATGTTTTAATGTCGTTCTACTACTATTATTTTGAGTCCTGGGGGTATTGAATACCCGAAACCATAGTTGTTTACTTAATGTTATCTCAGTATCTTCAGAATAACTTCAGATTATATCATAAGCATTATGAGAACAGTCAATTAAACTCAGAATAGTCTAGCATTTCAGTGTAATTCAGTTGGGAGTAAGATTTAGAAATGAGAGATTGTAGGTATGGCGACTTCCTTGTCAGATAGGAAGAGTCTTTAGTAGCAGTCCCTATGATCCAGAACTATATAGCCTGCGTAGGATATAAGTGGTCACCCATTAGATTAGGCTTGACTATCTCGCAGGGGTCACTCGTCAGTTCTGGCTTGACACCTTTAGTCCTTTGGACATAATATCAGTTTAGTAGATCCAAACAGACATCGTTAGTACCCGTGGCACGGTATTAATACCCTTCTAACTAGGGGTACAGGTTGGACCCCGATTATCTCAAATTGGGGAATGTCGGTTAGATAATAACTCCCATAGTCTCAGCTATTGTCTCAGTTACAGTCGCAACTCTTTTATTCAGTCTTAGTGTAGTTTGACCAAAGCATACAAATTTAAGTTATTTTCAGTATTTTAGTTTGCAGAACACATCCAGTTCATGTCATATGCTTGGTCACTCATGCTCTGTGTCTACAGATTTTCATGTATTTTTAGTATTTTATAGACTTTCATGCATGTTTAGTATCTACAGATTTTATGTTCTCTATTTAGTATTCCATGCTTTATATATATACTCAGATAATTCTATTCATTGAACCATGAATCTCATCCTACCTCATTTAGCATACCAGTACATTTAAAGTACTGATTGCATACTTCTCTTTTGTGCTATGATGTCTCATATCATAGGTGCTGATGCTCAGTTCTCGTATCAAACTTAGTCCCTCAGATTCTCAGCAGTACAGTAGAAGTGGTGAGTTCTCATCACCTGAGGACAGGCTATCTTATTTCATGTCTTTATTTTATTAGGCAGTAAAGTTAGTTGGGGGCTTGTCCCATCAACTCTCAGTCAGTCAGTCTTAGAGGCTTTTTATACATTACAGTCACTTAGTTGCTCAGTTTATCAGTACTTTATCCGATTCAAACAGTTATTTTTCCTAAATTTATATTTCAGTATGAATCCAAATATTTAAAACCTTATGAAACTTCAGTTACTCTTTCGCATTCATGATTATATTATTCAGTGCTCACAGTAGGTACCAGCTCATGGGTTAGCTTGTGGTCTCTTAGGATCATAAGCACCGTGTAACGACTAGGGGGTAGTCTCGGGTCCTTATAATGATACTCAAGCTAACCTTATTAAGCTAGACATAGTGGACTTTGATATGATTCTTGGCATAGAGTGGTTATCCCCTATCAGGAGACCAATAGCATTACCTTATCCATTCCTAACATACCCTCAATTATATGGCAGGGTTATTTTATCCATGCACCAATGGAGATTATTTCTTATGTCCTGGATAAAAGACTAGTATCCTGGGATTTTGAGTCTTTTCTTGATTATGCTTGTGATGTTGGTGCAAAGATTACTTTATTTGATTCTGTCCTATTATTTATAAGTTCCCTAATGTTTTCCCTACTTATCTACCCGGCCTTTCTCTTGAGTATGATATTGAGTTTGATATTGGACTTAAACTAAGAAACTGACCTATCTATATGACACCTTATTGTATAACCCCTACTAAGATTAAGGAGCTAAATTCTTAGGTTCAAGATCCTTCAAGTAAGGGTTTTATTAGGTTGAGTGTATCGGCTTAGGGTGCTTCTATCTTGTTTGTGGATTAAAAGGATGGTTTTATGCATATGTGTATCAACTATAGATAGCTGCATAGGGTATAAGTGAAGAATAAGTATCCTATACCTCTATTGATGATTTATTTAATCAGGTTTAGGGTGTTGTATTATTTTCTAAGATTGTCTTGAGATTTTATTTCCATCTATTAAAGATTCTGGGTAGAAGACATCCCTAAGACAACCTTTAGGACTGGCTATGGCCATTGTGAGTTCTTGGTGATGTCTTTTTATTTGACCAATACCCCAACAACATTCATGAACTTTGATGAATCATTTTTTATGCCTTAATTATATTTCTTTATGATAGTTATCATTGATGATATCCTGGTCTATTGTAGGAGATGGGAGGAGCCCGTGTAGCATTTAAGGACTGTGCTTCATAATTTGAGAGATCATGGGTTTTTTTCCAAATTTAAAGTTTATGTTCTAGATAGGGTCTATGATAATCCTAGAACATGTGGTGTCTAAGGATGGGATTATGGTGTATTTTTCAAAAATTGAGGCTATTTATGATTGGGCTAGATCTACATCTCTGGTTGAGGTTTGCAGTTTTATTGGTTTGGTAGGTACTATAGACGGTTTATAAGGGTATTCACTACTATTAATGCATCTATAACTATATTGACCAGGAAAGAAGTCCAATTTTAGTGGTCTAATAAGTGTGAGGTGAGCTTTATAAAGCTTAAAGGTTTGCTTACTTCAACTCCTATATTGCTCTACTAGTTGAAGGTGAGAGACTCACTGTGTATTGTGATGCTTCTGCTATTGGTTTGGGTTGTGGTTTGATTAAGTAGCAATGACTTATTTCATATTCATCGAGGTAGCTGAAGGTGTATGAGTGCAATTACCCTACTCATGACTTTGAGTTAGCGCTAGTTGTTTTAGTGCTTAACATTTGAAAGAACTACTTGTATGGTGTTTGTTGTGAGATACTTACTGATCATTGTAGTCTTAGTATATTATGACTGAGATAAAGAATAATTTGAGACAACACAGGTGTATTAAGTCGCTGAAGTTCTATGAAATCTCTATTCTATACCATCTATGCAAGGAAAATATGGTAGCAGATGCCTTGAGCTTGAAGGCCGTGAGTATGGGTAGCTTGACTTTCATTTTAATTTTGAAGCATCCATTGGATTTGGATATTCATTCCTTTGCAAAGATAATGGTTTGTCTTGATTTTTTAGACCATAAAAGGATCCTTGCCAGTGGTGAGGCTAGATCTACTTTGCTTGAGCAGATTTAGAGTCATCAGTAGGGGATAGTAGACTTTGTGGTATTTGTGATTAGGCATTAAGAGGTGAGTTCGGTAGGGATACCTTAGATTCTAAGGGTATTTTGATATTCGATAGTCGTATTTGTATTTGTATTTTGAGGGTTAGTTACTTGATTTATTTGATTCTTTGGGCGGTATATAATTCTAGATATTCTATTCACGATGGGACAACTAAGATGTATAGATATTTAAGAAAGAATTACAGTTCGAGTACCATGAATAAGGATGTATCAAATTTTATAGCTTAGTGTTTGAGTTGTTAGTGGGTAAAGGATGAGCATCATAGAATTGATGGCTTTCTTCAGAGACTACCCATTCCTGAGTAGAAGTGGAAGCATATTACTATGGATTTTATGAGTGGTTTACCTCACACTTTTTTTTATTCTGACATCATTTGGGTCATCATAGATCGATTGACCAAATCAGATTAGTTCATCCCTATTCATATCTCTTTTAGTGTTGATAGGTCATCCTATTTCTATGTTCATGAGATAGTTTGCCTTCACGGGGTACTTATGAATATTATGTCAGATAGAGCTTTAGTGTTCACTTCTAGCTGTTGGAGACTTTTCAGTAGGATTTATGCACTCAGGTTGACATTAGCACTACTTTTCACTCCCAAACAAGGGAATCATCAGAGCAAACTATTCATGTTATGGAGGATATTCTCCACACGTGTTTTAGGGACTTTTGAGGTCACTAGGAAGAACATTTAGCCTTGGTGGAGTTTTCTTTGAACAGTAGGTATTATTTGAGTAGTCAGATGACACTATTTGAGGCATTGTATGGTAGGCATTATCAATCTCTAATAGATTTGTTTGATATTTCTGAGATTAGCATCGGTGGTACAGACTTACTTTGTAAGTAATTAGATAGGGTTTGGGTGATTCAAGATAGGCTACGAGAAACTCACTATAAGCAGAATAGTTATGATAACTGTATGCTTTATGATTTGAAGTTTGGAGTTGGTGATTGAATTTTCCTTTGAGTATCACCCATGAAAGGCGTAATGAGGTTCTGGAAGAGGGGCATGCTCAGCCCCAAGTATATTAGACCATTTGAGATACTTCGGACAATTTGAAAGGGAGCTTATAAATTATCCTTTCCCCTTGAATTTTTAACCATTCATCCAGTTTTCCATGTATCTATGTTTTGGTGTTGCATTCTGGAGGACTCTCATGTGATTCATTTGGATGAAAGGTTAACCTCTATGGGAAAGGTAGATTTTATTTTATCCAGGGATGTCAGACGATTACGTTCTAGAGAGATTCCAATGGTTATAGTTTAGTGTACACCATCCAGTTGAGGAGGCTACTTAGGAGATCAAGAATAAGATATGGACCCAGTATCCCTATATGTTCGAGCCTTCAGGTACCTTGATCCTTTACTTTTACAGGTGAAAGTACTTTTAGTAGGGGATATTGTAATGACTCTTCTGGTCATTTTCTATATTTTGGTGCTTTATTGTTGTTTAGACATTTTCCACATTTGCCCCTGTTTATTTATGACTTGTTGGGACTGATAGTTCGGTCATCAGCCAGTTCATTTGGTTTCTAGAGAAAATTTCCATTTTGGAACTTTTGTTATTAAGAAAGGTATCAGACCTAAACTTCAGGTAAACGGTGCCGGATGATAATTCTGACAATTACTTTAGCTTTTGAATATTGACTTTAGGCTAGGGGGACCTTTGGTATGGGTCCTAAGCTTTTAAACTTGTTTTGGGCTATTGGGTGGATTTTGATTAAAATGACCCTTTAGGTGTGCCACTAACTTTTGATCGAAATGACCTCAGATAGAAATTTTGATGGATCCATTGAGTCTGGAATGTCTAATTTGGTAGGGTGTCATAGTTCATTTTCTTTCATGGGATTTTGAACAAATCCCGAGGGTTCGATCACAAACTTGGGACTTAGCCAAGTTTTCTGGTGCAGGCCAAGGATGACCTTCATATTCACAAGGCCTTGGCCACGTTCATGAAGGCAAAGTTTATTGGTCATTACATTAGCAAGTTTGCTTTCATGTTCTTAAGGAGTCATCTATCAATCGATCCAAGTTTCATCCTTCATAATCGTGGTAGACTGACTGCTTTCACCAAGGTTTGCCTTGTCATAGGCTGCATTGGCAAAGGGGGTCACACAATTGCAACGAAGGGTCCCCTAGCAGCATTAAAATTTGTGGAACCTAAATTTCCTTATTTAATTTAAGTCCCCACATCTTTAAACCCAAAAATTCTTAGAAAATTATGATAGATCGATCTTTGGATGTCGGGGTGGGTTGGATACGTTGTTGAGGTAATTTTCTCATCTTTATTTTGTAAGTTCCTGCTTATTTTTTTGTTTAACTATCTATTTTAACTTTAAATCCCTAGTTTACTTTACGAATTTATTCGAGGCTTGTTTATGATCAAATTCCACTCATTTTTAAGGTAAATGATCGTTGAGCTTAGAGAGACCTGTTGACAGTTTCAAATTTTTGATTCTGCAAGTGGGTCCCATATGAGATTTTTAGTGTGACTTTTGATTAGAATCATTTATATGAAATATGGGTATTGTTATCTTGTATTAATGTAGATTATTATTTTGATAGTGTGGCAGCATTCAGATGCTTCTCAAAATGGAAAAGTTTTGGAATAGTGGGCTTTCTTGAGCTTTCAATGGCATCTAGTAAGGCTAGGATTACTTCCTCTTAGATTGATCTTTATTATGATATTAGTGTACTATTATGCTATATTGGGTGGGTATTTATAACTTTTTTGATAATTTTCTTAATTATTGATTATTTAGACGAATCGAGAGTCCTTTTGGGTAGCTTTCGATCCGTCTTCTCTCATGTTCGATTAGATTTACACCCTAGGACTAGTTTTAATTTACTTATTACCTTGGGATAAAAATATAAAGCCTTACACTAGGTTTGGGTAGGTGTTTGCCTTAGGGTAGATTTTTTTGTGCTAGTAGCGGACTCCACGACCTTTCTTTTTAGTAGTCTACTTAGTTTAGCTTCTTGTATACTTAACAAACTTTTAGGTTGTCAACCTAGATTGATTATTGAACCTTAGTATGATTTAGGTAGTCTAATGGACTCCGGTTATGCTTGCTACTTTGTATAAACCTCTCATCCTTTTGGATCATATATCTAGACTTCGTGGTTAAAATGGATTCTCTTATTGAATTGATTGTATTACTTAGAAGTTCATACGAGTTGAAGTTGGGGGAGATTTATGACCTTGGAACATTTTGATTCTTGTCTAATTTACCTAGTTTTGGCTCAAGTCCAGTGATTGGTAGTTCCCTCATTACTTATTATATTAGGTTCATTTATGGCATAATTATGACAAGACACTTAATTACTAGTTCCGATTCAAGTTCAACATTCATGGTCTATGTACGACACCTTATTATGATGATTGATGTGCTATGATTTGATAGAACTTTCAACTCTTAAAACAATCAAAATATCCAAGTTACTTAGGTCTTTTTGTGAGATATGATGTGCTTTGTGTAATGTTTTGTAGGAAACCAAGTTTTGGAGATGAAAAGGAGGAAATATGTGAAAATTGATAATTTTGGACTACCTACATGGGTACCTATGCCTTGTAGGTACTACCCAAGTGGAGTAGGTGTCGGAGTAAGTACCATAAAGTTGAAGATTAGAGATTTAGAAGCGGAAGAAAATTTCTTGCCACCTATGGGCCGTGGGCATGGGCCTTAGGTAGTACCTACGCCCCCTAGGTGATAGAAATCAGCAAGTTCAGAGAGTTTTTAGAAGATTATGGGATCTAGTAACCTACGTGGGACTACCTATGCCCCATAGGTTCCATAGGTGGTCACCAACGTTAATTTTCATTATTTGTTTAGGAATTGATTCCTAGTGTTTCTTTCTATTCTATGAGGCTCTCAAAAATGAATCATGGGTTGAAACTATTGGGTAATTGGAACTAGATGGGTAATTGGAACTAGATGGGTCTACAGAATCATATGGTGTGAAGAAGGTAAGGTTATAAGAAATAAAGGTAGACTTGTATCCCAAGGCTATTACCAAAAAAAAGGTATTGATTATGGAGAGACATTTGCCTCTGTGGAAAGGTTAGAGTCAATATGAATTTATTAGCATTTGTTGTCTTCAAATATTTTAAGCTATATCAAAAGGATGTAAAAATGTGCTTTCCTAAATGCTTTTATTCACGAGGAAGCTTTTTTTTAAAAATTCCAGGGTTTGAAAATTCGTCGTATCCAAATCATGTTTTTAAATTATCAAAAGAATTCTACAGCCTCAAACAAGCTCCAAAGGCTTGGTATGAGAGACTGAGTACTTTCTTACTGAATAATAAATTTTAAAGAGGTAAAATTTATACGACTTTGTTCATACAATTGATAGATTCAAACCTTCTTATTGTGCAAATTTATGTTAATGATATTATTTTTGGTGTTCTAACATCTCTATGTGTGAGAATTTTGCTAACTCGATGAAAAAAGAATTCTAGATGAGTCTTATGGGGGAGCTCACATTTTTTTAGGATTACAAATCAAGCAAACTTCCAAGGGAACTTTCATCAGTCAAGCCAAGTAGACAAAGGGTCTCATCAAAAAATTTGGTATAGAAAAAGTAAAGGCCTATGGAACTCCAATGAGTCCATACACAAGCCTCGATTCAGATTTTTCCGAAAAAGATGATGAAAAGATGTATAGAGGGATAATCAGATCTTTACTCTATTTGAATGCGAGTCACTCGACATTATGTTTAGTTTATGTAAATGTTCTAGGTTCCAGTTGACTCCCGAGGAGTCTCATCTTACTTCCATCAAATGAATAATCTGATATTTTATAAGAACTCAAGACGTTGTACTATGGTATCCCTGCTCCTCACATTTTGATTTTATTGGATATTCAGATGCTAATTTTACAGGAGATAAATATGATAGAAAGAGAACTAGTGGAACATGTCAAATTCTTGGTGATGCCCTTATCTCATGGAACAGCAAAAACCAAACCTCTGTTGCTCTTTCAACCACTGAAGGTGAATACATAGCAGTCGGAAGTTGTGGTACTCAAATCTTATGGATTATGCATCAATTACATGACTTTAACTTATCCTTTGAATCTATTCCTATAATGTGTGATAACACTAGTGCTATTAGCTTATCTAAATATACTGCGCATCACTCCAGGGCTAAACATATTGATATTAAGCATCATTTTATTCAAGATCATGTAGAAAATGGTGATTTTTCTTTTAAAATTATTGACTCCAAAAATCAACTACACAACAACAACAACAACAACAACATACCTAGTGTATTCCCACAAAGTGAGGTCTAGGGAGGGTAAAATGTACGCAGTCCATACCGCTACCTATGAGGAAGTAGAGAGGCTATTTTTGATAGACCCTCGGCTCAAGATAGAGATTTTGAAAATCAACTAGCAGGTATTTTTACTAAACCCCTACTAGAAGGAAGATTTTGTTACCTTAGAAAGAGGCTTGGTATTCTTAGCATTAGTGACTTATAAGACTTACTTTTAGACAGTAATACTTGGAATTTTATTTTTTTAATTTAAAATATTATTTTTGGTAGACTCGTTCTGAAAAGGAGTCATCATTACCACCCTTCGTTTTACGCTAAAAATTACTTCCCTCTAATTTTTTTACCTTCCCAACAACCCCCTATGCTACCCTTTCACTTCAAAAGTCACCTCTCTCTTCACCTTTCCTACATTCATCTTTCCCTCTTCTCCATTCAACCCTTTCCCTTTCTCCCTATCTCATTAAAAACCTTCATCAGTATGGGATAAGTCTTAGTTGAAGATGAGTGGTGTAAAAGGTACTCATCCAAAGCCAAATATGATTTCCCAAAGGTAGTCAAACCCGTTTGTAACCCCATGTTTCAAGTATTGAAGGAATTGGAAGACCTCAAGGGCCTAAAGAGGATTGTCGAGGAAAGAGTGGTCCTGCTTCAAGAGTCAACTTCAAAATTGTTGCATTTAGGAAAGGACACTAATTTTGACATAAAAAAGGTAAGGCTGACAATTGATGGATTCAAACATAAAGGAATCAATTTTTTTTCCAAAGTATTCTCATGCTTGGACTTTTTCAAAATCGAAGCCATCTCCTCAAACAATGATTTTGCTATCGCTGTTCAGAAATCTTATTCCTCATTTTCCAAGAATGTTGAAAAATCATATGAAAAATTCTGTCTCCATATGCATAATACCCTCACATACATCCTGGCCAAACGCTAACTATGATGACTTCTATTCAAAAAGGGGTCCTTTCCCTTCTTCAAATTATGGGTTGTAAAATGGTTTCACATTTCCTTTTAGGGTTTTCAACTATTTAAACTGCTCTTTGTTGTATATCTAACTGTGGTTTTCTCTATTGGTATTCCTCTTCTTGTGCATTGTTTCTTTTTTATTATGTCAAAAGGGGAGAAAGAAGGAACATCAGACTCGCCTACCTGTGTAGGGGAGTAAGTCAACTGATGATAAATGGAAGTCGACTGATACTAAAGAAATATGTACAAGTTAGGGTGAGCAAGCTGATAAACAAGGAAGTCAGCTTATGTTTATACTTGTTTGTCATTATAAAAAGGAGGAGATTAATAGACTCCTAAGTCCATATTTTAATAATGACTAACTAACGGGTGGATCCTTGCAGGATATTGAAGACTGCTAATGTTGGAAGGATAAAGGAAGCCGGCTCTAGGAATTGGATGGACATTAATTCACAATCTATGGAATCCAAGTAAATTAATCAAAATGGGAACAAATGGAAGAAGAATCTCAGTCCCAAAAGACGCGACAAATCATATCAATCAAAACTAAATAAGAGGAAGAAAAGATCAGAAACATACTTGGAAAAGTATAAATCATTACAAGACCAAAAGCAAGAGAACATCATGGACATATCTGATATAGACGTGGGTAAAAGCCTTCTATAGACATATCATATGGCTACATTCCTCAATCAAGGAATCAATTAAAATCCTTGATTGTGAAAAAATCTCTTGGGTTTCCTTATGAAGATTAGCAGCCGAAGGCTACAATAGAAGAAGACTAAAGACATACACGGGTTACACAACTTCAAAGAAGAATATCATAGTGTCTCAATATTAGTCTTACAAGTCTTTTTAACTTTTAGTTTACAATTGTTATATAAAGATTAGGATTGAGTAAACTTTGTAACATCAATTGAAGTTGTGTCACAAGATCTAAATAGAAAAATAAGTCTTCAGAACTTGTTTCCCATCACTGTACTCGAGATCGACATTGAATGATCTAAGGAAACTTTAAAACCCAAGGGGACTGGAAGTAGGCACCACATTGTTTTTTTGAACCAGGATAAATTTATGTGTCTTTACTTTAAGTTTAATTATTTAATTGCTTAATTATTTTAAATCTAATCTGTTTTGTGAAGTGTACTAATCTGCAAGTGAGTCGACTGTGAAGAGTCAGTAGTTGACTCACAAAAAATTTCCAATTCACCCCCTTTTTAATTTCAAAGCTTCCCATGAAAAACCTTCTAAGAGCATCAACAACCACGTTAACTTTACCTGGATGATAGTGGAGACAAATGTCATAGTCCTTTAGCAACTCAACCTACCCCCCTTTTCCAGAAATTCAATTCTTTCTGGGTGAACACATATTCCAAGATCTTATGATCAGAATAAATATCAACATCGACCCCATACAAATAATGCCTCTAGGATCATTAATGCTAACACCATAGCCAAGAATTCCAAATCATGGTTCAGATAATTCTTCTCATAAACTTTCAACTACCTAGAATCATATGTTACCACCTTTCCATGCTGCATGATGATAGGCGTATTTACACGCCTAAAGTACTATAATTGACCAATATTTTAGCTAAGTTTTGAGGACAAAATATATAATTCATGCACTTTTAGTCCTTTTTCCTGTAAGTGAGCTAACAAACGTGATTAGAAAGTTTTCAGGTATAAATGATGCAGATTTCAGCATTTTATGGATAACTTGACGCCCAAGGAAGCTTCACGAAAGAAGGAAGGGAAAGCTTGGACGCCAAGGACCAAAAGTGACGCATGGAATATCTGTCCCGGGCAAAAACAGCATTTCCAAAGACTTTGGGGATCAGCAGTAACTTATTAGGATTAGGATAATGATGCATCAACCTAGTAGGATTAGGTTAAGTAATGCAGTAAACTAGTAGGAATAGGATATGGGTGTTATAAATACCCTATTTTGCTAGAGATTTTGAATTAATTCTGGAGTTCCGAAAACAATTCTCTTTCAATTAATTACTTTCTCTTCATCTATTCAATTCTTAATTTCCACAACAATAGAACCGCTATTCTAAAAGGGAATTCACGCCTAACTCCATACCAAACCCTACTACACGTGAGATCTTTATTTTGGTATAATGATAAAGTCTATTGTGATTTCCGTTGCACTCATGAATAGCTAAACTTCTCTGTTGGGGTTATGGAAGCCTTATGAGATACTATCTATTGCTATGAGTTTGTGAATTCGTGACACGTATGCTGCTTATATCATTATTCTATTCATCTTAATGCAAATTCTTGTGGTTGCAAACGCATAGAATACGCCAGTATAGCATTAATTTGTTCGAAAGAAAAGTTATATGTCTGGAAAAGAGATAATGTCAAGGTAATAGGGCACCAACCCCTGTTAAAAAGTTAGTGCCGTAACTGGATTAACCTCTTGGAGAATTTGTACCATTAGACACGCTTTAAGCTCGAAAGAGTTAAAGTGAAATAATCCTTGATGGTCGAAAGACGCCTGGATTTACCATAAAATACAATTCTCTATAAGCACATGCATGTCTGAATTCCGCATAACTCATAGCCAATAGAGACATATAACTCATAAGGTGGACATAACCCCAACTCTCAATTCTCATTGGTTAAACATCTTACTAAACATTCTTTCCTTTTTACTTTGCTATTTTCCGTTTTTACTCTACTATTTTGTTACATTATTGCACGCTACAAAATCCCCCCTTTTACGAGACTTGCACCAAAAGTCTAATAATCTTTGCTTAATTAGTGAACGACTATTCTCTGTGGGATCGATACCCAACCCAGTTGGGTTATATATTTGACAACGACCGCTTACACTCTGACGAGAGCTGTAGTTTGAGTGTTATCAAAAATTGGCGCCGTTGCCGGGGAATATGGTTGTCAACTAAGTTTGTGATAGTTACTAGACCCTTTGGTCAAAAGTTCTCAGATTTTACTTTTAGATGTTGTTTTTGTTCTATTCAGGTTCTATTGGAAGGATGGATGCACAACGTGACATTGACAGAAGGGCGACTCAACAGGAGCAGGCTAGACTAGCCGCACTGGCAGCTGCTCAAGTGCATCAATAGAATATTGATAACCCAGGTCGGGCAACAAATCCTGATGATGAGGACCTGGGTGATGAGGAGCTACTAAATCCTAGGCGTGCAGATGAGGTGGCAACACCTATGCATAAGAGAGATTGTCAAGCGAGAATGAGACCTGACCACCGAGCTGTGCAGGCTCCTTTTGATGATGATGATGACGATCTCGATGGAGCTGGTGCCACAGGGGCTATTATTCCTCCACCCTTGGCACCTGGAGCTAAGTTTAATATCACTAGCACCATGATTCAGTTATTGCAGCTCAAGGGGTTATTTGGTGGACTCGCAGAAGATGATTCGAATATGCATCTGATCAATTTTATTTCAACATGCAAGTCGTTTGACAATCCAGGAGTTGGGAAGAATGCAATTCGGCTGCGCTTATTTCCATTGTCTCTGTCTGGGGAGGAAACTCTATGGCTGAACAGGCTAACTCCTGATTCTATTACAAATTGGAGGCAATTGAAAGACGCTTTCCTAGAAAGATTCTTTCCGCTATCAAAAAGAGCCCAATTAAGAGATGAGATAAGCAATTTTCGACAGCTTCCAACTGAAGCTCTCCACGAAACATGGGAGAGGTTCAAGAAGAAGCTTATACGGTGCCCAAATCATCATATGACAAATGTCCACTTGATGGAGATATTATACAGATCTTTCAACTCGGTGACTAAGCCAGTGGTTGATAACGCAACAGATGGATCATTCATGGACCTCACTTTTATTAAGGCAAGTGATATGCTAGATCGTATGACAAACCAGAGTAGAGCTTGGCATACCAGAGATTCTGAGGTAGCAAGCTCTACCGTATTTGTTGGCATGACTGCAGAGCAGAAGCGTAGACAAGAGGAAAGTGATCAAGATATGGCACACATAAAAATGCAGATGGATCTTCTTACCAAGCATTTATTATCAGGGAAGACCGAAAAAGTCAAAGCAGTTGCATCAAAAGGAAGAGACGAATCTGATTCAGAGGAAGAAGCCAACTACTTGAATAATCAGGGGGGTTTCCGAGGCAATGCCCAAGGAAACCAAGGTCGTATCTATTATGATAAATCTGGATACCAGGACCGCGATCAAGGTAGTTGGAAAAACAATACCGACAGGAGTGGTTTGTATGTTCCTCCTAGAAGACGTGATGCCGCTGCATCTAGTTCTAGAAATATGTCCATGGAATATATGATGGCTAAACTGCTAAAAGGAGTAGAGGCAACCAGCAAGGAGTAACTAAGGTAATAAATGATCTGTCCTCAATGAAGCAATTGGTTGACTCGCATTCCACTTCAATAAAATAGCTGGAGCAACAATTGAGTCAATTATCTGCGGCATTCAACCAAAAAAAGGCTGGAACACTACCCAGCGATATGGTGCAAAACCCAAGGAACGACGGATCATGCATGGCTATTACTACCCGGAGTGGTAAAGTGTTGGAAATCCATCCAAGGACAAGCAGGTGGTTGATGATATAAAGGATAATGTTATTGATGCAGAATGTGAAGAGGCCGAAGAAGCTGAAGAGTGTGTTCATGATGTCACCCCTAGACGTTTGCAGCCTAAAAAGATTGATAGTTGGAAGCAAGGTAAAAAGAAAGTGGTGGAGAAAACTATTCCCCTTCCACCACCACCTTTTCCTCATAGACTGAAGAAGAAGGCTGACGATACTCCTGAAAAGGTTGATAATCGAAAGCAAGATAAAAAGGAAGTGGTGGAGAAAACAATTCCCCTTCCACCACCACCTTTTCCGCAGAGACTGAAGAAGAAAACTGATGATACCAGGTTCAGTAAATTCATGACTATGTTGAAGCAGCTGACTATTAATGTTCCTTTGGTCGAGGCGCTGGAACAAATGCTTGGGTATGCTAAATTCATGAAGGACCTGTTGACAAAGAAGCGGGCAGTAAGCTATGAGCCGGCAGATAATATTCATCATTTCAGTGCAATTGCCACAAGGTCCTTAGTACAGAAGTAGGTAGACCCTGGTGCTTTTATTATTCCTTGCACGGTTGGATCTATGAATTTTGCCAAAGCATTGTATGATTTGGGAGCTAGCATCAATTTGATGCCACTATCCATCTACAGAAAGTTGGGGTTGGGCGACCCTACACCAACCAATATGCGGCTCGTGATGGCAGATAGGTCGGTAAAATGACCTGTGGGTATCTTGAATGATGTGTTGGTGAAGGTGTCTACCTTCATTTTTCCTGCAGACTTTGTGATTTTGGATTGCGAGGTGAATTCTGAAGTTCCCATAATCTTGGGACGTCCTTTCCTTGCAACAGGAAGTGTGCTTATTGACATGAGAGCTAATGAGCTTTTATTTCAGTTGAATGACGAAGTGGTCCGCTTTGATATATGCAAAGCAATGAAGCAGCCCAGCAATATGAATGTGTTCTCCGTAGATGATGTTCATTATGAGGATAAGAAAGCATTATCTGTAGAGAAACAGCTTACTGTTGAGCCATTGTCTGCTGCGCTGCTGAATGTTGAGCATGAGGACGATGAAGATTATAAAGAAACTATGTGTTCTCTAACAGAAATAGGGTCCTATTCTCATACTCCTAAGCAGCCGGACCTTGATCTTAAGAATCAACCGTTACCAACAATGAAGACTTCCATTGAAGAGACCCCAATGCTAGAATCGAAAGAGCTCCCCAATTATCTAAGGTATGCGTTCTTGGGAAGTGGAAATACACTTCCGGTGAGTGTGGTGGATGATTTAAGTGAATAGCACGTAGAGGCTCTCATCTCTGCTCTGAAGAGATACAAGAGAGATATGGGTTGGACTATTAATGATACAATTGGTATCCCTCCTGGGATATGTATGCACAAGATTCATATCGAAGAAGATTGCATGCCTACAAGTAAGCATCAGCATCGTCTGAATCCATTCAGAAAACGATGCCCCATCTATCTCGATGAAGTCTAAGTAATCGAGATAGCTATGTCGTGCTGCGACAATAAATCAAGCGCTTGGTGGGAGGCAACCCATCATTTTTAATTGCTTTGTTTTCTTAAGATTTTGTCGAACCACGACCAAAACTAAGGCGCTTGATGGGAGGCAACCCATCGTTCTAATCGCTTTTGTTGTTTCTGAGTAAGTGTAGGTGCAAGAGGTATAAAGGAGGAGATTGGTTTCAAATTTCGGTTTGGAAGTATTGCATGTTGAAGGTGGTAAGTTAGGATTGAAGAAGCAAAAGGCTAAGGGTTGGGCATTTCCTATGAAAATATAGGCAAAGAACAAGGCAAGGCCTATGTAAATTTAGGCCACGAACAAGGCAAGTCCTATACTATGGCCTAAGCTCTCGAAATCTAGTGTGCCATAGCATAGGCGCCGCCCATGCCTAAGAATGCCATAGCATAGGCACCGCCTATGCCAATACCATTTGTCTCTGAATCTCATATGCCATGGCATAGGCGCCGCCTACAATGCTTTGCAAAAGGCACCGCCTATGCCAAGCATAGGCAAAGCAAAAGGCGCCGCCTATGGTCACTTTTGGTCTCCAAATCCAATTTTAAATGGGTCAAAACCCGATCCAAAGCTTGCCCTATAAATAAGAAACTTAGTCTTAGACCAAAAATACATTGCAAACCTAACAAAAGCGCCGCCTACCTCTCCAAATCCTCTCAAAAAATTTCCTTTTGCTCTTTTACTTTGCAAGAACATCTTCCGAGGCCATCAACCAAGTAAGTACTTCTTTGTTCTTCATTCATATTCCGTAAGTACTACACTACTACGCCTACAATAAATTGTTAGATCTTGAAGTAGTAGTAGTGATTTGAATGTGGTTGATTTGTTGCTATACAACTAAGTGAGTGAACGAATACGTAAGGATGATCTTAACTTGTTTCCAACTTGTATTTGATTTTGATGCACTGTCATACTTTTGCGGAATTGACATGGTCACGAAAATTGCATAATCTTGTAAATAGAAAGCTTACATGTTGGAATGACTTGTTCATCGAGATGAGAATCATGGTTAAACTACCAACTTGTGAGGTTGTGATTATTTCTAGATGTTATAACTTGATTCAATCTCTATGTAGTAGTCTTGATCAAAAGATGTATCAACCATGAAAGTATTGCCAAGATTTTTTTGGAAGTATGACTGCACTGATTATATTGTTGGAATATAGCGCCTAAAACGTATATCGATGAAGTCTGAGTAATCGACATCGTTCACTTCACTAGTCCGTACCAACAAACTAAGTATGGGGTGGTGCCACTACTTCTTGTTCATTGATTGTATCCACCAAGATGAAGCTAACATGAATATTATTTTAATCTCAGGTACAATGGCACCAAAAGCAAGGCAAGGAAAGGATAAAGCAACCACTTCACAAGAAGGCCAGAAAAGGGGACGAAAAGAGCAAGGCGAATCCTCCTCGCTGCAAATACCTCGCCACATGTTCGGAATTAAATGGGTCTTAGAGGAGAAAGGAAAGGAGTGGTATAGGAACAATAAAGAGAAGAAATAAGTTCACGTGGAGTTGATACACAAGGAGAGCCTAGCAAAGAAAGAACCTCGCATGTTGGATAAGATAATGGTGTTACATCTTGATTTCATCTTCCGAGATATGGGAGAGTGCAACATCGATTTAACACAAGAATTCTATGCCAACTGGTCACCAAAAACTACAGGGAGTGAAGTCAAGATTCGGGGCCAAGTTCTGCAACTAAATGCAGAGTTCTTCAACTCCTTTCTAGGCTTTCCATCTGTGGATCCATCACCACTCAAGGAGCTTTATCGCAGACCTCCATACAGGGCAATCAAACACACACTATGCGGAACAACATCAATGGCACGTGGAGTCGTCACAAGGATATCGGTCGGCACAACACCTTCCCGTATACCTCCTTGAACAGAGAAGCTCGGATATGGTTGCAGATAGTAAATTATTGCCTGATTCCAGGGTCACAGTACACAAAGATCACACGTTATAGAGTGTGCTTGGTGTACGCCTTGATGACGAACATCCCCATCAACATTGGGGCGATTATTCAATCTTCAATGCGTAAGGCCAGGCTGCACAAGAGGTCCCACTTCAGCTTTGGAAATCTGTTGACTGCGATATTGAGTAGTACTTTTCTGTGATACTAGCAATTTAGACCTAATTTTGAGTAGTACTTTTCTGTGTTTGCTTGAGTATAAAATAAAATAATAGACTTTTTGACACCTAAGTTCATGATTTTGATTCTGTATATAGCCTATTCTTATTTTTATATATTGCTATGGTCCTATTAGTCTTAGAAGTGAAATTGATCTATCTTGACTGATACTTGTGCTATGTATTGTGAGAATTTTTTACATATATTCCATGTTTTGCATTTTAGTCTAAAACTTGCACTACATGTTATTGTAGACAAATAAAAATTATTGTTTTATTTAAAATATGATAATAGGATTTCTTTGATATGTCTTATAAATTTTAGTCTTTTCAGATATTATATTACTAGCTGGCCCCAATGTGCTTGTAGCTTTTTTTATCGTAGTTGTATTTTTACCTTGATTCATTTTTTGAATCCCCAATTTTTGCACCCAATTTTCTTGAGTACTATAGCATATAGTAT
Source organism: Capsicum pubescens (assembly GCA_030864215.1). Lineage (NCBI taxonomy): Eukaryota > Viridiplantae > Streptophyta > Magnoliopsida > Solanales > Solanaceae > Capsicum > Capsicum pubescens. The sequence continues at coordinate 210,891,005 of CM061538.1, read as the reverse complement.
GTTGAAAGTTGGTAAATTTGAAGAAAGTGGATGGTTGAAAATAAACAGTGACCAATGATAGCTACAAAGTGATGAAAAGATCCTCTTTGAAAGAATGTTAAAAAAAAATACTTGAGAAAGAAAAAAAATTATCAAAATATTCTTGATAAGATGAGAATTACTTGTGAAAGTAATTGATGAAGAGAGAGCTGCAAAAATGAAATGATGAAAATAATGGTTGATAAAGTTTAAAAAGTTGAAAGTTCTTAGAAAAGTTTAAGTCAATATTATATAGTTTTGCTATCCGTCCCCTCGCCAACATTACAGCCCGTTAAAGTCCAATTTGATACTATTAGAGCATACTTAATTTGTGAAGATGCACATAATGGGCAAGCTTATGAGTTTTTGTGCATACATATGAATTTTTTTTTTGTAAGTGTGAGAGTTGTTCTTTGATGATAAGTCCTTAAATTATATTCAATCTTTTTCTTATACTTGTTGCATAATGATCGGAATGTGTACTTGATGTTGTGAATTGCTATATGGTCTAATTATTTGTATTAACCAAAGTGGTGGAGTCCCTAGATTTTATTAATTGAGATGAGTTTTAATGTTTTCTCGAGGAGAAAAAAAATTCTAAGTGTTGGGTGTTAATGTGAAGCCAAAATAATATATTTATTTATTATTTAACTCATATTTAGTGTTTTTATTTATTCCTTTTCAGAATTTATTTTTTGAATTATGCTTAATATTTAATTTTTATATGTAGTATTAAATTGATATGAAGATGATGAAATGTGGAGTAAAAATAGAATTAAAATCAAGAAGTTATATAAGAAAATCAAACAAGCATCTTAATGGAATAAATTTATTAATATATTATAATATGAATATTTTAATGTCAAAGTGAAGTTAGGTGGCTGGGAACTGCCATGTGGAAGCATCTGAATGCAATAAAAAAGTTAAGGCGGTCATGTAATGTTCGAGGAAATTCAATCCAATTCTAATTTGAGTTTTATTTTCTAGTCTATTTTGGATTTAGTTATATTATTTTGGGGTTTTATTACACCTATAGATATTCTACAAAAATAGTGTTTGTGTAACTTTTGACAACTTTTTATAATTATAATAATACTGATACTTTGAAGAAGTAACTTGAAATTTTTTTATTCAGAGAAAGCTTTGAGCCATCTTGAATGATGGAAAAAATTTAACTTATTCTTTTCTTCTCCATCTTTAATAATTTTTCTTTGAGAATTAAAGATTCTGGATTTACTCTACTAAATTTGTAAGTTCATAATTACGATTTTTTCTATGATTTCAAATTATGATTCTCAAGCCATGAGTAGATAAATCCTACAACTAGGGTTGTGGTAACAACGATGGATTAGCAAAACAGCTATAGTGCAAACTCATTCTAAGTTGGTGTTCTTGTATTTATTGGAATTTCTTTTATTTTGATTGTTTATTGACGGTTGAAAACATTAGAAACTCTCTTGTATTCGATACTTACTTGAGAGGGATGTAGAGATTAAGATAAAAAAGTCATAATAGTAATTTGAAGCTACCAAGCTTCATATAATTAGCATGATGTCGAGAAAAGATAGTTAATCTACGATCAAGCACTGGGGTTAGTGATGCGACACTCCGAGATAGAGAGTAGATGAGTTAAATTCACCCAAACCAAGGTCGAGAGACGGTTAGGTGATGCATAACTAGTTAGATTTTTCATAAAAAACACTGAGATAGTTTGACAGGCACGAATAACTTATATAGTTATGAAGTCATGGGGAACACAGTCCTAGTTAATCATTCTCATTGATTTTCTCAATATAAATTGATATTTGTTTACTTGTTACTTCAATTTACAAACTGTTGACTTGTTTTTTTTAATCCCCTTTTCTTGAAAATAATTAATTAATTGTCTATGTAACTGTACTAACCTAGGTCTTGACCATATTCCTTGTGGAATCAACCCCAACTTAGTTGATTTCTATATTTGGTTGAGACTGCTTTATACTTTATCATGAGGTATAATTTAGATGACATCAATGACCTAGATGTACCATAATTTTAGGCCAGTACTATTGGTGCGATGGTATGAGGAAGGTTGTGGAGAATTTTGTAGCTCGCTGCCTATGTTGTCAGCAGGTGAGGCCGAATATTTAAGGCCTGGAGGTTTGTTTCAGATGTTACCCATTCCAAAATGGAAGTAGGAATGGATCACTATAGACTTCGTGACTAGGCTGCCTCGTATACCTCATGGTTCTTGTAATACCCCAAAGATTTCTAGAAAATTTTGTCATAAGAATGACTAGTATTAGCTTCTAAAGTAAATGATAATTATTCCATGAGGAATTTTTAAGATTTTCACCTTTTGTCATGTGGAAAATTCAATAAACTTTCCATCGATATATGATTCGCTTAAATTCGATAATCGGGTAAGAAGTTATGACTATTTCAAGTTCCCTTCATAAAACAACATCATATTAGTCAGTGGTGCGCTGCGCCACAAGAGGAAATGGCATTTGGCAATTTCCAGTAGGTGTCCGTAATTATGGTGCTTCACGCCAGCAAACAAATTCAGAATTGTCCCTTTTCCAGTATCTCAGCGTGATTTCCCCTGCGTCGCACCAAAGTTCTAGGTCATGAAGGAAGGGGCAATGCGATGGCTCCGCGTCGTGCCATGCCTCAGTTTCCCAATTGTCAAATTCTAGTGACACGGTGCAATAGCACCGCGTTTCACCATGGGTTTAATTCAGGAAATTCTTACTAAAATTAGAAGACGCGTCCAGGGTTAAAAGGGTCAATTTTCCACCCCTATTTAAGCCCTTTAACATGTGATTCAACCACTTTTCACCCAAAATACACTCTCTTCTCTCAAGTATCTCTCAAGAACAAGCTAGGATTTTCATAGAAGATCAAATTTCAAGAATGTTTCACCATCAATCTTCACGAAATCACGAACTAAGGTATGCATAGTATTCATTCATGGACTCCTTTCATCCATGAAGACCAAGAATCCATTTTTTAAATTCAAGTTATGGATTTTCTTATGAATTTCATGATCGGGCTGCTTTTGTTCATGTTGATAATGAGTAATTGAATTCTAATCCATGAATGAGTGTTAAATTCCATATGGGTTGATTTGTATTAGTATAGATTCATGAAACCTTAGGAATAAACCCTTGAATGATTAAATTGGAATTGAATCACGACAGTTAATTGTTGTATGATGTTGTTTACACATTCTATGCCTACTATGTGTTTGGTTGAATGCCTAGATGACGGGAAAGTTTCTAATTAGCATGATATCATAAAATCCCCATGTACATACAAGCTTATGCCTATCACATGTTTGATGAAATGCTTCTGTAAATGTATTATGATGATTATTATGTATTAAAGTAAGTCATACTTTGTCAGTTTCCTTCCATCGAGTCTTAGGGGTACTTGTACCCGAAACATTAGCTGTGTACCTAGAGCCATGTCATGTTTTCACGATACTCTTAGTCAAGCTATAAATCCTTAGACTTCAGATAGTCTTATTACTAAGGAAAATTCTACATGATATCATGACTCAGTCAGTTGTCAGATATCAGTAGTATTCCATCAGTCAACGAAACTTAGTAACTCAGCTCATGTTCAGTTCAGTAAATCATGTTCAGTGTCCATTCAGATGGGAGTAGGAATTACCACCGAGTAAACCAAAGAATGGGGACACACACTATCAGATGAGGGTGTGATCCTTAGAAGTCATCCTTACATTCCAGAACTATGTAGCCAGCATAGGTTGAGACATCAACAATGTCGATGAGGGTTGATGAGGTGGATTAGCACTGTCAGATAAGGGCCCCACCATTCATGTATAGGGGACACTATCAGATGAGGGTCGCCTACAGCTTGTCCTTACTAGTGGCGCAGTATTGATATCTTTCCAATTGAGGTTACATATTGGACCCTATCTCAGCCATAATGGCATATCGGGGGCATGTCGATTAAATAATACCTCCCACAGTTTCAGTACCAGTCTCAATAAAAGCACTCAAATAGTTCTTTAGATTTAAGACTGTCAAATACAGTCGACTCAGATACAGTAAGAAACTCAGAGAGTTCCATCAGATTCAGGACTGTCCGATACAGTCACCCATGTTATCAGTTACATTTAGATATAGCTATTTATGCTATCAGATATATCAGTTTTTAGAATGTCATGTCATCAGTATTAAGATTCAGTAATCACGATATTATAGTGTCAGTTACAGTTATGTATTTATGTATGCATTCTTGTATTCATGTTAGATAGTCAGCTAGCATTATTCATACATGTTAACCCTTGCATTATCCTACCTCACATGTATACTCAGTACATTCTATTGTACTGACGTATTTGCGCTATGGTTCTTTCTTTTTATATTACACCATAGATTTAGAGACACGAGTTCCAAATCAACAATAGATTCCAGTCTCAGCAGTCAGAATAGAAGTGAGTCCTCATCCTTCTAGGATATGATTATTTCTCCACTATTTCATTGATTAGTTATTAGTTGGAGTTAGTTGGGGACATGTCCTATCAACTCCTTAGTCAGATAGTTAGAGGCTTTCAGATGACTATAATATTTTTCATGTTTTTCAGACTTCAGTATTTTATCTTTGTTTTGGTATCGAGAAACTACTCTATGTCAGACGTTATTGTTATTATTCAGTTATATTCAGTATTGAACCTTATGGCCTCTCAGTGCATGTTTTTGTATTTTCATGTCATATTATGCAGTGTACAGGTACAGATATCAGTCATGGGTTAGCTTGTGGTCCTTCGGGGTCATGAGCACCGTGTAACATTCCGGTTCAGATAATCGGGGTGTTACAAACTTGGTACAAGAGCCTAATGTTCAATAGAGTCCTAGGAAGTCTGAAAGCCGCATCTAGAAGAGTCTTGTACATGGATGTGTTGCGTGCCACATTTATATGCAAGAGGCTATGAGCTTTTTAGGAACACTTTCCCTTATTTTAGTATTCATGTCATTCCAGTGAGAATAAGCACAGGTCAATCTCTCAGTCTAATCTTCTTCTTCTCGTTATTTCAGAATATGCCTCCTAAGAGAAGAAATTAGTCAGCCCCTCAGCCCGAAGAACCTTTGGGCGATCATGTTTATCATGCGGAGTTTAGTACCGCATTTACCACTCTTACTCAATCAGTAGTTGCCCATAATGAGCGACTAGCTATCATTCCGACCAACCCATTGGACAACTCAGCTGCATCTAGGATTCGGGACTTCACCCGAATGAATCCTCCGTCCTTCTATGGGTCTAAAGTAGATGAGGACCCTCAGGAATTCCTAGATCAAGTGCAGAAGGTGACAAACATCATGGGGGTGACTGCTATTAAGAGTGCCGAGCTAGCTGCATATCAGTTGCAAGATATGGCTCATACTTGGTTCAAACAGTGGAAATTAGAAAGGTCAGATGATGCAGGTCCTATAGAGTGAGAGGATTTTGTCACTGCATTTTTAGACAGATTCTTTCCCTAAGAGCATAGAGAGGCTAAGGTACTAGAATTGATCAACCTCAAGCAGGGCAATATAACGGTGAAAGAGTATTCTCTAAAGTTTACTCAATTAGCCAGATATGCCCCGCATGTGGTTGCAGACAACAGAGCCAAGATGAGTAAGTTTTCTTCAGGGGTAAATGATAGGATGGTTAATGAGTACATATACACCATGCCAAATAGTCACATGACTTTAGCCAAAATTATGTCCCATGCTCAGCAAATAGAGAAGTAGAAGATTAAGTAGAGGGAAAAGAAGAATAAGAAGGCTTGGAAAGGTAGCATCAATTTTAGTCAGCCTAAATCAAAAAGAGGAAATCATTCTCGGTTTTGTCCTAATTCATCAGTTCCAACTCCTTCTTCAGCCAGTGCTCCAGTTCCTAATTTTAGAGATAGAGTGCCAGGCTCTAAGTTTCAGGGCAGTGTCAGCAATGCCTGAACTATTCCTACTTTGTCATACTTGTGATAAGAACCACAAGGGTACTTGTAGAGATGATAATGATGTCTGTTTCGATTATGGAAAGCCAGGCCATAGAGTCATAGACTTCCCTCAGTCAGGTTATTAGAGTCATCTCCACTCCTCAGCTCAGTCCGGTCACCCGAATCAGCAGGGTGCCACCTCCAGTGCTACTAGCAAGCAACTCCCAAATAGACGATATGCTCTTTAGACCTGACAAGATTAGGAAAATTCTCCTGATGTAGTTACTGGTATGTTACAAATCTTTCATGTTCATGTTTATGCTTTGCTAGATCCAGGTGCATCCTTGTCTTTTGTTACTCCCTATATAGAAGTTGATTTCGAAATTAGTCTCGAAATTCTAGCAGAGCCCTTATCAGTATTTACCCTAGTGGGAAAAACCATCATATCCCGATGGGTATACAGGAACTTTTCGATTATGATATTTTAGAAAGTCACGTCAGCAGATTTAGTCGAGTTAGAGATGACTAATTTTGATGTCATTCTCGGCATGGATTGGCTTCATTCCTGCTATGCCACAGTCGACTGCATAAACAGAATAGTCCAGTTTTAGTATCCAAATGAACCCGTCCTTGAGTGGAAGGGTAGTGTATTCGCTTTCAGGGGTTAGCTTGTTTCCTATCTTCAGGCAAGGAAAATGATATCTAAAGGATGTGTCTATCATTTTGTTCGAGTTAAGGACACTAGTTCCAAAACTCCCGGCCTTGAATCAGTCCCAGTAATGAATGAATATTCAGATGTCTTTCCCGAAGATCTTCCAGGAATTTCTCCCGAAAGGAAAATAGACTTCGACATTGATCTTCTTCCAGATACTCAGCCTATCTCTATTCCTCCATACAGAATGGAACCAACAGAACTAAAAGAATTAAAGAACAGTTGAAGGACCTCTTAGATAAGGGATTCATCAGACCCACCATTTCCCCGTGGGGCGCACCAGTCTTATTCGTGCACAAGAAAGATGGATCTCTCAAAATGTGCATTGATTACCGTCAACTCAATAAGGTCACGGTTAAGAACAAGTATCCTCTTCGCAGAATTGATGACTTGTTTGACCAACTTCAGGGTGCCAGCTATTTCTCTAAAATAGACCTCAGATCGGGCTATAATCAGCTCAAGTTAGAGAAAGTGACATTCCAAAAATAGCTTTTCGTACTTGGTATGGTCACTTTGAATTCTTAGTCATGTCATTTGGTCTTACCAATGCCCCAACATCTTTCATGGACTTGATGAACCACGTGTTCAAGCAGTACTTGGACATGTTCTTCATAGTCTTCATAGATGATATCTGGTCTATTCTCGCACTGAGCGCGATCATGCAGACCATCTCAGAATAGTACTTCAGACTCTTGGAGATCATCAACTATTCGCCAAATTTAGTAAGTGCAAATTTTGGATAAGGTTAGTAGAATTTCTTGGTCATATTGTTTCCGGTGATGACATTAGAGTTAATCCTTAAAAGACTGAAGTAGTAAGAAACTGGCCAAGAACTATCTCTCCATTAGATATCAAGAGTTTCTTGGGTTTGGTTGGCTATTACAAATGGTTTATTGAAGGATTTTCATCTATTGCATCCCCTATGTCTAGATTTACTAAGAAAAAAGTCAAGTTTCAGTGGTCAAACCCTTGCGAGAAGAGTTTTCAGGATTTAAAGACTGGACTTACCTCAGCCTCAGTCTTAGATCTTCCAGATGGTTCAGATGGGTTCATGGTGTATTGTGATGCATCCAGAGTAGGTTTGGGTTGTGTCCTTATGCAATATGGTAAGGTCATAGCCTATGCCTCCAGACATCTTAAACCCCATAAGAGAAATTATCCTACTCATGATCTTGAGTTAGTAGTCGTAGTCTTTGCATTTAAGATTTGGAGGCATTATCTCTATGGAGTTCATGTGGATGTCTTCACAGATCACAAGAGTCTTCTGTATGTCTTTTCTCAAAAAGATCTCAATCTTCATCAGAGAATGTGGTTAGAGCTCTTGAAAAACTACAATTGGAGTGTCCTCTATCATCTGGGCAAGGCCAATATAGTGGCCAACGCTCTCAGTAGGCTATCCATGAGTAGTGTTTCTCATGTGGAGGATAGTAAGAAGAAGCTAGCTCAATAAGTCCACGTCTTGCCAGACTAGGCGTTCACTTAGTCGATTCTTCAGAGAGTGGTGTATGTATTCAGAGTAATTCAGAATCATCTCTAGTCTCCGAGGTGAAAGAAAAGAAACATAGATATCCCAGCCTTGTCAAGTTGAAAGAGTCAGTTTAGGATTAGAAAGTAGAGGTTTTCTCCTAAGGGGGAGATGGTGTTTTTCATTGTCAGGGTCGTCTTTGTGTTCCAGGTGTAGACGACTTAAGGCAGCGAATTTTTGCAAAAGTGCATGGCGCTCGCTACTCTATTTATCTAGGGTCCACCAAGATGTACTGCGACTTGCGGGAAATCTATTGGTGAAGTGGGATGAAGAGAGATATTGTAGAGTTTGTGGCTAAGTACTCTACATGTCAGCAAGTTAAGATAAAGCATCAGAAGCCTAGTGGTTCCATGCAAGAGTTCACCATTCCTACTTAGAAGTGGGAAGAAGTGAACATGGATTTCGTGATGGGTTTTCCTCGAACTCGTCATCAGCATGATTCAGTTTGGGTCATAGTAGACCGAATGACCAAGTCAACTTATTTTATTCCAGCTCATAAGTCTTATTCAGTCGAGGATTACGCCAAACTCTATATTAGGGACTTGGTTAGATTACACGGTGTTCCATTATCTATCATCTCAGATAGAGGTACCCAGTTCACCTCTCACTTTTGGAAAGCATTCCAAAAGGGTCTTGGTACCCAAGTTCATCTCAGTACAACATTCCATCCTCAGATAGATGGTCAAGTAGAAAGAACCATTCAGACTTTAGAATACATGCTAAGGGCATGTGCAATTGATTTCAAGAGTAGTTGGGATGATCACTTGCCTTTGATTGAGTTTGCATACAATAATAGCTATCATTCCAATATTCAGATGGCTCCATTCAAAGCTCTCCATGGTTGGAGATGTAGATCTTCAATCATTTGGTTCAAAGTTAGTGAAGACTCAGTCATAGGACCTGACTTAGTGTTTGATGCCTTAGAGAAAGTCCAGTTAATCAGAGAAAGACTCCAGAATTCTCATAGCCGATAGAAGTCTATGCAGATATTCGTAGAAAAGATCTCGTGTTTGAGGTTGGTGATCATGTCTATCTAAAGATCTCTCCCATGAAGGGAGTGAAAAAATTCGGCAAGAAGGGAAAGCTCAGTCCCCGATATGTTGGTCCTTTTAAGATTGTCAGTCATTTTGGTAAGGTATCTTATGAGCTCGAATTGCCTTTAGATCTAGCCTCAGTTCATCCAGTCTTCCATGTCTCTTTGCTTAAGAAGTGTATAGGTGATCCACCATTTGTAGTCCCTATTCAGAGCATTGATGTTCAGAACAGTCTCTCTTATGAAGAGATTCCATTCAAAATCTTAGACTATCAGACTCGTAGATTAGGGAACAAAGAAGTCCCTCTAGTTAAAGTTCTTTGGCGAAATCAGTCCGTCGAGGGAGCTACTTGGGAAACAGAAGCAGTCATGTGTACCAAGTATCCTCACCTCTTCTCCGCTAACTCAAATCAAGCTCAAGGTAACAGTTCTTCTTAAGCTTACTCAGTTTCATGATTAGTGTTCATGACGAACATGGTATTCAGTTTTATGTTCATGTTCCCAATATAAACTTGGTATCAAGTTCCATTGCATATTCAGTCATGCATTCATGTATCAGTTCAGTTATATAATTATGCATCAAAAATGCATTCTCATTGTGAGAAACTTAGTTCCTCGAAACATTCAGTCATGCATTCATGAATCATTTACACATGAATCAGATATGCATGTTCACTATGTTATGTTCATCTTGTTATTCATGAGATCATGTTCCAGTTATTCATGTTCAGTTTATTTTTTTCCCTCTCAGTTAGTCTCATTCGAGGACAAATGTTCTCAAGGGGGAGATATTGTAATACCTCAAAGATTTCAAGCAAATTTCATCCCAAGAATGCCTAGTATTTTCTTCTAAAGTGAATGATAATTATTCCATGAGGAATTTTCAAGATTTTCACCTTTTTTCATGTGGAAAATTCAATAAGCTTTCCATCGATATATGATTTTCTTAAATCTGATAACCGGGTAAGAAGTTATGACTATTTTAAGTTCCCATCGTAAAAAATCACCATATTAGTCAATGGCTCACCGCGCCACAAGAGAAAATGGAATTTGGCAATTTCCAGTAGGTGTCTGTGATTATGGAGCGTCGTGCCAGCACTAAAATTCAGAATTATCCTTTTTCCAGTGTCTATGCTTGATTTCCCCTGCGTCGCACCAAAGTTCCAGGTCACGAAGGAAGGGGCAACGTGATGGCTTCGTGTCGCGCCATCCCTCAGTTTCCCAATTGTAAAATTCCAGTGACATGGCGCGATAGCACCACATCGCGCCAAGGGTTCAATTCGGGAAATTCTGACTGAAATTACAAGACACGTCCAGGCTTAAAAAGGTCAATTTTCCACCCCTATTTAAGCCCTTTAACACGTGATTCGGCCACTTTTCACCCAAAATACAGTCTCTTCTCTCAAGTTTCTCTTAAGAACAAGCTAGGGTTTTCATGGAAGATCCAATTTCAAGAAGGTTTCACCATCAATCTTCACAAAATCATGAACTAAGGTATGCATAGTGTTCATTCATGGACTCCTTTCGTCCATGAAGCCCAAGAATCCCTTTTCTAAATTCAAGTTATCAATTTTCTTATGAATTTCATGATTGGGCTACTTTTGTTCATGTTGATAATGAGTAACTGAATTGTAATCCATGAATGAGTGTTAAATTCCTTATGGGTTGATTTGTGTCTCTATAGATTCATGAAACCCTAGGACTAAACCCTTGAATGATTAAATTGGAATTGAATCACGATAGTTAATTGTTGTATGATGTTGTTTACACATTCTATGCCTACTATGTGTTTGGTTGAATGCCTAGATGAAGGGAAAGTTTCTAATTAGCATGATATCACGAAATCCCCATGTACGTACAAGCTTATGCCTATCACATATTTGTTGAAATGCTTCAGTAAATGTATTATAATGATTATTATGTATTCAAGTAAGTCATGCTTTGTCAGTTTCCTTCCATCGAGTCCTGGGGGTACTTGTACCTGAAATATTAGTTGTGTACCTAGAGCCATGTCATGTTTTCATGATACTCTCAGTCAAGCTATGAATCCTTAGACTTCAGATAGTCTTATGACTAAGGAAAAATCTCCATGATCTCATGAATCAGTCAGTTGTCAGATATCAGTAGTATTTCATCAGTCAATGGAACTAAGTAACTCAGATCATGTTCAGTTCAGTAAATCATGTTCAGTGTCCATTCAAATGGGAGTAGGAATTAGAACCGAGTGAACCCAAGTATGGGGACACACACTATCAAATGAAGGTGTGATCCTTAGAAGTCATCCTTGCATTCCAGAACTATGTAGCCAGCATAGATTGAGACATTAACACTGTCGTCGAGGGTTGATGAGGTGGATAATCACTATCATATAAGGTCCCCGCCGTTCTTATATAGGGGATAATATCAGATGAGGGTCGCCCAAAGTTTGTCCTTACCAGTGGTGCAGTATTGACACCCTTCTAATTGGGGTTACAGATTGGACCCCATCTCAACCATAATAGCATATCATGGGCATGTTGGTTAAATACTACCTCCCACAATTTTAGTCCCAGTCTCAATAAAAGAAATCATATAGTTCTTCAGATTCAAGATTTTCAGATTCAGTCGACTCAGATATAGTAAGGAACTCAAATAGTTCCATCAGATTTAGGACTGTTAGATACAGTTACCCATGCTATCAGTTACATTCAGATACAATTATTTATTCTATTAGATATATAAGTTTTTAGTATGTCATGTCATCAGTATTCAGATTTAGTAATCACGATATCACAGTGTCAGTTACAGTTACGTATTTATGTATGCATTCTCGCATTCATGTTAGACAGTCAGCTAGCATTATTCATGCATGTTAACCCTTGCATTAGCCTACCTCATATGTATACTTTGTACATTCCATTGTACTGACACATTTGTGCTATGGTACTTTCTTTTTATGTTACACCATAGATTTAGAGACACGAGTTCAAGATCAACAGTCGATTCTGGTCTCAACAGTCAGAATAGAAGTGAGTCCTCATCCTTCGAGGACATGATTATTTCTCCACTATTTCATTTATTAGTTATTAGTTGGAGTTAGTTGGGGACATGTCCCATCAACTCCTTAGTCAGACAGTTAGAGGCTTTCAGACGACTACAATATTTTTTATTTTTTTAAGACTTTAGTATTTTAGCTTTGTTTTTGTATCAAGATACCACTCTATGTCAGACGTTATTTTTATTTTTTGGTTATGTTCACTATTGAACCTTATGGCCTCTCAGTGCATATTTGTGCATTTTCATGTCATATTATGCAGTGTACAGGTACAAATGTCAGTCATGGGTTTGGTTGTGGTCCTTCGGGGTCATAATCACCGTGTAGCGTTTTGGTTCAGATAATTGGGGTGTTACAATTCTGCTGGGTTATCGTGGATTGATTGACAAAATATGCTCATTTTGTCCATATTATGATTTTCTACCGTGCTAAGAGGTTAGCCTGTATCTATATTTTTTATATAGTCGTCTCCATGGCGTACCAGTGTCTATTATATCACATAGAGTTTCAGTTTTTACTTCTCATTTTGGAAGGCCTTTTAAGAAAGTTTGATACCTTGGCTGACCTTACATAAGTTTTCACCCAAGACCAATGGTCAATTGGAGCTAACTATTTTTATTTTTGATAATATTCTCCTTGATTGTGTTAAATACTTTGGGGGTTTGTGGAAGTAGTAGTTAGCTTTGGTGGAGTTTACATATACTAATAGCTACCATTCGAGTATTGAGATGGAACCTTTTGAGCCTTTATATGGTAGGCATTTTCCCTCTTTAATTGGTTGGTTTGAGATTTTTGGGATTAGGCCTTGAGGTACGAACTTACTTCACGAGTCTTTGGATAGGGTTTAGTTTATTTAAGATAGAATTTGAGCGACCCAGAGTACACAGAAGTACGATGTAGGTTGTAGACTTTGTGCCTTGAGATTTATTATTGGTGATTGAGTCTTCCTTAGTGTATCACCCATGAAGGGAGTGATGGATTTAGAAAGTGAGGCAAGCATAGACCAAGATATATCGAGCCATTTGAGATTCTTTAGTCAATTAGGATGTAGCTTACGATTTAGGATTACCTCCTATATTTTTTAGTCGTTCATCAAATTTTTCATGTATCCATGTTACGACATTATATCCTCGATGAGTCTTATGTCATCTAAACATAGTGTAGTTAGATAAGAGGTTATCATTTATTGAGGATCCAATCTCTATTTTAGACTGGGATGTTCGGAGATTGCATTCTAGAGATATTTTAGTGGTTAAGGTTCGGTGGAGATACTATTCCAGAGATGAGGCTACTTGGTAGGTTGATTCTGACATGAGTAGTATTTACCCCCAACTTTTCATCGATTCAGGTATTCCCCTTCCCTTAGTTTGAGGACAAACTAAATTCTTAGTGGTGGATATTGTAATGACTTAATTCTATGAAATTTCCCTTTTTATATGTTTTTAACTATTTTACCCCTTCCCGTGGTTGATATATGTTATTTTTGAGCTATGGAAATATTTGGGACGACTCTCAATATGATCTATAATGATTTGTTCGAGTTTATAGTTTCTAGAGTTAAAAAGGGCTCATAGTTGGCTTGTGGTAAATATTAGTATTTTTATGTACTGGATGAAAAAATAGACTTCGCTCGTAGATCCGAAACATTTATTTTGAATTAGTAGAGTGGTTGGTTCTGCTTTATGGATTTTGGATCTTATTTTGATCCTTGGTTAGGGACTCAGTAAAATTAAATCTTGGGGTCAATTTTGTGAAAACAATCTCTTTTAAAGAATCTGATGTCACAATTGAGTCCAAAACGTCGAATTTAGTTTTGTACCATATTTCATTTGCCTTCACGGAATTTTAATGAATCCCGAAGCATTGGTCAACAATTTTGCAACTTGGAAAAGTTGTTGATCCCACTTAATTTAGTGTGTCCGCTTAAGTGGGACCTGTCAAACCAGGCAATTACATTTAATATGGATAATTTACTACTTTAGTGGTCTCCCTTAAGAGGCCTCGCCCGTGGGGCTTGATCGTTTAAGTGGTCAGCACTTCGCTTAAATGTTTCTTTTAGTTTTGAGTGTTTGAGCTTTGTGTAAAGAAAGTATTGGACGATTTAATCCATTTTTGAGCTTGGGTAAGCTCTAAATCAATATTTCAACTATTTGAATCCAAATATGTCATGTAAAAACCTTTTTAAATCTCGATTCCAATTTAGAATTTTGGGATTTTTGGTATGGAAGGCCTAAAATCGTATTTATTTAATTGAAATCCTGTTTTAAACCTATTTTCACTTGGGTTTTCTCCTATAGCTCCCTTTAATCATGTGTGAGGTTTTTCTAAACAAAAGGTTCAGTTCTTACTATTTTAGAGATAAGGTGCAAATCTTCGTTCAAACCTTAACGGGTAAGACAATAACACTTGAATTGAATTCAGCGATATCATCGACAATGCCAAGGCTAAGATTCAAGAAAAGGAAGGTATTCCACTAGAATACCAGTGATTGATGTTTTTTGGTAAACAACTTGAAGATGGGCGTACACTGGCAAATTATAATATCCAAAAAACATCGACTCTGCATCTTGTTCTGAGGCTCCGTGGTGGGATCATTGAACCATCGCTTATGGCCTTGGCAAGGGAATACAATGAAGAAAAGATACTTTTCTTCAAGTGCTATGAACGTTTGCATCCTCGCGCCGTGAACTACAAGAATTAGAAACACGGTCACAACAACCAATTGAGGCCAAAGAAGAAGATCAAGTAGACAGTCAGTTGCATTTCCTAATAGGATGTAATGTCAATTGCATGATTTTGTAGTTCTTATGTTTAGCTCACATTTTGGTGGATCTATTGTTGTGTATTTGACTGTGGCACATTTGTTTCAATTCTAGTTTTAATTATAAAAAGTGTAGTGCTCGTTTTGAGTTTTTTATGATTAAAAAAAAGTTTTAGTTTTACCCTTTCATTTCAAAATATCCATTTTGGACGTCTATTTTGACCCCAACTTTAAAATAGGCAAGATGGGTATCGTTGGCTTTCTTTTAATACGTAGATTCTATGAATGCATATTTTAGTTAATTTCGAGGCCGTTCAAGAGGGGAAAGATACATCTGAAAGGGATTTAGGCTTGGATTTTGACGTTGCGAGGTATATTATGACATTACTTTCTTCAGACTAGGTTGGGTGATCTTAGGTGTATTAATACTCCTAAGAATCATTATCTATGCACGTTCAACCTAGTTTTGTAGACTACATTGTGTTCTGAATGAGCGATTAATGGTATAATTAAGTATCTCTATCTTTACATACATTCTTATAGTGTTTAAATGTAAATAAAATAAGTTAAGAATAAAAATGATCACATAGAGTTTTAGACGAGAAAACTAGTGTTGCTAGCTTGAGCTATGTTATGTTCTAGTTTACTTCTAGGAACTTTATTATGTTGTGTGCACTAATGCTTATTATTTGAGGTTTTATGAGGTCATGGAATGAATTGGGATCAATGGAAGGAATCAAAACAAGTCAAATGAAGTTGGAAAGGAAACTATAAATTGTGGGATTTGAAGGAAATTGGAAGGAGTCAGCTATAAGGAAAATGGACATTTTTAGCACAAAGGCGTGCCATGCTCTCAGAGATCTGACATAAGGGTGTGCCACGCTCCTGAGACACAAAGACAAATGTTGATTCTAGTGATCATTCATGTTAAGGGAATGTCACTCCCTTGGACATGATTGATTAGGGCTTGCCACTCCCAAGGGATAAAAGTGGCCAAACTCATTATATCCTATAATCAGGACACTTGGCTCTTATTCTAAAGGTCATGGACGACTTCTGAAGAGATAAAATACATGTGGAGGCTTCAATTAGAGTTCTTATTCTTTAATTTAGTTTAATTTAGTTTTTATTCTTGAATTCGAATCGTGTGATACTTTGTAAAACTATGAGTGGCTAAATCCTGATTCTAAGGTTGAGGTTACTAATGTCACCAAAACTATAACCTCCAATAATATACATTGTGGTTACTATCAAATTATAGTTACCTAACTAGGTTGGGGTCAATCCCATAGGGAATAGGTCGAACATGTCTCTCAAATTTGTTGAATTAGATGATAGTCAAGAAAAGTAAATGGGGGAAATTTGTAGTAAACAGTAACAAAAAACAAGTTATGAATGACTTTGGTTGTAAACAATCTTAGATGAACACTAGTACTATGTTCTCCTTGGCTTCCTAACTCCGTAAGTTTCTTATTCTCAATCCAACTATCTCACTATAACCTATACAAAACCTAACAAGCTAGGTATTATTAATCGTCTTGTGAATGCATTAATAAATCTCACCCTTCACCTTTTGAGTCTCAAGGTGTCACCTTACTAAGTCTCAGGGTGTCACCTTACTAACCCTTGTCTTTGAATCCAATTTAGCTATCACCTTATGGGTCTCAAGTTGTTAGATGAGTTTTAATAGCCTCAAATCACCGTTGTAACCTTATTTTCCCAAAATCAATCTCTTTTGTGAAGATGATCTTGAATGGAGGGTGGTTATCAGCATTTTACATCGGAAAGAGAACAATTAAATAAAAGAAGTTCATAATAAAAGTGTACACAATGATCTAGAAGAATCTCACACTTCCTTTACTTCACCATTCTGTCAGGGTGCCTACAACCTTAGCTAAGGGAATTAGTCGCAAATAGTTGCAAAATATCCCATGGAATTCAATGAAGAAAGGATAAGAATAATATTACAATGATGAAAGAAAAAAATCCAAAGTCTAAAATCAATTAAACAACCAAAAACCAAGAACAAAGAGATTCCAAGTTCAAAAGCCAATCTTGAAGTCAAAATATATTTGTGAATAAAATGAGTGCATAAACACGCTAAAAAGCTAAGAAAACATGAAACGAGTATTTATAAATTACATAAGAACCCTAAAAATCCAAATAAAAGAAAACTAGGACACTTACGTCGGTAGCCACCTATGGCGCCACTTATTGGCCGTAGGTGGCACAAATGCCACATAGGTGCCCCTAGTAGGTGATACGAAATCCCCAACTTGATAGTTTTGGTGATCATCACTCTCTTATACTTATGATGGTACCTACAACTCCATAGGTGGCCTCTCGTCTATGGAAAGCAAAATTTTAACTTCTGATTCTCTGATGTTTATACTCTAACACATACCAAGATACCTACGCCATATAGGTAATACCTACGCCACGTAGGTAGCATCATAGGTGGGATTTTCTACAATCTTGAATCCTTATCTTCAGGTTAAGCTACAAACCCTAGTTCCTTGCAAAACACAACACAAAAATACATCATATCTACCAAAACAAGCCTAAGTACTTGCATATTTTCCAGTTTTAAGCATCGAAAGTGCCATGAAACCATGTCACATAAGTGCCCTCAACTTAGAACGTTTGTATGTCTTCAGGAAGCATAAACACAAAAAAACAACACAACGATGCTTAAAAACGAGAAACCTAAGATACCTATGGCAGTCAATCTCAAATTCAGCTCAAAAACATCGCCTCCTCCTATTTTTAATCCTTTCAAAACCAACTATGTGAATCAATGCAGCCCAATAATGTGACACCAGGTAATCAATATATGGAATTACATTAGAAACACATAATCAAGCAATATGTACAAATCGCACTACCTGAATAGATAAAAAGCTAGTAACACAACCCATGCACCTTTAAAACAAACAAGTTTCACTTACTTACTAGAATAATACATGTTAATGTTTGAATGATAGAAAGACACCCACACTCTCTAAAGAAGTTCCAACAATTTTCACAGAATACCATAGGCTTGGCCTTATTTTCATTACCTCAGTTATTCAGACAGTCTGGTAAGGATCACTATAAGGATTTACAAGGCTTCTAACGTAGGCTTGGGGGTTGGTAGTGTACATTTAGCAATTTAGTGACTAAGAATCCTTGGCACTACAATTACGTTAGGGGTCCACTTTTTAACCAACTTTTTTTTATTTTACCTTTATTTCTCCCTTGTTATTCTATTATTGCTCATTCAGGTTGGGTGCCGTTTATTTTATTCTTTCTTTTTCTTTTACTAATTTTCTTCTCTTCTTTTTATACCACACCAAACTTTACATTCTTTTCTCTTATTTATGCCCTTCTTCATGACCACCTCTAATCACTTACCCCTATGATAGCCACCCTTAACTTTGGTGATTTTCTTGAGTTTAGGTGCACAATTTCCAAGTAGGACTAGGGCCAAAATAGGTTCATTGAAACTAAAATGGGAAGGTGAATGATGAAGATAAAGAAAAAAGGTTCATGATCAAACAAGGATCATGGGATACTTATTCTTATTTAGGAAGTCGTTTAGGATAAAAGTGGACTGATTTCAAGAATGGCATATGATCCTTTCCTAATCAACTGTCCTATAACCTAGGCAAGACTAACTGGGAAAGTTCTGGATTCAACACACAAAGAAAAGAAATTAAGCATCTTCCACACACATGGCACCGAGTGGCATCACAAACTACTACCTATCTGGTTCATGCAAAAGCTAACTATGTTTATAATGTCCCTAATCCTAATGCCACAATGAGATTAAAAACGGTCACGAATATATATACATCACATAATTCAAAAACAATTTCTTGAGGGGTATCTTTTTTCAGAAAGGAATGAATTTTCTAACACATTTAAGCACAATCAAAACACAAAAACATTAACAAACCTTAGGTACTTATTTTTTTCCTAGTTAAATAAAACAACATAAACAACATGAACAAAAAAATACACGTCCTAGACATGATGGCTCTACTAAGAAAAAACACTAGGGAAAGAGACACGACAACAAAAACCTCAAGAGGATATCTAGACCCACAAGTATCCCCAACCCCATCAAATAGACATGGATTTTCCCTAATGCAATAGGCCAATATAAAGAAAGAGAGTTAGGAACATACCTGTGACACCTTAGGTGCGTAGATCTGACGTCAATCACACTACAATACTTAACACAAATAAAAAAATTACTAGATACCTTGGGTTTCCTCCCTATTTATGCTACCTACCTCAAACCTGCAAGTCATCATAGACTTTCAGTTTTAGCTACATCTAAAAATTTTCAAACTGCTCTTAAATTTTTGGTACCCCACCCCCAACTTAAGAACATTGCACTATCCCCAATGCTAAAAAAATAAATAAAGTAGGGATAAAAAAATCATACCTAGGTGCTCAAGGCGCCGGAGCATTAACATCAGCATATGAGACCTTAGGTCGGGTCCTACTCTCCTTAGCAACTATCCCAACTGGGACTGGATCATCAATAGGCGTGGGTACAAAATCAACCCCCTCAGCGTCTGGGACTGGAGAACCCAAACTACCAACTCCCATAGGCATATCCTGGACCCGTGTATGACGGTACTGCTCATCTTGGATGCTATCAAATTTGGCCTTCTTCCTAGCAATTTTGGCCTCTTTTCTCTTTCTCTACTTCTTTTTTCTATCTTCCTCGGTCAACTCAGCCATCTCATTTGTTGGTACTACCTAAATATTAGGCACCTCGACTATGGGAATCACAGTCTCTATAATTGGATCAACAACCACCGATCGCTCAAAAAACTCAGCAACCTTTACCTTTAATTTAGCAATCTTGGCTCGAGTACCAGTAACATCAGGCGTCTTCCCACTACCTAACTGACAAGTGATCCTCAACTCAAATGCATTGAGGCAGTCGTGCATATGTCTATCTTATATCTTCAACTGCCATTTCATCCAACTTTGTACTCCACCTTCCATGTTGTTGAACAAAGTGAGTGTAGCTAATTGAGTTACCACCTTTGTCCATGTATCCTGAGAAATCATCATCATATCGAGATGCATCCCTCATGGCCTAGAAAACACAGACTGCACTGGCGATGAGGAACTGGAAATACCTAATGCATCTGAAGGTGCAGTCTCAGTCCATGTACCCGCCTCAATGACCTCAGTAGTGGCCATAATATCTATCTGATCATCTTGTGAGAAGGATTCCACCATAGCATCTGCTTCCTGGTTCAGAGGTCTGGCTAGTTGATTGGTTGTATCATAAATTAGGCCGATATCAAAATTTCAACAAGCCTCTCTCATGGTATTGACTCCCGAGATCTCTAATACCCCCATAGATAAACATATCTACGTGATCATGCAAGGGTATGCGAGTAATACATTCTGCTCTTCAATAACCCTATCTCTTATTTCTCAGGCTAAAAACTCCCTAACATAAAAATCATACCTAAGTATAAGCTCTGCTATCATCGCTGCCTAAAATGGGATCAACATATCATCCCCTATAGTTGGACATAGCCTATGACAGTCTATAGTCCACCAAGCCTTTCTCTCAAAATTGAGGGTACCTTTCTTTATCTGCTGTGACTCCCCAATACCACTTGCAACCCAAGTGGCAAGTTTTCCAAGTACAGTTATCCTCTTAGCTATCCACCAGAACATCACCTTCTTGTCCTCAATACCTAAAGTCTTGTTGGTGATCTTCACCATTTCTGCCATTCAATAATTAATTTTTTCTATGTTGGTTGCGTCCTGATATGTCGGGCCATAAAAAAATCTTCCTATCATTTAGGGTGATATATCAACCCAATCTCCATGAATAGTTAAGGAAGAAACAGGGTCACCTCTCTTCCATATCATGCCTTATTGGTAATGTCTCATCAGCTCGCCCTTATAGGTGGCATACAACTCACATACCAAAACCTTACTATACCGTCTTAAAGATCTGATCATCCAATAAAAACCGTACTATCTAAAAAGTTCTGCAAATATGGGCACTTCATCCATACTTGTAGTGGTCATCCTTCTTTTCTCGTATAAGACTCTTTTGATCTTTCCTCTCAGTAGCCAAGACAACCCCATGTTATATGTTTCCTGCATGATAGGGTAACCCTATCGTTCTACAATGGGAACCAAAGCATGGGATAGTGATAGTGGGGGGTTCCTGAATGTCTATTGGGGTAGCCTCAACCTCAGGACCATGGGTTACCTCTGCAGTCTCCTCGGTTGAACTAGACTCAGCCTCATCATCATCATCGTCACTTGGTGCATGTGTATATGGAGGGGAGACAGTCATATTCTTTCTTCATGGTCCTTTTGGTGGTGGAGTATTAGAATTTTGGGGAAAATATTTCTTCCCCTTATCTTTAGCTGCTGCTTTTACTTTTTTTGCAACTTTCTTGGAAGATGTCCCACTATACAACTCTCGGCTACTTTCAGTCCATCTTACGGATGCACTGGTTTCTTAAATTTCCACTAGCTTTTACTTATTTCCTTTATTTGCCATAATTTTGGATGAAGATGTATTCTTTGGCGGTATTTTTCCTGCAAATATACTAATATTAGTAATTAAGAAAAGAAAAAAAAAATTAAACTAATAGTTCAATGTGCCTTGATTTCAGTTGGTTATAGGTGGTAGGTACCAGTATTACCTATTAGGTATGACTCATATACCTGAGTCGTAACGCTAGATAGTACATGATCATTATTTATTGGCCAGCCTAAAACTCCTCCTCACTAGTCGTACCGGCCGGTTACGACTCGTGACCAACAGTCGTAAGTTGGTCAGAAACTTTTATTTATTTTATTTTCTTCCCAGGTGGGTATGATTACTATGTACAATTCATAAGGTATAGATACAACTCATATGGTTGAGTCGTATCCATTCTAAAACTTTGACTTTGTCAGATTTCCATGTTGTTAGTGAGTACGAGTCTAATTATGACTCCCGTAACTGTGGGTACGAGTC
Source organism: Capsicum pubescens (assembly GCA_030864215.1). Lineage (NCBI taxonomy): Eukaryota > Viridiplantae > Streptophyta > Magnoliopsida > Solanales > Solanaceae > Capsicum > Capsicum pubescens. The sequence goes on along the minus strand of CM061538.1, from coordinate 210,868,993 downwards.
GTAAGGAGTTCTGTATCCAATACAACATAAAAGTCAAACTTCCAAAGTTTGACTCCGATGAAACTCAAAATTTACCCACTACTTTATTCATATATATCCAATAATTCCACACACAAACACACAAACCTATATTTATAAACCCTAGTTCTTCCCCCTCTTTCGAGTTTTAAGACACATATCTAAACTATGTTGTCAATCCACCCAATATATGCATAAATTGTACTTAACCCATGAATACTATAGAATAGATTACTACATTTACTTTGTAATGCCTAAAAAATAAGTTGAAAACTTACTTGGTCAGTGTAGAATAGAGGATTCGACTTTCGATTGTAGAGGCTTCAAATTCGAGTTAAAAATCGCACCAAATGACTGATTCAAATTTGTTGGTACTTAGATTTAGTTGTAAACAACTTGATTTTGCATATTGGAAGTTTGAAATTTATGGTGAAAAACTTTGGGTACGAGTTAGGGTTCTCGGGTGGCCTATTGGGTCTGATTCCCCTTTTTAAATTATAGGTCTGGGTCGGGTCAAAATCGAGATCTAACCTAGTAAGAGGTGGTGCGAGTGTTGTATATGACTTGTACCTAGGCTTACGGGTTATTTTTTTGACTCATATTGCATGAAAGCTTACATGGGTTATGGAATTGTTACGACTCATGGTCACCATCCGCAACCACGGGCTATTACTTATATCAAGAGTAATATTCATTGCAAAACTTAATTTTTGACTCTTCTTGATCTCCCAGGTTATTATGATCTGTACTCACGAGTCGTACCATGTAGATACGACTTGTGAAGAGTCTGTACGCTACCCTTTTATCTTGTCTAGATTGTAACTGCATTTTTTTAATCCTGCACATTAAACAAACATATTACCCTATAATTAAAATAAGTAAAAAAATATGGGTTGCCTCCTACGCATTGCTTGATTTAACGTCGTAGCACGATGGGTCTAAGTCAGATAGTTAAATTTCACCAACTAGCCTCATAGATTGCCTTCCATGCAGTGCTTGATTTGATATCAAGGTACGACACAATTTCCTTGATTACTCAGACTTCATCAAGGTCAACATCGGTTATCTCCTTCACCTTTTCTGCATCTCCCATATAGTGCTTTAATTTGTGTCTGTTTATCTTGAATAGATTTGTTCCATGTTTCATTATTTCTGATGCACTATAGGGATACACTATTGTCACAGTGAATGGACCTTGTCGTCTGGACTTTAGCTTACCTAGAAACAAATGAATTCTAGAATTGTAAAGTATCACCTGTTCACCTTTTTCAAATACCCTTTTCTCCATCCTCCAGTCATGATACAACTTCATATTTTCCTTGTATAGTTCTGAACTTTCATATGCCCGAAGCCAAAATTTATCCAACTCATTTATGCCATTTAACCTAGATTTTGTTGCATCTTTCCACTCTAAATTTAGCTTCTTCAATACCCATAGTGTCTTATGCACAAGTTTAAATCATAAATTGTAAGCATTGCCATACACAAGATGATAAGGTGAAACACCTATAAGGGTTTTGTAAGCTGTACGGTGAGCCTATAAAGAATCATCTACCCTTCTTGCCCAATCTATCCGATTGGTATTCACTGTCTTCGCAAATATAGATTAGATTTCTCCATTGGATAGTTCAACTTATTCGCTCGTCTGCGGATGATAAGGTGTTGCCACCCTATGATTCACTCCATATTTTCCATGCAGACTCTTGAATAGATGATTTCAAGAATATGACCCTCCATCACTAATAATAGCACGTGACATACCAAATTGAGAAAAGATATTCTTTCTAAAAAATATTATGACACTCCTTGCTTCATTTTTAGGAAGTGCAATTGCTTATACCCAATTTGAAACATAGCCAAAAGCTACAAGTACGTACTTCATTCCACACGAACTCACAAAAGGTCCTATGAAATTTATTCCCCATACGTCAACCACTTCCAATACCAATAAGGGGTCATAGGTATTTTATGTCTTCTATTAATTGTACCTTATCATTGGCATTGATCCCAAGTAGCAGCATAGTCATGAGCATCTTTGTATATGGTCGACCAATAGTATCCATATTTCAGGATCTTATAAGTTGTTTGGGCCTCTCTATGGTGTCCCTCAACTAGAGATAAGTGATACACCTCATGTATGATCATCATTTACACCTCAGGTATAGACCTATGAATTATTCTATCTGCACAAATTTTGAAAAGATAAGGCTTATCCCAGAAAAATTTTCTTACCTCATGCATGAACTTCCTTCTTTTCTGATATGAGAATCTTTTAGGACTGGGTCACTTGCTAAATAGTTTGCATAATATACAAACTATGGAATCAAATCATGGGAAGCTGCCAATATTTGTTCGACTGGAAAGCTGTCATCAATCTACAAACTCTAAGCAATCTTCTGCAAAGCTTCCTTCTCTAGTCTAGACAAGTGATCCATAACTTGATTCTCTGTTCCTTTTTTTATCCTTTACCTTGAAATCAAATTCTTGAAATAGCAGTACCCACTGAATAAGCCTTGGCTTTTCATCCTTTTTAGTTATTAAGTACCATAATGTTTTATGATCGGTGTGAACAATCACCTTTGTCTCAATTAAGTAAGATCTAAACTTTTCAAAGCCAAAAATCATTGCCAATAACTCTTGCTCAGTCACGGTATAGTTCTTTTGGGCAGGGATTAGTGCCTTACTAGCATAGTAGATGTGATGAAGGATCTTCTCTTTCCATTGGCCTAGTACATCCCCTAAGGCCAATCTACTAACATCATACATAATTTCAAAGGTTAAAGATCAACCAGGAGACACTGTGATTGGAGCCGACACCAACTTCTCTTTTAAGTTTTCAAAAGCCTCCTTACATTCCTCATCAAAATCAAAATTTTCCTCTTTCTTGAGAAGCTTGCAAAGTGGTCTATAAATCTTCGAGAAGCTCTTGATAAATCGTCTATAAAAACCTGCATTCCCTAGAATACTCCAAATTCCCTTTACAGAAATTAGATATGGTAATCTTTCAATCACCTCCACTTTTTCTCGATAAACCTATGATACGCCCAAATTACAACTATCATTAGAAAGTGTAAGCGGTCGCTGTCAACTATAAAACCCAATTGGGTTGGGTATCGAATCCCACAGGGAATACTGTGCTCACTAAGTATTGTGGTTGTTACTAGACTGTTGACCGAAGATTCCAAAATAGAGGAGTATTTTAATTTATCAATTATATTCAAATGTTTATCACAGAAAGTAATCCAAAATTTGATTGTATTGCAAATAGTAATTTAGTATGAGTAGTCAAACTAGAGTTTTGGTTACCAAGATGCTTAAGCAGCTAGGGTTGTGAACTATTTTGATTTCCCAATGAACAATTCTAATTGCAAGAGTAATTGAATTCTATGGTTTACCCACTAGTTTCTCAACCTAAACGAGTAGCTTATACCTTAATTATTTTAAACTTAAGGAACTTATTAATTATTCAACTATATTGTCACATGGGTTGATCCGGTTAAGGCATGTACCCTTTATCCAAAGGATAAAGCCTTTAGAATTATGTAAACCCTTTATTTTCCCAAAAAACACTTTTATATTCGAACAAGTGATGTTCTTGGGCTCATTTTTCATGTTTGTAACCAAGAAAAGTAATTAAAGTGAGGAAGGGTTTATGCAATATCAATTAATCATGGGAATCTACTAAATTCACAACCGTCAATCAGCAATTCACATCAAGGCTCCCATAACCCTAGTTATAGGAGCTTAGCCACACATCTCTATCCTAGAAATAGAAGAAGTCATTGTGTTATTCATAAATTAATTCAAAATTTACTCACAAAAGTCACAATTATTGTTTTTCAATCTTCAATGGAGAAAATGATAATGGAATCTAGATTCACAATTTTTGAATGAATCTCAGAGAAAAACTACGTACAATATGTTTCAAGTATGGAAACCCTAATAATAACTAAAATATCCATAATAAAACCTAAAAATGGGTATTTATATGTTCTCAGCCAAAAAGGATTTAAAATTCAAGCTTAATAACCCGCGTCGCTTGTGACGGCCAAAGTGGTGGGCCGTCGCAAGTCTGACGGTCCTTAATTTGGTTCGTTGCTTCTGATCTTAGAGAGTCACTTTATGGATAAGACTGACTGTCAAAGTGGTGGTCCGTCGCACGATTGACGGTCCACCATTTTGACCGTCGCTGATGATCCTTGAGAGTCAAGTTCGAGATAGTCCTGAAAGCCGAAGTGGTGGTCCGTCGCAAGACCGACGGTCCACCATGCTGGTCGTCACTGAGCATTTTGGGATGCCTAGTTATGCTTTAGCACTGACGACTAAAGTGGTGGCTCATCGCAAGACTGATCGTCCACTACATGGGTCATCGTTGGGTCTTCTAAAATTGTGGATTCTGTTTGGACCTGATGGTTGATATGGTGGTCTGTCGCAAGACTGAAGGTCCACTATTTTGACCGTCAGAAGTTTCTTTCTGCTACTTTTCTTAGACTTTTCCTTCAACTAGCTCCTTACCCTGAAACACTAAAAATCAGTATCAAATTGAACCTTGGTTTCTTGAAAACATGCAATTTTTCCCAAGAAAAATATGCACAATGTTCCGTCAAAACCCAGAACATCAATACCCTAAACTTAAAACAATTGTTTGTCCTCTAGCAATGATATAATACCATACTACGATGCTTAACCAAGAGAAACATAAGATACCCATGACCGTCAATTATCAATTTTAGTTCAAAACACATTACCCTCTCCAAGTTCAATAACTTTAAACCTAAATGTGTATATTAATGAAAGTCAACAATGGGACACAAAGAAATCAAGCTATGGAATCACATTAGCAACTAACAACCACTCATATGTAAACTACAAGAAAAATAGTCTATAAGGAAGGAAAATATGGTCCCAAAAAGTCCAAATCTCATCCCAATTGGTCTTTTGGGACGAAAAAAAAATGGTTACGTCCCGTCCTAACAGGCTCCGCCGATGATGCTCAATAGCGACGATGCAAGAAAGACAGTCCCTAAAAACCTTTTGTGACGGCCAAAAATCTGGTCCTAGTTATACTTTTGCAATGATATATCTCGTCCCAAATAGACTAACTACCTAGTCCTAATTATCTTTTAGCGACGGTATATCTCATCCCAAATAGACTAACCACCTGATCCTTTGAAAGCCTTTACGACCAAAACTCTGGTCCATAAATTGTTTTAAGGACAATACAATGTTGGTCCGTAAAGGAGTATTTTTACAATTTTGAATTAAAATTGATGAATTAAAAAGAGAGTTTTGGACAAAAAGAATTGTCGAAACCAATAATATACAACTTATATTATAGATAATAAAATGCATATAAATAAAATTATCAATAGTATTACTAATACTTTGAATTAACATCCCATATGAAGCACAACATACAGAACTATAGTTACAATACTATTTATACAATTCATCAACCAAAATATATAACATCTTTAAGTATATTAACAGAATGTTTTGCCAAATAATCCTAGAAAATGATGTTATCTCCTTTGACAAAAGCCTCCAAACAAGGTGAATTCTCTAAAGGGATATCCATCATAGAGTTGAGAGCAAGAATGTATATCGGTTAAACTTAATACCTGAATACAAGTGGTAAACAAGTAAAATTAAACATTTAGGTAAGAATCTTTTTAGGAAATCATAGTATACAAAGGAAAAAGAGAGTGAATACCTGTATGTTCACAAATAAAAATTTCAGAACACCTTTTGCTGCATATTACTGTAGAGAAAAGATAATGAGCAACAGATTCATTACAATTAAACATATGATGACTATATTTTAATTGAATTGATTTCAGTTGAGTTCTTTATGGGCAATAAAGCACTGAGTTTTTGTTTGTGTATGAATAAATCACGAATGGGAAACCTCAAGTGCTCATTTTGAAGAAAGATTTACACAACGTGCCAACATGTGAACTCAGTTTGGTGCTGAAACGATCATGTGGTGACAAAAAGTAATCAAATCATTAAACTCTGGTGTGATGCGATTGTGTGTTATTTCACCTAATTGTTCATCATTAACCTACTCTGTATTTGGTACGATGAGTAACATTGTTATGTTTCACCATTCAAGTAACTTAAATAGCTGCTACCAAGGTAACATTTCATATTTTAGTAACTACAATAGATGCTACCACTTTAACTATGACACTTCTGTTACATAAGGAATAAAGTAATATTTTCTATGGCATTTCTTCTTTAATAAAAAATTAATTGTTTTTAGAAAACAAACGTAGCAGCTACACCTAAATAGATCAATCGTGCTAATGTACAGAAATATAACATTGCGTGGAACTATGAGAGCATCCAAGAACATTACCTCCATATCTTTCATTAGCTTCTATTTTTTATGGTATATCCCAATTCAATTATGCTTGGAACTATGAGAGCATCCAAGAACATTACCTCCTTCGCGTTAAGTAGTAAAAATTATGCTTGATATCAGAAGCACAAATGATGGAAGTAACCAAAATTCAACTTCCTATTCACCTTGATTCAACAATCGATAGCAATGAGGAAGGACGGGCAGAAATAGGCTGAATTTTTGGCGTTCCGCAAGTAGCTCTAAAGAAGTGCAACTAAGGGTAGCCCAGTGCACTAAATTTCCCACCTATGCTTATTTCCACAATTTAACGACGCATTTATGTAAGAGGTTATTTCCACGGCGTGAACCCATGACCTCCAAATCTCATGGAGGAAACTATCAGTTACTTTTGAGGAAAAACTATATAATCACATATGCACCGACTTATTCTACAAAAAATGAGGGACTACACTGAAAAAAAAGGATTATTTTGATGATTTTACCTTTCCTTTTCTTTAAGTGAGACCTCTCTCTCTCTACTTACTTTTGTTTTGTAGATAACTAGTGCAACAAAAAGTGCGCAAGTCCTTATCTTCTTGCAATAGTAGTCATCATATAATCTGTTTTCTTTAATTCATTTGAAACCCTTTATTATTGCTCTCTAAATTGTCATGAGACATTTTTTTATTTTTTGTAAGTGAAATGCATCCGAGTAACTAAAGCATAAGTAAACTTATTTTCTTAATTCCAACTATTAATCTGTCGAGAAGTGTGTACAAAATGTACTTCTAGAACTTGAAACTTTAGATAGTAAGTCAGAGCTAGAAATGAAAACTGAAAACTATAATGTGCCTCCTTGAATACGTGCATCCACACAACCTGAATACATGATGATCAGGGGGATTTGCATACGTGAATCAGTGATGATATTGTTCTCACATATTACCCATGAATCACTTGATCAATGGCTAACTTCTCAAGTTGACCCAAAGCAGGTAGGATGGTTGTGAAAAATGTCTGGTTCCACGTTGAAGATCCTCATATCTTTCAATAGCTCACCAATACATTATCAAAAAGGTCATTCTGGCAGTAACAATAAAAAAATAAGAGGCACAAAAGGTCAACAATCTACAAATAAGAAGCGTATTGATGTCATTAGCTCTTATACAACTTACTCTAGAGTAAAGACTTTCATCATCATCATAAGCGTAGATAGCGAAAAAAATGGTTTTCAAATGTATTTGAAAGGTTATTAAGATTCTCCATATTGTGTCATAAAAAAATTAATAAACTAATCGAGATCCGAGGTAGGTTGAATAAAGAAGTTCTGGAGTTCCTTGCCTTAGAATATATTGAAAACAAGAGCAACGTAGGAAGCTATTCACTCTCCATAACTGAAGTAAAATGACTTACGACACAAATAACTGGACTTTAGTACAATAACCTTGAGAATAATATTAACATTACAGGTGGACTATTAGTAGTTTTCTGTTCTTTATCACTGAAGTTAGTCGAGATGAAAATAATCGAATACAAGAATGTTCTTTGAGGAGATTCCACCTAACTGTTTACCAACTAATCAGTTCGATTAAAAAGCTCGGATGATGCAAAATACAATCTATCAGGTTGGTGATTCGATTCATTGATACTCAATCTCGTTAATGTAGAGGTCCTTAAACCCGAAGCAATTTCTATTTAAGATCCCATTATATACAAGAATCAACTGATAAATTTCAAGTTTTATTTAAGATCCCATCATATGTAAGAAAAGTAAGATTCAAGTTCATTAAATAGAGAAGGAATAATGTCATTGTATTCTGAAAGAATGAACAAGAGGTGTATGCAAAATCCATCAGTGCAAATCAATTATATAGTTTCTATAAACTTTCTTATAGTACAACAAACCGAATGAAAGTATGAAACCATTTCAGGATTAAGTGGCCAGGGTTCAAATTAATAAGCAGAATCCACTGACTTGACAAAATGCTTGCATATCTCTCAGGGAAAATATAATCTGTTCCAAGGATTGTTTCACCATTATTATAATCAATGAACTGACTCCTTAATGAAACATAGCTAGGGAAAGAAATCAAATTAGGAAGAAGAAGCAAGGAAATTATATTAATAAATATTTTTTGTATTAAAATTCACTTCTATAAATTAATAACATAATATATTTGAGAAAACATACTTGGTTCAACCGTTTGAGTGTATTGAAAAAATTGTTTTGTACGTGGAGAAAAGAAGGGTCGATTTTCATCCTTGAGTAGCAGATTTAGTAGAATCTGATTGTAAACAAAGAGAACTATGAAGATGTGATTCTATCCGTAGCTATTAGTTAAGAAAACATAATCTAAAAGGCCAAAAAACTTCAACTACATCTTCAATTCATCTGAAAAATTTGAATAGAGACAAACCCATATTGAATTAAACACATAACTTTTAGTTCTACTATAAGTCTCCAAAGAAAATTTTCAATTCAACACAACAAGGAAACAAACCCACAATAAACTTTCAAATACTTGCTCAATCTTTAACCTACAACCCAATATTCTTAATTTCAACCTTTACACAACAATATCAGTATTCCAAATACTTTGCATGTGCTTGGGTCAACAACAAAAAGTGAAGTGAAGTAAAAAAGTCCATCGAGAAAAAGGATTAAAAATATGACCTAACTTACTCTTAATGTTACCTGATAATTTAGTTGATATGAAAATCTGATAATAGTTTAGCCGGATAACGTACTGGAGAACTAGATCTTGCAATTTAAAAGACCCAGACTTTGCAATTTTGAGAGAAGAAGCTGAAATTGTTTGATTTCCATCTTGTAATTTTGAGAGAAGCAGATGAAGCAGACCTTGCAATTTTTTTTGTGGCTAAATGAAGACGAGCCGACCCTTAGCTTCTTTTAATTTCCAGCAGTAGTGTTAAAAGTAAAAAGAATGGCGCGTAAATAACATTTGGCGTTTTATTTTTTTCCCTATTAAAGCTCCCAATTAACATTTGGGACCAGTTAAAAAAATTAGGGACCGGATTTTTTACCTTCGTAATAAAATATAATATTAAGGACCGTAATTTAATCTCGTCCTAATAAGTATACTTTTAGATACCAAATTATTGACTCGCCCCTGAAAGTTGGCCTTAAATAAACCTTTTTCTTGTAGTGCTACAAGTTACACTACCTAAACAAGTAAGCAACCAACAATAAAACCCATGTGCCTTTACAACGAAGAAGTCCCTCCTCACTTATATATGAAATCAAGCATGTCAATACGGGGACGGTTAAGAGACACTCACTCTCAGAAAGAAGTTCCAATCAATGTATGTCAAATACCATAAGCTTTCCCTTATTTTCATCACCTAAGATTTCAGACAGTTAAGTTAGGATCACTATAGGACTTTTCTCCATATTATAGCGGAGGTTTGGGGCTAGTATGATACATAAAGATATTTAAAGGGACTAGGCCTCCTTGGCACTACACTAACTTTTGGAGTCTCACTTATTAACCTTTAACTTATTTCTCCCTTTCTTTATTAAAACAACTTCAGGATGGGTATGGTCTTTTAGTCATTCATTTTCTTTTTTTTCACAACTTTTCTTTTCTTATTCTTTTTCTACCACACCCAGCCTTTCAATTTTTTCTCTAATTTTACCTTTCTTCATATTCATTTTACGTCACACACCCCTATGATAGCCACTCTCAACTTAGTCTATTTGCCTAAATTGAAGTGCATAATGTCTAAGGAGGACCAGGGACAAAACAGGTTTATTGTGATACTAATGGGAAGGTGATAGGTCTACAAAAAAAATAGGCATACAGGCTCAAAATCAGGATCAAGGGATATCATTCACACATAGAAGGCCATTTAGGCTAAAAGTGCACTAATATAAAAAATGGCCTATGATCCTTTCCTAACCACTATTCTACAACCTAGGCAAGACTAACCGGGCAAGATCTAGATTTAACATACAAAGAAACTTGCTAAAATGTCACACACACATGGCACAAAGGTATATCACAAGCTACTACATGACCGGGTTATGCAATTGTAAGCAATGATAATTTTGTCCGTAATACTAATGTCATAAAAAGATTTATAATAGTAGAATATAGATACATATCTCACAGTTACAAAATAGATAATTGGAGAGGTATTTATCATTTGTCCCAAAAATAAAAAAAAATATGTCAACTGCCCTAGGTACTTATTTTTCTCCCAGTTAACCATACAATATCACGAAACAAAACAAAATATACTTAAACATGCTGGCTCTACTAGGAATAAGACTCTGGGAAAAAGAGACATCGTAACAAAAACCCTAAGAGAAAATCAACACCCACAAGTAGCCCCACTCAACTTAGAATTATGCACTATCCCCAATGCATCAAACAAAAACAAGAGAGCTAGAAACATACCTGTGGCACCATAGGTTCGAAGATCTTATGTCAACCACATAAGACGAATACAAACAATAAAACACCTTGGGTTGCTTCCCAAGCAGCACCTGATTTAACATTGCAACATGACTCGGTCATCTTGAATACTCAGAATTCATCAAGATAACTTATTTATACCTCTTTACTTCACTTGTTGAATCAAGGAAATTCTTTATTCCTAGTCCAGTCACTTTGGAAGCACTAACACCCTTGCTTTTAAGTTCAACCACACCGGCCATGGTCTCCACAACAGATCTATCCTTAACTGGTACATCTCGCTCATATTCATAGAATACATCAACAATCGAGGAGACACTCATCTCCTTTTGTTGTTTCATGGATTTACACACTTCAAAACTAACCTCTTTCCTATTGAGACTATATTTTACCTCATTCAACTCTAGGTCAACTAACAATCTCCCAGATGCTAAGAATGTCCTGTGCAAAATTATAGGTACTTCGAAGTTCACTTCACAATCAAGAATTACAAAGTCAGTAGGAAATATAAAATTAGCAACCTTTACAAGTGCATCATGTAGAATCCCTATGGGCCACTTAACAGACCTGTCTTCCATAACTAGCCTCATGTTTGTAGGAATAGGATCTCACAAACCCAATTTCTTATTCAGAGTAAATGGCATCAAGTTTATACTAGCTCCCAAATCACATATAGATTTTTCAAAATAAATAGACCCAATAGTGCACGGGATGGTAAATGCTCTCGGGTCTATCTTTTTCTGCACTAAATACCGTGTGGAGATAACACCACAATGATGAAGATTGTCTACTAGCTCATCGCTAGCTGTCTGCTTCTTCGTGAGAAGGTCTTTCATGAACTTTGCATACTCGGGCATTTGTTCCAATGCCTCCACTAATGGAAAATTGATCATCAACTACTTAAGCATGGCAGAGATCAAGAGGATTGTCCTATTAATCTATAAGGAAAGGAAGATGGTGGTTTTGGTAGAGAAGTCACCACTGCTTCCTTTTCCTTGTCTTTCCCTTTTTCTAATCCATCAACCAGCTGATGATTAGAAGGAACATCAATGTCATCCTACTTCTTAGACTCCACGAGATTACTTTCTTCAAGATCAATATCTTCTTTGATCATCTCTTCAATAACAACTTTGCCTATAGAAGGGCTTGGTAATACCTTACCACTCCATTTGGTAATTTTCTTGCAAGATCCATTATTTTTAGGGTTCTGACCTTTATCACTTGGCAAAGTCCCACTTTTTCTTTGGTTGAATGCTGCGGAAAATTGGCTCATCTACTACTCCAGTTGTTTGATAGAAGTTGAGTGCGAATTTGCTAATTGACTCATGAAAGATAAGTCACTCTTCATTGTTGTCACCCCAGTTTTTATTGCCTCAACTCCCTTTAATAGTTTCTCCATCATGTCCCCCATGGGCATTTTGCCTGAACTGGTGGCAGAATTATCACGACTTTCAGGAGGTACATACAGTCCACTCCTATCATTATTATTCTTCCAACTCCCTTGATCTCTATCCTTGTAACCAGACATGTTCTATAGTCATACCACCAGACAGTAGGGCTTGCTACCACAGAATCCCTGTATGCCAAGCTCTACTTTGTTTGGTCATCCGATCAATCATATCCAAGGCCTCTGAAAAAGTGAGATCCATAAATGATCCTCCTGCAGCATTATCCACAAATGGCTTCGTAATAGATTTCAAGTCCCTATAAAGAGTCTCCATCAAATCAATATCAGTCATATTATGATTCTGGCCTTGCATCAGTTTCTTTTTAAATCTCTCCCAAGTCTCATGAAGATCTTCAGTTAGAAGCTGCCAAAAGTTACTGATCTCATATCTCAACTGTACCCTCTGGGAAGGTGGAAAGAACCTTTCTAGGAAAGCCTCTTTCAACTACCTCCATTTGGTTATAGAATCGGGAGTCAGTCCATTGAGCCATAGCGTTGCCTCTCCAGATAGATACAATGGAAACAAGCATAGTCGAATAGCATTATATCCCACTCCCAAGTTATCAAAGGATTTGCAAATAGTGACAAAGTTCACTAAATGCATATTACGATCATCCCCCGAGAGTCTACCAAACAACCCCTTTAGATGGAGGAGTTGAATCATCATGCTTATAATATTAAACTTAGCTCCTGGTGCTAGAGGTGGAGGAATAATAGCTCCAGTAGAACTTGCCCCATATATTCCATCCTCATCATCATTAATATCAAACTACACAGGCTGACGGTCTTAGCTTGCTCTATAAGGAAAATTTATGTTTACATTCTGATTCACCGGTGCAACTACATTCTCTGAACACCTTGGATTAGTAGGATCTAAGAAGTACTAATCCCCCAAATCATCATCATCAGGATTAGGATGATGTACAGGTTGACCGTTATTTTGTTGATCAATCTGGGATCTAGCCATGGTGGCTAGTCTTTAAGCTTTCTGAGGGTTTGTCATTTTGCCAATTAATTGTGGTTTCATATGTACTGATAATAATGGTGCACCCGATATGTGTGTACTTTGCATACACAATAACTACCCTTTACAAATCAAAAACAATAAACAAAGGTAAAATTTGGGAAAATTGATAAAGGTCAATTAATAAATACAAACTTAATTTACAATCTTATTCCCCGACAATGGCACCAAAATTTGATATGACCAAATTACAACTCTTGTTATAAAGTGTAAGTGGTCGCTGTCAAATATAGAAAACAAATGGGATGGGTGTCAAATCCCATAGGGAATACTGTGCTCACTAAGTATTGTGTTTGTTACTAGACTGATGATCAAAGGTTCCAGAATAGAGGAGTATTTTAAATTATCAATTATATTCAAATATTTGTCATAGAAAGTATTCCAAATTTCAATTGTACTGCAAATAGTAATTTAGTATGAGCAGTCAAACCAGAGTTATGGTTACCAATATACTTAAGCAGCTACGGTTGTGAACTATTTTGATTTCCCAATGCACAATTCTAATTGCAAGAGTAATTGATTTCTATGGTTTACCCATTAGTTTCTGAACCTAAATGAGTAGCTTATCCCTTAATTCTTTCAAACTTAAGGAACATATTATTTATTCAACTATATTATTACATGGGTTGATCCGGTTAAGGTATCTACCCTCTATCCAAAGGTTAAAACCTTTAGATTTATGTAAACCCTTTCTTTTCCCAACAAACACTTTTCTATTCGAGCAAGTAATATTCTTGGGCTCACTTTTCAAGTTTACAACCAAGAAAATTCATTAAAGTGAAGAAGGGTTGATGCAATATCAATTAATCATGGAAATCTACAAGATTCAAAACCCTCAATCAGCTATTCACATCAAGGCTCTCATAACCCTAGTTATGGGAGCTTAGCCAGTCATCTCCATCATAGAATGAGAAGAATTCATTGTGTTATTCATATATTAATTCAAAATTTAATTACAAAATTCACAATTGTTGTTCTTCAATCTTCAATGGAGAAAATGATAATGGAATCTAGATCCATAATTTTGGAATGAATCTCAGAGAAAAAATACGTACAATATGTTTCAAGTATGGAAACCTTAATATAAATAAAAGATCCATAATAAAACCTAAAAATGGATATTTATATGTTCCCAGCCAAAAAGGATTTAAAATTCAAACTTAAAAACCCGCATCCAAAGTGACGGCCAAATTAGTGGTCTATCGGAAGTCTCACGGTCCTCCATTTGGTCCGTCGCTTCTGATCCTGGAGAGTCACTTTCCTAATAAGACTAACGTTCAAAGTAGTGGTTCATCACAAAACTGATGGTCCACCATTTTGACCATCGCTAATGATCCTTGAGAGTCAAGTTATGGATAGTCCTGACGACCGAAGTGGTGGTTCGTTTCAAGACCGATGGTCAACCATGTTTACTGTCACTGAGCATTTCAGGATGCCTGGTTCTGCTTTAGCACTGACGGCTAAAGTGGTGATCTATCACAAGACTGACAGTTCACCACATGGTCCATCGCTAGGTCTTCTGAAATCATGGATTACGTTTTGACCTGACGGTTGAGATAGTGGTCCATCACAATACTGATGATCCACCATTTTGACCGTCAAAAGTGTCTTTTTGCTAATTTTCTGAGTCTTTTCCTTTAGCTAGCTCCTTACCCTGAAACACTAAAAACCAACATTAAATACAACCTTTGTTGCTTAAAAACATGTAATTTTTCCCAAGAAAAAGATGCACAATGTTCCGTCAAAAGCCGGAACATCAACCTCTATGCCTCTCTTTGAAATTTTGTGCCCAAGTACAATTCCTTCTTTAACCATGAAATGGCACTTTTCTCATTTCAGTACAATGTTGCATTCTTCACACCACTGTAGAGCTTTTGCGAAGTGCTTTAGACATTCAATAAAAGAGTCCCCCCACCACCGAAAAATCATTCATAAAAACTTCAATGGTGTCTTCAACCATATCAGAAAAAATGGACATCATACATCTCTGAAATGTGGCTGGGACATTGCATAGCTCAAATGGCATTCGTTTGAATGCAAAGGTCCCCTAAGGAGATGTAAAAATGGTCTTCTCTTGGTCTTTTGGTGCAATAGTAATTTTATTATAACCAGAATACCCATCAAGAAAAAATACCATCCTCTTCTTGCTAACCTGTCCAATATATGATCCATTAAAGGCATCAGAAAGTGGATATTCTGAGTCCAAGCATTCCACTTTCTGTAATCCATGATACTCTCCATCTAGTGATTGGTCTCAAAGGCACTATCTCATTCTTCTCATTAGGTACGATAGTTATTCTGCCCTTCATTGGAATGCATTGAACCATACTAACCCATTTGTTATCTGCAATGGGGAATACCAAACCATCATCTAACCACTTGATGATTTCCTTATTAACCACCTCTTACATAGGGATTTTAAGTCGATGCTGGTGTTCAATAGATGGAATGTGATCTGGTTCAAAATGAATTTTGTGAGTACACAAACTAAGTGGAATACCAATAATATTTGCAATGGACCATCCAATATCCCTCTTGATATTCTACAACACTAACTACAATGCTTCAACTTCTGATTGTCTCAAATCAGCTGCAGTAATAACAGGTAAGGTGTTGTTGGCCCCGAGAACTGTATATTACAAATAAGATGGGAGGGCCTTCAACTCCAACATTGGTGGTTTTAATGACCCAATACTACCCCCTAGTCATTACACGGTGCTTACAGTCCTAAGAGACCACAAGTTAACCCATGAACTGGTACTTACTGTGAGCACTGAATAATATGATCATAAATGTGGAAGAATACTGACATTCCATAAGGTTTTAAATATTTGAATTCAAACTAAAATATGAATCTAGGAAAATGATTATCTGAATATTATAAATTATTAATAAATTCAACAACTAACTGACTGTAATGTCTGAAAAGCCACTAAGACTGACTGATTGAGAGTTGATGAGACAAGCCCCCAACTAACTCTACTGACTACTGAAATAAAGACATGAAATAAGATAGTATGTCCTTGGGTTATGAGGAATCACCACTGCTACTATACTACCAAGAATCTGAGGGCCTAAGTATGATCTGGGAACTGAGCGTCATCACCTATGATATGAGACATCATAGCACAAAAGAAAGGTATGAGATTAGTACTTTGAATGTACTGGGATGAATAATGAGGTAGGTTAACATACAAGGTTTTACAAATAGGAGTAATGATCTATCTGAATACACATGCAAATCAGGGAATACTGAATAGAGAGCATGAAATCTGTAAATACTGAACATGCATGAATATTTGTAAAATACTAAAAATACATGAAAATTTGTAGACACAGAGGATACATGACCAAGTATATGAACTAAACTGGATAAAATCTGCAATTGAAATACTAAAAATAACTTAATTGTACGCTTTGGTCAATCAATAGTAAGACTGAAGAACTGAACTGGAACTGTGACTGAGACTGTATCTGAGACTGTGAGAGGTATCATCTAATCGATATTCCCCAATCTGAGCTAATTGGGGTCCAACATGTAACCCCAGTTGGAAAGACGTTAATATCGTGCCATGGGTACTAACAATGTCTTAGTGGATCAACTAAAATGATATCATGTCTACAGGACCAAGGGTGTCAAGCTTGAACTAATGGGTGACCTCGGTGAGATAGTCAAGCCTAATCTGATGGGTGACTACTTATATCTTACTCTAGCTACATAGTTTTGTAGTATAGGGACTGCTACTAATGACTCTACCTATCTGATGGGGAATCCTCTATCCCTATCCTCGCTCGGTGCTAATTTCTACTCCCAACTGAATGACACTGAAATGCTAGACTATTCTGAGTTTAACTGACTGTTCTGATAATGCTCATCATATAATATGAAGTTATTCTAAAGATACTGAGACAACATTAAGTAAACAGCTATGGTTTCGGGTATTCAATACTCCCAGGACTCAAAACAATAGTAGTAGCATGTGACTAAAACATTGAAGGACATAGTATGAAGACTCTTATTAAATCAATTTCTCTTGTTGGCATTTTATCAAACACTTATAGTTCATGGTTTAAAATAATCATAGAATTACTAAAGGACTGGCATAATTGACATGAAATTATCATGGAAAACACTAAGTCATTAATTAATTCAAGAAATGATAACACTAAAACTTGAGGAATCGAATAAAAATAATAACTTCATTAAAACATGGTATTAAATAAAATTCATGGAGATTAATGGATGAAATTATGATTTACAATCAAATAACTTAAAAGGATCATAACTTTATAATTAAAAAGGATACTTGTTCTTCATGGATGAAAGGAATCCATGGATGAACATCTAACATACCTTATGGGATGAATTTCTTGAAGTTCTTCGGTGAATTCTTGAGATTTCTCTTTGTCTCTTGAGAGCTAGGGTTTGTAATTTAGAGAGAAAGCTCTTGAATTTTGGGGGAAATTAATAAAAAATGAACTTTTAAAATGTTTTTAGGGCTTAAGTTTTCCATCTAGGTGGATTGAAATAATGGGATAAGACTGTTTTAACCTTGGATGAAATATTAGATTTTCGTGAAAATTTTTCGATTTGGGTCTGTGGCATGACGCGACGCTATCACGCCGTGTCATTGAAATATGAAAACTAGGAAACTGGTCAGTGGCACGACGTGGGGAAATTGCGGTCCTTCACTGATTGGGACATGGAAGTTCTCCGCGATGCGGTGGCATCACGCTGCAATATTGGAAAATGAAAAATACAAAATAGGCCTATGGCGCGACGCGCCAAAATCACGATACCTCACTGAAAATTGAAACTTTCTATTTTGACTCTCTCCACGATGCGTTGATGGTTAAAATGACGGAGTTTAATGACTGAAACTTAAAATCGCCATAACTTATTACCCGATTATCAGATTTGGGCGAATTTTATATCGTTGGAAAGCTAATTCAATTTCCTACGCTATGGCAGCCTCTAAACTGAAAAAAAATGAGAATTTCGGAAATTGTATAAACAAATACTCATGCACTGGGACTTAGATTATGCTAGGAAAATATGGGGTCTTACAATATCTCACCCTTGGGATCATTCATCCCCGAATAAAACTGGTTAATCTGAGGGAACTGATAGACTGAGCCTACACACTGAATATGCATGTCTAATGCATGGAATACAGGACTGAACTAATTCATGAATGCATGACTGACATGAACATGATGAGCAACTGAAACTGACGATGATAGAGAAAAATATTAAGAAGATTTGGTACCTTATACTGTATTTAGATTCTCATAGAAGAGATGAGCGTACTTGGTCTGCATATCTGCCTCTGCTTCTCAAGTGGCTCCCTCAACGGAATGATTTAGCCAAAGAACTTTGACTAGTGGAACTTATTTGCGCCTTAGTCTGCGAACTTGATGATCAAGAATTTCGACATGGACTTCCTTAAAGGAAAGACTGTTCTGAATATCTATACTTTCTAAGGGGACAACTGCAACTGGATCACCAATACACTTTTTTGAACAATGAGACATAGAATACTGGGTGTATCTAGGATAAATCTTAAGGCAACTTTAGTTCGTAAGCTACCTTTCCAAAACAACTGAGGATTCTGAAAGGAACGACATATAGAGTACTGAGTTTCCCTTTCTTGCCGACTCTCCTCACTCCCTTCATGGGAGAGATTTTCAAGAGCACAAGATCACCGACCTCAAACTCGGGATTCTTTCTCCTCATATCTCCATCTGATTTCTATCAGCTTTAGGCAGCCTTAAGTCTTTCTCTGATCAGATGAACCTTTTCCAAAGCATCAAACACTAAGTCAGGCCCTACTACTGCAGCCTCACCTACCTCAAACAAACCAATTGGAGATATACATCTCCCACCATAGAGAGCCTCAAATGATGCCATACAGATACTGGAATAATAGTTGTTATTGTATACGAATTCAATCAAAGAAAAATGGTCATCCCAACTACCTTTAAAATCAACAACGCATGCTGTCAGCATATCCTTAAAAGTCTGAATGGTTCTTTTTGCTTGACCGTCTGTCTGAGGGTGGAAGGTTGTACTGGGATTGACTTGGGTACCAAGACCCATTTGGAATGCTTTCCAGAAGTTAGAGGTAAACTGAGTACCTCTATCTGAGATGATAGATAAAGAAACACCGTGCAACCTAACCGACTCTCTGAGATATAGATTGGCATAGTCCTCGACTGAATAAGAGGTATGGACTAGCAAGAAATGAGCTTATTTGGTTATCCTGTCTACGATAACCCAAATAGAGTCATGCTGATGGCGGGTATAAGGCAAACCTGTCACAAAGTCCATGTTCACTTCCTCCCATTTCCACAGAGGAATACTGAACTCCTTCATGGACCCACTAGGTTTCTGGTGTTCAACCTTAACTTGCTGACTTGCAGAGCACTTAGCTATTCTGGCTAGCAATAGTGGCTATCTTTCCTAAACGCTTAAATACATCACATTATACAATTAAGACACCTTTACAACCAAATTACACCACTTTTGTCTACCCAATTCTTTTGTTTTTCCCCTATCTCATTAGGATCATTCACATACAAAGTGGTGGAGGTATTTCCTATTACTTCATGATTCTCACCGCGACATAGGCTTATCGTGGTGAGCTATAGGATTTCGTTTGTGCATCAACTTCACACACCAATAACCACTACTTTGGGGCTTGACATTCATCTTTTCTCCTCTTATTTCTCCTTACTCAGTTACTTTACATTAAAGTGCTTAGGAGTTTGTATCAAATTAAGGTCTATCAAAGAAAGGATTCGGCTACATACAAGGATACCAAATAAATAAGTCAAAGGCTCAATGGGGATAATAAGATTAAGCACAAAGATGGGTCAAAAGAGGGTATGAAATATGGCTATCAAAGAAACGCCGAAATCATCTCCTAAACCCACATTCTTTATTTCATTTTGTTCACACACCAGGCAAGTTCTAGCAGCAAATGAAACAAAGACTATACAAACAACTTTACAAATGCATGGCACATGCTTAACTCACGTAGGATCATCATAGATTCTCTACAAAATAATAGCATGAATTCAAATTTAAGCCAACAAGTACAAGAGATATAATCATGAGCCTAGGGGTCTAAAAAGTAGCAATTCGCACAATCAACATACTTCATACAACCAACACGCTTGTATCACGCAGTCAAACATAGCACAAACAAGAATATCTTATTTATTCCTAACACAAAAAATTTCTTAAATTACTCCAAAAATGGGAATTGCCCCACCTCACACTTAAAAATCTAATATGTCCCCAAAGTATACTTAAAAGTAGAGATAGAAATACTCTCTGAGGCCTCTAGGCCTTACTAGTAGCATCTTTATACATCAAGGATGTCTGGGGACCCCACACTAAGTCTTTGCCATGCTCCTTAGCTTAGGTTTTCCGGTACTCAGACTTCCCATCAACTTGTTACTAAAAAAAATAAAACATAGTGAAGTAAAAACTAAAATACTAAAAAAAAATATTTTACTTGGGTTGCCTCCCAAGTAGCACCTAATTTAGTGTTGCGACACGACTCACATCTTGAGTATATGAATTTCACCCCCAATTTTTCATCCATATTTTTGCCTCACTCATCAGGTGGTGGCACAAAGATTAAGGAACCGGGTAATGGATGGTGCATGGTAAACCACTTGGCCTTGAAGTGAGGTATATTTTTATGTTGTTTATCTGGTGTAAAATCAAGAATATAAGATTATTATTCCTCATCTTCATACTCTTCCACTATTTCAAATGATTCCACATATAAGAAATCATCTAAACATAATGTACAAAAGTTCTTTGAATGTGGCCCAACCAATCCCACTTCAAAATTTATACTATCCGCAACACCCTATCTTTTATTCACCTTCTAAATTTCAATCTTAAGAGAAATATGACAATTGAATGGTTGCAATTCTTTTGTTTGTTCCACATATTGGCTAGGATTATGTATTGCTTTTCTCATTTTCTGTGGAGATGGTTGTTGTGGCATTTCCTGAACCTGTTCAACAACTTCATGTTTCAATCACTCAGACTTCCTCAAATAATTAGCAACTTTACTTGAACCCAGTTGGGGAGTCAACTCTGCATCTACCTTCTTAGTTGTCTTTTGAGCATTGCCCTCAAACATGATTGAATCAGGATTAGCTCCACATATATCTGCAGAGTGATACATATTGCCACAAACCACATACCAGCTTATGGTCTGCTGCATAGGTAGGAAACAAGCAGGTCCCCTCCAAACACTTGGATCAAAATCTCGACAAAAATCATCGTGGTGGGGTCCTCCACAAAAATAACAAGAATCACCATCCTTCAAAAATCATCTATCCCAAATTGTCATGCCGAGAAGCATGATAAAAAAAATAAAAGAAACTAAAAAAAAACTAACACAAACTAAACTTTGTACAACTCAATATAGAAAAACTAAAAATAAGATAGTTGCCTATTTACAAGGCCCCAGTATCAGCGCCAAAAACATCGCAGCGCCCAAGCGAAAATACGAGTGTATGTGGTCTACCAAGTAATATAGTGGCCTTAAAGAAAGACAAATATCGATCTCTCAGGGAATAATATTAAGCAACTGTCAAATTCTAATTTAAATATTGAGATTAATTTGGAGTATAAGTAACCGATAGAGTTTTATAGTTGTAAACAAAAATTCCTATAAATAATGCGAAAAAGTAAGATCTTGGACAATCAATAAGGAGAAACCCGGGGTTAAAGCACTATGAACAATCATACTATGCTATTGAACTTCATTAGTTAAATTATTTATCTTTGTTGTTGATTCGTAGGGTTTATAGTATGATCATGGTATCCCAACCTCTAATCTTCTACCTAACTTAGACATTACAACTACATTGTTGAGTGGGAATGCAATAATCCAATTAGATGCATGAAGCTATCGTTCTAAAAGTGAATCAAACAAGTCTTCTAGCTATATCCCTATCCTAGAGGCTTATTCAAATTCCTTCTATAATAAAATCATAAGAACCTTGCTCTACTAACCCCCCATGTTCTATCATCTTATTCCCCCTCCCGAGTTCACAAAGATAAAAAATGATTTATTGTAAGGGTCGTGAATCCTTAAAATTGTTATAAAAAGGGTAAAATATAATAAAATAAGATAATCAATCCAAGATAAATTAATTCCAAGAAATAATAATCGTGTTCTTGTCCTTAACCCCAGAAAAGGGCTTTTAGCCGCTAATAGACATAACCGTCACAAAGTAATTGAATACATGATTAAATCTATTAAAAAGCTAAACTAAAAGAATAAAACCCTAATTGAAGTGTTTTCCATCCCCTATACAAGTTTCAAAGTTGTCCAAGGTGGATAACATCAAGTACAAGTATCCTATTTATAGGAGGACAAAACTACTGTGTTCTTGCATTAGACCGCGTCACGGTGCTATTTATGTGTGTTTCACATCAAGAAGTGCCTTTATAGAGGAGAGATACTATTTTTTATCCCATAGGAATACCCTGGTATATGGAAGATGCCTATTGTACTTGGTATAGTACCGCAACGCGCCCTTGATATCCCAGGTGCCTAGTTTGCATCAAGTAACATCTTGTACTTTTGTTGATCTATTCCAAGCCTTTCTCAGTTGTTTACACTTGATTTGAATCTTTTATATCCTTAATATATCATTATAATACATTAAATAAGAATACAATATCATTAAAAACAACAATTTATATGTCAAAACCACACAACATCCAAGACGGTGAACTAGAAACACGAGCAAAGACTAGGCTTGCCTACATTGAACTTAAGTTTATTGTATTGACTCTTTTATTGATCCAATAGAACTTTTCACATTATATAAAAGTTGTTACACATATAAATACACAATAATAAACTTTGGAGCTCATTAATTATGTTAGAATCGACACAATAGACCAGACAAACACCTAGCTCAAGCTAGTGACACTAGTTTTCTCGATTCAACTCTAAATGATCAATTTAAATCCAAACTTGCTTGAAAACACCTGCAAACATTGTTATCACATACTTAAGCACTTATATGATCATTTATAATATCATTGACTCATTAACAACACAAGAAGTCCTTAAACCAAAGCTAAATATGCTCGGATAACAACATTAAGGTGCATAAATCCACCTCATATAAATATCCTCACCTGTTTGAGACTTCATGTATATCCTAGTCCTTAACACTAAGGTGCATAAATCTAAACCTGAACTGGTATGGATATTCAGAAAAATCCTCATAAACATCATCATCAACATCCTCCTCCTTATCATCATTCAATATGATTACCTCCAGACTTATACCGAGTATCAATAATTAATATCACCATCATTATCTAGACTCAAACTGATATTTGTATAATCTATAACATAAGTAATATCCGGACTCGAACAGGTAAGTATACATCTTTATCGTGGCTAATAATATAATCACTAGATTATTTAATAGCATAACTACTAGCATATTATTAGCATAATTACTAATCATAATAGAAGCATGATCTCTAATATAGTCATTAAGCATAACATTTGGCCTAATCAATAGCATGGTTGCTAGTATAATCAATGTGCATGGCCTGAATTAAAATTGATGTCATCATCGCTAACATAGACAACTACTTAGTGGCATACTCGATAGCCCAATCCATAGCCTCATCAATGGCTTAATCAAAAAAAAGATCAAGGGCTTATTCAATGGAATAATCAATTAGCTCATCACCTACTTAATTAATAGGTCATTCATAGCGTAATAAATATGCATTACTTCCAACATCATCCATCATAACCAATAAGGACCAATGTACCTCTAATCGCTATAACAAAACTTTTCATAGATGTACACAACCGTATAAAAGGTCTTTGGCAACTCTCACAAGTCTTGGGCTAAGGTGGGAAAAGACCCTACTTTTATATCTCCGAAATACGTTACCAAGAAATGTCTACCCCATACTAGGATAAGGTATCTGAATCCATTATTAGATGTTGAATAAGCTATAACTAGCCCTATGATAGGAATTTGGCCCAATATGGAGCAACTAAGTCAATTTCACCTAAGGTATAGTGTACTAGGCTAATCATGCCCAAAACTTTATTCAAAATAACTTAAATGATACAAATAATCCAAAGTATCGTAATTCTATTCCAACACCTAAAACTCATCCCAAATCTAACATAATATCATAAACACACTATGAATTAGCTCAATCTAACAAGAGGTAAAACCTAGCCTACCGGGACACTAAAGAAACCTCAAAAGATCTGTTAAATCACCATTTTTCCTTTTTGGGAAGCATCAACAAGTTGCAAAGCTATCAATTTCATATTTTATTCATTAATACAAGAATAATGATACTCAAATTATACAATTGTGTTTTGGGTCCAACAATCATATGAAAATCTCATGTGGGTCCAACTTATAGAAATCACATTTCCAAAATGAATCCGGCGTTCCCTCATGCTCAAGGAGTCATTACCCTCAATAATGGATGAAATTCAAGCTAAATTGGGGCTAAAATCAAGCCTCCAAGGTTTTGGGATTTATGAAACATAAAATGAGAAAATCCATTATGAAACGGGTGAAATCTTACTACAAATCGGAAGATAATCATGTAAATTAGTGTTTGACAAGCTCCCAAATCACCCACAAGCTCCAATTTTAAGTTATCTCACCTTTAGGGTTTTAGCTCTCTTAGAATGGATGAAGAATGAGAAAAATCAAGAAAAGATGTCTATTTATACCCATCCCAGGTGCTCAGGTATCGCTAGCGTAACCTGGCGCCTCGCGATCGCCACATCTTATAGTTGCACATGCGAGTTGCGATTGCAGCCTGTGGCTCACGATCGTCATAATGGCCTACCAAGGATTTCATTATCATGGCCCTTGATTTTCTATAGAGATGCACCAGATTTAGCTGAGATTTGGAAATCTTCTAAGTCTCTGCTAAGCTATCGGGATTCATTCAGAATCCCGTATCCATATACTAACTATGTAACCATACCAAATTTGATGTTCCTGATGCAATGGAGCAATTGAGACTTTCATCCGATGTAATTTTGACAAAATGTGGTCCCACACCAAATCTCTAATTTCTAAACTTCTGACCAATAGGTTGAAATAAGCTCGGGTACCTCAAGATTGAACCAAGAGTCCTCCTAGCCTAAAAATGATATTCTGGAGTTGTTGGAATTGTAAGAATTTGCATTCGAGGGAGTTTTACTAAAGTTTTTTCCATGTGGTCATTTGGAACCAACGAAGACCACAAAATAAGAAATTGGATCTAAAAAACAAATGATTTTCCTGATAACTAAACTGTTAATTCCAGCAAGTCATAAATGACTTGGGGCAACTATAGAAAAGCTCTAATGAAAAAAATAAGTTGAAATATGGAAAATAACCTGAAGGTTCATTACAATATTCATTACTAAAGGGACATTCATCCACAAAAGTTAAGGATTAGGATGTACCTAAAGTCCCGAACAATTGAGGATACTACGTCCGTATCTCGCTCTCAATCTCCTAAGTAGCCTCATTTACTGGGCGGTGCCTCCACTAAAACATAACAACAGGAATCTCTCTAGTGCACAAATTCCTGATATCAATAGCCAAAAGAAGCACAGGCAACTCCACAAAGGTCAACCGCTCATCCAACTGGACAAAATCCCATCTAAGCACTTGAGAAGAATCAGGAATATATCACCTTAATATAGAAACATGGAAAATAGGATGGACAATAAAAAAATCTGGCAGTAAAGATAACTCATATTCCACCTCAAAAATTGCAAGAAGAATCTCAAAAGGTCCAATATATATGGGACTAATCTTGCCATTCTTCCCAAATCACATCACACCCTTCAAAATCGATACAAGGAGGAATACCCAGTGACCAACTCCAAATCTCAAGGCATGAAGCCTACATTCTAGATAGGCCTTCTGCCTACACTGAGATGCTCTCAACCTATTCAGAATCAATCTAACTCTATCTAACGACTCCTAAAGTAAATCAGTACCAAGGGGTTGAATCTCAGAAGTCTCATACCATCCAATCAGAGAACGACATCTCCTACAATACAAAGACTCAAAAGTCTCCATCTCAATACATGAATGATAATTGTTGTTATAAGAAAACTCTTCCAAGTCCATTTGCTCCTCTCACTAGCCTCCAAAATCCATAACACATTCCTGGAGCATATCCTTAAGCACCTGAATAGTCAGCTCGAAATGGCCATATAATTGTAGATGAAAGGTTGTACTAAGGTCTACCTGAGTACCTACTTCCTCCTTAAAAGCTCTCCAAAAGTTATAAGTGAAAACGGAATCCCTATCTGAAATAATAGATATGGACAAACCATACAAATAGACTATTTTACGCACATAGATATAGGCTAACCTCTCAGAACTAAAGGACATCTGAATAGGAATTAAATGTGCCAATTTGGACAACCGATCCACAATAACCCAAACACCACTAGAATCACAGAAGGTGCGAGGCTAACCCTAATGTAATCCATGGTAATCCACTCTAATTTCCACTTGGGAATAGGTAACCTCTGAATCAAACCATGAAGTCATATTGTAGTGACCGGTACCAGGTATTGGTGTTAAAATTCAGATGTAGGCACATGTGTTAAAAGTTTATAAAGTATGATGGCATATTAATAGGGGAAAGAATATTGGTAAAACATGTTTCTTTATGGTGATAGGGTGAAGCATGGTGGATAATGATAGGTGGAATATTCATCATTAGTAATGCTAATCACTTTGAATAAATGAGGTGAATCAACATTGATACTAAAAAATTTGTGGTTAGTTTGTCATCATTAAAAGAAGGGAAAATTGTTATATCTTGTTTTGATGATGATCAATTGATAACAAGGGACCAGGTCCCTGGGTCTTCATGAAAACTTGCAGCTATCACATGCCCTCCGTAGTTTTGTCTGTTAGTGTAACAAACTGTGCAGGATAACTCCTGGACCAATAGAAATTCTACCCTAATCATTATACATCTATAAATATAAAAGAGTGTTTCTCAATTCATAGTTTTTTCAATCTTATTATTCAATAAGAAAATCCACAAAAACTAAAATAGTGATCAAGTTCCAAGTTTTTGAGTGCTAAGAGAGTATTTGTTCTTCAGTGAAGTATTGGTATGTAGTCGAATTGCTTATCTTATAAGTAATGCTTTTCTTGTGTTTTTTAGGTTCTTAGGTAGAGTTACCTTAGATGATATTGTCTAGAGTTAAGGAATATTGAGGAGAGATCTTGACAGAGTTATCAAGGAGACTTTGTAATAGAGTTGTTGCAAACTAGTGGAGCTTAGAGTTAGGTTCCAATGGAGTCTGTAATCAAGAGTATGATTTTAATGAATTCTTGAGTGCTTGTGAGGGAAATTCATGGTTTTTCCTCCCTTGAGAAAAGAGGTTTCCATGTTAAATCTTTGTGATCTTTAATTTACTGCAAAAATGTTGTTTCCTTATTATTTTATTGCTTTTGTCTGACTTTAAGGGACCTGGTCCCTTGTAAGGTGGTGCACACCCACATTTCATCAAACCACCTAGTCATTGATCCTTGACCTTCACCTGCTGACAACAAAGGCAACGAGCTACAAAGTCCGCCACATATCTGTTTATGCTGCTCCACCAATAATGCTATCTCAATTCTCTATGCATCTTAGTTGTACATGGATTAATAAAATATCTCAAGTCATCAATCCTTTGAACACAAATGCAGCTATCAAATCTGAAAACACCCTCAAAATCTGTGGTGTTCCTTTTAGACTTACCAATCAACACCTGATTCCCAAGGAAGCGAAGCTTACTATCCTCAAACTAACGAACCCAAATCTTCTGAAATAGTGAGAACCTAGCCTTGATGCTAGCCATCTTGATGGTTCGCCTTGATATGTCAGACCATAGTAGCATTTTTGCTCTTCTACCATATCTACCCGGATGATATAAGATGGAAATATCATTATGCTTAAGCAACTCCATCCATCTACATTGTCTAGAATTAAGCTCTGCCTAGGTCATAAGATTCTGAATACAACTGTAGCCGGTGAAAATATCATAATTCATACCATAAAGATAATGTCTCCAAATCTTGAGCAGCAAAACTACCGCTGCCAACTCCAAACCATAAGTGGGATAGTTGCGCTTATGCTCTTTAATTTTCCTAAAACCATAAGCAATATGTGGCCTTACTACATCAAAAAACAACCTAAACCAACACAAGAAGCATTACAAAGAATGGTGAATCCCTCACCCTCAACAGGAAAAGCTAAAATAGGAGTTGAAGTAAGAAAATCCTTGAGCTTTCAAAAGCTCGACTCACACTCCCCAGACTATCTAAAAAGGAACTCCTTCTGCATCAATCTAGTCATGGGTGCTGAAATAGTAACAAAACCCTTATGAATCACCTATAGTAACTGGATAGACCAATTAAGCTACGAACCTCAGTCAAAGATGTAGGCCGATCCCATTCACGAATATCCCCAATCTTTATTGGGTCTACCATAATACCATTCTTAGACACCACCTTCCCAAGGAATATCTTTGACTCAAGACAAAACTTACACTTAGAGAACTTGGCAAAAAGAACATAATCTCTTAAAGTCTAGAGCACAACCCTCAAATATTTTGCATGCTCCTCTCTTCTCCTCCAGTACACAAGGATTTATTGATGAACACAATCATAAAGGAATCCAAATAGGTTCTAAACACTCAGTTCATCAAATCTACGATTGCGGCTGGGGCATTAGTCAATCCTGAATACATCACAATGAACTTATAATGACCATAATGGATCCAAAAAGCTATCTTTCGGATATCCTTAGCCCAAATTCGAAACTGATGGTAACCAAATCTCAATTCGATCTTAGAAAACACCATTGCACTCTTAAGCTGATCAAACATATCATTAATGTGAGGCATAGAATGATGGGTCCTCACCGTCACCTTACTATGGTACCTATAATCAATGCATATATGCACGAATCAATCCTTCTTCTTCATGACTGGGGCATAAAGTTAATGATCTTGGCAAAATAAATCATAACCGCGTGATAAAGGGATAACCATTCCATGCCCAGAATTATATCAAAATCCAGAATATCTAGAATAATAAGATCAGCATTAGTATCAATATCTCTAACAATCACAAAACATGATCTGAAAACTTGATCCATTACTAAACAATCACCCACTGGAGTAGATACATATAGTGGCATGGATAATCGATCCCAAGATAGCTTTAACTATGGAGCATAATAATTAGATATATAAGACTAAATAGATCTCAGATCAAATAAAGGAAGGGCTGACTGACGACACACCGAAATTGTACCTGTAAAAACAACATCCAAAAATGAACCTTGGGTCTAGCAGGTACTGCATATAAGTGACCACACTCTCCACCTGGATGGGTGCCTAATTGAACTCCTTTCCTACCTGCTTGAACCACCTTGAGTACCCTGGGGACCACTCTTATGACCTTGATACCCGCATAAAGATGAGGAATGAACTACTCTAATAGGGGGAACACTATGAGCTAAAAAATATTCGCCCTTCGACTAGCGCACTCTGGCAAATTATCACCATGAGCTCTAAAACTATAACATGTCACCTGAGCTGAACCAAAAGAACTGGATAACCCATAATAGACACCATTACTAGAATAACCAGAAGTTGAACCCCTCAAAGAGTAACTGCTCCCTTGACCAGGGTAATCACTAACAGCAGACTTTTCTTCATCAGTAATCAGAAGAGTTGCCTGAGCAGGTCGACTAGGCTTACTCTGAGGCTAATAGGATGGATGTAAGGAATAACCACCATGAGAACTTCTACCTCTCAATTATGAACTAATATGACTCTAACTAAAACCACCCTGATATCTAGGCTCTTGTTGCTGCCTAAATTGGCCTCACGATGCATATCCTTCATCACCTGAGCGTGATTAGAAACCTTAACAAAAGACCTACCCACAACAACCAAACTCTAAGTAGACATATGAAGGGGAAGCCTCAACCGTTTGATAAAGCAATAAACTCTCTCATACTCAGTATCAAGAATAGAAGTAGAATGCCTAGTTAACTCATAAAATCAAGCGATATACTCTATAATGGTCATGGAGCCATTCTCCAATCTATAAAATTGATCTCTCAGAGGATCTCTAAGGTTGTGAGGCATATACTTCTCCAAGAACATCTCAAAGAAATGAGCCTATGTTAAAGGAGAAGATACATTTGTTCTAGAACCCATGTAACCTCTCTATAATTTTTTAGCAGTCAAGTAAAACTAAAATATGGTGTAATCAATACCATGAGTCTCAACAAGGCCTAAATTATGGAGCCTATCCTTACAAGAAATTAGAAACTCATATGCATCCTTGCCAGGAGCACCAAAAAATATAGGCGAAGGCAACCTAAAGAATCTTCCCAATATCTTATCCTCCTTAATAGACATAGCAAGAAGGAAAACCACTAGGTGATCAACTACCGACTGAGTAACCACCAGCGTATAAGGGACCACAACCCCAAGAGTCGCATCTACAAGTTGTGCATCCGCCTCTACACCTCTCTGATCTATATATTGTGAACCATCAATAGATGCACCACCAACTATCCTCAAAAGATGAACAAAAACATCTCTGAGCTCTGAAGAAGAAATAAACCCTAGCTAATAGAGGCTGAAGAATCTTTGGCATCTTTGAGCATATTTGGTCCCTTGTCCATCGGTGGTTGGGGCAGAAGAATGTCTAGCTTAGAAGTGGGAATAGAGTCTAGTGGATTACCCCTAACCTAGAACATAGCTAAGGACACATCTCGTGGATAATCATGACCTGTAGATCATCTATAAACATATGAAGTATCCCTAGGCTTGGTCTTAGGACCTTCATATCAAGTAGTGATAGCATGTGTCCTAGCTATCTATGGAAGAATGACGTCAAAGGAATGTTCCATAAACCAACTCAGACTCTGAGACCAAAATGAGTGAAAGAAGCAAAGAACTCTTAAGAATGTCCCATATCCACCCGAAGATAGAAAATGGATGTCATTGTTTCAATCCGCAAGACTCTACTAGACATTTTTTCTTGTACCAACAATACTAGTGTCACTTACCAATTTTTCAATACTCAATTTATAAGTCATGATGGCAACTTCTATATCCCGCCAGTAGGTAACCCAAACCATAATCCAAAGCTAACATAATAGGTTAACTTAGTGGAAATATACCCACCATCGGAAGAACTAAACAACACAACTGTAAATAAGCAATGTATTTGAAATATGTAAAAGATAATCAATACATAGAATAACATCGCACGACCTTGTAGAGCCAGTACAGGAGTACCTAGTCATAATACAACTTAAATTCTAGGATAGTCAATAACATTTGTCTTGAAATAAAAGAGTGAACATAAATAATAGAAGGAATAGACGACTCCAACTCTAAGAGGTCACCCTATCTTCAAAAATCTGCACAACACGAACACCAATCAACGGTGGAAACTAATACTTGGATTTGTACCTAAAAGGTACAAAAGTATAGTATGAGTACAAAAAATATGGGTACTCAGTAGGTAACATTGGTCAACTGAGCTAAATCATGATATAAGTATGATAAAATGAGAGATAACATACTAAGTCAAGGCAGAGAAGAACTTGATCAATTTCATCACCATTGTGCGTTAATAAGTCAATAAACTAAAATAGCAACATAACATAAGGTGTTAGAACATGCAATTATAACTAAAGGATTGGGCCCCATATATCAATTAGTACAAAAAATAAATAACCCATCTGAAGCCCCCATAAGTCAGTAAAGTATAAAAAGGATATAATAACCTACCATCGTCATTTATTAACTCTCATCAAGCATCTAGAATATATTAATTCCACATTAACCATCAATTATCCATGGTCATTATTTTTAAATAGATCAACACTTATCGACTTACTATCATGTGGAAACTAATAGTCTTTTATCAACTATTTATCATTTATCAACTAATATTAGTCATCAACTAATTCCTTTATATCATGCCATATTATAATTGTTTCCTCATATTTCCATAGTTAGCTTGAATTAATATGTTCAATATCCCACCCCGATATCATTAAATAATAATAAGTATCCCATAAAAGTATAATATGTATATCTAGACTCAAATCAGTATTGATATTAAATAATAACCTCATAAATATCAGCATCTACACCATCCTCCATATCATCATCAATATCATAGTCATTCTCTAAACTTATATTAGGTATCAATAATCAATATCATCACAATACAGAGTCAAATTGATATTTGTATAATTTATAACATAAGTAATATCCAGACTCAAACCAGTAAGTATGTCATCATTATCATGGACAATAATTATCACTAGAGCATTCAATAGCATAACTACTAGCATACTATTAGCATAATTACTAATAATAATAGAAGCATGATCTCTAGTATAATCAATAACATAATCTCTAACATACTCATTAGGCATAATATTTTGGCCTAATCAATAGCATAGTTGCTAATAGAATAAATGAGCATGGCCTAAAGTATTATTGATGGCATAATCGCTAACATTGACAATACCTTAGTTAATGCAAATACTCGATAGACCAACCAATAACCTCATCAATGGCTTAATAAATATAATAATCAAAGGTATATTTAATAGCATAATCAATTAGCTCATTATCTACTTAATTAATAGGTCATTCATAGCGTAATCAATATGTATTACTTCCAACATCATCCGTCATAACCAATAAGGATGAAGGCACCTCAAATAACCATATATAAACATTTTCAAGATGTTAACAAGAATATAAAAGGTCTTTTACAACTATCAAAAGTCTTGGTCCAAGGTGGGTCAAGAGCCCACTTTTAAATTTCTGAAATACTTTACCAAGCAATATTTACCCCAGACTAGGATAAGGTATCTGAATCCATTATTAGATGTTAAATAATCCATAACTAGCCCTAGTATAGAAATTCATCTCAATTTGGAGAAAATAAGTCAATTTTGAAATTCAAGAAAGAGTGAATTGAAAATTTTCTACTAGTCGACTATTGGCTCTTCACAGTCGACTCTCCTGCAGATCAGTATACTTCACAAAAAGTTAGAGTTGAAATAAACAAGCAAGTAAATAGATAAATTTCAAGTAAAGACACATAGATTTATCCTTGTTTGGAATACCAAAGTGGTGCCTACTTCTAGTCCCCTTTGGTTTCAATCATTTCCTTTGATCTTTAGATGTAGGGCTCGAGTAAAATGATGAGAAACAAGTTATGAAGACTTATTTTGTTCTTTAGATATTATGAAACTTCTTTAGTTCATATTACAAAGTTGACTAAATCCAATTCCTTATATAAATTTTGTAAACTAAGGATTACAAAGTTTTGTGAAACTAAGACTGAGACACTTTGATATTTCTCCTTGAAGTTGCATAACTTTTGTCTATATTTAGTCTTTTTCCTTTATATTCTTCATTTATTTTTCTTCATTAGTAAACCCAAGATATTTCTTTTAAATCAAGGATTTGAATTGATTTACCAATCAAGGAATGTTACCGTATTTATGTCCATATCAGATATGTTTATACATGGCTTTAACTCATGTCCGTATCACATACATTAGTGATCTTTTTTTTTTCTTTTTTGTGATTCATTAGATTTGTCCTCAATTAAGGACTGCAATTTTCGTTCCTTTTGTTCTTATTTTGATTGATTCACTAGGATATCGTAGATCATGATTTGATATCTTTCTATTCCTGGAGCCGGATTTCTTGCTTGCTTCTATTAATATCCTCTAATCCTTCATATCTTTACGTGATTCACCCTTTCATTATCAATAATCTTCTAATGTCCTGCAGACATCCACCCATTAGTTTGTCATTATTAAAACATAAACCTAGAAGGCTAATAATCTCCCTTTTTTTATAATGAAAAACAAGTGTAAACATTAGTTGGCTTCTCTATTTGTCAGCTTGATCCCCTTAACTTGTATACATTTTTGTTGTACCATGTTTCTTGAGTATCCATTGAATTTCATTTAATGGTAGTCAACTTTCTCCCTTTGACGAGTAGGCGTTTCCTGATGTTCCTATCATTCTCCCTCTTTTGGCATAATAAAAAGAATAGCAAAATGAAACAATAGACAAGCAGTAGATATATAATCTATTAACTAGGTAAAACAAATTGTGAAGAAGATAATATGTTAATGATCATCTTACAACCGATCAAAACAAGGGACAAGACCCCCTTTTGAACAAAAAGGAAGTCATTATTGTTCACCACTTCTTGATAATGTAGGTCAAAGTATTATGTATGTTATGACAGAAGGTGTCCTATGATTTTTCAATATTTTTGAAAAGGAATGAACAGAAATTCTGGACGAAAATAGCTAGATAATAATTAGAGAAGTGGACTTGGATCTTGAGGGAACCCATTCAGGTGAACACTTAAGTAAACAATTTTATACGCTTCTGCTTGAACCCTCAAGAACCAACTAAACCACGCCTATACCTGTGCAGGTGCTTTTCCTGAGGTCTAAAAGTTTTGAAGTTAACTCCTACAATAGTGCAACACTTTCCTCAATGGCTTTGAAATGATCCTTAATCTCCTATAGTTCCTTCAAGACAGTAATCATGGGGTTAGAAATAATTTTTCTTACATTGAAAAGTTTTGACCTTTCCCATCCAGATTCCTTTTTGCACCATTCATCTTCAACCAAGACATAGCCCACACTAGTGGTAGCAACCTCTAATGGGAGGTAAGCAGATAAATTAATAGAGTAATACTAAATAATCTGAGTAATGATTAGGTGATATGGAAAACTAGAAAAGGAATGAACATCAGTTGTACTTTCAATTATGTACTCATGGATCAAAGTTGCCCAATTGATTTTGATTTTCTTAACGAGACAGTGCAGTACAAAAATATCATGACTGACAATGTTGCTTAGGGATCCTTTTCGGGGAATCATTGTAGTAAAAATTATGTGAGCCATAATGTAAAACATGAAATAGAGGGATAAGGGACAAAAATGGTCGAAATAGAGCAGGGTCTGATATAAATCTCTTGGCTTCTTAAAAAATGACCTCAAAATCATCGAGTCAGTTGTCATTCATAAAATATATGTAACCAGATAATTTTGTGTCAAATTCATTCTCTAATAAAAAATCATTCATAATGATTCTTGTGCAAGCACAAGAGTCTCCAGTTCACTACTATCAAGATCGTCATAAACCGAAGTCCACAAAGACGAAAGACAAGGTACAAATCTTGAAACTTAAAAAAGTTATTGACATTATAGAAGGAATATTTTAATTGACATAAATTGATAATGAGGCCGGGTACAATAGTGTGACTCTTAAAGAAAGAGAATTTGGCTATACGAGAGCATATCCAGATCTTATGCATGTCCTCTAGGGGGGGGAATGAATAGCATTTGGATGTGGTTTATTTGTGGAGTGGGCTGAACTAGAATTAGGAAGACGTCTCTTGATGATAATTGACTCAGATCCCATTAAGGATTCATCAGAGGGTTCGAAGAGGAGAATTGGGCTATTGAGGAGGGATTTAGGAAGAGATTTTGACATTTTTTCCATAGAATAGGTTCTGGTCATAGGAGAGAAGATAAAATGAATTAAAAAAAAGATTTTAGTTAAAGGAGAGGAAAGATAGGTTGGTTAGGAGGACTTGAGGAAGCAGGGGAGATGTATATGACTTTTTATAAAGATAGAAGAGAAGAAGCCAATAATTTGTGAGGGTAAAAGTCTGACTGATAGAAGTTAAAGAGTGGTAGTCAAAAGAGTGTTGGGAAGGTAAAGAGGTGTATAGGCGGCAAAAAAAGGCATTAAAAATGGTAATAGTAATGGTGACTTCCCTTTTGAAAACCAATTTAATGGTAAAAAAACTGACAGTCAAATTGGAGTAAGGAAAAATATTTTTTGTCAAAAAATAAATCTCATAAATCATTAATACCAAGAATACCAAGACTTTTCCTAGGGTAACAAATCTTTATTGTAATAGGGGTTTTGTAAAAATATTTTCCAGTTGAATTTTGGAGTTAATAAATGTTAAACAAAAATTGTCATTTATACATGATCATGAATAAAATGATGCTTAATATCTATGTGTTTCACCCTAGATTGATTCATAGTGTATTTAGATAGATTAATAGTGCTGGTGTTATCTAACATTATGGGAATAGATTTAAAAGACAAATAAAAATCAAGTAGTCATTGCATAATCCATAAAATTTGAGTACCAAAACTTCTAACATCTATGTTTTCTGCTTCAGTGGCTGAAAGTGCAACTAAAGTTTTCTTCTTGTTGTGCCATGAAATTAGGGCATCACACGGAATTTAACAAGTTCCTCTAGTATTTTTACTAGCACTTTTATAAGCTGTAAAATCAATGTCTGAATATCCAATTCAGTCAAAATGGGAAGAGCAAGGGTACCATAGTCTAATGTCTTAAGTTCCTATGAGGTATTGGATGATCCTTTTGACAGAAGTCAAATGAGACTCTTTAGAAGTTGAATAGAACCCAGTACATTTATATATGCTAAACATGATGTATGGTGGACTGACAGTCAAGTAGAGTAGTGATCCTATAATTCCCCTGTAAATTTTCTCATCGATATTCTTACCAGACGAGTCTAAATAAAGGCATATGGATGGACTCATTAGAGTTCCATAGGCCTTTCCTTTTCCTAGACCAAATTTTTGATGAGTTCCTTCATGTACTTGGCTTGACTGATGAAACTACCTTTTGGTGTTTTCTTTAGTTTAAATCTCAAGAAAAATATGAGCTCACACATAAGACTCAGTTCAAATTATCCTTTCATCAAATTAGCAAAATTCTCATACAAAGAGATGTTAGAACTACCAAAAAGTGTATCATTAATGTGAATTTACACAATAAGAATATATGAATCAAGCTTCTATATGAATAGAGTTGTATCAATTTTACCCCTTAGAAAATTATTATTCAGTAAGAAAGTACTCAATTTCTCATATCAAGCCTTTGGAGCTTATTTAAGACTATAGAGTTCTTTTGATAATTTGAAAACATGATTGGGATACGATGGATTTTCAAACCCTGGGGTTGTTTTACAAAAATTCCTCATGAATAAAACCATTTAACAGGGCACTTTTAACGTCTATTTGATATAGATTAAAATATTTGAAAGCAACAAAAGCTAATAAAATCCAAATTGATTCTAACCTTGCCACGGGGGTAAAGGTTTCATCATAATCAATACCTTATTACTAGGAATAGCCTTGATCTACAAGTCTGGCTTTATTTCTGATAAGCTTACCTTCTTCATTCAATTTATTTCAATAGACCCATCTAGTTCTAATTGCCGAGTTGTTTCCTAGTCTTTCAGCCAAATTCTAAACTTGATTTCATTCAAAATAGACTAATTCTTCCATCATAGAATTTACCCATGATTCATCTTTGAAGGTTTCATCAATTTTTTTGGTTTAATTTAAGATACAAGGGAAACAAACGATTATTTTCTCAATAATGATCGTATTTTCACCCTATCTTCTCGATTTCTGATGATGAATTCATTTGGATATATAGAATTGTGTTTCCACTCTTTTAGAACACTAAATTTAACTATATCTACTATGGGAGTTAACTCTAAAGGGGGTATAGTCTGCTTGTCTTGTAATTGTTGGGAGGCTATGCTATCATTTTCTCTAGATTGTAGATTACTCACCTATTCATCATCAACACTAAACTCATACATGGGTGATTAGATTCATCAAATAAAATATGTATAGACTCTTCAACACATAAAGTTTTGTTATTGTAAACTCTAGAAGAATGACTAGTGGGAGAATACCCAAGTAAAAGGCCTTTGTCACTTCGTGGATAGAATTTTCCCAAGTTATTCTTACCATTGATGTGGATAAATCATTTGCATCTAAAAGGATGGAAGTATCTCATGTTGGGATTTTTTCCTCTGTAGAGTTTATAAGGCGTCTTTCTTTGAATAGGTCTGATTAGGAATCTATTGATGATGTGACATATTATGCTTACTGCTTCCTTCCAAAAGTGATCTAGGAGATTATGTTCTAACAACATGGTACTGGCAGTTTCCTTGAGGGACAGATTCTTTTGATCTACTATACTATTTTGTTGAGGAGATCGAGGTGATGAAAAGTTCTTAGTATATCTGTTCTGAGCACAATATTATTCAAACACCTTGTTTTCAAATTCTCCTTCGTGATCGCTGTGATAATAAGTGAGGATATGTCAAGATTCTCTTTGAACCTTTCTAAAAAATATCTCTAAGTTTATGAATGCCTCATATTTTTTAGCAAGAAATATTACCTAAGTAAAATGAGAGTAGTCATCAACTATAAAGAAAACATATTTCTTTCCATCAATACTTGTTGTCTTGGTGGGGCCAAATAAATCTATGTGGATTGATTGAAGAGGTTTTCTAGTAGAGAGAATGTCTTTAACTTTGAATGATATCCGAGTCTGTTTACTCAATTGGCAAGCATCTTAGATGTGATCCTTTTCAAACTTGAGTTTTGGTAGACCTTTTACAAATTCTAATTTGGAAAACTTCTCAATGATGTGCATACTAGAATGATCAAGATTTTTGTTCCCCAACCAAATATCATTGATTTTCATAGTGAGGCAGGTTAAGGTAGAAAAGTTGGGACTATTTAAGATATAAATCTTATCAATGCATTCACCGATGAGGGAGATGTCTCTTTTGTCATTTTTGATGGAGCGACTTTAAGCTTTAAAGCAAACTCCAAATCTGGCATCATACAATGACTAATGATGAGAAATTTATGCTTGAGTCCATTTACCAAATACACTTTAGTAAACTCACATGAGAAGCTGAGCTTTACTGAGCTGACTCTGATGAATTTACCTCTAGTATGGTCACCAAATCTGACTGATACCCCATCTACATTCTTTAATGAAGAAGTTTTCTTTCTTTATGATCATGTTTCTGGAACATCCTCTATAAATGACGCACATTCCCTTCTTATAGCTTTTGCGGATATGTTTTTGAAAAATAAGAAAATTACTTTTGTTTAGGTACCCAAGTGATCTTGGGTCCCTGCGGGTTAGATATACTTCCTTTGGACTTCCAAACACACACACTCATGGGCTTATGCCAATAGCTGTAGGATTTTTTCCCTCTCTAACCATAGATGAAACAGATAGGTCCTCTAGAGGAGAAAAAGGTCTTGGATGATATAAATATTTTTGATGAGGAACTTGATTTTTTTGTAAAATAGTTCAATCTCACGAAATTGAGACCTGATGATTTCTTATTGCTATTTAATTGTATTTATACATCATCAATCTGTTCATGGAGTAAGTCGACAATTTGGCATGCTTCAATTTCTATTTGATAGTTTTTTGGTTCCTCTTTGATTTTTTGTTTAAATCAAGCTTCGCAACTTTTCTACTCTCAAGCATGTTTTTTATTCATAAATAATTTTTTGAAGCTCATCAGTTATCATATCTAAATTAGATTCAAGAATATTATAATTATGACAATCGTTTGGTCTTACTTTGCTTGATTCACCTGTTTCCATAAAGCACATATTGGCGGCTTCTATTTCTTCTTCCATTTCATCTTCATCACTCCATGCTCCAAAATTTTGATTCTTTCGATATGTTCTTCTTCTTAATTTTGGATAGTTTTTTTTTAAGTGTCTAGGACTTCCACAGTGATTACAACAATCATCATTTCTAGCGGAGTCATTATTCTTGGATCCTTGGGGTCTTTGTTATCTTTTTTTCATGATTTACCTTACTCCATAGTTTATGAGAGCTATGCCTTTGTTATTGGTATGTTCCAAAATGTCCTCTTCTTTAGTTGGTGCGGTGCTGAATGCTAGTAGTTTCTTCTTTTACTCTTTGTGGTACCTTTTGATATAATTTTGTTCATAGGCAATGAGGTTACTTTATAGTTTTTCATATGTCATGTTGTGAAGATCTCCATCTTCTAGAATGCTATCTTTGGTTTTCTAATTTTTTTTTAGACTTAGGACCAGTTTGTATACCTGCAGGCTATGGGGATAGATCATCCCTAGTGATTTCATTTTGCATATGATCTTGCTGAATCTGGAAAACATTGTTTCGATGCTCTCATTTTTTCCATTTTTAACAACTCATATTCATTAACCAGGGTAGCAATTTTTTATTTTTTGACGTTTGTGGTTTCTTCATATGTCACCTTTAATTTGTCCCACATCTCTTTTGTAGTATCGCAAGTTCATATCTTGTCGTATTCTTCTCCAGTAACTGCACAAAGAAGTAAACTTATAACTCGTGCTTTAGTTTGAATTACCTCTTTTTGTTCTTTGGTGATCTCGAAGCTTTTAAGATCTTTTACATCAGTACTGCTTGATTTATTGTGTTTGTCCTTTTGCTTATCTTTGAGTCCTGGGATTAACTTTTGTCCCTTATTAATAACAACCCAGGCTTGGAAGATATTTGATTGGACATACATTCTGAATACATTCTTCTAATAAGAGTAGTGTTTTCCATTAAAGTATGGTGGTAGTATGGAAGAGTGACTATCTTTAAGAAGAGCACCGGGAATTTTATAGTTTTCCCTTTGATCTTTACTCACGTATTGTTAAGCAAC
This sequence comes from Capsicum pubescens, assembly GCA_030864215.1. Lineage (NCBI taxonomy): Eukaryota > Viridiplantae > Streptophyta > Magnoliopsida > Solanales > Solanaceae > Capsicum > Capsicum pubescens. The sequence goes on along the minus strand of CM061538.1, from coordinate 210,828,034 downwards.
ACTGTTGGTGAGACCTGCTCTGATAACTAATTAAAATTCAATAGGGAGTGAATTGGAAATTTCCTGTGAGTCGATTATTAGCTCCTCATTGACGACTCTCCTGCAGATCAGTATACTTCACAAAAAAATTATAGTTGAAATAAACAAGCAAGTAAATAACTATATTTAAAGTAAAGAGAGAGGTTTATCCTGGTCCGGAGTACCTATGTGGTGCCTACTTCCAGTCCCCTTGGGTTTCAATCGTTTCCTTAGATGTTCCAAAGTTGGGCTCGAGTAAAGTGATGAGAAACAAGTTTCGAAGACTTATTTTGTTCTTTAGATCTTGTGACACAGCTTTAGTTTGTATTACAAAGTTGTCTCGATCCTATTCTTTATATAATAATTGTAAAGTAAGGATTACAAAGTTTTGTCAGACTAAGACTGAGACACTTTGAGATTACTCCTTGAAGTTTCGTAACTTTTGTCAATCTTTAGTCTTATTTTTTTATAGTCTTCAGCTGCTGAACTTCATAAGGAAACCCAAGATATTTATTTTCAATCAAGGATTTAAATTGATTCCTTGGTTGAAGAATGTTACTGTATCGTATGTCCATACACGACTTTCACTTATGTCCGTATCAGATACGTATGTGATCTTTTCTTTCTTTGGCTTTTGTAGCGATAGATGCTTCTTCAAGTTGTTTGTACTCTTTTCTTTCTTTTGCTTTGTTGTGATTGATCAGATTTGTCATAATTCTAGGACAATGATTTTCCTTCCTTTTGTTCTTGTTTTGATTGATTCAGTTGGATGGCATAAAACATGATTTGACGTCCTTCCATTCTTGGAGCCGAGTTTCGTGCTTACTTCCATTAATTTTCTTTGATACTTCATATCTTTGAGTGAGGCATACTTCCATGATTAGCAATCTTCTAATAACTTGCAAAGATCCACCCATTAGTTTGTCATTATTAAAACGTAAACCTAGAAGGCTTACAAATTTCACCTAAGGTATGGTGTACTGGGCTAATCATGCCCAAAATGATATTAAAAAAACCCATAAATGATCCAACTAATCCCAAGTATTGCAATTCTTTTCACCAATACCTAAAACCTATTCTAAATCCAACAAAATACCATAAACACACTATGACTTAGCTCAATCTAACAAGGGGTGAAACCTAACCTATATGGATGCTAAAGAAATCTCAAAAGATCCGCTAAATCACCGGTTTTCCTTTTCGAGAAGCTTTTACAAGTTGTCAAGCTAACAAAATCAAATTTTACTCATCAATATGAGAATAATGATACCCATATTTTATCATTATGCTTTGGGTCAAAAAATCATACCTAAATCCCAAATGGGTCTCACTTACTGAAATCACATTTTCAAAACCAACCCAATATTCCCTCATGCTCAAGGAAACTTTACACTCAAGAATGTGTGATATCTGAGGTAAATTGATTCTAAAATCAAGCCTCCAAGGTTTTGGAATTTTTAAAATAAGAATTGAGAAAATCTATAATGAAAAAGGTGAAATCTTACAACAAATTGAAAGATAATCGCGTAAATAAGTAATAGACAAGCTCCCAAATCACCCACAAGCTCCAATTTTAAGCTATCTAACCATTTAGGGTTTTATATCTCTTAGAATAAATGAAGAATGAGCAAATTTTGGCAAAAAGGTCTATCTAAACCCATCCCAAGTGCTCAGGTATCGCTATCGCGAGATGGCACCTTGCTATCGCCATATCTTATGGTTGTACATATGACTCATGATTGTGGCATGTGGCTTTCAATTTCTGCAATGGCCTACCAAAGTTATCTCAATTGTGACCCTTGGCTTGCTATAGTGATGCACCAAATTTAGCTGAAACTTGAAAATTTTCTATCTCTTCTAAGACCTTGAGATTCATTTGGAATCTTGTATATGCAAATGAACTATGTACCCATGACAAATTCTATGTTTCTGGTGCAATGGTGCAGTAACAATTTCCATCCAAGGTCATTTTGCTGAAATATAGGTCCCACAACCAATCTCCAATTTCATAACTCTCCAACTAATAGGTTGAAATGAGTTCAGGTGCCTCGGGGCCCAAACCAAGATTCCTCCTTGATGAAAATCAATATTTTGGAGCTGCTAGAGTATTCAAAATTTACATTCAAGGTCGTTTAGCTAAACTTTTTTCCCTCTGGCCATTTTGAACCTATGAATACCCCAAAATAGGGCTTTGGCTCTAAAAACCAAATGAATCACCCAGTAATCAAATTGTCAGTTCTAGAAAATAATAAATGACTAGGGGAAACTATAGAAAAGCTCTAACGGCGAAAATAAGATGAAATATTGAAAATGGCCTGAAAGGTCATTATAGACAGGATTCTAGGTATGACTCTAGATATGAACAGGTTGGAGAACAGGTTGTCTCTAGAAGGAGACAAGGCTGCATCTAGAATCAATTCCAGTAATGAAGGGTTAGGATCTGGTTCCAAAATAAGCTGGAGCTAGTGATGATGAGTCTATAAGTGATAGTATTCAACTTTAGATTCTAGCCCTTCATAGGACCATACTGGTTTATATATTGAGGCTTTCCAAGTTCTAATTGTCATCTGATAGGGTTACCATTGAATGCAAGAACTATATGAGCAAAACTTTGCTATTGTCCCAACACCGATAAACCAAAGCGAGAGTTTTACCTTAGACCAAAATTATTGACACAAAAGATGTGAGAGATGCCAGAGTTTTAAGCATTATTCTAAAAATACTATTTCTAATGAATAACGAAAGAGTCTGGAAGATATAGTCGATACCTAGTATGGAAATTTTATACATCCTACCAGATGGAGTTAAAGTGGATGCATTCGTAAGAGTTAGCATAAAGGTTCGTGATCCACTTTATTCTTTAATCATTTGAGTAGTTCGGGTGAATAATTTGACACAAACAATCTCCTAATTATTACAGGGTACTGATTTGAGCTTTCTACCAACACATTAGAAATTAATTACCTCATTGAGGAAAAAAAGAAAGTCAAAACAAAGTAAATTGGTATGGAAAACAAGCTTGTGCATCTACTTTAGATTGCCGACATTATTGTTGTTGCGTAAGATAATATGTCATGGATTGAAGGGCCATCTTCTAAATTACTAAGGGTAGTTTAAATTTTGTAGCAAAAGAGCATGGTGGATACTGGTTTGCCATAAATTGAGGCTGACAGTTGGAGAGAAAAGTTTAAGCCTCGACAGGGCTACTTTTGTAGCAGGTATTATAGAGGGCTATGACATTGGCATTGTGAAGGTCATCATGAATGAGATCTATGATAGAGATATGAGTATAGATATGAGTTTGGCTTTCCCTTATTTTCTGATAAAGAATTTGTTAGATCAGAGGAAGCATGTGCTACTCAATGTGGATAACTTTGTGACAATCTACCAAACCACTAATTTAGGGTTTATTAGGGACTAGACAAACCTAATTTCCAAAGAAAAGATGGATGTATCATTACTACAAGGAGCATTTCAGTCCTTCATTCACATAGATATTGATACTCTAGACTTTGCAGACCTTAGAGATATAAATGTTGAGGTTGAATGACCTGAGCCACATGTTTCTATTGATTCCATAGGATCCACAGAGTTTAGGTCACCAACATCCCTGCTGCTACTGACCTCAAGACCATTTGTGCAACATCAACCCATTAGTAGATATTCCTTGGTTTCTTAGGAGTTTATGAGTGATGTACAAAAATAAATATTCATACTCGAGCAAAAAGTATCTAATCTTGAGGAAGAGGTGTAATCATAGGTGAAGAAGGATTGTAGGGGTAAGATTCATGGCATGCATACCCAATTTGATAGTTTAAAGTTGAGAACAAACAAGAAGATCAAAGGGCTATAACCATAGATCTAAAAAGAATTTATGGGGGGTTAGATGCCTTTAGATCTGCCATGGAGGATATCACCGCAAGGCCATAACCATCTTTTTTGACTTCTATTATGCCTATTAATGAGGAATATTTATAGAAAAGATGCCCGATATTTGAGGCATGAAAGGCAAAGAAAAAGTTTTAGTAGAGGGTGAGAAGAGGGTAAGCAAAAAGAGTAAGAGAAGACGTGAAAGAGAAGAGTTGTGAGAGACTGTTGCAGTAAGTAGATAGTCATCACATAACTAATTATTTGAGGTCCATGAGATAGAAAGAGAAGTTGAAGCCTCCTGAATGGGTGAGACCATGATTGTTGTTACTTTTGATGTGAGTAGGGGTCCTATAATTTACCATAAATCTATTCCTCCATTGATTTATTCATCCACCACTGGTTCCCCCGTTGACATGAGAACCTCGACCGTTGTTGAGGCTAATATTTCTGAGACCGGGGTCTGTTCTGAGGCACCAGTAGAGGAGGCTCCATGATCCAATTCCTTGTATGCCACATGTATGTCTTCACTTCTTTATTCTTGGTATTATCATAGCTATGCACTAGGGACAATGCATCATCTCAAAGTTAGGGGTGGGATGTACCATAGCTAAGGGTTTATGATGTCATGTTTTTTTCCTCAGATGTGTTATCATAGTTAGATATGGTATTTTTATGAGTTTTTACTTGCATTTATGTTTTTTTTTATGCTTGTATAACTTAGAGTAATTTACCAAAATTTGGTGCAGTCTAATTTGAATAGCTTACCTATTTTAAATTTTATGTTTAAAATAATATCCACCCAAAAGTTTTATGATGTAGTGTTTACATCTACTTGGTTGTAACCAAAGTAGGATCTACACATGACATTAGAAATATTTCATAGGACAACTTGGTTGATCTAACAAGAACTAAATAGGTAGTAATTCAGGTGAAGGCCCTAATACATGATTGAAAAAGGCATATTACCTAGTTGGTGTATGTGCAATCTAGAACTTGCTCGTTTAGTCTAATTAGAAGTTGTAGGATAGGAGCGTATAAAAGGATCATAGGTCATATTTAAATTGGTTCATTTTAGCCTAAAGGATCGACTAAATGAAAAAGGTGTCCCTTGATCCTTAATTTGTGCCTTAAGTGACCATTTTTCTTTCACTAACCCATTTACCTTTCCATGTTAATTACAATGATCCTTTTTTTGGATATGGTCCTTCTTTGGACATTTTGCACCACAACTTAGGAAAATCACCTAAGTTAAGGGTGACTATCATGGGGGTACATAGTTAGAAGTGTATGAAAAAGTTATGTAAAGTAAATTTACTTGGGTGTGGCAAGAAAAAATAATTCTATGATGAATAAAGTTTAATTATTTTTTTTAAATAGAAAGCGTAAAGAAAAAATATACCCAATCTAAAAATATATTATGTAAAAGGGGAGAAAAGGAAAAAGAAATAAGAAAGCCCAGGCAAGAGTAGTGTAGCGCCAAGGAGGAATAAAATATTTTACCCTAATGTATCATACCCGTCCCCAAGCCTACATTACAAGCCTAAAAAGGACCTATAGTGATCCTAACTCGACTATTCAAAAGCTGAAGCATAGAAAATAAGGGCAAGCCTATGGTATCAAACGCACACAACCTAACTTTTTTGTGAGAGTATAAGATGTGACTTAGTCCTAGTAATGGATTTCATTGCATATATGGAGTAAGTGGGTACTTCTTTTACCTGAGGGCATAGGGTTGTAGTCTATCTATTGCTTGTTTAGGTAGTGAAATGGTCGATATGTTTGGGTGTTTATTCACAATGTAATTTTATGTCCTCATTCCGTTATGTTAGAGTACTTGTATTGAATATACATTGTATTTGGAGCATTGATAATAATCAAAGATGTTGAACACTATAACGGTTTTCATGTTTGATCGTGAATGAAATTTAAAAGAAGGTTAACTACTTAAGTGAACTTTCTTTTCTCTATGTTGAGTGTCTTAGTTAGAAAAGTATTTTGTTTGCATGAGGATGCGTAAATGTTCAATGTTTAGTTTATTCATGTGTCGTGGACTTAAGACACTTAAAACAAGGAACTTTTGCAAAATCAAAGGAATTTTTATCTAGATATGATGTGTTTGGTGTAGGTTTGCTGGAGAACAGTGTTGGATGTGATTAGAATGGAAAAGAAAGAAAAAAGTTCAAGTGTCAAAAGAATTACTGGGAAATGAGTCATTAGGTCACAATATGAATTATCCCCTAGGTCATTCTGTATATATAATGTAGAATAATTTGGGTGATGAAATGAAGGGGTGACTACGAGATAGGTCTACAACTCATCGGGAAAAGCTATGAGTCATATAGAGAAGTCATTCTAAGAAAAGATTACAAATTCTTGAAGATGCTACTTGATAACAGTGGTAATGAAGGTACAAAATTATTTGTAGTGGTACACAACAAGTCATATCTAGGAAATCCTTAGGATTCTAGTGTGTTCACATCCTTAGAAAAATTGAAGGACAAACAGGGTACGACAAGAGGCTATGAGTCATCTTAAGTATCTATCCTAAGAATATGAAGAAAAGTCCTAACACAATAAGAAAGAGTACAGTGGAGACAACTCAATTGTACAACCACTTGACGAGTCATTTTTAGTAGAAGAAGGCCGGACTACGACAAGGACAGAAGACTAGCAGTAAGTCATAGTTAATCTATATAACTCATTTTCAGAGGTGTCATGACTGTCAACTTTGTAATCCTATTTTATCTAGGAAAGGTTTTATTATGTCTTTAAATACTCTTATTTGATTTCTTGTTGAAGTTTACACACTATTACATTATCGTGAGGTTCTTGACATATTTTTTACCTTGAAATTATTGACATTAATTTTTGGGATTTTTATTCAATTTAAGATTTCAGAGTTTTTCATCTTATTTTTGTAAGTTCACAATTATGATTTTATGTATAAATTCTTCTTTCATTCTTACGGTCATGAGTAACTAAATCCCATAACTAGGTTTGTGAAAACCATGATGAATTAAAGAAAAGGGTTAAGTGTAAAGTCATTCTAGACTGGTATGCTTGGATGTATAGGTATTTCCTTTTTTTTAATTTCTTTCCTGATGGTTGTAAGTTTTAAGAACTCCCTTGTATTCAAGACTTTCTCGAGAGAGAGGTAAAGATTGGGAAAATGAGATAATAATAGAAAATTGAAGATATAAACCTCTATCATATTAACTTGAACCTTAATCAGGATAGTTAATCTGAGATCACAAAACAAGGGTTCGTAATGTGATGCTTTGAGATCGAGAGCAGATAAGTGAAATTCATTTAATTAAGGTCGAGAGATGGTTAGATGATACATATCTTGTTAGATTTTCCATGAAAGGCATTAGATAGTCTGCTAGTATGAATAGTTTGTGGAATTATGAAGTAGTGGGGATCACAATCCTAGTGCTCGTCTCGTATTGATCACAATCCAATCGTCTAATAACTGTTATTGTTCCAATTTACTTTCGAAAAATCCCCTTTTTATTTACTTATTTTCTAGTTATGTACATAAACTTATGATGGAAAAGTTTGTCCTATTCTTTGTGGGATCGACCTCAACCTTATTGGATTCTAGATTTAATTCAGCAACCACTTTATACTTTCTAGGAGGTGTAATTTGGAAGATATCACTAACTTTCAATTAGTAACAAAAAGAGAGACATTGTAGTCAAGAGTTTTTTTACGTTTTGGAAGCTATCTTCACATTGATCTGATCAAACAAATGGCACTTCCTTCTGAGGTAGGATTGTCAATTGTCTTGCAATAGATGAAGAATTCTTGACAAATCTGTATTAATAAGTAGCAAGGCCCATAAGATCCTTACCTCGGTCATTAAACTAAGTCAGATCAAATTCTTAAATGCCTCAATCATCTGGGGATCCACCATTACCTTTTTTTAGAAATAACGTTCCCTAAAAATGCAACTAAGGACAACAAAAACTCACTTCGATATGTTGGAAAATAACCATTTCTCCCTTAGATTCTCCAACATTATTTGAAAGTGAACTAGATGCTCCTCTTTACTCCTAGAGTAAACTAGAATTTCATAAATAAACATAGAAACAAAAGAATCCAAGAACAACATAAAGATATTGTTCATCAAGCACATAATAGTTGCAGCTACATTAGTTAGACTAAAGGACATCATCAGATACTCATAATATCCATAATGAGTTTTAAAAGCTATTGTTGGTATGTCTTTTAATTTTATTTGTAACTGATAATAACCAGAACGCTAGTCAATTTTAGTAAATATCATCACACCATGTAACTGATTAAACAAATCATCTATGCAAGGCATATGATATTTGTTTTTGATAGTGACCTTATTTTGTTGTCTATAATCAATACATATACTCACACTACTATCCTTTTCTTAACAAATAGAACTGGTGCACGCTTAGGTGAAAAACCTTGTTTAGTAGTTTCTATAGTTGATTTTTGAGTTACCTCAACTTTGTTGGAGCCATTATAGGGAGGAATTGATATAGAAAAAAATACTCGGGTCTAAGTCAATACAAAAATCAGTATATCTATCTATTGTCATACCTGGTAAATCTGAAGGAAATACCTCCTAAAATTCAAAAACCACCAAAACTAACTCCATAGAAGGGGACTCCATACTCGCATCCCGAAGATGAGCGAAGAATGTTGAACACCCCTTCCCTTTTAACTTTCTAGTCTGGAAAAATGATATAATTATCACTGATTTAGCTGTATACATTTCCTCCCATTCTAGTTTATCCATTCTAGGAATAACTAAAGTCATTGTCTTAGCATTATAGTTTAAAATAGGATGATATGGAGAGAACTAGGCCATACCCAAAATTACATCAAAGTCCAACATATCCTGAACAGTCAAATCTACCCATGTCTGAAAAACCCACAGACAACAAAAACCAAGAATGATAAACATGGGTCACTACCACTGACTCACCAACCAGAGTAGAGACATAAACATGATATTCAAGTACATCACACGCCAAATTTAGATCCACCACATATTGGACAGATACATATGATTAAGTAGATCCCGGATCAAATAAAACACAATCCATTTGGCCACAAACAAAAATGGTACATGTGATAAATGCATCAGAAGCCTTTATATCAATCATTCTAAAAAATATATCAAAGTGAGCCCAGCCATACATCAGAGCTAAATCCCTCCTTGGCTGTGCTCCTCCCCATGTGATGTCAGTTTCTCGACCATCTTAACCGCTTGATAATTTTATATATTCACCCTATGGAAATCCCCTATCGTTACCTCTACACCTTATACCTATTAGAATAATAGCTCAAGTATATTGTTACAGTTAGGAGTTTATATATCTCAATGGTACACTCCTAAGTGATCAGAACCACCATAATAAAAATGTCCACGTCCGAGAGAAAGCTAACTGATAGAAGAGTAAGAAGTACCTTGGATCTAAATAATATGATACAATGAAAATACCTTACCTTAACCCATAGTAAAAACTAACAATGCTAACTTAATATGGAGAGATGGATAGTCCTGCTTACCATGTCCCATAAAGAAAGACCCATTGAAATTCCCAATATTTTGGCATTTCTTAGCTAACATCTTAGCCTTACCTACGTGTGTCACCCTTTCTAACTTTATCATACAATCTGACACCTCATTGTACCCCTTCCCTTCAGAAGTCATATGCATAGACAAAACTTGACGATCATAATTAAAACTTTAGACATTACATTGAATCATCTATTCCTTAGTAGATAACAGTTAAGTAGTACAGTGATACAAAGCATGGAATATGTCATCATAGGCCACAACTAACATATCACCCTAATATAATGCAAAAAACCATATCCTTCTTGTTATTACAAAGGGCCATGGCACATACTTGTCTAAGAAAAAAGTATGAATTTATTTCCAAGTCAATGGACATAAAATCGATCACCGACATTCAACATAACCTCTTCACCATTGCTTACCATCCTTCTCCAGTAGAAAGGTCAGGAACTTAAATCCATATTGTAAAACAATACCTATCTTGTCTATTTTTTAGCTGGATTACCTTCTCTTCTACCGCCTTCACCTTCTCCAAGTGATCCTAAGGAAAGGGAGGTGATACTTACCTTTTTAGCCAGTCGTTGCATGAGCTCCACACCTAGTGGGTGTTGATCATCCCCTATTTTCCCTACCTCACCCTCTCACCCATCCTCTTCTCCTTATAGCTAACTCTACCGTCGGAGCGACCAATGTAGGTGCTGCTGGTTGGGTTTAATTTGACCTAGTAGACACCATCCATGAACAAAAAAGTAAAGAAAATTAGATACCAATTTTTATCACTAGATACCAATTAAAATGATGTTATAGCATGAAAGGAGCAGGAATGACATTGTATCTAAAGATAATAGCCTCCTAAAGAAAAATATAGACATCTTTGTACCATTCTGTGAGACTCTATTGGACCCATTTTGGTATAATGGGGGCAGAAAATCTAGTCCATGATACCAATTTTGTCATGACCTAATTGAATGTGAATGGCACCTACCCCAATCTTTGGTGGGAGAACCAATAACCTCAAAATCATTTACTGAAAGTTAGATAAAAAAGATAAATCTAACCCATCATAGTTTTAAAATCCACCAATCAAACAACTTTAAGTCATAATAGTACTAAAAGGAAAACATTGTAGAATTCAAACGCCGATGTACATAAATATATTAAGAATATCAAGAAAGGGATGCAACACCAAAAATAATAGAAAGTGCATAATGTAAAAAATTAAAGACCATGACATTAGGGAAACATTCTATGGTAACCGAATAAGTTGCTCACCCATGAAATATGAATCACTCAATAAAATCACAATCGAGGTCTTTTTGAAGCCCCTTGAATATGGGTTGCACTCAACAAAAGTAAGAACATCTGTAGTATTAGTACATAATAATAATAGTCTACTGGTATGGTTATATGGCTAACCCAATATGAGAATATGAGCATATAACCAAAACATAGTATAAATATTAAATCCATGCTCATTCCAGCCTACACCTAGTATAACAAGTATCAATTAAGTAGTTTAGGATTATAGGCAACAAGTCAAGACATTTACTATAAAGTAAAATATGTCCATCCAAGTCAAAATAAGTTAAGAAAAGTTAAGAAATAATCAACATATAAATATATTTCTTTGATTCACTCATGGAACCATCAAACGCATCTGAACCTCGTACATACACTCCATGGGTATCATAACCACCCTCTAGTTATGACCTGTAGGGGGGAATTTTGTCCATGTACCAAAACCCTAAACACAAGTATCTGCTAACCTTGTTCCACTAAAAAGTTGACGGAATGTTCAAACACCAAATATTCCCTATTAACCATAAGATTGGTGAAAATCATACAACAAGAATAAACTTGCTACATTGACCATACGAAAAACATGCACTAAAAATCCATAATAAGTAGTTAATATGTAGATATAGTACATATGTAAGACCCCACAAAATCCTAATCTTGATTCAGTCCTGTAAAAGCTAGTAAAGGGTCCCAGACATAGTAAAAAAATCAGCTAAGTGTTCATACTTAGAGTTATTTTAGCCTCCGTAAGTTAGTGATCCTTTTTCACGACCCTTATAACCTTTAAATATTAATTTTTAGGTTAATTCATGATCAGGAAAGTAAGTAGGTGTTCTCGGACAATTTTTTAATATTTTGGACTTTGTTTGAAACATATTTAAAAGCTTAAACCAGTGGATCGACGTGATCTCAATGCGTTGCATCATCCATCGCGTTGATGAGTATTTTTTCCTAGATCCCAGTGCGAATTCCAGTGAACCGACGCAGACTCAACGCAATGCATTGGCAATCGCGTCGATGTCAATGATGCAGTACGTCGGTCTGCACATCGCTAAATAAGTTTTTAGTCACTAAAAAAGGTCGCGTCCTCAAGGGTAATTGGGTATTTTCCCACCTTATGTCAGACCCCAAAACATGAAATTAAGACCCTTTAGAGGCTAAATCCATTCATCTTTCTCAAAATTTCTCAAGAATAAAACCCTAGGATCTCTAATTCAAGATTCAGCCTTCAAGAACACTCCATCATTCTTCGCAAATTTAAATACCAAGGTATGTGAAGTATTTATCCAAGGGTTTCCTTCCACCCTTGGAGTTCAAGAAACTCTTTCTAACTACAAGTTAATTGATTTCATGGATTTAATGTTGGATCTTGAATGTATTAATTATTATGATGTTAATGGTAATCTAATTCCATGATTTGTCCCAAGTTTCATGCAAACTAGTTTATTTGTGAATTGAATTTTGTGAACTACATGTCAAACTCTTGAATTGCAAGTTGAATGTACAATCCATGATATTACTACATGTTTATTGATATGTGAAATACCCATTCTCCCCAAGTGTTTGTCAAAATGCTTATGTGATTAGACTAGTCTAAGCATAACATGTTATTGTGTGATTTCAATCATGCCCAATCTCATGTATAACAAGTGTTTGACCAAAAATGTCTAAGTGAATGTATTATTAGCAAACTAGTACCAGTATACTACTAAAGTCATGCAGTGATTTACTTTTTATGTTATCGAGTCCTGGGTATAATTAATACCCGACAATTTAGTTGTTTACCTAGAGCCAATGTTAGTTGTAGAATAATCTCAGTAATGTCATGATCAATAGTACTCTCAGTCAATTACAGAACTTAGGAAAAACTCAGTAGACTCAGTATCAGTTCAGTCCAATTCAGTATCTTGTTCAAAGCTTAGTAAATTCAGTCAGTTAACAGAATTCAGTAGTATTCCGTCAGTCAACGAAACTCAGTGAACTCAGTTCACTTATGTTAGACAGTATAATCAGTAACAACTCAATCAAGACTAGTATGAACTAGGAATGAGTTTAGTGTCTATTTTTTTGGGAGTAAGATTCAGCACTGAGCAAACCCAGGGATGGAGCTGCCAGTAGAGGGTTTGATCCTTAGTAGGAATCCCTGAGTTTCAAAACTATGTATCCATCGGAGGTTGAGATATGTTCCTTCTAGACTAGGGTTGATACATCTCATATGAGTTTTCCTGCCAGTGAGGGTTGACGATAGAGTTTCCTGTCAGAGAGGGTTAACTCATAACTGTCTTTACCCATGGCACAGTACTGACACCCTTCAAACTGGAGTTACAGGTTGGACCCCAATCTATTCAGAAAGGGGCATGTCAGTTAGTTGATTACCTCCCACAATTATAATTTCAGTCTTCAGAATAGAAATCGATTTAGTTCTACAAAATCAAGACTGTCAGATACAATCACCAAATTAACAGCAATACAGTATCAATAAATTCATATACTAGTAAATCAGTAATTTAGAACTCAGTATCCAATATTATCATGACATTAGTTACAGTTTACGACTTCATGCATGTACATTCATTCAGCTATACTCAAGTTATTTATTCAGTATTGTTCATGAATATGACCCCATGCATCTCAACCTACCTCACTTAGCATACCAATACATTCAAAGTACTGACACATACCTTTTTTTTGTGCTATGATGTCTTATATCATAGGTTCAGACGCATGGGCTCCCGATCATACTTAGCAACTTGATCCATCAGCAGCAGACTAGTGATGAGTGCTCATATTTTGAGGACATGATTATTACTTTAGTATCCTAGTTTATTAGTTTTTTGTAGTTGGGGGTTTGTCCCATCAATCCTTTATTTAGCCAATAGAGGCTAATCCGACTACAGTATTTCAGACAGATGTATCAGTACTCAGTTTTTAGTACTCAGTATTTATTTACAGTTTTGAACCTTATGGCATGTTTTTGCCTAATTTCCACATAATACAGTATTATTATTCAGTTATTGCAGTAGGTACCAGTCATGGGTTTGCTTGTGGTCCTTCGGGATTATGAGCACCGTATAGCATCTGAAGTACAGACTCGGGACGTTAAAAACTTGGTATCATATCCTAAGGTTCAACAGATTCCTAGGAAGTGTAAAAGCCACATCTAGTAGAGTCTTGTGCATGGGTGTGTAACGCGCCACACTTATGGACAGAGGCTGTTAGATATTTCAGGAAAAGTTTCCCTTCTTTCAGTATTTGAATAAATACTGAATAATTCATCTCATCCTTATTCATCTCATTCTGGAAGTATAAGGATGAGATGAATTAGACCGATTTTTATGTCATTCTCAGCATAGATTAGCTTTATTCCTTCTATGCCTCATCCAACTACAAAAATAGAATTGTCCAGTTTCAATTTTCAAATAAGCCCATCCTAGAGTAGAGGGGTAGTACTTCATCACTTAGAGGTCAGCTTATGTCCTACCTTAGGGCAAGGAAAATGATATCTAAGGGATGTGTCTACCATCTCATTTGAGTCCAAGACTCTAGTTCAGAAACCCCTAATCTTGAGTCAGTATCAATAGAATGTGAATTCTCAGACGTGTTTCTCGAAGATCTTCCCAGAGTTCCTTCCTAAAGGGAAAAAAACTTTGGAATAGACCTTCTTCCAGATACTCGGCCCATATCTATTCTGCCATATTGAATGGCTCCAGCAGAACTCAAAGAGTTAAAAGAATAGTTGAAAGATCTCCTAGATAATGTATTCATCGGACCCAGTGTGTCCCCATGGGGTGCACCAATTCTATTCATGCATAAGAAAGATGATTCTCTCAGAATATGTATTGACTAGCGTCAGTTAAATAAAGTCATGGTAAATAACAAGTACCCACTTCCAAAAGTCGATGACTTATTTGACCAACTTCAGGGTGCCAGTTACTTTTCTAGGATAGACCTCAGATCAGGCTATCATCAGCTCAGAGTCATAGAATGTGACATTCCAAAAATAGCTTTCAGAACTCGATATGGTCAATTCAAACTTTTCGTTATGTCCTTTGGTCTTACCAATTCCCTAGCATCTTTCACGGACTTGATGAACCGTGTATTCAAGAATTACTTGGACATGTTCATCATAGCCTTCAATAATGACATTTTTATATATTTTCATAGCGAGAATGATCATGCAGATCATCTCAGAATCGTATTTCGGACTCTCGAAACCCATCAATTATCAAGATATCCATTCATATCTTACATGTCAACTCTATGATCATGGCTCATATTTGAGCACGATAGAAAAAATCATGTACGCTTATCGTTCCTAGTATAAGGAATCTTAGTTCACTCAGTGTTGCGAACCATGTTCCATGAATACAGAAACTCCAGACTTAGGTCATACAGCTCATGACTCATGTACTCATGTCATGATCTACAGTATGTTCAGTTCCCATGACTCATGCTATACCCTTACCGATCAACTAAATTCAAATTATGTCATACATATCCTCAGTTTAGGCCTCTTGGTGAATCTATGATATTAAAATTCTCTTTCTCAGGCCTTAGTTAGGTGTCAAATTTTGTATAACATTCATTCATGCTTCAGGTCATCATGTTTTAACCCTTCAGTGAACTCTCCTTATGAAATGATGTAGTGATGAGTGATTTCTTAGATGGGAGATAATAAATGTTTCATGTTGAGGAAAGACTTTTGCATACTTGTGTTACACGAGGTTGTAGTCAGGAATATAGGCTTGAATGTTAGGTTAGTGTTCAAGTAAATATCTAGCAAGAAGTTGTATTTAGTTACTGAAGGAAGGGAAGAAAATTAGAATTTTTCATGAGATGAGAAGTAGAGAAAATGCAGAGTATGAGTGTCTACTCAGATCCTCGATTTATGCCAGTCTCCATCACGTAGTTATCAGAACCCAGTATTTATTTCTTGTACAATCTTAGTTACCTTCTTAGTTATAGTCTCAGTCACAGTCTCAGATGAGTAATCAGATCAGTAACTCAGTTTAGTTTTAGATTTGCTTGACCGTAGCGTACAGTTATCAGTTATTCAGATATCAGTATTTTAGTACCTCAGTTTACAGACTATTTTGGAATTATGTTATACGTTTGGTCTTGCATTCTCAAATAATACAGTTTTCACGTATTCATTCTCAGTACCTCATATTTCTCAGTAAGCCCTTACCTCATATGTAAAATACTCTATAGTTTCAATCCAGACTTAGTACAGTTCAATCTTACATTACCAGTATTCAGCTATTAACCATTCAGTTAATCAGACAAATTAGTATGTTTATGTATTCATGCTCAACGCCCATGTGAATATTTATAGTAGTCTCAGGTGAAGTGTTGTAATGGGTTGGAGAGTATAGTTGAGAGAATATTCGAGGAATATGTCTAAATTTTAAAATTTTTAGTTGCAGTGCATAAGTTTTATTCACTCTATCTTAGATGATGATTCGCAGGCCTTGCCTTATATTACAAAATTTTAGCCAGGATGTGATTTCTTATTCATATGTTTTATTCATCCCATGCCAAGATTTCTTGCTCCCTAAAGCCACTAGAACTCTATATAAAGAGTGGCAAGTAAATTCTCCAGTCGAGTATTAGTTTTCAGCATGAGTTAGTCTGTAAGCCAATAATTCAGTTTAGCAGCAAGGAAGAAAAGTTTGTATGGTTTGGTTCCCATCTTTCCATCTAGCCTCACTATTCAAAGCCTCATAAATGTAACTATTCCAAGATGGATCAACCGGGGAGTTGCATGTTTAGCTCAGTTCATGTATCATGTCCCATTTTCAGATCCCAGATATTTATTCACGACTCATTTCGGTGGTTTCCTATGCATCATCCCAGTTTTTCCTCAGTATCTCGGCCAAGTCAGGATTCTTCAAGGGACATAATGTCCCATGGGGGAGATGCACCATAACCCCTGAGCTTTCATTTCCTAAACCTCCCAGTTTCTCTTTACGTAACGAATCTAGTTTGGAATAATGGGTACTCATGAGTGGACCCTCAAGTTCCAATTTCAGTCGCAAGCCATGTATTCAAGGGGATCAGTTTAGTTCATGATATTCAGTTCATGTGTCACATTTCAGGCTCAGTTATGTTTTCATGTTCCCGTTCATGCATATTTAGTAAGTGATCTCGAGTTGGAGGTCTGTGATTTTGTATTCTTAAAAATCTTTTCTATGAACGAAGTGAAGAGGTTTGGAAAGTAGGGGAAGCTCAGTCCCTGATATGTCGGTCCTTACCAAAATCTCAATCGTTTTAGAAAGGTAGCTTACGAGCTTGAGTTGCCTTCAGACTTAGCTTCAGTCCACCCAGTGTTCCATGTCTCCTTGCTAAATTAATTCGTAGGTGACCCAATAGTTGTAGTCCCTATAAGGAGTATAGACATTTAAAATAGCCTCTCTTATGAGGAGATTCCAGTTGAAATTCTTGATTATCAAATTCGTAGACTGAGGTATAAAGAAGTCCCTCTAGTCGAAGTTCTTTAGCAGAATCAGTATGTTGAGGGAGCTACTTGGGAAGAAGAAGTAGATATGCGGATTAAGTATCATCACCTCTTCTCGCAAACTCAGAATCAGCCCAAGGTAGCACTTTTTCCTTGAACTTACTCAGTTCCATGCTCAGATGTTTCTTTATAGACTTGGTACCAGTTACCATTGCATATTCAGTTGTGACGTCATGCATCAGATATGCATGTTCAGCATAAGGAACTCAACTTATTAGCAATCCCATTCATGTATTCATGAATCATGTTCGGCTATGTACTCATGCATCATTTATGCATGTTCAGTATGAAATTTCAGCATATCAGTAATGTTAGTTATGAAATCAAGTTACAGTTATACATATCCAGTATCAAAATTTAGTCTATTAGTATTCCCAGCTTAGTCAGTTTCATTCGAGGATGAATATTCCCAAGGGGGAGATATTGTAAGACCCCGCAAAATCCTAAGCTTGATTCAGTCCTGTAAAAGCTATTAAGGGGTCCCAGACTTTGAAAAAAAATTATTTAAGTATTCATACATAGAGTTATTTTAGCCTTCGTAAGTTGGTGATCCTTTTACATGACCTTTATGACCTTTAAATATCGATTTTTAGGTTAATTCATGATTAGGAATGTCAATAGGTGTTCTCGGACAAGTGTTGGATTTTTTGGACTTCATTTAAAACACATTTGAAAGCTCAAAATAGTGGATCGACATGATCTCAACGCGTGGCATCTTCCATCGCATCGATGATTACTTTTCCCCAGCTTCCAGTGCAAATTCTAGTGAACCGATGCAGACTCAATGCGGCACGTTGGCTATCGCGTCGATGTCAATGATAAGGTACATCGGTCTACGCATCGCTAAATCAATTTTTAGTCATTATAAAAAGTCGCATCCTAATGGGTAATTGGGTCTTTTACCACCTTATGTCAGCCCCCAAAATACTAAATTAACCGCCATTAGAGGTAAAATCCATTCATCTTTTTCAAAATTTCTCAAGAAGCAAACCCTAGGATCTCTAATTCAAGATTCATCCTTCAAGAACACTCCATCATTCTTCGCAAATTTGAATACAAAGGTATGTGAAGTATTTATCCAAGGGTTTCCTTCCACCCTTGAAGTTCAAGAAATTCTTTCTAAATACAAGTTAATTGATTTCATGGATTTCATGTTGGATCTTGAATGTATTAATGATTATGATGTTAATGGTGATCTAATTCCATGATTTGTCCTAAGTTTCATGCAAACTAGTTTAATTGTGATTTGAATTTTGTGAACTACATGTCAAACTCTTGAATTGAAAGTTAAATGTAGAATCCATGATATTACTACATGTTTATTGATATGTGAAATACCCATGCTCCCCAAGTGTTTGTCATAATTCTTATGTGATTAGACTAGTCCAAGCATAACATTTTATTGTGTGATTTCAATCATACACAAGATCATGTATAACAAGTTTTTGACAAAAAATATCTAAGTGGATGTATTATTACCAAACTAGTACCTATATGCTGCTAAAGTCATGCAGTGATTTACTTTTTATGCTATCAAGTCCTTGGGGTATCTAATACCCGACAATTTAGTTGTTTACCTAGAGGTAGTTCAATTGAAGAATAATATCAGTCATGTAAGGATTAGAAGTACTCTCAGTTAGTTACAAAACTCAGGAAAAACTCAGTAGACTTTGTATCAGTACAGTCTAGTTCAGTATCCACTTCAGACCTCATTTAATTCAGTTAGTTAAAGGAATTCAGTAGTATTCCGTCAGTCAACAAAACTCAGCGAACTCAGTTTAGTTTAGTTAGATAGTATAATCAGTAACAGTTCAATCGAGTCTAGTATGAACTAGGAATCATTTTAATGTCTATTCAGTTGGGAGTAGCATTCAGCACCGAGCGAACCCAAGGATGGGGGCATTCCTACAAGTAGAGAGTTTAATCCTTAGTAGCAATCATTATGTTAGAGAACTACATTTTCAACATAGATTGAGATATCTTACTTGTAGACTAGGGTTGATAAATCTCATACGAGTTTTCATTCCAGTGACGGTTGACGAAAGGGATTCCTATCAGAGAGGGTTAACTCATAGTTTTCTTTACCTATGGCACGGTACTAAAACCTTTACAACTGGGGTTACAGGTTGGACCCTAATTTATTCAGAAAGGGACTTTTCAGTTATATAATTACCTCCTATAATTACAGTTTTAGTATTCAGAATAGAACTCAGTTCAGTTCTACAGAAAATAAGACGGTCAGACACAGTCATTCAGTTTAGTACGGAACTCAGAATAGTTCCACAGAATCAAGACTGTCAGATAGAGTTACCAAGTTAATAGTAATACAGTATCAGTAAATTCAGATATTAGTAAATCAGTAATTCAAAACTCAGTACCTAGTGTTATCATGACCTCAGTTACAGTTTACATCTTCATGTATGTACTTTCATTTAGTTATACTCATGTTATTCAGTCAGTATTGTTCATGCATATGAACCCATGTATCTCATCCTACCTCACATAGCATACCAATATATTCAAAGTACTGACGCATACCTTTCTTTTTCTCTATGATGTCTTATATCATAGGTTTAGAGACATGGGCTCCCGATTATACTTAGAAGCCTGATCCATCAGCGGCAGACTAGTGATGAGTCCTCATAGTTTGAGGACATGATTATTACTTCTGTATCCCAGTTTATCAGTTTTTAGTAGTCGGGGTTAGTTGGGGTTTGTCCCATCAATCCCTTATTCAGATAGTAGAGGTTTATCCGACTAGAGTATTTCTGACAAATGTATCAGTACTCAGTTTTTAGTACTCAATATTTTTTTACAGTTTTGAACCTTATGGCAAGTTTCCACCTAATTTCGTATAATACATTATTATTATTTAGTTATTGCAACAGGTACCAGTCATGGGTTAGCTTTTGATCCCTCGGGATTATGAGCATCGTGTAGAATTTGGGATACAGACTCGGGGCATTACAACATAGTAGATTAAACTAAAATACCATCACCTACCTCAAACTAAGATTGCACAACTCCAGTGAGCCAAAGTATTGCCCTTTCATGCAGTTTTTGCTTGATCTCGGTCTAGAAAATTCATATAAATACATAGTTAATGAAATAAACTTTCACATTAGAAATTATAACTCACACCCAACCTATCATACCAAGTTCATGATCATTCCCTCTCTATTCTAGGACTTTTCTATCTTAATTCTTCTAAAACTACAAATTTCATTGATTATTTAGTGAATTAATGACATGCAAGGGTAAACTAACAATAATTAAGAAAAACTCATTGATATTATTCTAAATTTACCCTCTTGCACAAGAAAACCAAGAAAATTCAGCTTGTAACCCTCCCTGAACTATGCAAACTAGTAATTCAAAGGATAAATTATTGATTTACTAGTTAGTGGGGATGAATTCCTTACCTTTGTGATGAACTATGATGAAAATTTGATGATTTTGCGCTAAATTTCCACTGTTGAAGCCCTAAATGTTTGTTGGGAAAATAATCCATTTTTGGAGTTGTTAAAAAATAAAATAACAATGTATTCCACTATAGCAGGAAATGTCGCTATGGTGACCCTTTGAATGTGTTGACAGTTCTCATAACGGGAATTTTTTTGCTTTAAAGATTGTCACTGTAGCCACATCCATGGAATAAAATGTTCAGTTCCTCCAAAAATCTCCTTTTTCATAACACACTTAAATTCAAGCGATCCTGAATAATATCCTTTAGGCTAATACCATTTAGGGAGTTCTACCTATTCAAATTTGGTTTCATAAAATCCCATGGATTCTTTTTCATCTTACCTAACTAGGGATAAAATTAAATTCCATCATACTTACCCAAATTAGTTTTGAATTTCTCTTGACCACCCATCGCTCTCATTTATTCAATATTATCCTAGCCTAAAATTCTCATGGATTCTTTATCATCTTACCTAACTAGGGATCAAATTAAAACCATCATACTTAACCAAATTAGTTTTGAATTTCTCTTAACCACCCCTCACTCTAATTTTATCCAATATTACCCTAGCCTGAAATTTATGACATTGAATTTTGGAAGAATTTTAACATAAAATTTTCAATAGAAGCCTTATGCATAACTGTGGACAAGGTCGTTACATAATTATCCCCAGATTAGCTATCCCAGGATTAGTTATCACATCCTCAAGAAGGGATAAATGTACTATTATAATTCTGAGATAACTATAAAATCATGTTCCATCATTATTAAGAGACACCTTGTCATAGGTACTGTTGACACACAATTTTTTTCCTCCACAATTTGAATTAATTTTTGAGCTTCTTGAATTTCAAATAATTTGTAATAATTTAAAAAGTAAAAGTATTTTCGAAATCATTTTTTCGAGGTTATATATACATACATACATACATACATATATATATATATATATCTTTATTCACTTATAATATATATATTTATATATAATATTGTACCTTTTATAAATGTTTGGAAAACAAATTATAAAAAAATTGCATTTAATTAAAATATATATTTTATTTCCCTTAAAAATGAGTTAGAATGCATAATTCATCATTTCACTTCCATAGAAATAAATATATATTTGTATTTTAGGTCAAAATATAGTAATTTTAAAATGTCAAACTTAATAAACTCAATAGTTAAATAAATTTGTATCATTTTGGTTTTATCAAATTCGAGTTAGTTCAGTTCAAATTTGACTTGACGAAAAAACATCCTCTTTTAAATCTAAATTGAGCTATTTTAATTGACCCTAATTCAACTGATTGATATCCTACTAATCTATTCACCCAACCCAGCCCAATATTCTAAAGTAAAGTCTAACCAGAAATACTCTGTCTTTAATATCATCGTCGAAAATAAACCAGCCACCCCTTCTTCTCACCCTAATATATGACCGCAGAACAATGGTTAAATCACCGGATAATAGAAAAATATTATGGTCTCCACCTCTCATCTCTCTTCTGCTCTATACTTCCATCTCCATCAATATTATCCATCTATCCCATCATATTTTGTTGAAGAAAATCTATGCCCAAAGCTCTATAATTTTGGGCAACGACGGGAAAGTCAGAAACCTTTTAGTTTTAATGTGTTTTTACCTCTGGTTCAATAATTACAAAGTTTAAACCAATGAGATTAATCTCAATACCCTCCAATCATTACTTTTCGTTCAATTCGACTAAAAGAGGTGACCTTTTTTACTCCTTTATTACTTTTCATCAATTAATCCCACTGATTTTCCCCTATAATTTGCCTTCTCAAGAACATTAAAAATTCAAAATTTGAATTTCTCAAAGCTTCTCCAAGAAACTGTTACCAATCTAAATTTTTTCCTATAAATGTAAGTCTTGTTCACCTTTTTGGAGGAGGGAAGTGATAGAGAAATTTGGGAATATTTGAGTTTTTTCATTCTCTATCCTTCACTAAGTTCTCTATTTTTCTTTGTGTTATTTCTAATTTCTTACATACCTACCTCTCTCTTACTTCCTTTTTCATTATTCGTGCTTGAAAATCAGTGTGGAACCATCCTCAGGAACTCGTCGTCTTGGTTCACAGCATAACATTCCATAATTTCTTTCCTTATCTATTTTAGTGATCTTTTTATTTTTGTTCATATTCATCGTGTGTTGGTTTTGAAGTTACTGTAGCACTTAAAGAAACTTATGACTATCTGGATATGTTACCTTGCAATATGAGGTCTTTCCCTTTCATTCAAATCAGTATATATATGGAAAATATGTTATTTATTAAGCTAAAACTTAAAAGGAAAATTTTATTGACTATTCATTTGTCGATCATTGCGTCATTTGTTTCATAACATTGAAAATTCTTGATGATGAATTTAATAATAATATACTAACTCTTTAAATACCAACTTTAACTTGTATGGTTGTTTGGGTCTATTCTAGACACTAAAAGGGGGCATCAGTTCCTCAATTTTGGCAAGGCATCTCCTTGAGTTTGTTTAAGCATTAAAGAGTGGGATTTAACTCTTGTGTTCTATTGGTTGTGTTCAGCTACATTCAAATGATTAAAATATATGTTCCTTCCATATGTTCTGCTCAAGTCTTTCATGGACTGTAAACCAAAATATAGGCACTTTAATGTTAAGTTCCTCCATAACCATAATACCAACATTTTTGTGAAATTTAGGTATTGATGCACTAAAACTTATGATCTCTTCTTCTAGTTAGTATGAATTTAGGTATGAAATATGTTAAGAGTAGTGCCTCAAAATTTGGATATTAGTTGTATTTACTATTGTAATTCAAAATACAACCTTAAAGTAGGATTTAAGTTTAGCTAAATAAGGCTGTAATCTTGCAGAATTAGATTTATTACATTTGTTTATCTTTAGGAAATAATTGTTAGAGATAATGATATCTTATTTTACTTCTTTTATTGAGATTTTTTAGTTAAGATATCATGTATAAATGTGGCAATGATCATTTCAAAAAACAAGAAAACTTAACCTACCTTTCTGCTCTTTCTTTTCTTAGTTAATGATCTATTTTTTCCTCCAACGGATTTGTATCAAGAGAATTTTCATCTTGAGGGACCTGTGAGAAGATAGTAAATAAAAAACACAAGTTCTTCGTGTATAACAATTGTTTAAACTGTTATCTTATATAGTTTATAGAAATGAATTCTAAAACAAGCTTTCTAACTCCACTTATCTTCAATGGTGAGAATTATCAATCTTGGCCAATTAGAATACAATTCATCTTGAAGCATTAGATCTCTAGAAAGCAGTAGAAGAGGACTATGAAGTAACTTCTCTTGGAGATAATCAAATAGTAAATCAGATTAAACATCACAAAAAGAGAAAGACAAGGAAAGCCAAAGCATGCCTTTTCTCTATAGTATCTCCTTCAATTCTTACAAGAATTATGCAAATAAAGTCCACTGTAGAAATTTGAGAGTATCTCAAAAATGAATACCAAGAAAATGAAAGAGTGCAGAATATGAAAGTGATGAATCTGATTCGGATGATTCAAATTAAGAGAATGGAAGAATCAGAAACTATAAAAGATTATGCAAATTAGCTACTCGACTTATCCAAAATGGTGAGATTGTTTGCTAAGGATTTTACTGATGAAAGAATCATTCAAAAAATTCTTGTCACACTTCCTGAGATATATAAGCCACAATCTTTTTTTTTAAGAGAATTCTCAAGATTTGTCAAGCATTACATTGACATAACTTTTTAAAGCTTTGCAGGAATTGGAGAAAAGGAGAATAATAACGAAATAAGGTTTTGTTGAAGTTATTTTTCAAGTTAAATCACAGAAGTAGTCATACAAGGGAAAAACAATCAAAAGAAAAAGCAAGGCAATAATTATAACAACTAGGGAGAAAGTAATCAACCCTGCATTCACTGCAAAAAGACTGACCACTCTCAACAGAAATATTGGTGGAGACCAGATGTGACGTAAAACAAATGTGATCAACTAGGATATGTGAAGAGGGTATGAAAGTTACAAACATAACAAGAAGAAGCCAAGGCTATAGTAAATCAATATCAAGAAGAGCAATTGTTTGTATAAACTTTTTAACTAGAGAAAACAGTTCTGAAAATTGGTTTATTGATAGCAGAATGCAAAAATCATATGGCAATTGATCAAGAGATCTTTAAAGATCTAGATAGATCTATTATTTCCAAAGTCAAAATTGGAAATACCGAATATCTTGATGTAAAATGCAAAGGAACAATTGCAATTCAAAGCCTTAGAGGTTAGAAACATATAAGTGATTTTTTCTTTGTTCCTGATCTTGATCAAAACCTCTTAAGTGTTGGGCAGATACTTTAAAATAGTTTCAAAGTGTTGTTTGGAGAAAAAGCATCTGTCATTAAGGATTTTGATAATAAGATATGTTCAAGGTAAAGATGAGAGAAAGAAGTTTTCCCTTGAATCTATTATATGAGAAGTAAGTAAAATTTGTATGATTGGAAAATGATTAATATTTATGGCACAAAATGCTCAAACATTATCATCGTGATGACATACTCTTCATGAAAGAAAATTGTAAGACCCTACAAAATTCTTAGCTTAACTCAATCCTTTAAGCTTGTTAAGGAGTTCCAAACTTAGAAATTTTAGATAAGTATCAAGACTTAGAATCATTTAAGCCTTTCAAATTTGGAGGATTTTATCTCTGACCTTCCCGTCCTTAGTTTCTTAATTTTCTAATTGATTCATGATCAGGGTCACTAGTAGGTCATCTCAGGTGAGTTTCGGATTTTTTGGACTTGCGTAAGAGCGAGTTTATATGCCCAGAATAGTGAAGAATTGTGATAGCCCCATGTCGCAAGGGCCAATCAACCCAAGTAAGGGTCGCACCACGATGTCTTCTTGACCTGAGCAAAGGTCACATCGCGATGGCTACTTGACCCAAGAAGGGGTCACGACGCGAGGGTAACCTAATTCAGCATTATTTTGATACGGATTGTAGGGGAAAATGGGTCATTTTCCCCACCCTTATTCAGCCTTAACAAAAAATTAATCAGCCTATTGGTCAAAATCTTATTCTTTACTGATAAACTCTCTCAAGAGCAAGCCCTAGACTCATCAAGTTCAAGAATTCAAGTCTCAAGAACTCACTTCAATCTTCTTGAAAGTAGTAATCAAGGTATGTGAGGTGTTTATCCAAGGGTATATTCCACCTTGGAGCTCAAGAAACCATTTTTAAAACATAAATTATGATTTACATGTTGTGGGTTAGATTGTACCCATGTTGATGTTATTGTATGGTTTCCAAGTTTAGATCTTTAATGAATTTCATGAATTTATGTTAGCATGTGTGTTGAAATCCTTGAATTGATTGATTAATGTATCCATGATGTATTAGTTTAATGTTCACTCCTAAGCATAGGATTATGTCTCCCATGTGTTTGTAAAAATGCCTAAGTGAATGAATTGTGCCTTGTGATCCATGGGTGGTTTTATAATGAATTTATGTTAGAACTACATGTTCCAAATTTACTCCTATGTTAAAGTTAAGCCTTGTAAGTGGTTGTTGGTATACCTATGTGAATTGAATAATGTACTATGATATGATAGCATGTATTTCTATCCATGTATAAGTTCATGATTTCAAGTGCTTGATGAAATGCTTCATTGATTACATTGTGAACAGTTGGTGATTGTTATGTTTCCAAGAATTATCATGTCTTATTATTATTTATGCTATCGAGTCCTTGGGGTATTTAATACCCGACAATTTAGCTGTATACCTAGAGCTTGGTCAGTTACAGAATAGTCTCAGTCAAGTCACTATCAGTAGTACTCTCAGTCAGTTACAAACTCAGGAAAACGCAGTAAACTCAGTATCAATCCAGTTCAGTACTCAGTTCAGTTCAGTTAAACAGTACGATCAGTAACAATTCAGTCAAGCCTAGAATGAACTAGGAAATCAATTCAATGTCTATTCAGTTGAGAGTAGGATTCAGCATCGAGTAGACCCAAGGATGGAGGCTCACCTGCCAGTAGA
Organism: Capsicum pubescens; assembly: GCA_030864215.1. NCBI lineage: Eukaryota > Viridiplantae > Streptophyta > Magnoliopsida > Solanales > Solanaceae > Capsicum > Capsicum pubescens. The sequence goes on along the minus strand of CM061538.1, from coordinate 210,801,262 downwards.
GGGTGTGACCCTTATAAACAATCCTTGTATTCCTAAACTACATAGCTAGTGTATGTTGAGACATCAAACCTGTCAGCTGAGGGTTGATGAGGTTCTTTACCTGTCAGTTGAGGGTACCACCATTCTCATTCAGAGCACCTGCCAGGTGAGGGTGACTCAATAGTTGTCTTTAACCGTGGCATGGTACTGACAACCATATAACTAGGGTTATAGGTTGGATCCCACATCTATTCAGAAAAAGAGGCATATCGGTTGGATGATTACCTTGCACAGTCTCAGTTTCAGATTTAGTCTGAAATCAGTTTAGTTATACAGACTTAGGACTGTCAGACACGACCATTCAGCTCAGTACAGAACTCAATATAGTTCCACAAAATCAAGACTATCAGATACAGTCATTCGTTGTTTAGTAATACAGAACTAGTAGACTCAGATATCAGTAAAATTAGTATTCAGACACAGTATCCAGTGTTATCATGATCTCAGTTACAATTTATGTATTCATGCATGTACTCTCATTAAGTTATACTAATGTTATCTAGTTAGTATTGTCCATGCATACGAACCCATGCATTACAGCCTACCTCACTTAGCATACCAGTATATTCAAAGTACTAACACATATTTTTCTTTTGCGCTATGATGTCTTAAATCATAGGTTCAAACTCACCGGCTCCTAATCGCACTTAGAAACCCAATCTATCAGCAACAAAATTTATGGTTAGTCCTCATAGTTTGAGGACATAGTTAGCAGTTCAGTATTTTAATTTATCAGTAGCTCAGTAGTCAGAATTAGTTGGGGGCTTATCCCATCAACTCCATGTTTTCAGGCAGTTTAGAGGCTTTCCAGATGAGTATTTTTAGACAGTTGTTTTCAGTATTCTGATTCCAGTATACAATATTGATTTCAGATTTGAACCTTTTAATATTTTTTCATATTTATCTTATTTATATTGTTAATATAGTTACTATTATTTAGTTCGCACAGCAGGTACCAGTCATGGGTTATCTAGTGGTCCTTTTAGATTGCTAGCACCGTTAGCTTTTGGGGTACAAAAATGGGGAGTTAAAAACTTGGTATCAAATCCTAAGGTTCAATAGAGTCCTTGGAAGTCTGAAATCCACATCTAGTAGAGTCTTGTGCATGGGTATGTAGTATGTCACACTTATGGGCAGGAGGCTACGAGATATTTTAGAAAAAGTTTCCTTTCTTTATGTATTCATATAGTGTGAGTGAGCATAAGCTCAAGTTAAAATATCAGTCTAATTCATCTCTTCCTTATTCTTCCAAAACATGCCTCCGAGAAAAGCTAATGGAGGAAGGATCGAAAATCAGCCACCTCATCTGCCCGTTTAGGCAGATCCCCTGAATGAGCATGTCTCTCATGCTGAATTTATAGTTGTTTTCACTACCTTAGCTTATTTAGTAGTTGCTCAAAACAATTTGCAGACTGTTGTCCTATCTAGGATTTTGACTTACACTCAGCAGAGTGAGAGAGGGGAGCATAGAAAGAATAAGAATGCTAGAACCACTAATTCTAAGCCAAGATCAGGGGGTAGTAACCGCTCCTAGTTCCATCAGAGATTCTCAGCCCTAGTTTTGCTTTCAGTTAGGGCACCAATGCCTAAGTCTAAGAATGACAGTCGAGATGGAGAACCAGGCTCTAAGCCACAGGGTTGTGGGAAGTATGTTTGTACTCATCCGCTTTACGGGGAATGTGGTAAAAACCACAAGGAAGTGTGTATAGCTGGAAATACTGTATGTTTTGGATATGGTAATCTAGTCCATAGGATGAGGGAATGTAGAGTAATGGCTCAGAGGGGAAAGAATTTTCACCAACAAGGTCAGTCCAACTATCTTCCAGCTCAATTCGGTTGCCTGAATCAGCAAGGTGCCGCTTCCAGTACCACCAGTGGGCAACACCCAAACAGACTCTATGCACTTCAGTCCCGACAGGATTAGGAAATTTCTTTTGATGTGGTCACTGGTACGTTACAAGTTTATTATTTACGTGTTTATGCTTTGCTAGATCCAGGATCTTCTTTGTCCTTTGTTACACCTTATATAGATGTTGACTTTAAAGTCAGTTCCAAAATTCTAGAGGATCCTTTCTCAGTCTCTACCTAGTGGGGAACTCTATCATAGCCCAGCGGGTATACAGGAACTTTCCGGTTATGGTATCTCAGAAAGTCACTCTAGTAGACTTAGTTAAATTTAAGATGAACGATTTTGATGTCATCCTCGGCATGGATTGGATTTATTCCTGCTATGCCTCAGTCGACTGCAGAAAAAAAAATTTCCATTATCAGTTTCCAAAAGAACCAATCATTAAATGAAGGGGTAGTACTTCAGTTTCAGTTGATTTAAGTTTGAATCAGGCAATAGAAGGTTAAGAAATTGTGTATCAAAAAAAGTATTAGCAGTGGAGCTTCCATTATCAGGAGTAGTCCTTTAGAATAAGGTTAATGTTTGTCAGCATTGTTATATCTCAGAATAATGGCTTAAATCTAAGGGGGAGATGACAGAACAAGTAACCCAGTCAGGCTCTCAGATTCTAGTAGTAGTGCCAAAATGTGTAGAAAAGCAGTAAGAGAGGATGATTCCTAACCTATTATTATCTTAGAGAAATTTTTTTTCAGTCATCACGATATCTACTCATTCCTAAAATGTCAGCTCCCCCATTACGGCTCATATTCATGCACTTTATAGAAAAACCAGGTACGCTTTCAGCATCTAGTATGAGGAGTGATAGTTCACTCAGCAGTATGAATGATGTTCCCTGAAATCATGAACTCCAAAAACACAGGTAATGTAGCTTATGACTCATGCACCCATGCTTTACAGCATGTCCAGTTCCAGGTGCTCACGCTACACCTCTAATAATCAGCAAAATTCAGTTTATGCCATGCGCATCTTTAGTGTAGAATTTTTGGTAAATACACGATGTTTATATTCTATCCCGCATGCCTCGGTTAAGTGCCGAGTTCGGTATAGTATTTATTCATGCTTTGGTCCCTCATGTCTTAACCCGTTAGTTAACACTCCCACAGTTACAGTTTCAGTATTCAGTACTCAGTAATCAGTATTAAATCCCAAAATTCAGTAAAGAACTCAGATAGTTCTACAGAACCATGACTATCAGTTATCAGTGACTTAGCCATCAAAATTCAGTACTTCAGTATCAGTCTAAATTACAGCTATCAGTTACTCAGTTATCAGAACTCAGTATTTAGTTTAGTACAATCTCATTTATAGTCTCAGTCACCATCCTAATTACAGTCTCAGTCCAGTCATTAGATCAGTAACTCAGTTCAGTTTTAGGTTTACTTGACCATAGCGTACAGTTATCAACTATTCAGTTATTAGTATTTTAGTAACTTAGTTAACAGACTATTAGAGAATTATATTATACGCTTGGTCTTGCATTTTCAAATAATACAGTATTTCATGAATTTATGCTAAGTTATCTCATGTTACTATATCATTCCTTACCTCATATGCATAATACTACAATTTCAGTCTAGTTATTCAGACTAAGTATAGTTCAGTCTTACATACCCAATATTTATCTATCAGTCATTCAGTTAATCATGTAAATTAGTATATTTATGTTTTTGTGCTTAACGTCCATGTGAATATTTCCAGTAGTCTCAGGTGAGCACCGTACTAAGGTGGAAAGTATAGTTGAGAAAGTATTCGAAGGATGTGTCTAAGCTTAAAGATTGTAGCTACAGTGCATAAGGTCTAGTCACCCTATCTTAGATGATGATTCGTAGGCCTCGCCTCATATTACAAAATTTTAGCTAGGGTGTGATTTGTTATTCAGATGTTTAATTTAATCCATGCTAAGATTCAATACTCCCTAAAGTCACTAGGAACTCTATAGAAAGAGTGTCAAGGAAATTCTTCAGTCGAGTATGAAATTTTCAGCAAAAGTTGGTCTGTAAAGCCAGTAATTCAGTTTAGCAGTCAGGAGGACAAGCTCGTACGGTTTGGTTTCCTATCTTTTCCTCTAGTCGCACTATCTGAAGCCTCATGGACATAACTGTTCCAAAATGGGGCAACCAGGTAGTAGCGTATTCAGCTCAGTTTATGTATCATATCTCCGTTTCAGATCCCAGATACTCAGTCACGACTCAATTAGTAGGTGCCCTGTGCATCATCCCAGCTTTTCCTCAGTATCTCATCCAAGTCAGTGTTCTTCGAGGGACATAATTTCCTAAGGTGGAGATGCACTATAACCCCTGAGCTTTTATGTCCCAAATCTCTCAGCTTCTCTTTATGTAACGAATCCATCTTGGAATAGTGGGTACTCATAAGTTGTCCCACAAGTTCCAATCTCATCCGTAAGCCATGTAATCAGGGGCTTAGTTCAACACATGATATTCAGACCATGTTTCATATTTTAGGCTCAGTTATCTTCTCATGTTCCTGTTCATGCGTGTTCAGTAAATAATCTCGAGTGAGATATGGGTGATTTTGTATTCTTGAAAAATCTCTCCCATGAGGAGAGTGAAGTGGTTCGGCAAGAAAGGAAAGCTCAGTCCCCGATATGTCCGTCCTTACAGAATTCTCATCCGTTACAAAAAAGTAGATTACGAGCTCGAGTTACCTTCAGACTTAGCTTCAGTACATCTAGTGTTCTATGTATAATTACTTAAGAAATTCATAGGTGACCTAGCAGTCGTAGTCCCTATAGAGGGCATAGATATTAAGAAAAGCCTCTCTTTCGAAGAGATCCCAGTCAAAATCCTTGATTATCAGACTCACGGAGTGAGGAACAAAGAAGTCCCTCTAGTCAAAGTTTTTTAGCGGAATCAGCCTGTTGAGGGAGCTACTTGGGAAGCAGAAGCAGACATGTAGACAAAGTATCCTAACCTCTTCTCCGCAAATTTAGACTGAGCTCAAGGTAACAGTTCCCCTAACCCTATTTAATTTCATGTTTGGATGTAGTTACCAACTTGGTATAGTTACCATTGCATTTTTAGTTATGTATTAATGCATCAGATATGCATGTACAACATGAGAAACTCAGCCTATCAGTAACTCAGTCATGCATTCATGAATTATTTTTAGTCATGTACTCATTCATCAGACATGGATGTTTAGCATATATAAACTCAGCTTATCAGTAATATCGGTTATGAAATCATACATCAGATATGCATATTCAGTATGAAATTCCAGTATAACAGTAGTCTCAACCATGTAATCATGTTTTGGATATGTATGTTCAGTACGTACTAGTAGTCTATCAGTTCTCCAATCTTAGTAAATCTCATTCAAGGATGAATATTTCTTAGGGGGAGATATTGTAAGACCCCACAAAATTCTTAGCTTAACTTTGTCCTTTAATCTTATTAATGGGTCCAAGACTTGGAATTATTTTAGCTTTTCAAATTTAGAGGATTTTATTTCGACCTTCCCAGCATTAGTTTGTCGATTTTCAAATTGATTCATGATCAGGGTCACTTGTAGTTCATCTCAGGCGAGTTTTGGATTTTTTGGACTAGCTTATGGGCGATTTTGGATGCCCAAAATAGTGAAGGGTCGTGATATCCCCACGTCGCGAGGGCCAATCAACCCAAGTAAGGGTCGCATCACGATGGCTACTTGACCCAAGCAGGGGTTACGACGTGAGGGAATCCCAGTTCAGCATTATTTTGATACGAGTTATGGGGGAAAATGGGTCATATTCCCCACCCTTATTCAGCCTTAACATGAAATTAATCAGCCTATAGGGAAAAATCTCATTCTTTACTCATAAACTCTCTCAAGAGCAAGCCCTAGCCTCATCAAGTTCAAGAATTCATGTCTCAAGAACTCACTTCTCCCTTCTTAAAAGAAGAAACCAAGGTATGTTAGGTGTTCATCTAAGGGTCTCTTCCACCCTTGGAGCTCAAGAAACCCTTTTTAAAATATGAATTATGATTTTCATGTTGTGGGTTAGTTTGTACCCATGTTGATGTTGTTGTATGGTTTCCAAGTTGAGATCTTTAATGAATTTCATGAATTTATGTTATCATGTGTGTTGAAAGCCTTGAATTCAATGTATTAATTGTAATACCCCATACTTTTCCTAGCTTGAAATAGCTTGAAAAGTTTCCCAAGAATGTTAGAAACTTTCTTTGTAAGATGAATCCACTTTTGTACACGCGGTATTTTTAATATTTTAAATTTTTATCATGTGGGGAATCAAATAAGCTTTCCATCGATACCAAATTCGCCCGAATCCGACACCCGGATGAAGAGTTAGAGCCTTTTTAGTGAAACAGTGTATCACCTGAGCCTTCAGCGCGTCGCGGAGATAGCTCAAATGGAAATTATTAATTTCCAGTGTTTCTCCATGATAGTGGTGCATCGCACCAAACTTCCATGTTACAGACAAGGTAGCAACACGATAGCTCCACGTCGCGCCACCGTCCAATTTCTCATTTGTCACTTTCCAGGGACTTGGCACGATAGTGGCGTGTCGCGCCAAGGATGAAAATCGAGAAATTTACTCAAAAATTAAAGATGTGTCTAAGGGTTAAAAGGTTCAATTTCTCAACCCTATATAAACCTAATAACACGTGATTTAGCCATTCTTCACCCAAAATATACTAGTTTCTCTCAAGAACATGCTAGGGTTTCTATTGGGGATTTAAATTCAAGAAGGCTTCACAGTCAATCCTCAAGAAATCACATCCCAAGTATGCGTAGTGTTCATTCATGGAGTCCTTTCATCCATGAAGATCGAGAATCTCTTTTCTAAGTTTAATTTTATGGATTTCTTTATGAATGTCATGTTGGGTTTGTTTTGTTTATGTTGAGAATGATCAATTAAATTCAAATCCATGTTGGGTGATCAATTTTATATGAAATTAATTTGTATTGATGTATATTCATGTGAACCTATAAATAAACCCTAGGATGATGAAATTAGATATGAATCATGATGATTAATTATTGTATTATGTTGTCTACATGTGTTATGCCTACCATGTGTATGATGAAATGTCTAGATAGAGGAACAATGCCCAACTAGTATGATATCATAAAATCTCCATGTATGTACAAGATTATTCATATCACATGTTTGATGAAGTTCTTCAATATATGAATTATGAATTGTGTTGCTGGTCATGAGTTCAAGTAAGCCATGCTATGTCAGTTTCTTCTCATCGAGTCCTGGGGGTACTTGTACCCGGACATTTAGCTATGTGCCTACAACCATGTCATATTTTCACAATATCCTCAGTCAAGCTATGATCCAGAGAACTCAATCAGTCATGTGACTCAGGAAATATCTGAAATCTCAGTAATTTCAGTAGCTTACTAATCTAAGTAACTTCAGTATTCTCAGTCATTCCTCAGAACTCAGTACATTCCATCAGTCAATGGAACTCAGTAAATTCAGTTTAGCTCTGCTAGACAGTACCACTAGTATCAGTTCAGTTCAGTTCAGTTAATTAGTTCAATGTCTTTCAAATTGGAGTAGGATTCAGCACCGAGCGAGCCTAGGGATGGGGACTCACCCGCTAGATAGGACTGAGATTTCTAGAAGAAATCCCTGAGTTCTAGAACTATGTAGCCAGTATAGGAATGAGATATCACCCGTTAGATAGGATCGACATACACAGGGATCACCCGTTATCATATTTAAATGTATTGAACTGATCCTAGGGGCCACCTTCTAGATTAGGACTTACTCCATAGCAGTTGTCTTTACCAGTGGTACGGTACTGACACCCTTCCAACTAGGGTTATAGGTTGGACCCTAGTTAGCTTAATATAGGGCATGTCGGTTAGATGAATACATTCCACAGTTTCAATTATAGAATCATGACTGTCAGTATAGTCTATTTAGCTCAGTAGTATAGATTTAGGATTGTCAGATATAGTCAATCCTTATCATAATAAATAGACCCCAGGATCACCTACCAGATGGGACTGATCTCAACTATGGTCAATCAGTATCATCAGATATAGATATCACCCGCTAGATATGACCGATCTCAGATTCAGTTACTCAGCTACAGTACAGAACTCAACTAGTTTTATCAGATTTAGGACTGTCAGATAAAGTCACTCATGTTATCAGTTATATCAGTTATCAGAACTCATGTTATTAGTATTCAGCTTTAGGACTGTCAGATAGAGTCAACCAGACCAGTTCTTCATAATTAGAACTATCAGACACAGTTATCCATGTATCAGTAACATAGTATCATTCCCTCAGTATTCAGTAATACAGTATCAGTTTCTCCCTCATCAGTGATTGAGATGTCAATATAAGTAGACTCAGTAGTCAGAACTCAGTATTCAGTCCTATCATGATATCAATTACAGTTACATATGCGTGTATGTATCTCATGTTCATGTTAGTTAGTCAGTTAATATTGTTCATGCATATGAACAAATTGCATTCGGCCTACCTCACTTGTATACCAGTACATTTAAGGTAATAACGCATTTACGCTATGGTGTCTTAGACCATAGGTTTAGAAGCATCAGCTCCAGAGTACCAGTAGCATCCAGTTCAGCAATCAGAGTAAGCAATGAGTCCTCATCCTTCGAGGACATGATGATCACATTACTATTTTAGTTTTTAGTTTATTTCAGTAGTTGGAGTTAATTAGGGACATGTCCCATCAACTCCTTATTCAGACAGTTTAGAGGCTTTCAGACTACAGTATGTTCAGACAATTTTATCAGTTCTTTTGGTATTGTTATAACATATTTTTTAGGTATGAACTAGTATTGAACCTTATGGACTTTGATTTCATGTTTCTGCATTTATGATATTATTACAATAATTCAGTTCTCAGTTTACAGATATCAGTCATGGGTTAGCTTGTGATCTTTTGTGGTCATGGGCACCGTGTAGCATTCTGGGTACTAAATTTGAGGCGTTACATTAATATATCTTTGATTTATTAGTTTAATGTTCATGCCTAAGCATAGGATTATGCCTCCCATATGTTTGTAAAAATGCCTAAGTGAATGAATTGTGCCTTGTGATCCATGGATGGTCTTATAATGAATTCATTCTAAAACTATATGTTCCAAATTTACTCCTATGTTAAAGTTATGCCTTGCAAGTGGTTGTTGGGACACCTATGTGAATTGAATAGTGTACCATGATATGATAGCATGTATTTCTATCTATGTATAAGTTCATGACTTTCAAGTGCTTGAAGAAATGCTTCTTGATTGCATTGTGAACAGTTTGCTATTGTCATGTTTCCAAGAATTATCATGTCTTATTATTATTTATGCTATCGAGTCCTGGGGGTATTTAATCCTCAATAATTTAGTTGTATACCTAAATCCAGTGTCAGTTACAGAATATTTGTAAGACCTCATAAAATTCTCTCATAGTCTGAGCCTTAGAGCATGTTCAGTAAAGTGTTAATCCAGCCCTAAAAGGTTGAGAAGTGTCTTCCCTAGTGAGAAGTATTTTAAACCGTGTAGTGAGAAGTATTTACATTGATATCGAATTCTCCCAAATCCGATACTCGAGAAAAGAGTTAGAGCTATTTTAGTGAGACAGTGTGCCACCTGGCACTTTAGCGCATCGCGGAGCCAGCCGAAATGGCAATCGTCAAAATCCAGTGAGCCTCCACAATTTTTTTGCATCGCGCCAAGGGTTAATTTCAGAATTGTCAATTTCTAGTGCACCAACACATTTCCACCGCATCATGGTGCCTTTCCAGTTCGCAACCAAGGTGGCAACGTGATTTTCACCGTGTTGCGCCATCAAGCAGTTTCCCAATTGTCCAATTTCCAGTGAGCTGGTGCGATTATGGCACGTCGCGCCAACATGTAAAAGTGGGATTTTTCAGTTTAAATCTAGAGGTGAAAAGGGTCATTTTTCTACCATTATATATACTCCTTAACACGGGATTTGTCCTCGTTTTAACCTTAAAATACTAGTTTCTCTCAAAGTTGTTCAAGAACAAGAGCTAGGGTTTCTACAAAATCAAAATACTTCCTTCTTCTTCAAGAGAAATCAAGAAATCAAGAATCTCTCCAAGGGATTTCAAGAAAGAGTTTCTCTAAGGTATGCAGATGTTGATTCTTGGGTCCCTTTCATCTAAGAAGCTCAAGAACCCTTTTCAAAATTTCAAAGCTTTTATGTTTATGAGTTTTCATGATTCATGTGAGTTGAAATTAATGTTCATGCTATTATTGAGTTATGATTCATATTTGTTTACAAGGTTTTCAAGCTTTGACCCTAGTATGTGATATTCATGTGATGTTCATGATAAACCCTCTTCAAGTTTCTTGTTAAGTGTTGTGTTTATGTCAATTAAGTGTAGAAATTATTGATAAGCAAAGTATTCTCCTCATATGTTTGATAAAATGCTTATGTGAAGGAATTAGAGCCATTATAGCATGTTGCCTAGAAATCCCAAATTGTGTGAAAGCCCATGCATGCCAAATATTTGTTGAAAAGCCTTAGTGAATGAATTGTGGCGTGATAGCATGAAATTTCCCAATTATGTGCTCTTTGAATCATGCTAAGACTTTAATACATGCTAAGTGTTTGATGAATGAATTGTGACATGATAGCATGAAGTTCCCCAATTATGTGCTCTTCGACACATGCTAAGACTTTAATACATGCTAAATGTTTGATGCAAGATCTTGTTGAATGGAGTATGAGCCAATAACATGTCTCCCTTTACTATCACATGTTTATGATTCCCAAATTCTTGAAAAGATGCTTTAGTGATTGTGATGATGAATGAATGTCCATGGTCTTGATTATTCAAGAATGGTTATGTTTTACTTTTATGTTATCAAGTCCTGGGGGTATTTATACCCGAAAAATTAGTTGCAGTCTAGAACCCATGTTAGTTTCCTCGATAATCTCAGCCAACTCATGATTCTCAAAATTTAGTGAGTTATAGAACTCTATACACCCAGACAGATACAAAACATAAGTAATCTCCGTAATCTCCATAGTCTCAGTATTGCTAGTAATCTAGCCTCAATTCTGTACTCAGCTCAGATCTAGTAGTATTCAAGTGTTCAGTTTAGTCTTCAGTAGTATTCGAGTAATCTATCCCGATCTCAGTGTCGTTCAGTCAGATAATGAAATTCAGTAGTATTTCGTCTGATACGAAATCAAGTAAATTCAGCGTAACTCAGTCAGATCGGTCGAGAAATATGATCAGTAACAGATTAAACTTAGTTTGTGTTCAGTTAAGAATCAGTTTAGAGTCTTTCAATTGGGAGTAGGAGCTAGCACCGTGCGAGGGTAGGGATGGAGGCTCCCCATCATAGAGGCAGAGTCGTTAGGAGAAATCCCTAAACTCCAGAACTGCATAGCCAGTGCAGGATGCAAGAGACATCCATCAGGAAAGGCTGGTCACCTGTCAGATAGGCTTGACTATTATATTGCCTTAGGCTTGACTTCCTGCGAGGGTCACCCGTCAGATAGGCTTGACCATAGAGGTCTTTACCCGTGGAACGATATTGACACCCTTCCAGCTGCGGTTACTGGTAGGACCCCACCAGTTGAGATTCGGGGCATGTCAGTTATGTGACTACTTCCCATAGTTGCAGTTTCAGTATTAATCTTTAGAAATCAAGAATGTCAGATACAGTCATCTATCTCAGTGAGGAACTCAGATAGTTCCATTGATTCATGGACCACCCGTCAGATAGGTTTGGTCCCATATAAAGATATTCAGTATAAGATCTAGAGATCACCCGTCAGATAGGCTTGATCTCTGTCTCATATTCAATTGAGTAAGCTTATTATCAGATCTATAGATCACCCGTCAGATTGGCTTGATCTCAGTCTCATATTAAGTTGAGTAATCTCATTATCAAATCTAGAGATCACCCGTCAGATAGGCTTGATCTCAGTCTCATATTCAGTTGAGTAATCTTGTTATCAGATCTAGAGATTACCCATTAGATAGGCTTGATCTCAGTCTCTTATTCAGTTGAGTATTCTTGTTATCAGATCTAGAGATCACCCATCAGATAGGCTTGATCTCAGTCTCAGATTCAGTTGAGTATTCTTGTTGTTAGATTCGAACATGATCATTTCTTATCATTGATAGTAGATTATGGAATCATCCATTAGAGAGGTTTGATCTTCGATGCAGTCAGTCGAGAGTAGAAAGCTCAGAATTCATCCATTGATATAAGTAGATTCAGTTAATCAGTTTCAGCATCATCAATTTTCGAGATCACTCACTAGATAAGACTAATCTCAACTCCAGTACTCAGTTATCAGTATCAGATGATTCAGTGTTCAGTATCTCAAGCATTAGTAGTGAGTTTGGATGACAGTAAACCAGTATCCGAGTTTCAGTATTTCGAGTCGCTATGATTTTAGTTATGGTTCGTGCATTCATGCATGTGTTCTCATTCAGTACTCTCATAATTATTCAGCTAAGTAATTGTTTATGCATAAGCCCTTGCATTTAGCCTTACCTCATCTTCATACTCGGTATATTCCCATACTAATGCATATGCGCTATGGTGTTTTATTTGACACCATAGGTTCAGAGGCATGAGATCCAGAGTACCCTTAGCAGCTCAGTCCTATTTTGCAGCAGTAGACGTATCAGTGAGTCCTTTTTAGTCGAAGATGATCTTTATTTTATCATTGTATCAGACTTAGTTTATTTTCAGTAGACGGAGTTAGTTGGGGACATGTCCCATCAAATCCATTGTTTAGACAGTTTAGAGACTTTTCGGATAGATGTATCAGTATTCAGTTTTCTATTTTGAGTATTTTTAGATATTTTGAACCTTATGGCCAGTTTTCGTATTTATTATCTATATTATGCAGTGTTCAAGTACAGATATTAGTAGAGGTTTGACTTGTGGACCTTCGGGTTCATTAGCACCATGTGACATTCCGGTTCTAGAAAATCAGGTTGTTACAATAGTCTCAGTCAAATCACGATCAGTAATACTCTCAGTCAGTTACAAAACTCAGGAAAACTCAGTAAACTCAGTATCAATCCAGTCCATTTCATTACTCAGTTTAGTTAAATAGTATGATTAGTAACAGTTCAGTCAAGCCTAGTATGAACTTGGAAATAAGTTCAGTGTCCATTAAGTTGGGAGTAGGATTCAGCACCGAGTGAACCCAAGGATGAGGGCTCACCTTCCAGTAGAGGGTGTGACCCTTATAAGTAATCCTTGCATTCCAGAACTATGTAGACAGCGTAGGGTGAAACATCAAACCTACCAGCTGAGGGTTGATGAGGTGCTTTACCTGCCAGTAGAGGGTTCCACCATTCTCGTTCAGAGCACTTTCCAGATAAGGGAAACTCAACAGTTGTCTTTACCCGTGTCATGGTACTGACACCCTTCCAACTGGGGTTATAAGTTGGACCCCATATCTATTCAAAAAAAGGGGCATATCAATTAGATAATTACCTCCCACAGTCTTAGTTTCAGATTCAGTCTCAGTATAGAACTCAGTTCCATTCTACAGGCTCAGGACTGTCAGACATGATCACTCAGATTTGTAAGAAACTCAGTATAGTTCCACAGAATTAAAACTATCTTATAAAATCAGTCAGTGTTCTGTAATACAGAACTAGTAGACTCAGATATTAGTGTTATCATGATCTCAGTTATAGTTTATGTATTCATGCATGTACTCTCATTCAGTTATACTCATGTTATCTAGTCAGTATTGTTTATGTATACGAACCCATGCATTACAACCTACCTCACTTAGCATATCAGTACATTCAATGTACTGACGAATATTTTTCTTTTGCACTATGATATCTTATATCATAGGTTCAGATGCACGGGCTCCTGATCACACTTAGAAGCCCAATCTATCAGCATCAGACTTTGTGGTGAGTCCTCATAGTTCAAGGTCATAGTTAGCAGTTCAGTATTTTAGTTTATCAGTAGCTCAGTAGTCGAAGTTATTTGGGGGCTTGTCCCATGAACTTTATGTTTTCAGATAGTTTAGAGTCATTTCAGACTAGAGTATTTTCGGATAGTTATTTTCAGTATTCTGATTCCAGTATACGGTATTGATTTCGCATTTTAACATTATGGCATTTTATGCATTTATATCAGTTATATTGTTATTACAATATTACTATTATTCAATGCTCACAGTAGGTACTAGACATAGGTTAGCTAGTGGTCCTTCGAGATTTCTAGCTCCATGTAGCGTTCGAGGTATAGACTCAGGGCGTAACAAAAATCAACTAGCAGAAGGTCTCCCGAGCCTTGTGAAAAATCTGACTGACATGGCTTCCTTTTCAGAATTCATCATAGAGGGAAAAGAATATTCTACAACTTGTTCACACGGATGTAGGCAGGCCTCAAAAATACCATCTTGAAAAGGTAATGAGTACTATATTGCCTTTATTGATAGTTGTTCTATATATTGTTGGATTTATATTTTTAATTTTAAAAATGTGGTTGCTAATATATTCTGGAAATTTAAGGCTTTTGTGGAAAATAAGAGTGGTTACAGATTTCAGGTGATGAGGACAGATAATGGAACTGAGTATACTTTAGAAAAGTTTTATAACTTTTATAATGAAGCATGAATTGAGCTTTAAATGTCCATAAGAGTCATGTTTATTGAAATACCGAGTCACTCTGAGTTTTGATGTGGTAAGTCAAGTTACCTATGATGATCTATAATGATTTATGAGGTTTTTCATTTGATATCATTCCACTATTTCCTTATTATGAATTTATAATTGATATTGGAAATTCTATATCCCTACTATGGGTTGATGTCTCAAGTACCTTTAAATGAGAGTTGGAAGGCAAATTGAGAAATGTTGATATTGAAGTTGCAATGAGTCTTGGAATTTTTCGAATGGTTTTGATGAGTTAAATTGTTGAAAATATTATGTATTGAGTCTTCATATCCTTGTCCAAGTGTCGAGTCGGTTATGGTTCAATCACATCATCTCCCCCTTGGAAACATTCATCCTCGAATATTGATAGGTAGGTCAAGAATACTATGAAAATGTGTATATAGAGAAAAATCATTTTGCCCAAGCATATACTCCATTCTAGATTTTTTTTGGATATCGTAGAAAACACACAAGCCAAGATAAACATAGCAATAAGGATTAAATCAAAAGAGAACGATACCTTTGACATGCTTAGGATTCGTAGGAAAGAGGTGGGGATATTTGGCGCGTATATCCGCTTCCGCTTCCCAAGTAGCACTCTCCACGGATTGATTCCGCCAAAGCACTTTAACCAAAGGAACTTCCTTGTTTCTTAGCCTACGAACTTGAAAGTCAAAAACCTCAACTAAAATCTCTTCATATGAAAGACTATCTTGAATACCCAAGTTTTCGGAAGGATCAATCACAACAGAATCACCAATTGACTTCTTAAGCATACAAAAATGGAAAACCGGACAGACGTTAGATAACTCTGCGGGCAATTCAACCTTATACGCTACCTTCCCAATGCGATCCACAATCTTATAGGGACCAATGTAACAGGGACTTAGTTTCCCTTTCTTCCCAAATCTCTTCACCCTTTTCATGGGTGAAACTTTCAAGTACACTAAATCACCAACATCAAATTCAAGGTCTTTCTTCCTTATATCTGCGTATGATTTTTGATGACTTTGGGAGGTTTTCAACCTTTCTCGAATTAACTTAACCTTCTCCATGGCCTCGAACACCACATCCAGTCTAGTTGCGGCAGCCTCACCAACTTCAAACCAACCAATAGGTGATCTACACCTTCTACCATACAAAGCTTCAAACGGGGCCATTCCAATAGTAGCATGAAAACTGTTATTGTAAGCAAACTCGATTAATGCTAAGTGTTCATCCCAAATACCTTTAAAATAAAGCACACAAGCCCTCAACATACCTTCTAAAGTCTGAATGGTCCGCTAGTCCTGACCATCTATTTGCGGATGGAAAGCAGAACTTAAACGAATTTGGGTACCGAGACCCTTTTGGAAAGATTTCCAAAACTGAGAGGTAAACTGAGTACCTTTATCAGAAATAATAGCCAAAGGGATTCCATGAAGTCTGACGAGTTCCCGAATATATATTCTAGCATAATCTTGAGCTGTATACGATGAATACACAGGCAAGAAAAAAGATGATTTCTTCAGCCGATCTACGACAACCCAAATCGAATCATGATGGTGACGAGAAGGAGGAAAACCAACTATGAAGTCCATATTCACTTCTTCCCACTTCCAAGTAGGAATGCTAAACTCTTGCATCACGCCACTGGGAATTTGATGCTCTATTTTAACCTATTGACACATGGAACACTTTGTCACAAATTCTGCTATGTTCCTCTTCATACCGTTCCACCAATAGATTTCCGGCAAATCATGGTACATCTTGGTAGAACCAGGATGGATGGAGTATTGCGTACCATGCGCTTCTGCCATAATCCTCTGCTTCAAGTTATCAACATCAGGAACACATAATCTTTCTCGGAGTCTCAAAACGCCATCTCCTCCTTGGGAGAAAACCTCCACCTTTTGGTCTTTAACTGACTCTTTTAACCTGACCAAGGTAGGATCCCTGTCTTGCTTCTCCTTCACTTCCGAAACTAAAGAGGATTCGGAACCGCTTTGCACTCCTATACTACCCTCAGCATCACCAAACAACCTAACCCCCAATCTAGCTAAACGATGTACCTCACGGGCCAACTCCTTCGTACCAATCTTCACATGTGCTACGCTACCCATGGACTTCCGACTAAGGGCATCTGCTACTACATTGGCCTTTCCCGGATGATATAGCACGCTCATATCATAATCTTT
The DNA here is from genome assembly GCA_030864215.1 of Capsicum pubescens. Taxonomy (NCBI): domain Eukaryota; kingdom Viridiplantae; phylum Streptophyta; class Magnoliopsida; order Solanales; family Solanaceae; genus Capsicum; species Capsicum pubescens. The sequence continues at coordinate 210,784,505 of CM061538.1, read as the reverse complement.
CAATAGTTCTAACCATCGTCTCTGCCTAAGATTCAACTCCTTTTGGGTGAATACATACTGCAAGCTCTTATGGTCCGTGAAGACATCGACATGGACACCATATAAATAATGTCTCCAGACTTTCAAAGCAAAAACCACGGTAGCTAATTCAAAGTCATGGGTAGTATAATTCTTCTCGTGAGGCTTTAGCTGCCTGGAAGCATAAGCTATAACCTTTACCTTTTGCATCAATACACAACCCAAACCAACTCTGGAAGCATCGCAATACACCATAAAACCATCAACATCGTCAGGCAAAGTCAACACAAGGGTTGAAGTGAGTCGAGTCTTCAACTCCTGAAAACTCTTCTCGCAAGATTTGGACCACAGGAACTTTACTTTCTTTTAGGTCAAACGGGTCATAGGAAACGCAATAGATGAAAAATCTTCAACAAAACGACGATAATAACCAGCTAGACCCTATTAATCATTATAGGGTCATCATAGGTAACTTGACTTACCACATCAAAACTCGGAGTGACTCGGTATTTCAATAAACATGACTCTTATGGACAGGGAAGTTTCCTATAACCAACAACCCCATGTGAGCTACGTGGAATACCAACGCTTGAATCCCCCATTGGAGGGAGCGCCATAGTCTTTGCCAGGGAGTACGACCTTAAAACTGCAATAATCATAATCGGGCTCTCCGGCCAATAATAGCATTATCAAACAACCCTACGGTGGCACATAGGTTTGGGGAAATACTAAATTTCCCTCTCGGTGCTAAGTACTACTCCCCGACAAGCTCAGAACATGTTAAGAAATCCACCACAACATCACAAGGGTCTATCATAAAGACCAAATCAAATCTCTTTCTCATTTATCAAATCATATCAATTTGTGGATTCCTAACTCAACACATTTTAGCTCAAAATATTTTAATCTTCCTCAACATCAACAAGGTATCAATGCATTGAACCATAACCGACTCGACACTTGGACAAGGATATGAAGACTCAATACATAATATTTTCAACAATTTAACTCATCAAAACCATCCAAAAAATACCAAGACTCATTGCAACTTCAATATCAACATTTCTCAATTTGCCTTCCAACTCTCATTTAAAGGTACTTGAGACATCAACCCATAGTAGGGATATAGAATTTCCAATATCAATTATAAATTCATAATAAGGAAATAGTGGAATGATATAAGATGAAAAACCTCATAAATCATTATAGATCATCATAGGTAACTTGACTTACCACATCAAAACTCGGAGTGACTCGGTATTTCAATAAACATGACTCTTATGGACAGATGAAAATACCTAGTATTATAATACCTAGTATATCAGAAATAAGAAAACCTACATGTTATTATAAAGATAAGTTTAAAAGCTATAATCTAAAGGATGAATATAACAAATGGACACCAAAATAAATAATTAATAAAAATTATAACTTCTTAGACTTAGACTGTGTAATAGATGTAGATAAAATGATACAATTATGGATAGGATATATAAAAAAATAATTATTAGACAATGGTATAAATGTAACAGATACACCAGGAATATATTGAAAGAACACTAATAAGAACAACAAAATTATGGTTTTTAAATTTAACTGAAGATAGTAAAAAGGTATTAAGGACTGATAAAAAAAACAGAAGGAACAACATTAATTAAACTAACACCTATAGACATATTGAAAAAATATGAAATAGCTATAAGAGATGAATTTAGCAGTATGACAACAGAAGAAGAAGAACAAAACAAAGAAAAAGATACAAATAGGAATTTAATGTTAAAACTAGCAATATGTAATATGTGCTATATAGATGAATATACGTGTGCATTTAAAGAATACTGCTATAATGGAACATAAAATACAGAAGAAAGTAAAGACGTAAAAAGATTATATTTTAGTAAATTACCTGAACCATTTAGTTCAAAAATAATAAAAAGTTGGGATGAAGCAAAAATAGTAGATACCCTAGGAGCAAGAATAAAATTTCTACAACAATGGTATAGAAATCTATGTAAAAAATACAGCGAAGAAATAAAAATGGAAAAAACATTAATAAGGATTTTACCATGTTGTAAGGATATAATAGCACCCCAATTTGGATGTGAAGAAGAAAAATATTATAAGAAAAGAAAAAGACATAAGAAATATAAGAAGTATAGAAAGTCAAAATATAAGTATAAGAAACCAAGAAAAAGATATTATGTAAAAAATTATAAATATAAATGACCATATAGAAAAAAGAAATCTATAAAAGAATGTACTTGTTATAATTGTGGAAAACTAGGACATTTAGCTAGAGATTGTAAAATACCTAAAGACCCAAAAAAGAAACAAATATCAGAAATATAGATAGAAAATGTAGAATATATGCAAATAGATTATATAGTCTATGAATTAGAAAGTGAAGATAGTATATATGAAATTTTAGAAAATGAAATAGATAATGAAATAGATAGTAAATCAGATGAATCAAATGACTGAAGAAGATATAAAAATAATAACAAAGGAAGATTTTTTAAATAAAGAAGGAACATATCAAAAAATAATATTTGATGATAATATATTTGACGAAATAAAAGGAAAAGAATTAGATCTAAGTGTAGAAAAAATATTTAGAATACCAACAATAAAAAACATATTTAGTAGACGAAAAGAAGAATACTACGTAGTAAGCCAAAAAGAACATGTAATAGACTGTAGATATGCAAAAGGTAAAGCTTGTACACCACTAGTAAAAAAGGAATAATAAATAAAGAAATAAACGATATAAAAATTAAAGACCCAATAAAATACGTACGCCTTGGAGGAACAGAAATATTAATAAAATCTTGTTTTAGAGAAGGAATAGATACACCAATAGAATTATATTTAGCAGATGATAGAATTATAAAACATATAGAAAAAAGTATAATAACTGCTATAAGAGGAAATTTAATATACCAAAAATGTAAATTTATAATAAGTGCAAATTATTCAGTACCAATAACAGATAAAAACATAGATAAATCATTAGTATTATATTGAAAAATATCAGGAATAGAACTAACCCCAGGAAGTAAAATATTTACAGCAAGATGTAAAAAATTATATGTATTAACAACAAAACATAAAATAATGGGAAGAAATAGAATTAATAAAATACAAATAGAAAGTCCTTTTGAACAATTTGTAAAAACAATTGATAACAATGATTATACTTACAAAGATATAGATATAGAAGAAGATTTAGAAATAATAAATGATAGAATAAGTACAACGAAAAGAATAACTTTTGAAAAACCAGAATCATCAGGATCATCGAAAAGAACAAATTATGAAATAACTTCAACAGTTAATTTAACTCAATATTATATAACGGGAACAATAAATGAAAAAAAATATTTAATACTCCTAAATACAAGACAAGAACAAAACCATACAGTAAAATACCTAGTGAAAAATGAAGAAATAAAATCTAATAGTAATATATGCCCTGACCCACCAAGAAGTTTAATAACTATTAAAGTACAACTAAAAAAGAAATATTAATAATAGGAGTTAAAAAAATAAAAATAGAATTTGAAATAAAGGAAGATATGCAAAAAGCAGATAAAATATTAGGGATAAAATGGTTAGAACAAGTAAAACCCTACAATATAGAACATACACAATTAACCATAACCTACAATAAGGAAAAATTATTAATAAAGAGAGCTTTAACGTGAAAATATATGTACTTATGAAAATAATAGTGAAGGATATTATAATAGATACTACACACCTATGATAGATACAGGAGAAGAAGCCAACTTATGTAGATATAATTGTTTACCAGAAGACAAATGGGATAAGCTAAAAACACCAATAGTAGTCAAAGAATTTAATAATAAAGGAAGCTTAATTACCTATAAAGCTAGAAATATAAAAATACAAGTATGGGATAAGATATTAACAATAGAAGAGATCTATAATTATGAACTAACATCAAAAGAGATGCTTTTAGGAATGTCATTTTTAGATAAACTATACCCACATATAATAACTAAAACACACTGGTGGTTTACAACACCATATAAACAAAGGGTAAGAGAAAAAAGATTTATTAATAAAATATGAAAGAAAGCTGATTGGATAAAAGGATGTGAAAAATCACACAAAAAATAGAAAATGTAAAAAATACTGAAGACACAATAAAACTAGTTATATTTTCAATAAATAAAGAAGAAATAACTATATTTTCAATAGATAAGGTAGAAATAATAATGAAAAAATTAAAACAATTATACAATGAAGATCCATTAAAAGGATGGGAAAAACATAAGACTATTGTAAAAATTGATACCAAATTCCCCCAAATCCGACACCCGGGTGAAGAGTTAGAGCCTTTTTAGTGAAACAGTGTATCACCTGAGCCTTCAGCGCGTCGCGGAGATAGCTCAAATGGAAATTGTCAATTTCCAGTGTTGCTCCGCGATAGTGGTGCATCGCACCAAACTTCTAGGTCACAAACAAGGTGGCAACACGATAGCTCCGCGTGGCGCCACCGTGCAATTTCCCATTTGTCACTTTCCAGGGACTTGGCGCGATAGTGGCGTGTCGCGCTAAGGATGAAAATCGAGAAATTTACTCAAAAATTAAAGACGCGTCTAAGGGTTAAAAGGGTTAATTTCTCAACCCTATATAAACCCAATAACACGTGATTTAGCCATTCTTCACACAAAATATACTAGTTTCTCTAAAGTTTCTCTCAAGAACAAGCTAGGGTTTCTATTGGGGATTTAAATTCAAGAAGGCTTCACAGTCAATCCTCAAGAAATCACATCCCAGGTATGCGTAGTGTTCATTCATGGAGTCCTTTCATCCATGAAGATCGAGAATCTCTTTTCTAAGTTTAATTTTATGGATTTCTTTATGAATGTCATGTTGGGTTTGTTTTGTTTATGTTGAGAATGATCAATTAAATTCAAATCCATGTTGGGTGATCAATTTTATATGAAATTGATTTGTATAGATGTATATTCATGTGAACCTATAAATAAACCCTAGGATGATGAAATTAGATATGAATCATGATGATTAATTATTGTATAATTTTGTCTACATGTGCTATGCCTATCATGTGTATGATTAAATGCCTAGATAGAGGAACAATGATCAACTAGTATCATATCATAAAATCCCCATGTATGTACAAGCTTATGCATATCACATGTTTGATAAAGTTCTTCAATATATGAATTATGAATTATGTTGCTGGTCATGTGTTCAAGTAAGCCATGCTATGTCAGTTTCTTCTCATCGAGTCCTGGGGGTACTTGTACCCGAACATTTAGTTGTGTGCCTATAGCCATGTCATGTTTTCACGATCTCCTCAGTCAAGCTATGATCCAGAGAACTCATTCAGTCATGTGACTCAGGAAATCTCAGAAATCTCAGTAATTTCAATAGCTTAGTAATCTCAGTAACTTCAGTATTCTCAGTCAGTCCTCAGAACTCAGTACATTCCGTCAGTCAATGAAATTCAGTAAATTTAGTATAGCTCAACTAGAAAGTACCACTAGAATTAGTTTAGTTCAGTTAATCAGCTCAGTTCAGTTAATCAGTTCAGTGTCATTTAGATTAGAGTAGGATTCAGCACCGAGTAGCCTAGAGATAGGGACTCACCCGCTAGATAGGACTGAGATCTCTAGAAAAAATCCCTAAGTTCCAAAACTAGGTAGCAAGCATAGAAATGAGATGTCACCCATTAGATAGGAATGACATACTCAGCGATCACCCGTTCGCATATTTAAATGTATTGAACTGATCCCAGGGGTCACCTGCTAGATTAGGATTACTCCACAGAAGTTGTCTTTACTAGTGGCGTGGTACTGACACCCTTCCAACTAGGGTTATAGGTTGGACCCCAATTATCTTACTATGGGGCATGCCGGTTAGATGAATACATTCTATAGTTTCAGTAACAGAATCAGGACTGTCAGATACAGTCTATTTAGCTCAGTAGTATAGATTTAGGACTGTCAGATATAGTCAATCCTTATCATTATAATTAGACCCCGGGATCACCCACCAGACAAGACTAATCTACACTATGGTCAATCAGTATCATTATCATCAGATGTAGAGATCACCCGCTAGATAGGACTGATCTCAGATTCAGTTACTCAGCTACAGTACAGAACTCACCTAGTTTTATTAGATTTAGGACTGTCAGATATAGTCACTCATGTTATAAGTTATATCAGTTATCAGAACTCATGTTATTAGTATTCAGCTTTAGGACTGTCAGATTCAGTCAACCAGACCAGTTCTTCATAATCAGAACTGTTAGACACAGTTATCCATGTATCAGTAACATAGTATCAGTCCCTCAGTATTCAGTAATCCAGTATAATTTTCTCACTCATCAATGACTGATTTTTCAATATCAGTAGACTCAGTAGTCAGAACTCCGTATTCAGTCCTATTATTATCTCAGTTACAGTTACGTATGCATGCATGTATTCTCATGTTCATGTTAGTCAGTCAGTTAATATTTTTTATGCATATAAACCTATTGCATTCAGCCTGCCTCACTTGCATACCAGTATATTCAAAGTACTTATGCATTTACGCTTTGGTGTCTTATACCATAGGTTTAGAATTATGAGCTCCAAAGTACCAGTAGCATCCAGTTCAGCAATCAGAGTAAGCAGTGAGTCCTCATCCTTCGAGGACATGATGATCACGTTACTATTTTAGTTTTCAGTTTATTTCAGTAGTTGGAGTTAATTGGGGATATGTCCCATCAACTCCTTTTTCAGAAAGTTTAGAGGCTTTCGGACTACAATATGTTTAGACAATTATATAAGTTGTTTTGGTATTGTTATACCATATTTTTTAGTTATGTACTAGTATTGAACCTTATGGCCTTTCATTTCATGTTTTCACATTTATGATATTATTACTATAATTCAGTGCTCAGTTTACAAATATCAGTCATGGGTTAGCTTGATATCCTTCATGGTCATGGGCACCGTGTAGCATTCCGGGTACCAAATTTGGGGCGTTACATTAATATAGCCTTGATGTATTAGTTTAATTTTCATGCCTAAGCATAGGATTATTCCTTCCATGTGTTTGTAAAAATGCCTAAGTGAATGAATTGTGCCTTGTGATCCATGGGTGGTCTTATAATGAATTTATTTTAAAACTACATGTTCCAAATTTACTCTTATGTTAAAGTTATGCCTTGCAAGTGGTTTTTGGGACACCTATGTGAATTGAATAGTGTACTATGATATGATGCATGTATTTCTATCTATGTATAAGTTCATGAATTTCAAGTGCTCGAAGAAATGCTTCATTGATTGCATTGTGAATAGTTGGCTATTATCATGTTTCCAAGAATTATCATGTCTTATTATTATTTATGCTATCAAGTCTTGGGGGTATTTAATCCTAAATAATTTAGTTGTATACCTAAAACCAGTGTCAGATACAGAATAGTTGTAATCTATCCCGAGCTCAGTGTCATTCAGTCAGATAACGAGATTCAGTAGTATTCCATCAGATACAAAATCAAGTGAATTCAGCGTAACTCAGTCAGATCAGTTGTAAAATATGATCAGTAACAGATTCACTTAGTTTGTGTTCAGTTAAGAATCAGTTTAGAGTCTTTTAGTTAGGAGTAGGAGCTAGCACAGAGCGAGGGTAGGGATGACGGTTCCTCATCAAGGAGGCAGAGTCGTTAGGATCAATCCCTGAACTCCAGAACTGCATAGCCAGTGCAGGATGCAGGAGACACCCATCAGGAAAGGCTGGTCACCCGTCAGATAGGCTTGACTATTATATTGCCTTAGGCTTGACTTCCTGCTAGGGTCACTATAACGCCCCGAAATATCATCCCGAGATGCCACACGGTGCCCAAGGCTACACGTAGCCTCAAGCTAACCCTTTAAGCCAAGAAACTACCCTTGGGTTCCAGCACAACAACATACACGCTACGCTAAGGATATATATATAAGTACATATCATATCACATCGCACATGGCACAGAATATCATTAGACTATACATATATGGAATATCTATACACAAACCAACCCAACAATACACTAGTATGACATAGACTCTATACAGCAAAATCAATGAGCCATTGGGACAAACCCCCAACTGACTCAACAGACCAAAGGGATCACAAAACAACAGCACCAAAACTAGCAACTTGGTCCTCGTACCATGAGGACTCACCACTGAAGGAACATAGATGCGGCACTCGGATATCACTGTCGCGGCTGCGGCTGAGTACCTGAACCTACATCATGATAAGAATATAGCCCATAGAGAAATATGTGGGTCAGCACAAGATACGTACTGAGTATGTGGGGGCGCATGCAAAATATAAATAATATCATAAATTTCGTAAAAACGTACATACGGACCATAATGACACACCTGGCTTGAGTGACATTTAATCATGCAACTCATAACATCTTAGATAGGAAATGTAGGAGAAAAACCTCATAAATCATTATAGATCATCATAGGTAACTTGACTTACCACATCAAAACTCAGAGTGACTTGGTATTTCAATAAACATGACTCTTATGGACAGGGAATTTTCCTATAACCAACAACCCCACGTGAGCTACGTGGTATACCAACGTTTGAAACCCCCATTGGCGGGATCGCCATACTCTTTGCCAGGGAGTACGACCTTAAAACTGTAATAATCACAATCGGGCTCTCCAGCCAATAATATCATCATCAAACAACCCTACGGTGGCACATAGGTTTGGGAAATACCAAATTTCCCTCTCGGTGCTAAGTACTACACCTCGATAAGCTCAGAACGCGTTAGGAAATCCACCACAACATCACAAGGGTCTATCATAAAGACCAAATCAAATCTCTTTCTCATTTATCAAATCATATCAATTTGTGGATTCCTAACTCAACTCATTTTAGCTCAAAACATTTTAATCTTCCTCAACATCAACTGCATTAAACCATAATCGACTCGACATTTGGACAAGGATATGAAAACTCAATACATAATATTTTCAATAATTTAACTCATCAAAACCATCCGGAAAATACCAAGACTCATTGCAACTTCAATATCAATATTTCTCAATTTGCCTTCCAACTCTCATTTAAAGGTACTTGAGACATCAACCCATAGTAGGGATATAGAATTTCCAATATCAATTATAAATTCATAATAAGGAAATAGTTAAATGATAGTATAAATCAAGGCTTAACAAATTAAATCATCATACTCTCATAATCAAATACTTTTTGGACATAATTCCATCTCAACATCATACACATATCGGATGACATAATCCCATAGCTCATGGATAATAATATAAGATATAAAACCATATTTCCAATTCATGGTAAAACATGTAAAATCTCATGTCAATGTAATTCAACAAAAATACTGAGCACAAAATCGAAAGGATAATCTTGTTCAAGGCCCCACATACCTAAAGATGGAAGATGAATATGAGCTTCCGACTCCGGAACTTTATTCACGAAAATAAAGAGTGCTTCTCGAAGCACTAAACATGATCAACTCGAATCCCAAATCAATTTAAAAATTTTGCGGTTTAATCAAGAGACAAAGAATGATGAAATTTGGAGTAGTAGGGGTGTTTGAGTCTTAGGAAATTTTGGAGAAAAATGAGCTATTGAATGCTCTTAATGGACTTAAATCCATGGTTTACCCGGATGGATTGGAGTGGGAATGACCAAAATACCCTAAAAAATCAAATAATGTCAAATTTGTCCTTTGGTGGACTGTTTTGATAGGCTGAAGTAGATCGACCATAACGTTTTTCTCCGATGGACAAATTGGATGAAACCAATTTCATTTGAAAGAGGACTTTTAGATCTTTCTGTTGATATATAGTAGCTTACCCAGATCATTATGTACAAGGAGTTATGATTGTTTGAATTTGACCCTAAAATTTGCCTGGCCTCAGTATTTTTCTCCTGCACATTTACTGTTCACCACTATTCACGGCTAGATCGGAATGATCATAACTCATCGTTCGAGTGTCCATTTTGGATGATCCATATATCGTTGGAAATCTTATTCGACTCTCTACACGATGATGGGTCGCATATCCATAAATTCCACACAGAAAAATTATTAATCACAATAAAGAACAGAATTCAACACATTTTCGTCTGAGATCTTAACGGAAAATTTTTCCAGGGCATCACAGTCACCCGTCAGATAGGCTTGACCATAGAGGTATTTATCCGTGGAAAGATATTGACACCCTTCCAGCTGGGGTTACAGGTTGGACCCCACCAGTTGAGATTCGAGGCAAGTCGGTTAAGTGACTACTTCCCATAGTTACAGTTTCAGTATCAATCTTTAGAAATTAGGAACGTCAGATACAGTCATCTATCTCAGTGAGGAACTCAGATAGTTCCATTTATTCATGGATCACCCGTCAGATAGGCTTGGTCCCATATAAAGATATTTAGTATCAGATCTAGAGATCACCAGTCATATAGGCATAATCTCAGTCTCATATTCAGTTGAGTAATCTCATTATCATATCTAGAGATCACCCATCAAATAGGATTGATCTCACTCTCATATTCAATTGAGTAATCTCATTACAAGATCTAGAGATCACCCGTCAGATAGGCTTGATCTTAGTCTCATACTCAGTTGAGTAATCTTATTATCAGATCTAGAGATTACCACCTATCAGATAGGCTTGATCTCAGTCTCATATTCAGTTGAGTATTCTTGTTATTAGATTTAGAGATCACCCGCCAGATAGGCTTGATCTCAGTCTCAGATTCATTTGAGTATTCTTGTTGTCAGATTGGAACATAATTATTTCTTATCATTGATAGTAGATTCTGAAATCATTCGTTAGAGAGTTTTAATCTCCGATGCAGTCAGTCGAGAGTAGAAAGCCCAAAATTCATTCATTCATATAAGTAGATTTAGTTAATCAGTTTCAGCATCATCAGTTTTGGAGATCACTCACTAGATAAGACTGATCTCAACTCCAATACTCAGTTATCAGTATCGGATGATTCAATGTTCAGTATCTCAAGCATTAGTAGTGAGTTCAGATGACAGTAAACCAGTATCCGAGTTTTAGTATTTCGAGTCACGATGATTTCAGTTATGGTTTGTGCATTCATGCATGTGTTCTCATTCAGTACTCTCATGATTATTCAGTTAAGTAATTGTTTATGCATAAGACCTTGTATTTAGCCTTACCTCATCTTCATACTCAGTATATTCCCGTACTGACGCATTTGCGCTATGGTGTTTTATTTGACACCATAGGTTCAGAGGCATGAGATCCAGAGTACCCTTATCAGCTCAGTCCTAGTTAGCAACAGTAGACATATTAGTGAGTCCTCTTCAGTAGAGGATAATCCTTATTTTATCATTGTATCAGACTTAGTTTATTTTCAATAGACAGAGTTAGTTGGGGACATGTCCCATCAAATCCACAGTTCAGACAGTTTAGAGACTTTTCGGGAAGATGTATCAGTATTCAATTTTCTATTTTGAGTATTTTTAGATATTTTGAACCTTATGGCCAGTTTTCGTATTTATTATCTATATTATGCATTGTTCAAGTACAGATATTAGTAGAGGGTTGACTTGTGGTCCTACGGGATCATTAGCACCGTGTGACATTCCGGATCTAGAACAGTTCATTCAAGCCTAGTATGAACTAGGAAATAAGTTCAGTGTCCATTCAATTGGGAATAGGATTCAGCACCGAGTGAACCCAAGGATGGGGGCTCATCTTCCAGTAGAGGGTGTGACCCTTAGAAGTAATCCTTGCATTCCAGAACTACGTAGCCAACGTAGTTTGAGATATCAAACCTACCAGCTGAGGGTTGATAAGGTGCTTTACCTGCCAGTAGAGGGTTCCACCATTCTCGTTCAGAGCACTTGCCAGATAAGGGTAACTCAACAGTTGTCTTTACCCGTGGCATGGTACTGAAACCCGTACAATTGGGGTTATCAGTTGGACCCCATATCTATTTATAAAAAGGGGCATATCAGATAGATAATTACCTCCTATAGTCTTAGTTTCAGATTCAGTCTCAGTATAGAACTCAGTTCAGTTCTACAGACTCAGGACTGTCAGACTTGATCACTCAGATTTGTACGAAACTCCATATAGTTCCACAGAATTAAGACTATCAGATAAAATCAGTCAGTGTTCTGTAATACAAAACTAGTAGACTCAGATATTAGTGTTATCGTGATCTCAGTTACAGTTTATGTATTCATGCATGTACTCTCATTCAGTTATACTCATGTTATCTAGTCAGTATTGTTCATGTATACGAACCTATGCATTACAGCCTACCTCACTTAGCATATCAGTACATTCAAAGTACTGACGCATATTTTTATTTTGCACTATGATGTATTATATCATAGGTTCAAACGCATGGGCTCCTGATCACATTTCGAAGCCCAATCTATCAGCAGAAAACTTTGTAGTGAGTCCTCATAGTTCGAGGACATAGTTAGCAGTTCAGTATTTTAGTTTTTCAGTAGCTCAGTAGTCAGAGTTAGTTGGGGACATATCCCATCAACTCCACAGTTCAGACAGTTTAGAGGCTTTTCGGACAGATGTATCAGTATTCTGTTTTCTATTTTAAGTACTTTTAGATATTTTGAACCTTATGGCCAATTTCCATATTTATTATATATATTATGCAATGTTCAAGTACTGATATTAGTAGAGGGTTGACTTGTGGTCCTTCGGGATCATTAGCACTGTGTGACATTCCGGTTCTAGAAAATTGGGTCGTTACAATAGTCTTAATTAAGTCATGATCAGTAATACTCTCAGTCAGTTACAGAACTCGGGAAAACTCAGTAAACTCAGTATCAATCCAGTCCAGTTCATTACTCAGTTCAGTTAAATAGTACGATCAGTAACAGTTCATTCAAGCCTAGTATGAACAAGGAAATAAGTTTGGTGTCCATTTAGTTGGGAGTAGGATTCAACACCGAGTGAACCTAAGGATGGGGGCTCACCTTCCAGTAGAGGGTGTGACCCTTAGAAGTAATCCTTGCATTCCATAACTACGAAGCCAGCATAGGTTGAGACATCAAACCTGCCAGCTGAGGGTTGATGAGGTGCTTTACCTGCCAATAGAGGGTTCCACCATTCTCATTCAGAGCACTTGCCAGATAAGGGTAACTCAATAGTTGTCTTTACCCATGGCATGGTACTGACACCCGTCCAACTGGGGTTATCAGTTGGACCTCATATCTATTCAGAAAAAGGGGCATATCAGTTAGATAATTACCTCCCACAGTCTTAGTTTCAGATTCAGTCTCAGTATAGAACTCAGTTCTGTTCTACAGATTCAGGACTGTCAGACATGATCACTCAGATTTGTAAGAAACTCAGTATAGTTCCACAGAATTAAAACTATTATATAAAATCAGTCAGTTTTCTGTAATACAGAACTAGTAGACTCAGATATTAGTGTTATCATGATCTCAGTTACAGTTTATGTATTCATGCATGTACTCTCATTCATTTATACTCATGTTATCTAGTAAGTATTGTTCATGTATAAGAACCCACGCATTACAGCCTACCTCACTTAGCATATCAGTATATTCAAAATACTGACACATATTTTTTTTTACTATGATGTCTTATATCATAGATTTAGATGCACGGGCTCCTGATCACACTTAGAAGCCCAATCTATCAGCAGCAAACTTTGTGGTGAGTCCTCATAGTTTGAGGACATAGTTAGCAGTTCAGTAGTTTAGTTTATCAGTAGCTCAGTAGTCGGAGTTAGTTGGGGGCTTGTCCCATGAACTTTATGTTTTCAGATAGTTTAGAGGCATTTCATACTAGATTATTTTTGGACAGTTGTTTTCAGTATTCTGATTCCAGTATAATGTATTGATTTCAGATTTGAACCTTATGGCATTTTTATAGATTTATCTCAGTTATATTGTTATTACAATATTACTATTATTCAATGCTTACAGCAGGTACTAGACATGGGTTAGCTAGTGGTCCTTCAAGATTTCTAGCTCCATGTAGCGTTTGAGGTACAGACTAAGGGCATAACAAAAATCAACTAGCCGAAGGTTCCCCGATCCTTGTGAAAAATCTGACTGCTTTGAAGCTTGTCTGTATGGGAAGCAAACATTGCTTCCATTTCAGAATTCATCTTGGAGGGCAAAAAATATTCTACAACTTGTTCACACAGATGTAGGTAGACCTAAAAAATACCATCTTTAAAAGGTAATGAGTACTATATTGCCTTTATTGATAGTTGTTCTAGATATTGTTGGATTTATATTTTTAATTTTAAATTTGTGGTTGCTAATAGGTTCTTGAAATTTAAGGCTTTTGTGGTAAATAAGAGTGGTTGCAGAATTCAGGTGATGAGGGCGGATAATGCAACTGGGTATACTTTAGAAAAGTTTTATAACTTTTATAATGAATCATGAATTGAGCATCAGCTAACGACACCCTATACTCCTAAATAAAATAGAGTAAAGGAAAGGAAAAGTAGGACGCTAATGGAGATAACAAGGTGTTTGCTCCATGAAAAAGGGCTGCCAAATTTTTTTGGCCTGAAGTTGCAAATACCGCAGTATATCTACTAAATAGATTTTCAACTAAGGCTTTGCAAAAGAAAACACCATTTGAGGCTTAGTTTTATTAGAAACCGTTCCTAACAAATCTGAAAATATTTGGTTGTCTTTGTTTTTCTTATGTACCTCAGGTGAAAAAAGATGAACTGGATAAGAAGGATGAACCTGGAATCTTTGTAGGATATAGTATTCTGTCAAATCTTAAAGAATCTATCAGCCTTAAAATGACAAATTAATTGTTAGCAGGGATGTCACTATTGTCAAGAATGACACTTGGAGCTGGTAAGATAATGAAAAGCAAAAGAATCTAGAATTTCTAGATGATGATATTGATGATGTACCTGTTAAAGGAACAAGAACACTTTTTGATCTATATCAAAGGTATAATATTGCAGTTTTAGAACCAGTAGGATTTATAGAGGTTACAAAAGATGGGGAATGAAGATAGGCAATGTAGAAGGAGCTCAAAATGACAGAAAAGAACAACACATAGGAGTTGGTAGATAGATCACCACACAATAAGGCTATTAGAGTCAAGTGGGTTTGTAGAACTAAGCTCAATCATAATGGTTCAATAAACAAGTGCAAGGTCAGTCTAGTTGCAAAAAGGTAGGCGCAAATGTTTGGAGTATATTTTTCAGAAACTTTTAGTCCAACGGCTTGTTTGGAAGAGTTAGAAGATATTAGAAGAGTTAGAGAAAAACAAAGTTGGCTATATGATTTTTTTCACTTTCAAATCATTGCAAATTACTCATATGTCTTTTATGTGCTTCATCATAAACATTGTATTAGAATTAGGCGACTCAATACTTAGTCCCTAAATGCATCTTTTGTGGGAATTCTTAGATCCAATTGAATATAAGGTGAAAATTATCGTCAAGGACCAAAATATATGGATAAATTTTCTACAATTTGGGAAAAAATTGATTTCATTTGGTACCAAGAGACTTATTTACTTGTTTTCTGATATATCACCATGGAGCAAATCGGATTCACCGGAAAAAATGCTATTGATTACAATCACTTTTTCTATATTTTTCATCTTCATTTTTTTCTTTTCGTTAAATTCAATTAACATCCATTGATGTCTATTCAAACCATTCCATATCAATATGAAAAAAAAAAAGCTAAGAGGAAATAAAGCACCATTAGTGGTTGAGAAGTCAAACTCCGGCCACTAGAAAATTCACCTTCATTTATATAATGAAGAAGGAAAAAATAAACAAAAAAAATTGGAAAAAATCAAAATAGGAAAAAATAATTAGAAAATTCTTTTAATACAAAAATCTGTCAGATTAATTATTTTAGTTGCTTTTTTTGGTTCGTCACTCTCCCTAGGAGAGTCTTATACAAGCACTATGCTAAATAACCTAAAAAGGTTGTAATAATACCTCTTCAAAATTGTTCAATGGGTAATAGAACACACAAAAACTTTAGATGTCTTTTGGAAAATCCAAGACAATTTTATTCATGACTTTATGTCTTTTCTCAAATATTAAAGATAAAAAGCCTGACTTAAGCTTTTTACCCAAAATCTAGTACTTGATTATTCCCACTTTTCTTTTTTGTTCGTCTGACGATAAGTGGGTCTTCAAATGCATTGGACGAATACATTTTAAACCCGTTTCCCTTTATTTTTGGTTGATTGTGAGAAATGGGTCAGGCTTATTCAATGGAATAAATGATGATGATGTTCGGCAATGCAAGTGAGACTCGGGTCCTCACGGACTCGTGCAAATTCTCATATATCAAAGAAACATAAGAAATTAGTGATCCAGAGAGAATATCGTATAATGTAAAAAAGAAAGGTAAAACATGTTAAGTCCTTAATCACATTATTATTTGAATTCCTAACACAAATGTCAAATAGATAAGTAAAAGAACCAATGAAGACTTTGGTTTATGATGCTAAAGAAAATCACGTTGAGCCTTCAACGAATAAAATTAAAACAAAATGAGCTACCGTTATGTCCATAATAACTACCACAAGGCTTTATTATTTTTTTGTAAGTAGGTGTGTTTAGTCATACAAATAGTTTCTCATAGTTGGTGAGAAAGAAACATGGAAAAGAATTAATTTGGAAGTACTCAAACAAAAAAATCACAAGAATTTTACACTAGAAGGCATTAACAATGGAAAAATCGATTTCAAAAGCTTGAGGTCATAAAACAAACAAGAAGAAGTAGAAACAAAGAATATACAAGATATTGTCACTCAATAAGTTTAATTAATCACGACATTGCTACATGAATGAAAGATCATGAGCCTACTACCTGGACAGGTTCGATTCAAGCAGCATAGGGAACTATATCCACAATTTGAAAACAATTCGTTAGACCTTAATGTAAAGGAAAACAAGCTACACTTATTTAGTTCAATTATACAACTTTCCTCCCCCAAATCAATTGTCAAGCTGGGAAAAAAGAGACGAGATTTTGAAAGACAATAAAAGGACACGAGGATTCGTCCAAATCAAAATGCACCAGGATCTATCAAGATAACATCATTTTTTTTTAAAATCACATCTCCTATAATAACTAGGAGACTTATGGATGCACTGCCACACATTTTGTTGGTGAGAAAAATAAATCTTTACCTAAGAAAAGAAAGATCACAAGGCAAGGTTATGTTTTGTTGTTTTTTTTTAAATAATCACTGCCACATTTATACATGAAATCATAACTGAAAAACTCAATAAAAGGAGTAAAATAAGCTATCACTATCTCTAGCAATTATGGGCTAAAGATCAACCAATATAATAAATCCGACTCTCCAAGAATGCAACCTTATTTAGCTAAAATTAAATCCTACTTTAAAGCTATATTTTTAATTACAACAGCAAATAAAGCTAATCTTCAGCTTTTGAGGTATTAGTCTTATTGAAATGTTTTATCTTTTCATGAGAAATGGATTATTTGCAATTGAAACTGCAAGTTCATTATCCACAAGGTTTTTGGTACTATTCTTTTGTTCCATGTACAAATCTACCAGCTGCTTCTAAATCCAAAAGGTTTGATTCACAACTAAAGCAGCTACAATGTATTTTGCTCCAGCTTTAGATTGAGCCACAACATCTTACTTCTTTGAACAACAAAATAATATTCCAAAACCAAAATTAAAATAGTAACCTGAGGTGCTTCTCATATCATCTGAGCAATTAGCCTAATCACTATCAGAAAATCCCTATCAGGAAATCCACGAAACTAAAAATTTATTGTCTTTTTTTAAAATTATGCCAAAATTAATAGCACCTTTGACATATCTAATCACACGTTTAGCCGCTTGAAAATGAATTTCTCTATCACAATGCCTATATCTCAAAATTAAACTCACACAATTAATAATATATGACCTTGTTACATTAAAGTACATTAAGCAACCTATAAGACTCCTGTCAAGTCCTTTACTAACCTTTTCTACTCTATTTTCTTAACAAAACTTCTCACTTTGATTCATAGGAGTTGCAGTAGACTTGCAATATTTCATTTTAAACTTTTTGAGAATTTCATTGGTATATGAAGATCTCATTTCTTTTTTTTTTTGAACTTCCATTGCCAGGAAATAGAACATTTCACCAAGGTCTGTCATCTCAAAAACTTTCATCATTTTAATCTTGAACAAATAGATCAAGTCCAAATTAGTGCTTGTAACTAGCAAATTATTTACGCACAAAGAGACAATGGTAAAATTAGAATCTTCTTCTCTAATATAGAGCGTACACTCGCTGAGGCTTTTTTGAATAACCATTCTAATAACCATTCTACTTTTTCCTCTTTTTGTTCACTGTGTTTATATACTATAAATGCTGGACTATTGTGTTTACTATTACTTTTTTGTATGTATTGCTTTTTTAATAATTCATCTATATGCATTTTGAATTCTTTTAAATCATTAAAGTTATAGGTTAATGGTGTTTGGTTTATTATACTATTTTTATCTATAGGCTCAATTTTTAAATTAGTTTTATTTTTTTCCCATCCTTTTAATAGATCTTCACTGTATAATTGTCTTAATTTTTTCTTAATTATTTCTACCTTATCTATTGAAAATATAGTAATCTCTTCATTATTTATTGAAAATATAACTAGTTCTATTGTGTCTTCAGTATTTTTTATATTTTCTAATTTTTGTGTGATTTTTTCACTTCCTTTTATTCAATCAACTTTCTTTCTTATTTTATTAATAACTCTTTTTGCTCTTACCCTTTGTTTACATGGTGTTGTAAACCACCAGTGTGTTTTAGTTATTATATGTGGGTATAGTTTATCTAAAAATGGCATTCCTAAAAGCATATCTTTTGATGTTAGTTCATAATTATAGATCTCTTCTATTGTTAATATCTTATCCCATACTTGTATTTTTATATTTCTAGCATAAAAGCACAAAAGACAATTAGAAGAAAGATTACTTTATATAAACATAAGTTATCCGTACTCTCCGCAGCCCCCCACAATTGGTATCAAAGCCATGTGTTAAAAAATATTCACGAGTAGATATGTGTTAATTATGAGAAATGTTAATTTAATTGTTAATTATGAGCTATTGTTATCTTGTTAACTATGTTATTAACTATGAGAAGACCATTTAAAAATACATAGGCTTTTAAAGAAGTTAAAAGAATTCTAAATAGTAATTATTCAGATTATAAGAAGTTAAATAAAACAAAAGAAGACCCTTATAGGTTAGCTTACTTAATTACTTTGATATCTAGTATTGAGGCAAAATTAATGATTCATTTAAAATCGAGATGAATGAGATACACGCCACCTAACTATGATAAAATCAGATTTAGAGATCCACCAAAATATTATAAATACAAATGAATAATATAGACCAATCCCAAAAATATAAAGAACTAAAACAAACATTATCTAAGAAACGAAGGGAATTAAAATAAGAAAAGAAAGACTACAATATAACATAATTGTTGGAATATGTCAAAAATCAATAAAAGCACAAAAAGAAGAAATATCATATTTAGAATCTCTAATAGATAACCTAGAATACATATATCAACATGATTTATATATCATTAAATAGATAAAATGACTAACAAAAAATTCATAAAAGATGAAAAAACATTTGAAAATCACAAAGCATTAAAAATAAGAATAGTATTTTCTAATTTAGGAAGAAGATATAAGAAAATAGGTGAACATTTATATTTAATGTTAGAAAAAGAAGAATTAAAATTAGAAGATAAATTAACAGCTATGGTAAGAATAACAAAAGAAAATGAAGAAATAGACAGAAAAAAAGAAATAGATAAAATAAAACAACAAACTACAGAAGAAATACGAAAAATAGAAGAAACTAAAAATAATAAGATTGCTGAATTAGAAAAAGAACTACAAATGCTAAAAGATTTGTTTGAAAAAAGAAAGAAAGAAAGAAAGAAAGAAAGAAAGAAAAAGAAGAAAAAGATAAAGAACCAAAATTATTAGCTGAGATAAATCAACTTAAAGAAAAATTAGAAGAAATAAATAAAGAATTAGAAACTAATGAAATAGAAATAAATACAATATATGCTGAAGAAACAGATAATTATTCGGAAGATAGTGAAACATATACAGAAATCTTAACAAATATAGAAAAACTAGAAATTAATGAAAAACAAGAAGCAATTAATAAAGAAAACTTAGAAAGTAGAAACATGGAAATAAACATTCTTGATAAAAAGGACGATGAAAATATAATACCTAGTACATCAGAAATAAGAAAACCTACATATTATTATAAAGATAAGTTTAAAAGTTATAATCTTGTAATACCCCGTATGTTTCTAAGCTAGGAGACGAACCATTTTTCCTACATATGAAATCTCCTATCCTGTGATTCATACTTGAGTACATGACTTACAATGAGTATCCTAGCGATAAGATAGCTTATGATGCATTAAGCATGTTCATATGAGTCACTTAAGGTAATATAAGCTAAGAGTTTTTGAATCCATCAAGTTTTAGTGTTCGATTTTGTAAGGGTCATATTTGAATGAGTATAACTCGATGTTAATGTGGTATTTCTGCATATTTCTACCCATAAAATTATAGATAATCGAATTAGATTTCCAACAATACCAATTTCGCCTTAATCCAATACCCGAGCAAAAAATTATGCCTATTTTCGTGAGAGACAGTAAGGGTATGCGATTGGTTAGGCGCCGCCCAACCAAACTTAGGCGATTGGTTAGGCGCCGCCAAACCTGGCTTGTACGATTACTTGGGTGCCGCCTAAGTCAGTTCCAAGTGCCAAAAACACTCTGTTTTGAGTTATTTTGAGGGTAATTAAGTCTTTTAACACTCCATACACGTCCTCTAAAATTAAACCTACAAAATTTATAGCTTCTAAACACATTACAACCCTATTAACATCTCAAAGTTCATTATCCAAGAGCACCATAGGAGAAAAACAACTAGGGTTCCACAATCATGCTTGAAGATCAAATATCAAGGAAATTCCTCCGTCATTCAGCAAGAACCTCCCTTTCAAGGTATGCGTAGTGTTCATCCATGAATTCCTTTCGACCGTGGAGTTCAAGAATCAATCTTTAAAATACAAAAGCTTGGTTGGTTGTGGTGATATGATCATACCCATGTTGATGCTTGTTTGTTTTGATATATAATAGTATCGTGACTGTATATCTCATGAAAGTTATGTTGTTAGTTGAAAAACATGATCTTTAGATGGATTGATAGAATGCAAGTATGAAATCCACCTATGCCTTAAAGAATGCATGCAAGGTGTTCGATAAAATGCCTAGTATGTTAGAAGTTCATAGTTACATGATTTCATGAAATCTAAATAACAAGTTCATGTTAGCCATACACTCCAATATGAATTTCTATGCAAATTATGTGTTGTTATTGTTGTGGTATAAAACATGTATGATAATGGAGATTTAAATTATGTACACAAAATATATCCATGTTTTTCCTATCATGTTTGAAATGTTGAATAAATACATGAAGCATATTATCCCGTGCTTATGATATTGTGAATTGTGGACTCAAATCTTGTGATCAAGTCATGTCATGTGTGTCAGTTTCCTCCTATCTAGTCCTGGGGGTATTCATACCCGAAAAATATAGTTTTGTGCCTAGAGCCATGTCATGTTTTTATGATACTCTCATTCAATCCATGTCCAGTAGACTTCAGTCAGTCTCCTGACTCAGGAAAACTCATGTAAAGGCAGTATCAGTTCAGTTTTACTCATTACTCAGTAATCTACGAAACCTCAGTAGTAATCTGTTAGTCTATGGAATTCAATAAATCTTAGTATCAGTAAAATTTAGTTCAGTATTCAGTGTAGACATCAGTAAACTCAGTTAGCTAATAGAACTCAGTAGCATTTAGTTAGTTAACAGAATTCAGTAGTGTTCCGCTAGTTATCGGAACCCAATAAACTCAGTCCATGTTTAGTTCAGTTAAACAGAATAATCAGTAACAATTCAGTTAATTCTAGTATGAACTAGGAAATCAATTCAGTATAATCAGTTCAGTGTCATTCAGTTGGGAGTAGGATTCAGCACCGAGCAAACCCAAGGATGGGAACTCACCCGCCAGTTCAGGGTGTGATTCTTAGAAGCAGTCCTTGCATTACAGAACTATGTAGCCATCATAGGTTGAGACATCTTAACCTATCAGATTAGGGTTGATGAGGTGGTTTAACCTATCAGTTTAGGGTTCCCACCATTCTCCTTGAGTACCTTCCAGATGAGGGTCACTCAGAGTTTTTCCTTACCAGTGGCACGGTATTGACACCCTTCCAATAAGGGCAGAGATTAGACCCCAGCTTAGCTATTATAGAATATTTGGGGCATGTCGGTTAGATAACTACTTCCCACAGTTTCAGTATCAGCCTCAGTAAAAGAACTCAGATAGTTCTTCAGGATATCAGAATTGTCAAATACAGTACGGAACTCAGCTAGTTCCATTAGATTTAGGACTATCAAATACATTCATTCATGCTATCAGTTATTAGAACTCATGTTATCAGATATATCAGTTATCAGAATTCAGTTATCATTCATGATATGTTATCAGTAAATACATGTCATCAGTATTCATACTCAGTAGTCATGTTATCACGAGCTCAGTTTCAGGACTGTTATATATAGTCAATCAAATCAGTTCTTCAAAATTAGAATTATCAGAAACAATCATTCCTTTATCAGTAATATAGTATCAGTCTCCCAGTATTTAGTAATACAGTATCAGTTCCTCACTTATTAGTGAATTACATATCAATATCTGTAAACTCAGTCATTCAGTATATCAATATCAGTAAACTCAGTCATTTAATATCTCAGCATCAGTAAGCTCATGTTGTCAGTATTCAGACACAGTAGTCAGTATCACCACGAATTTAGTTGCAGTTATGCATGTAAGTATATATTCTCACGTTCATATTAGTTAGCATTGTTTATGCATATAAAACCCTTTACATTTATCCTAACTCACTCGTATACTTAGTACATTCAGTCGTACTGACGCATTCGTGCTATCGTGTTTTATTTGACACCATAGGTACAGAGGCACGAGTTTCAGAGCAGCAGTAGCATTGCAGATTTCAGTAGTCAGTGCTCCTCTTCATTCGAGGAAAATATTATTATTACTTTATTACAGTATTTCAGATTAGTTTTTTTTTCATGGAGTTAGTTGGAGACATGTTCCTTCAACTCCTTATTCAGTTCAGTTAAAGGCTTTCAGACTAGATTTCAGATTAGATATTCAGACTTCAGTATTTATGTTTCTTTTTGGAATTGTTATACCATGTTTTTCAGATATGTATCCGTATTGAACCTTATGGCCTTACAGTTTATGTTTTCACATATTTTATAAGATATTATGCAGTTTACAGGTACAAATATCAGTCATGGGTTAGCTTGTGGTCCTTCGGGGTCATGAGCACCGTGTAGCATTTTGGTTCAAAAAATCGGGGCATTAAAAACTTATTATCAGAGCCTAAGGTTCAACAGTATCCTAGGAAGTCTGAAGGTTGCATCAAGTAGAGTATTGTACATGGGCGTATTGTGCACCACACTTATGTGCAGAAGGCTATGAGATGTTTTAGCAATAGTTTCCCTTCTTTCATGTCTCAAGATTGTGCTATAGAAATTTTCTATAAGTAACCCATGTAGATTTACATCAAGCTCCCCTCATGTCAACCCTACCTTACTTTCAAGGTAACAGAAACAGTGAAGTTCAAGTTCTAAAGATAGGGCTTTCTCATGTAGTCCCTGGAGACAGTTATGGGATTTGGCACATGCTCAGACAATATCCCCTCAGTTTAGTCATATTCCAAAGTTGTACAAATTTTATTTATGATCATGAGAACTCCTTTGTAAACTCAAATCTAATTTTTGATATGCCATTAGATCCCTTCTTAAAATCCTATGATAGTATAGACCTAGAATTTTAAGCATGGACCCAAGATTTTAGCAGTAGATGAGTTGGGATAGTATTATCTAGTCTGATTAGATTATGTATTCATGGGGATAGTTCTACCAACATGAATTAGTAGGTTTGAACAGTGCTCGCAGGTGAGCAAGAATTTAAGTTTATTGACTTGAAATTAAGCATGAAAGTGTGAATGTGATATTAGCAGTATATGAGGAAACAAAATCAGATGATGTGTTTAGTAAGAAAAACAGGTGTTGAACAGAATGTAGGTATGTGATAATAGATCAAGTGACCAATTCAGTCCCTCAGACTCCAGTAGTAGAGCCAGTATGTATAGAAAGCAGTATGGGAAGACAATTCTTGACCCATCCTCATCTCAGTGCAGAGTTTTGCACCTCGACTATCACGAAAAAAATCCTCTCAGGAGTTGCATGTCAACTCTATGGTCACGAACCAGACTCATGCATTTCTTTTTCCCATAAATCATGTATGATTTTCGTTCCCAGTACAAGGGGTCCCAGTTTACTCCGCAGTACGAATCATGTTCCATGAGCATAATCTACTTTCACGCACTTTCCACGGGACCATGTGTGCCTTCAGTTCCCAGTATAAGGGGTTCAGTTCCAGCTCCCTCAATATTAAGAATCATGTCCCACGAGTACAGAAACTCTAGACTCAGGTCATGTAGCTCATGACTCATGTACGCATATCATGCTTTCCAGTATACTTAGCTTCCATGACTCATGCTATGCCCCTACAGATCAGATACATTTAGACTACGTCATGTATATCCTCAGTTCAGAACTTATTGGTAAATCCAAACTATTGATATTTTATTCCTCAAGTTTCAGTCATGTGTCAAGTTTAGTTTGTATCTATTCGTGTTTTAGGTCCTCCTTATTTACTCCTCCAGTTAGCTCTCCTTATGGAATAATGTAGTGATGAGCAGTTGTTTAGATAAGAAAAGATTGTTGCATACTTACTTTGCACGAGGGTGTAGTTGTGAAGATAGGCTTGAATGTCATGATAAATGTGCAAGTAAACGTCTAGCAAGGGGTTTTATTTAGAAGTTGGGAAAGTACAAAGTGTAAATGTACATTTAGATCCTTGACTTATGTCAGTCCCCAGCATGTAGCCATCAAAAAACATAGTTTCCAACTCAATTATAGTTTCAGTATCCATCACTAAGTGATCAGTGTTCAGTCTTTGAATTCAGTACTTCAGTATCAGTCTAAAACTCAGTTACAACGATAGTTCAGAAAACAATATTCAGTAAAGGACTCAGATAGTCCTATAGAACCATGGCTTCAGTTACCAGTTACTTAGCCTCAGAATTCAGTACTTCTATACTAGCTATAGTCTTAGTTATAATGTCATCTTCAGTTCAGTAACCAGATTTGAAACTCAGTTCAGTTCCAGACATGCTTGACCATAGCATTCAGGTTGTCAGTACTCAATTATCAGTGTTTCAATACCCCAGTTTATAGAATACCTCAGAGCCATGTCGTAGGCTTGGTCTCGCATTTGAAAATAATAAAGACTTCATGAATCCATGCTTAGATACCTCATTCTACTCAGTTCGTTCTTTTCTCATATGCATAAAACTCAAAACTCTCAGCCCAGCTATTCAGACTAAGTACAGTTAGCTTTGCAGATCCAGTATTCAGCTATCAATTATTCAGTTAATCAGATAAGTTAGTATATTTATACACTCGTGTTCAGCTCAGTTCATGTATCATGTCTCAGTTTCAGATCCTAGCTATTCAGTCATGACTCAGTTCCTAGGTGTCTTACGCATCATCTCAATTCCCCTCAGTAGCTCATCCAAGTCACTATTATTTGAGAGACATAGTGTCCCAAGGGGGAGATACATCATACCCCCAAACTTTCATGACATAAACATGCTGCTCTCTTTTCTTTTGATGAATCTAGTTTGGAGAAGGGGTACTCATAAGTTAACCCTAAAACTCCAACTTCAGTTGTATGCCATGTTTTCAAGATTCAGTTCAGATCATGATATTCAGTATATCTACCACGTCCCAGACTCAGTTATGTTCTCATATTTCCGATCATGTATATGGAGTAATTAATCTCAAACTTATCGGTATTTTTAGTTCAAGGTAAAAGTTTTCCTTAAACTTATTCATTCTCATGTTCATATTTCAGTACCAAACTTTCTATTCAGTTCCATGCTCAGTTTTCAGATCAAACTTGATACCTTTACCATTGCATGTTCATGAGTAAGTTTAGTCATGAATTCACGCATCAGATATGCGTGATCAGCTCATCAGTACTTTCAGTCATGCATTCACGTATCATGTCAGTCATATAATCATGCATCAGATATGCATGGATTCATCCTTTCAGTTGTGCATCAGATATGCATTCTCATTTTCAGAAAACTCACTTTATTAGAATCCTCAGTCTTATATTCATGAACCAGCTTCCCATGCATCAGATATGCATGTTCAGTATGTTGTGCTCAGCTTTAAGTTATGTCAGTCATGAAGCCATGTTTCAGTAGTGTATGTATTGTACGTATTTCATCTTATTATCTCTCCCGCCTCAGTTAATTTCCATTCGAGGACGAATGTTCCCAAGGGGGAGATATTGTAATACCCCGTATGTTTCTAAGCTAGGAGACGAACTATTTTTCCTACATATGAAATCTCCTATCCTGTGATTCATAATTGAGTACATGACTTAAAATGAGTATCCTAGCAATAATATAGCTTATGATGCATTAAGCATGTTCATATGAGTCACTTAAGGTAATACAAGCTAAGAGTTTTTGAATCCATCAAGTTTTAGTATTCGATTTCATAAGGGTCATATTTGAATAAGTATAAGTAGATGTTAATGTGGTATTTCTAAATATTTATACCAACCAAATTATAGAGAATCTAATTAGCTTTCCAACGATACAAATTTTGCCTTAATCTAATACCCGACCGAAAAGTTATGCCCATTTTTGTGAGAGACAGTAAGGGTATGAGATTGGTTAGGTGCCGCCCAACCAAACTTAGGCGATTGGTTAGGCGTCGCCCAACCTGGCTTGTGCGATTACTTGATGCCACCTAAGACAGTTACAAGTGCCAAAAATACTTTGTTTTGAGTTATTTAAGGGTAATTAAGTCTTTTAACACTCCTTACACGTCCCTAAACTTAACCCTACAAAATTTATAGCTTCAAAACACATTACAACCCTATTAACATTTCAAAGTTCATTATCCAAGATCACCATAGGAGAAAAACAACTAGGGTTGCACAATCAAGCTTGAAGATCAAATTTCAAGGAAATTCCTCCGTCAATCATCAAGAACCTCCCTTCCAAGGTATGCATAGTGTTCATACACGGATTCCTTTCGTCCGTGGAGTTCAAGAATCAATCTTAAAAATACAAAAGCTTGGTTGGTTGTTGTGATATGATCATACCCATGTTGATGCTTGTTTGTTTTGCTATATAATAGTATCGTGACTGTATATCTCATGAAAGTTATGTTGTTAGTTTAAAAACATGATCTTTAGATGGATTGATAGAATGCAAGTATGAAATCCACCTATGCCTTAAAGAATGCATGCAAGGTGTTCGATAATATGCCTAGTATGTTAGAACTTCATATTTACATGATTTCATGTTATCTAAATAACAAGTTCATGTTAGTCATACACTCCAATATGAATTTCCATGAAATTATGTGTTGTTATTGTTGTGGTATAAAGCATGTATGATAATGGAGATATAAATTATATACACAAAATATATCCATGCTTTTCCTATCATGTTTTAAATGTTGAATAAATACATGAAGTATACTATCCCCTGCTTATGATATTGTGAATTGTGGACTCAAATCTTGTGATCAAGTCATGTCATGTGTGTCAGTTTCCTCCTATCGAGTCCTGGGGGTATTCATACCCAAAAATATAGTTGTGTGCCTAGAGCCGTGTCATGTTTTCACGATACTCTCAGTCAATCCATGTTCAGTAGACTTCAGTCAGTCTCATGACTCAGGAAAACTTATGTAAAGGCAGTATCAGTTCAGTTTTACTCAGTACTCAGTAATCTACGAAACCTCAGTAATATTTCGTCAGTCTATAGAATTCAGTAAATCTCAGTATCAGTTCAATTTAGTTGAGTATTCAGTTCAGACATCAGTAAACTCAGTCAGCTAACAGAACTCAGTAGCATTTAGTCAGTTAACAGAATTCAGTTGTGTTCCGCTAGTCATCGGAACCCAATAAACTCAGTCCATGTTCAGTTCAGTTAAGCAGAACAATCAGTAATAATTTAGTTAATTCTAGTACGAACTAGGAAATCAGTTCAATATAATCAGTTCAGTGTCATTCCGTTGGGAGTAGGATTCAGCACAGAGCAAACCCAAGGATGGGAACTCACCTGCCAGTTCAGGGTGTGATTCTTAGAAGCAGTCCTTGCGTTCCAGAACTATGTAGCTATCATAGGTTGAGACATCTTAACCTGTCAGATTAGGATTGATGAGGTGGTTTATCCTGTCAGTTTAGGGTTCCCACCATTCTCCTTGAGTACCTGCCAGATGAGGGTCACTCACAGCTTGTCCTTACCAGTGGTGCGGTATTGACACACTTCCAATCAGGGAAGAGATTGGACCCCAGCTTAGCTATAATAGCATATTTGGGGCATGTCGGTTAGATAACTACTTCCCACAGTTTCAGTATCAGCCTCAGTAAAATAACTCAGATAGTTCTTCAGGATATAAGAACTATCAAATACAGTATGGAATTCATCTAGTTCCATCAGATTTAGGACTGTCAAATACAGTTATTCATGCTATCAGTTATCAGAACTCATGTTATCAGATATATCAGTTATCAGATTTTAGTTATCATTCATGATATGTTATCAGTAAATATATGTCATCAGTATTCATACTCAGTAGTAATGATATCACGAGCTCATTTTCGGGACTGTTATATACGGTCAATCAAATCAGTTCTTCATAATCAAAACTATCAGAAACAATTATTCCTTTATCAGTAATATAGTATCAGTCTCCCAGTATTCAGTAATACAGTATCAGTTCCTCACTTATTAGTAAATTACATATCAATATCAGTTAACTCAGTCATTCAGTATATCAATATCAGTAAACTTAGTCATTCAGTATCTCATCATCAGTAATCTCATGTTGTCAGTATTCAGACTTAGTAGTCAGTATCACCACAATTTTAGTTGTAGTTACGCAAGTATGTATGTATTCTCACGTTCATATCAGTCAGCATTGTTCATGCATATAAAACCCTTTAGATTTAGCCTACCTCACTCGTATACTCAGTACATTAAGTCGTAATGATGAATTCGCGCTATGGTGTTTTATTTGACGCAATAGGTACAAAGGCACGAGTTTCTGAGCAGTAGTAGCTCTGCAGATTTCAGCAGTCAGTGCTCCTCTTCATTCGAGGACAATATTATTATTACTTTATTATAGTATTTTAGATTAGTTTTTCTGTTCATGGAGTTAGTTGGAGACATGTTCCTTCAACTCCATATTTAGTTCAGTTAGAGGCTTTCGGACTATATGTTAGATTAGATGTTCAGACTTCAGTATTTATGTTCCTTTTCCGAATTGTTATACCATGTTTTTCAGATATGTATCCGTATTGAACCTTATTGCCTTACAGTTCATGTTTCCACATATTTTATGAGATATTATGTAGTTTACAGTTACAGATATCAGTGATGGGTTAGCTTGTGGTCCTTCGGGGTCATGAGCACCGTGTAGCATTTCGGTTAAGAAAATTGGGGCGTTACAAATCTAAAGGATGAATATAACAAATGGACACCAAAAAAAATAATTAATAAAAATTATTACTTCTTAGACTTAGACTGTGTAATAGATGTCGATAAAACGTTACAATTATGGATAGGATATATAACAAAATAATTATTAGACAATGGTATAAATGTAACAGATACACCAAGATTATATTGAAAGAACACTAATAGGAACAACAAAATTATGGTTTTTAAATTTAACTGAATATAGTAAAAAGGTATTAAGGGCTGATAAAAAAACAGAAGGAACAACAGTAATTAAACAAACACCTATAGACATATTGAAAAAATATGAAATAGCTATAAGAGATGAATTTAGTAGTATGGCAATAGAAGAAGAAGTACAAAACAAAGAAAAAGATACAAATAGGAATTTAATGTTAAAACTAGAAATATGTAATATGTGCTATATAGATGAATATACGTGTGCATTTAAAGAATACTGCTATAATGGAACATACAATACAGAAGAAAGTAAAGAAATAAGAAGATTATATTTTAGTAAATTACCTGAACCATTTAGTTCAAAAATAATAAAGAGTTGGGATGAAGAAAAAATAGTAGATACCCTAGGAGCAAGAATAAAATTTCTACAACAATGGTATAGAAATCTATGTGAAAAATACAGCGAAAAAATAAAAATGGAAAAAATATTAATAAGGAATTTAGCATGTTGTAAGGATAAAATAGCACCCCAATTTGGATGTGAAGAAGAAAAATATTATAAGAAAAGAAAAAGACATAAGAAATATAAGAAGTATAGAAAGTCAAAATATAAGTATAAGAAACCAAGAAAAAGATATTATGTAAAAAATTATAAATATAAAAGACCATATAGCAAAAAGAAATCTATAAAAGAATGTACTTGTTATAATTGTGGAAAACTAGGACATTTAGCTAGAGATTGTAAAATGCCTAAATACCCAAAAAAGAAACAAATATCAGAAATAAAGATAAAAAAAAGCAGAATATATGCAAATAGATTATATAGTCTACGAATTAGAAAGTGAAGATAGTATATATGAAATTTTGGAAAATGAAACAGATAATGAAATAGATAGTAAATCAGATGAATCAAATGACTGAAGATGATATAAAAATAATAACAAAGGAAGAATATTTAAATTAAGAAAGAACAGATCAGAAAATAATATTTGATGATAATATATTTGATGAAATAAAAGGAAAAGAATTAGATCTAAGTGTAGAAAAAATATTTAGAATACCAACAATAAAAAACATATTTAGTAGATGAAAAGAAGAATACTACGTAGTAAGCCAAAAAGAACATGTAATAGACTGTAGATATGCAAAAGGTAAAGTTAGTATACCACTAGTAAAAAAAAGAATAATAAATAAAGAAATAAACGATATAAAAAGTAAAGACCCAATAAAATACGTACACCTTGGAGGAACGGAAATATTAATAAAAGCTTGTTTTAGAGAAGAATAGATAGGCCAATATAATTATATTTAGCAGATGATATAATTATAAAACATATAGAAAAAAGTATAATAACTGCTATAAGAGGAAATTTAATATACCAAAAATTTAAATTTATAATAAGTGCGAATTATTCAGTAACAATAACAGATGAAAACATAGATAAATCATTAGTATTATATTGAAAATATCAGGAATAGAACTAACCCCAGGAAGTAAAATATCTACAACAAGATGTAAAAATCTATATGTATTAACAACAAAACATAAAATAACGGGAAAAAATGAAATTAATAAAATACAAATAGAAAGTCCTTTTGAACAATTTGTAAAAACATTTGATAACGATGATTATACTTACAAAGATATAGATATACAAGAAGATTTAGAAAAAATAAATGATAGAATAAGTACAACGAAAAGAATAGCTTTTGAAAAAACCAGAATCATCAGGATCATCGAAAAGAACAAATTATGAAATAACTTCAACAGTTAATTTAATTCAATATTATATAACGAGAACAATAAATGAAAAAGACTATTTAATACTCCTAAATACAAGACAAGAAGAAAACCATATAGTAAAATACCTAGTGAAAAATGAAGAAATAAAATCTAATAGTAATATATGCCCTGACCTACCAAGAAGTTTAATAACTATTAAAGATACAACTGAAAAAGAAATAATAATAGGAGTTAGAAAAATAAAAATAGAATTTGAAATAAAGGAAGATATGCAAAAAAACAGATAAAATATTTGGGATAAAATGGTTACAACAAGTAAAACCCTACAATATAGAACATACACAATTAACCATAACCTACAATAAGGAAAAATTATTAATAAAGAGAGCTTTAACATGAAAATATATGTACTTATGAAAATAACAGTGAAGGATATTATAATAAATACTATACACCTATGATAGATACAGGAACAGAAGCCAACTTATGTAGATATAATTATTTACCAGAAAACAAATGGGATAAGCTAAAGACACCAATAGTAGTCAAAGGATTTAATAATAAAGGAAGCTTAATTACCTATAAAGCTAGAAATATAAAAATACAAGTATGGGATAAGATATTAAAAATAGAAGAGATCTATAATTATGAACTAACATCAAAAGATATGCTTTTAGGAATGTCATTTTTATATAAACTATACTCACATATAATAACTGAAACACACTGGTGGTTTACAACACCATGTAAACAAAGGGTAAGAGCAAAAAGATTTATTAATAAAATAAGAAAGAAAGTTGATTGGATAAAAGAAAGTGAAAAAATCACACAAAAATTAGAAAATATAAAAAATACTGAAGACACAATAGAACTAGTTATATTTTCAATAAATAAAGAAGAAATAATTATATTTTCAATAGATAAGGTAGAAATAATAATGAAAAAATTAAGACAATTATACAGTGAAGATCCATTAAAAGGATGGAAAAAACATAAGACTATTGTAAAAATTGATACCAAATTCACCCAAAACCGACACTCGGGTGAAGAGTTAGAGACTTTTTAGTGAAACAGTGTGTCACCTGAACTTTCAACACGTCGCGGAGATATTTCATTTGGAAATTTTCAATTTCCAGTTTTGCTCCGCTATAGTGGTGTATCGCACCAAACTTCCAGGTCACAGACAAGGTGGCAACACGATAGCTCAGTGTCGCGCCACCGTGCAATTTCCCATTTGTCACTTTCCAGTGACTTGGCGCGATAGTGTCGTGTCGCGCCAAGGATGAAAATCGAGAAATTTACTCAGAAATTAAAGACACGTCTAAGGGTTAAAAAGGTGAA
Source organism: Capsicum pubescens (assembly GCA_030864215.1). Taxonomy (NCBI): domain Eukaryota; kingdom Viridiplantae; phylum Streptophyta; class Magnoliopsida; order Solanales; family Solanaceae; genus Capsicum; species Capsicum pubescens. Next base: position 210,751,411 of record CM061538.1, on the reverse strand, counting down.
TTTCGCAACCCCATATAAACCCAATAACACATGATTTAGCCATTCTTCACCCAAAATATACTAGTTTCTCTCAAGAACAAGCTAGGGTTTCTATTAGGGATTTAAATTCAAGAAGGTTTCACCATGAATCCTCCAGAAATCACATCCCAGGTATGCATAGTGTTCATTCATGGACTCTTTTCATCCTTGAAGCCTGAGAATCTCTTTTCTAAGTTTAATTTTATAGATTTCTTTATGAATTTCATGTTTGTTTTGTTTATGTTGAGAATGATCAATTAAATTCAAATCCATGTTGGGTGATCAATTTTATATGGAATTGATTTGTATAGATGTATATTCATGTGAACCTATAAATAAACCCTAGGATGATGAAATTAGATATGAATCATGATGATTAATTATTGTATAATGTTGTCTACATGTGCTATGCCTACCATGTGTATGATTAAATGCCTAGATAGAGGAACAATGCCCAACTAGTATGATATCATAAAATCCCCATGTATGTACAAGCTTATGCATATCACATGTTTGATGAAGTTCTTCAATAGATGAATTATGAATTGTGTTACTGGTCATGTGTTCAAGTAAGCCATGCTATGTCAGTTTCTTCTCATCGAGTCCTAGGGATACTTATACCCGAATATTTAGCTGTGTGCCTACAACCATGTCACGTTTTCATGATCTCCTCAGTCAAGTTATGATCCAGAGAACTCATTCAGTCATGTGACTCTGGAAATCTCAGAAATCTCAGTAATTTTAGTAGCTTAGTAATCTCAGTAACTTTAGTATTCTCAGTCAGTCCTCAGAACTCAGTACATTCCATCAGTCAATGGAACTCAGTAAATTCAGTTTAGCTCTGCTAGACAGTACCACTAGTAATAGTTCAGTTCAGTTAATTATCTCAGTTCAGTTAATCAGTTCAATGTATTTCAGATTAGAGTAGGATTCAGCACCAAGCGAGCCTAGGGATGGGGACTCACCCGCTAGATAGGACTGAGATCTCTAGAAGAAATCCCTAAGTTCCAGAACTATGTATCCAGTATAGGAACAAGATGTCACCCATTAGATAGGACCGACATACTCAGGGATCACCCGTTAGCATATTTAAATGTATTGAACTGATCCCAGGGGTCACCTGTTAGATTAGGACTTACTCCACATCAGTTGTCTTTACCAGTGGCACGGTACTAACACCCTTCCAACTAGGGTTATAGGTTAGACCCCAGTTAGCATAATATGGGACATGTCGGTTAGTTGAATACATTCCACAGTTTCAATTACAGAATCAGGACTGTCAGATACAGTCTATTTAGCTCAGTAGTATAGATTTAGGACTGTCAGATGTAGTTAATCCTTATTATTATAAATAGACCCCGGGATCACCCAACGGACAGGACTGATCTCAAAAATGGTCAATCAGTATCATTATCATCAGATGTAGAGATCACCCGCTAGATAGGACTGATCTCAGATTCAGTTACTCAGCTACAGTACATAACTCAGCTAGTTTCATCAAATTTAGGACTGTCAGATACAGTCACCCATGTTATCAGTTATATCAGTTATCAAAACTCATGTTATTAGTATTCAGCTTCAGGACTGTCAGATACAGTCAACCAGACCAGTTCTTCATAATCAGAACTGTCAGACACAGTTATCCATATATCAGTAGCATAGTACCAGTCCCTCAGTATTCAGTAATACAGTATCAGTTTCTCACTCATCTTTGACTGAGATGTCAATATCAGTAGACTCATTATTCAGTCTTATCATTAGCTCAGTTATAATTACGTATGCATGCATGTATTCTCATGCTCATGTTAGTAAGTCAGTTAATATTGTTTATGCATATGAACCTATTGCATTCTGCCTACCTCACTTGCATACCAGTACATTCAAAGTACTGACGCATTTATTTTATGGTGTCTTATATCATAGGTTTAGAAGCATGAGCTCCAGAGTACCAGTAGCATCCAGTTCAGCAATCAGAGTTAGTAGTGAGTCCTCATCCTTCGAGGACATGATGATCACATTACTATTTTAGTTTTTAGTTTATTTCAGTAGTTGGAGTTAATTGGGGACATGTCCCATCAACTCCTTATTCAGACAGTTTAGAGGTTTTCAGACTACAGTATGTTCTGACAATTATATCAGTTGTTTTGGTATTTTTATACCATATTTTTTACTTATGTACTAGTATTGAACCTTATGGACTTTCATTTCATGTTTCCATATTTATGATATTATTACTATAATTCAGTGCTCAGTTTACAGATATTAGTCATGGGTTAGCTTGAGGTCCTTCGTGGTTATAGGCACCGTGTAGCATTCTGGGTACCAGATTTGGGGCGTTACATTAATATAGCCTTGATGTATTAGTTTAATTTTCATGCCTAAGCATAGGATTATGCCTCCCATGTGTTTGTAAAAATGACTAAGTGAATGAATTGTGCCTTGTGATCCATGGGTGGTCTTATAATGAATTCATTCTAAAACTACACGTTCCAAATTTACTCTTATGTTAAAGTTATGCCTTGCAAGTGGTTTTTGGGAAACCTATGTGAATTTAATAGTGTACCGTGATATGATAACATGTATTTCTATCTATGTATAAGTTCATGACTTTCAAGTGCTTGAAGAAATGCTTCATTGATTGCATTGTGAACAGTTGGCAATTGTCATGTTTCCAAGAATTATCATGTCTTATTATTATTTATGCTATCGAGTCCTGGGGGTATTTAATCCCCAATAATTTAGTTATATACCTAAAGACAGTGTCAGTTACAGAATGTTTGTAAGACCCCATAAAATTCTCTCATAGTCTGAGCCTTAAAGCGTGTTCAATAAAGTGTTAATCCGGCCCTAAAAGGTTGAGAAGTGTCTTCCCAAGTGAGAAGTATTTTAAACCATGTAGTGAGAAGTATTTCCTTCGATATCAAATTTGCCCAAATCCGACACTCGGGAAAAGAGTTAGAGCTATTTTAGTGAGACAGTGTGCCACCTGGCATTTTAGCGCATCACGGAGCCAGCCAAAATGGCAATCGTCAAAGTCCAATGAGCCTCTGCGATTTTGGCGCGTCGCGCAAAGGCTTAATTTCAGAATTGTCAATTACCAGTGCACCAACGAAATTCCACCGCATCACGGTGCCTTTCCAGTTCGCAACCAAGGTGGCAATGCGATTTCCACCGTGTTGCGCCATCAAGCAGTTTCCCGATTGTCCAATTTCCAGTGAGCTGGTGTGATTATGGCATGTCGCGCCAGCATGTAAAATTAGGATTTTTTAGTTTAATTCCAGAAGTGAAAAAGGTTATTTTTCTACCATTATATATACTTCTTAACACAGGATTTGGCCTCGTTTTAACCTTAAAATACTAGTTTCTCTCAAAGTTGTTTAAGAACAAGATCTAGGGTTTCTACAAAATCAAAATCCTTCTTTCTTATTCAAGAGAAATCAAGAAATCAAGAATCTCTCCAAAGGCTTTCAAGAAAGAGTTTCTCTAAGGTATGCAGATGTTAATTCTTGAGTCCCTTTTATCCAAGAAACTCAAGAACCTTTTTCTAAATTTCAAACTTTTATGTTTATGAGTTTTCATGATTCATGTGAGTTGAAATTGATTTTCATGCTATTATTGGGTTATGATTCATATTTGTTTACAAGGTTTTCAAGCTTTGACCCTAGTATGTGATATTCATGTGATGTTCATGATAAACCCTCTTCATGTTGCTTGTTAAGTGTTGTGTTTATGTCAATTAAGTGTAGAAATTATTGATAAGCAAAGCATACTCCCCATATGATTGATAAAATGCTTATGTGAAGGAATTAAAGCCATTATAGCATGCTTCCTAGAAATCCCCAATTGTGTGCAAGCCATGCATGCCAAGTGTTTGTTGAAAAGCCTTAGTGAATGAATTATGGCGTGATAGAATAAAATTCCCCTATTATGTTCTCTTTGATACATGCTAAGACTTTAATACATGCTAAGTGTTTGATGAATGAATTTTGACATGATAGCATGAAGTTCCCCAATTATGTGCTCTTCGATACATGCTAAGACTTTAATACATGCTAAGTGTTTGATGCAAGATCTTGTTGAATGGAGTATGAGCCAATAGCATGTATCCATATACTATCACATGTTTATGATTCCCAAATGCTTGAAGAGATGCTTTAGTTATTGTGATGATGAATGAATGTCCATGGTCTTGATTATTCAAGAATGGTTATGTTTTACTTTTATGTTATCAAGTCCTGGGGGTACTTATACCCGATAAATTAGTTGCAGTCTAGAACCCGTGTCAGTTTCCTCGATAATCTCAGTCAAGTCACGATTCTCAGAACTCAGTGAGTTATAGAACTCTGTACACTCAGACAGATACAGAACTTAAGTAATCTCAGTAATCTCCATAGTCTCAGTATTGCTAGTAATATAGCCTTAATTCTGTACTCAACTCAGATCTAATAGTATTCAAGTGTTTTGTTTAGTCTTCAGTAGTATTCTAGTAATCTATCCTGAGCTCAGTGTCGTTTAGTCAGATAACAAGATTCAGTAGTATTCCGTCAGATACAAAATCAAGTGAATTCAGCGTAACTCAGTCAGATCAGTCGAGAAATATGATCAGTAATAGATTTAACTTTTTTTGTGTCCAGTTAAGAATCAGTTCAGAGTCTTTCAGTTGGGAGTAGGAGCTAGCACTGAGCGAGGGTAGGGATGGAGGCCTCCCATCAGAGAGACAGAGTCATTAGAAGCAATCCCTGAACTCCAGAACTGTGTAGCCAGCGCAGGATATAGGAGACACCCGTCAGGAAAGGTTGGTCACCTGTCAGATAGGCTTGACTATTATATTGCCTTAGGCTTGACTTCCTGCGAGGGTCACCCATCAGATAGGATTGACCAGAGAGGTCTTTACCCATGGCACGATATTGACACCCTTCCAGCTGGGGTTATAGGTTGGACCCCACCAGTTGAGATTCGGGGTATGTCGGTTAAGTGACTACTTCCCATAGTTGCAGTTTCAGTATCAATCTTTAGAAATCAGGAATGTCAGATACAGTCATCTATCTCAGTGAGGAACTCAGATAGTTCCATTGATTCATGGACCACCCGTCAGATTGGATTGTTCCCATATAAAGATATTCAGTATCATATCTAGAGATCACCCGTCAGATAGGCTTGATCTTAGTCTCATATTCAGTTGAGTAATCTCATTATCAGATCTAGAGATCACCCGTCAGATAGGCTTGATCTCAGTCTCATATTCAGTTTAGTAATCTTATTATCAGATCTAGAGATTACCCATCAGATAGGCTTGATCTCAGTCTCATATTCAGTTGAGTATTTTTGTGATCAGATCTAGAGATCACCCGTCAGATAGGCTTGATATCAGTCTCAGATTCAGTTGAGTATTCTTGTTGTCAGATTCGAACATGATCATTTCTTATCATTAATAGTAGATTTCGGAATCATCCGTTAGAGAGGTTTGATCTTCAATGCAGTCAGTCAAGAGTAGAAAGCTCAGAATTCAGTCATTGATATAAGTAGATTCAGTTAATCAGTTTCAGTATCATCAGTTTTCAAGATCACTCTTTATATAAGACCGATCTCAACTCCAGTACTCAATTATCAGTGTCGGATGATTCAGTGTTCAGTATCTCAAGCATTCATAGTGAGTTTCGATGACAGTAAACCAGTATCCGAGTTTCAGTATTTCGAGTCATGATGATTTCAGTTATGGTTCATATATTTATGCATATGTTCTCATTCAGTACTCTCATGATTATTCGGTTAAGTAATTATTCATGCATAAGCCCTTGTATTTAGCCTTACCTCATCTTCATACTCCGTATATTCCTGTGATAACACATTTGTGCTATGGTGTTTTATTTGACACCATAGGTTCAGAGGAATGAGATCCAGAGTACCCTTAGCAGCTCAGTCCCAGTCAGCAGCAGTAGATGTATCAGTGAGTCCTCTTTAGTCGAGGATGATCCTTATTTTATCATTGTATCAGACTTAGTTTATTTTTAGTAGACGGAGTTAGGTGGGGACATATCCCATCAACTCCACGGTTCAGACAGTTTAGAGGCTTTTTGGACAGATGTATCAGTATTCAGTCTTCTATTTTGTGTATATTTAGATATTTTGAACCTCATGGTCAGTTTCCATATTTATTATCGATATTATGCAGTGTTCAAGTACAGATATTAGTAGAGGGTTGACTTGTGATCCTTTGGGATCATTAGCACCATGTGATATTTCGATTCTAGAAAATCAGGTCGTTACAATAGTCTCAGTCAAGTCACGATAAGTAATACTCTCAGTCAGTTACAGAACTCAGGAAAACTCAATAAACTCAGTATCAATCCATTCCAGTTCATTACTCAGTTCAGTTAAATAGTACGATCAGTAATAGTTCATTCAAGCCTTGTATGAACTAGGAAATAAGTTCAGTGTCCGTTCAGTTGGGAGTAGGATTCAGCACCGAGTGAACCCAAGGATGGGGTATTACCTGCCAGTAGAGGGTGTGACCCTTAGAAGTAATCCTTTCTTTCCAGAACTACATAGCCAGCATAGGTTTAGACATCAAACCTGCCAGCTGAGGGTTGATAAGGTGCTTTACCTGCCAGTAGAGGGTTCCACCATTCTCGTTCAGAGCACTTGTAATATAAGGGTAACTCAACAGTTATCTTTACCCGTGGCATGGTACTGACACCCATCCAACTGGGGTTATAAGTTGGACCCCATATTTATTCAGAAAAAGGGTCATATCAGTTAGATAATTACTTCCCACAGTCTTAGTTTCAGATTCAGTCTCAGTATAGAACTCAGTTCAGTTCTACAGACTTAGGACTGCCAGACATGATCACTCATCTTTGTACGAAACTCAGTATAGTTCCACAGAATTAAGACTGTCAAATAAAATCAGTGAGTGTTTTGTAATAGAACTAGTAGACTCAGATATTAGTGTTATCCTGATCTGAGTTACAGTTTATGTAGTCATGCATGTACTCTCATTTGGTTATACTCATGTTATCTAGTCATTATTGTTCATGTATATGAACCCATGCATTACAGCCTACCTCACTTAGTATATCAGTACATTTAATGTACTGACACATATTTTTCTTTTGCACCATGATGTCTTATATCATAGGTTCAGACGCACGGGCTCCTGATCACACTTAGAAGCCCAATCTATCAGCAACAGACTTTGTGGTGAGTCCTCATAGTTCAAGGACATCGTTAGCAGTTCAGTAAATTATTTTATTAGTAGTTCAGTAGTCAGAGTTAGTTGGGAGCTTGTCCCATCAACTTTATGTTTTCAGATAGTTTAGAGGCATTTCAGACTAGAGTATTTTTGGACAGTTGTTTTTAGTATTCTGATTCCAGTATACAGTATTGATTTCAGATTTGAACCTTATGGCATTTTTATGGATTTATCTCAGTTATATTGTTATTATAATATTACTATTATTCAATGATCACAGCAGGTACTAGACATGGGTTAGCTAGTGGTCCTTCAAGATTTCTAGCTCCATGTAGCGTTCGAGGTACATACTCAGGGCGTAACAAAAATCAACTAGCAGAAGGTTTCCCGAGCCTTGTGAAAAATTTGGCTGCTTTTGATGCTTGCCTGTATGGGAAAAAAACTTGGCTTCCTTTTCAGAATTCATCATGGAGGGCAAAGAATATTCTACAACTTGTTCACACGGATGTAGGCAGACCTAAAAAATACCATCTTTAAAAGGTAATGAGTACTATATTGCCTTTATTGATAGTTGTTCTAGATATTGTTGGATTTATATTTTTAATTTTAAATCTGTGGTTGCTAATATATTCTGGAAATTTAAGGATTTTGTGGAAAATAAGAGTGGTTGCAGAATTCAGGTGATGAGGGCGGATAATGGAACTGAGTATACTTTAGAAAAGTTTTATAACTTTTATAATGAAGCATGAATTGAGCATCAGCTAACGACACCCTATACTCCTAAATAAAATAGAGTAAATGAAAGAAAAAGTAGGACACTAATGGAGATAACAAGGTGTTTGCTCCATGAGAAAGGGCTGCCAAAATTTTTTGGCCTGAAGCTGCAAATACCGCAGTATATCTACTAAATAGATTTCCAACTAAGGCTTTGCAATAGAAAACACCATTTGAGTCTTAGTTTTATTAGAAACTGTTCCTAACAAATCTGAAAATATTTGGTTGTCTTTGTGTTTCTTATGAACCTCAGGTGAAAAGAGATGAACTGGATAAGAAGGCTGAACCTAGAATCTTTTGTAGGATATAGTATTCTGTCAAAAGCTTAAAGAATCTCTCAGCCTCAAAATGACAAATTGATTGTTAGCAGGGATATCACTATTGTCGAGAATCACACCTAGAGCTGGTAAGATAATGAAAAGCAAAAGAATCTAGAATTTCTAGCTGATGATATTGATGATGTACCTGTTAAAGTCACAAGAACAGTTTTTGATCAATATCAAAGGTATAATATTGCAGTTTTAGAACCAGTAGGATTTATAGAGGTTTCAAAAAAAAGATAAGGAAAGGAGATATGCAATGTAGAAGGAGCTCAAAATGATAGAAAAGAACAACACATAGGAGTTGGTTGATAGATCATCACACAAGAAGGCTATTAGAGTCAAGTGGGTTTGTAGAACTAAGCTCAATCATAATGGTTCAATAAATAAGTGCAAGGTCAGGCTAGTTGCAAAAAGGTAGGCGCAAATGTTTGGAGTAGATTTTTCAGAACCTTTTAGTCCAGCGGGCTGTTTGGAAGAGTTAGAAGATATTAGAAGAGTTAAAGAAAAACAAAGTTGTCTATATGATTTTTTTTCACTTTCAAATCATTGCAAATAACTCATATGTCTTTTATGTGCTTCATCATCAACATTGTATTAGAATTAGGCGACTCAATACTTATTCCCTAAATGCATCTTTTGTAGAAATTCTTAGATCCAATTGAATATAAGGAGAAAATTATCGTCAAGGACCAAAATATATGGATAAATTTTCTACAATTTGGGAAAAAAATGATTTCATTTGGTACCAAGAGACTTATTTACCTTTTTTCTGATATATCACCATGGATCAAATCGGATTCACCGGAAAAAATGCTATTGATTACGATCACTTTTTCTATATTTTTCATCTTCATTTTTTTCTTTTCGTTAAATTCAATTAACATCCATTGATGTCTATTCAAACCATTCCATATCAATATGAAAAAAAAAAGCTAAGAGGAAATAAAGCACCATTAGTGGTTGAGAAGTCAAACTCCGGCCACTAGAAAATTCTCCTTCATTTATATAATGAAGAAGGAAAAAATAAACAAAAAAAATTGGAAAAAATCAAAATAGGAAAAAATAAACAAAAAAAATTGGAAAAAATCAAAATAGGAAAAAATAAACAAAAAAAATTGGAAAAAATCAAAATAGGAAAAAATAATTAGAAAATTCTTTTAATACAAAAATCTGTCAGATTAATTATTTTAGTTGCTTTTTTTGGTTCGTCACTCTCCCTAGGAGAGTCTTATACAAGCACTATGCTAAATAACCTAAAAAGGTTGTAATAATACCTCTTCAAAATTGTTCAATGGGTAATAGAACACACAAAAACTTTAGATGTCTTCTGGAAAATCCAAGACAATTTTATTCATGACTTTATGTCTTTTCTCAAATATTAAAGATAAAAAGCCTGACTTAAGCTTTTTACCCAAAATCTAGTACTTGATTATTCCCACTTTTCTTTTTTGTTCGTCTGACGATAAGTGGGTCTTCAAATGCATTGGACGAATACATTTTAAACCCGTTTCCCTTTATTTTTGGTTGATTGTGAGAAATGGGTCAGGCTTATTCAATGGAATAAATGATGATGATGTTCGGCAATGCAAGTGAGACTCGGGTCCTCACGGACTCGTGCAAATTCTCATATATCAAAGAAACATAAGAAATTAGTGATCCAGAGAGAATATCGTATAATGTAAAAAAGAAAGGTAAAACATGTTAAGTCGTTAATCACATTATTATTTGAATTCCTAACACAAATGTCAAATAGATAAGTAAAAGAACCAATGAAGACTTTGGTTTATGATGCTAAAGAAAATCACGTTGAGCCTTCAACGAATAAAATTAAAACAAAATGAGCTACCGTTATGTCCATAATAACTACCACAAGGCTTTATTATTTTTTTGTAAGTAGGTGTGTTTAGTCATACAAATAGTTTCTCATAGTTGGTGAGAAAGAAACATGGAAAAGAATTAATTTGGAAGTACTCAAACAAAAAAATCACAAGAATTTTACACTAGAAGGCATTAACAATGGAAAAATCGATTTCAAAAGCTTGAGGTCATAAAACAAACAAGAAGAAGTAGAAACAAAGAATGTACAAGATATTGTCACTCAATAAGTTTAATTAATCACGACATTGCTACATGAATGAAAGATCATGAGCCTACTACCTGGACAGGTTCGATTCAAGCAGCATAGGGCACTATATCCACAATTTGAAAACAATTCGTTAGACCTTAATGTAAGGGAAAACAAGCTACACTTATTTAGTTCAATTATACAACTTTCCTCCCCCAAATCAATTGTCAAGCTGGGAAAAAAGAGACGAGATTTTGAAAGACAATAAAAGGACACGAGGATGCGTCCAAATCAAAATGCACCAGGATCTATCAAGATAACATCATTTTTTTAAAATCACATCTCCTATAATAACTAGGAGACTTATGGATGCACTTCCACACATTTTTTTGGTGAGAAAAATAAATCTTTAACTAAGAAAAGAAAGAGCAGAAGGCAAAGTTGTGTTTTTTTTTTTTTTTGAAATATCACTGCCACATTTTTACATGAAATCATAACTGAAAAACTCAATAAAAGGAGTAAAATAAGATATCACTATCTCTAGCAATTATGGGCTAAAGATCCACCAATATAATAAATCCGACTCTCCAAGATGGCAACCTTATTTAGCTAAAATTAAATCCTACTTTAAAGTTGTATTTTGAATTACAACAACAAATAAAGCTAATCTCCAGCTTTTGAGGTACTAGTCTTAACACTCCTCCTTGACTCAAGAGCAGTAACACCAAGTCTTTCTCTGAGAAACTCGAATCTTGGTCTAGGTAGAGACTTAGTTAAAACATCAATATTCTGAAAATCAGTTTTGTAGTGTACCATGTTTATGTCTCCATTCTTCTTTACCTCCCTCAAGAAATAAAGCTTGATCTTGAAATGTTTTATCTTTTCATGAGAAATGGATTATTTGCAATTGAAACTGCAACTTCATTATCCACAAGTATTTTGGTATTATTCTTTTGTTCCATGTACAAATCTACCAGCTGCTTCTAAATCCAAAGGGTTTGACTCACAAGTAAAGCAGCTACAATGTATTTTGCTTCAGCTTTAGATTGAGCCACAACTCTTGCTTCTTTGAACAAAAAAATAATATTCCAAAACCAAAACTAAAATAGTAACCTGAGGTGCTTCTCATATCATCTGAGCAATCAACCTAATCACTATCAGAAAATCCCTATCAGGAAATCCACGAAACTAAAAATTTTTTGTCTTTTTTTAAAATTATGCCAAAATTAATAGCACCTTTGACATATCTAATCACACGTTTAGCCGCTTGAAAATGAATTTCTCTATCACAATGCCTATATCCCGAAATTAAACTCACACAATTAATAATATATGACCTCGTTACATTAAAGTACATTAAGCAACCTATCAGACTCTTGTCAAGTCCTTTACTAACCTTTTCTACTCTATTTTCTTAGCAAAACTTCTCATTTTGGTTCATAGGAGTTGCAGTAGACTTGCAATATTTCATTTTGAATTTTTTGAGAATTTCATTGGTATATTTCTGTTGGCATATGAAGATCTCATTTCTTTTTTTTTTGAACTTCCATTGCCAGGAAATAGAACATTTAACCAAGGTCTGTCATCTCAAAAACTTTCATCATTTCAATCTTGAACAAATAGATCAAGTCCAAATTACTGCTTGTAACTAGCAAATCATTTACACACAAAGAGACAATGGTAAAATTAGAATCTTCTTTTCTAATATAGAGCGTACACTCGCTGAGGCTTTTTTGAATAACCATTCTACTTTTTTCTCTTTTTTGTTCACTGTGTTTATTTGCTATAAATGTTGGGCTATTGTATTTACTATTACTTTTTTGTATATATTATTTTTTCTAAAAATTCATCTATATGCATTTCGAATTCTTTTAAATCATTAAAGTTATAGGTTAATGGTCTTTGGGTTATTATACTATTTTTATCTATTAGCTCAATTTTTACAATAGTTTTATGTTTTTTCCATCCTTTTAATAGATCTTCACTGTATAATTGTCTTAATTTTTTCTTTATTATTTCTACCTTATCTATTGAAAATATAGTTATTTCTTCATTATTTATTGAAAATAAAACTAGTTATATTGTGTCTTCAGTATTTTTTATATTTTCTAATTTTTGTGTGATTTTTCACTTTCTTCTATCCAATCAGCTTTCTTTCTTATTTTATTAATAACTCTTTTTGCTCTTACCCTTTGTTTACATGGTGTTGTAAACCACCAGTGCGTTTTAGTTATTATATGTGGGTATAGTTTATCTAAAAATGACATTCCTAAAAGCATATATTTTGATGCTAGTTCATAATTATAGATCTCTTCTATTGTTAATATCTTATCCCATACTTGTATTTTTATATTTCTAGCATAAAAGCACAAAAGACTATTAGAAGAAAGATTAATTCATATAAGCATAAGTTATCCGTACTCTCTGCGCCCCCCCCCCCCCCCACAATTGGTTTCAAAGCCATGTGTTAAAGAATATTCACGAGTAGATATATGTTAATTATGAGACATGCTAATTTAATTGTTAATTATGAGCTATTGTTATCTTGTTAACTATGTTATTAACTATGAGAAGACCATTTAAAAATACATAGGCTTTTAAAGAAGTTAAAAGAATTCTAAATAGTAATTATTCAGATTATAAGAAACTAAATTAAACAAAAGAAGACCCTCGTAGGTTAGCTTACTTAATTACTTTGATATCTAGTATTGAGGCAAAATTAATAATTCATTTAAAATCTAGAAGAATGAGATACACGCCACCTAACTATGATAAAATACGATTTAGAGATCCATCAAAATATTATAAATACAAATGAATAATATAGACCAATCCCAAAAATATTAAGAACTAAAACAAATATTATCTGAGAAACGAAGAGAATTAAAAATAAGAAAAGAAAGACTACAATATAACATAATTGTTGGAGTATGTCAAAAATCAATAAAAGCACAAAAAGAAGAAATATCATATTTAGAATCTCTAATAGATAACCTAGAATACCTATATCAACATGATTTATATACCATTAAATAGATAAAATGAATAACAAAAAATTCATAAAAGATGAAAAAACATTTGAAAATCACAAAGCATTAAAAATAAGAATAGTATTTTCTAATTTAGCAAGAAGATATAAGAAAATAGGTGAACATTTATATTTAATGTTAAAAAAAGAAGAATTAAAATTAGAAGATAAATTAACAGTTATGGTAAGAATAACAAAAGAAAATGAAGAAATAGACAGAAAAAAATAGATAAAATAAAACAACAAACTACAGAAGAAATCCGAAAAATAGAAGAAACTAAAAATAATAAGATTGCTGAATTAGAAAAAGAACTACAAATGCTAAAAGATCTGTATGAAAAAAGAAAGAAAGAAAGAAAGAAAGAAAGAAAAAGAAGAAAAAGATAAAGAACAAAAATTATTAGCTGAGATAAATCAACTTAAAGAAAAATTAGAAGAAAGAAATAAAGAATTAGAAACTAATGAAAAAGGAAATAAATACAATAGATGCTGAAGAAACTGATAACTATTCGGAAGAGAGTGAAACATATACAGAAATGTTAACAAATATAGAAAAACTAGAAATTAATGAAAAACAAAAAGAAATTAATTAAGAAAACTTAGAAAGTACAAACACTAAAATAAACACTCCTGATAAAAAGGACGATGAAAATATAAAACCAAGTACATCAGAAATAAGAAAACCTACATATTATTATAAAGATAGGTTTAAAAGTTATAATCTAAAGGATGAATATAACAAATGGACACCAAAATAAATAATGAATAAAAATTATAACTTCTTAGACTTAGACTGTGTAATAGATGTAGATAAAACGATACAATTATGGATAGGATATATAACAAAATAATTATTAGACAATGGTATAAATGTAACAGATACACCAAGAATATATAGAAAGAACACTAATAGGAACAACAAAACTATGGTTTTTAAATTTAACCGAAGATAGTAAAAGGGTATTAAGGGCTGATAAAAAAATAGAAGGAACAACTGTAATTAAACTAACACCTATAGACATATTGAAAAAAATATGAAATAGCTATAAGAGATGAATTTAGCAGTATGGCAACAGAAGAAGAAGAATAAAACAAAGAAAAAGATACAAATATGAATTTAATGTTAAAACTAGCAATATGTAATATGTGCTATATAGATGAATATACGTGTGCATTTAAAGAATACTGCTATAATGGAACATACAATACAGAATAAAGTAAAGAAGTAAGAAGATTATATTTTAGTAAATTACCTAAACCATTTAGATTGAAAATAATAAAGAGTTGGGATGAAGCAAAAATAGTAGATACCCTAGGAGCAAGAATAAAATTTCTACATAAATGGTATAAAAATCTATGTGAAAAATACAACGAAGAAATAAAAATCAAAAAAACATTAATAAGGAATTTAGCATGTTGTAAGGATATAATTGCACCCCAATTTGAATGTGAAGAAGAAAAATATTATAAGAAAAGAAAAAAACATAAGAAATATAAGAAGTATAGAAAGTCAAAATATAAGTATAAGAAACCAAGAAAAATATATTATGTAAAAAATTATAAATATAAAAGACCATATAGAAAAAAGAAATCTATAAAAGAATGTACTTGTTATAATTGTGGAAAACTAGGACATTTAGCTAGAGATTGTAAAATGCCTAAAGACCCGAAAAAGAAACAAATATCAGAAATAAAGATAGAAAATGCAGAATATATGCAAATAGATTATATAGTCTACGAATTAGAAAGTGAAGATAGTATATATGAAATTTTGGAAAATGAAACAGATAATGAAATAGATAGTAAATCAGATGAATCAAATGACTGAAGAAGATATAAAAATAATAACAAAGGAATAATATTTAAATGAAGAAGGAACAATCAGAAAATAATATTTGATGATAATATATTTGATGAAATAAAAGGAAAAGAATTAGATCTAAATGTAGAAAAAATATTTAAAATAGCAATAATAAAAAACATATTTAGTAGACGAAAAGAAGAATACTACGTAGCAAGCCAAAAAGAACGTGTAATAGACTGTAGCTATGCAAAAGGTAAAGCTAGTAAACCACTAGTAAAAAAAAAGAATAATAAATAAAGAAATAAATGATATAAAAAGTAAAGACCCAATAAAATACGTACACCTTGGAGGAACGAAAATATTAATAAAAGCTTGTTTTAGAGAAGAAGGAATAGATACACCAATAGAATTATATTTAGCAGATGATAGAATTATAAAACATATAGAAAAAGGTATAATAACTGCTATAAGAGGAAATTTAATATACCAAAAATTTAAATTTATAATAAGTGTGAATTATTCAGTAACAATAACAGATAAAAACATAGATAAATCATTAGTATTATATTGAAAAATATCAGGAATAGAACTAACCCCAGGAAGTAAAATATTTACAGCAAGACGTAAAAATCTATATGTATTAACAACAAAACAAAAAATAACGGGAAAAAATAAAATTAATAAAATACAAATAGAAAGTCCTTTTGAACAATTTGTAAAAACAATTGATAACAATGATTATACTTGCAAAGATATAGATATAGAAAATGATTTATAAATAATAAATGGTAGAATAAGTACAACGAAAAGAATAGCTTTTGAAAAAACAGAATCATCAGGATCATCGAAAAGAACAAATTATGAAATAACTTCAATAGTTAATTTAACTCAATATTATATAACGGGAACAATAAATGAAAAAGAACATTTAATACTCCTAAATGCAGGATAAGAAGAAAACTATATAGTAAAATACCAAGTGAAAAATGAAGAAATAAAATATAATAGTAATATATGCCCTAACCCACCAAGAAGTTTAATTACTATTAAAGATACAACTGAAAAAGAAATAATAATAGGAGTTAGAAAAATAAAAATAGAATTTGAAATAAAAGAAGATAAAATATTAGGGATAAAATGGTTAGAACAAGTAAAACCCTACAATATAGAAAATACACAATTAACCATAACCTACAATAAGAAAAAATTATTAATAAAGAGAGCTTTAACATGAAAATATATATACTTATGAAAATAATAGTGAAGGATATTATAATAGATACTATACACCTATGATAGATACAGGAGCAGAAGCCAACTTATGTAGATATAACTGTTTACCAGAAGACAAATGGGATAAGCTAAAAACACCAATAGTAGTCAAAGGATTTAATAATGAAGGAAACTTAATTACCTATAAAGCTAGAAATATAAAAATACAAGTATGGGATAAGATATTAACAATAGAAGAGATCTATAATTATGAACTAACATCAAAAGATATGCTTTTAGGAATGTCATTTTTAGATAAACTATACCCACATATAATAACTAAAACACACTGGTGGTTTACAACACCATGTAAACAAAGGGTAAGAGCAAAAAGATTTATTAATAAAATAAGAAAGAAAGCTGATTGTATAAAAGGAAGTGAAAAAATCACACAAAAATTAGAAAATATAAAAAATACTGAAGACACAATAGAACTAGTTATATTTTCAATAAATAAAAAAGAAATAACTATATTTTCAATAGATAAGGTAGAAATAATAATGAAAAAATTAAGACAATTATACAGTGAAGATCCATTAAAAGGATGGGAAAAACATAAGACTATTGTAAAAATTGATCAAATAGATAAAAATAGTATAATAACCCAAAAACCATTAACCTATCACTTTGATGATTTAAAAGAATTCGAAATGCATATAGATGAATTATTAGAAAAATAATACATACAAAAAAAGTAATAGTAAACACAATAGCCCAGCATTTATAGTAAATAAACACAGTGAACAAAAAAGAGAAAAAAATAGAATGGTTATTGATTATAGAAACCTAAATGCAAAAACTATGACATATAATTATCCAATACCAAATAAGATATTAAAAACAAGATATATACAAGGATATAATTATTTTAGTAAGTTCGATTGTAAATCAGGATTTTATCATTTAAAGCTAGAAGAAGAATCTAAAAAATTAACTGCATTTACAGTGCCACGAGGATTTTATGAATGGAATGTGTTACCATTTGGATATAAAAATGCATCAGGTAGATAACAACACTTTATGGATAGTTATTTCAAACAATTACCTAATTGTATAGTATACTGTAACGCCTTGATTTTCTGAATCGGAATGCTACACGGTGCTCATGACCCCGAGGGACCACAAGCTAACCCATGACTGATATTTGTACCTGTATACTACATATATAATGTAGTAATGTGGAAAACATGAACATGTAGGACATAAGGTTCAACTGAATAAAGAATATGTCAAAACATAATATCCATATGGGTGAAAGATACCCAAAACAGCTAAAAACTAAATCAAATCTGAACATAAGTCTGAATACTGAATCTGAAAGCCTCTAAGTGTTGTCTGAATAAGGAGTTGAAGGAACATGTCTCCAACTAACTCCGTAAATTGATAACTGGCTAAAATAATAATGAGTAAATCCAATCATATTGTCCTCGAATGAAGAGGACTCACTGAATCTCTGCGACTGGAAATGCTACTGCTACTGCCGATCTGGAGCTCGTGTCTCTGAACCTATGGTGTAACATGAAAAGAAAGCACCATAGTGCAAATGCTTCAGTACGAGGGGATATAATGAGTATACGACTAAGGTAGGCTACATATAAACAGGGTTTCCATGCATGAACAATGCTAATTGTCTGACTGACATGAACGTAAGAGTACAAATATGTATACATAGTAACTGAAATCGTGGGTGCATGATAGCTAGTCCTGTATGCTAATGCATGGTTTACTGATGGCTAACATGACTGATACTGAAATTCTGATAACATGGGCGACTGTTTCTGACATTCCTGAATCTGATGGAACTATCTGAGTTCCGTACTGTAACTGAGTCTGACTATACTTGACAGTCCTGATATAATGAAATCTAAAGACCTATCTGAGTTCTTTTTACTGAGACTGATTCTAAAACTGTGGGAGGTAATTTTTTAACCGACATGCCCCAATAACGCATATAGCTAAGTTGGGGTCCAATCTCCGCCCTGACTGAAGGGGTGTCAATATCGTGCTACTGGTAAGGACAGTTGTGGGTGACCCTTAGCTGGTAGGTATTCGAAAGGAGAATGGTGGGAACCCTAAACTGACAGGTTAAGCCACCTCATCAACCCTAATCTGACAGGCTAAGATATCTCAACCTACGCTGGCTACATAGTTCTGGAACACAAGGATGACTACTAAGAATCATACCCTAAACCGATAGGTGAGTCCCCATCATTGGGTTCACTCGGTGCTAACTTCTAATCTCATATGAAGAGACTAAAAATGATTCAACTGACTGTACATAGGAAGATTAACTGACTTCCGTTGACTGATGGAGTAGTACTATTATCTGAGAGTTAACTAAGATCATGAGATTTCTTAGGTTTCCTGAGTCACATGACTGACTGAGTTCTATAAATTATAGCTTGACTGAGATTATCGTGACAACATGACATGGCTCTAGGCACACAACTATGTTTTTCGGGTACGAATACCCCCAGGACTCGATAGAAGGAAATTGACACAAATGACATGACTTGATCACATGATTTGAGTCCACAATTCATAATATCATAAGTAGGGGATATCATATTTTATATAGTTATTCAACATATTAAACATTGTAGGGAATTCATGGATATATTTCGTGTACATATTGTATATCTCTATTATCTTACATGCTTCATACCACCACAATAGCAACACATGAAGAGCATGGGATTCATATTGAAGTATATAGCTAACATGGACTTGTCATTTAGACATCATAGAACCATACAAACATGAATTTCTAGAATCCTAAGTATTTTATCAAACACCTTGCATGCATTCTTTAAGGTATAGGTAAGTTTCATACTTGCACCATATTAAACCACCTAAAGTTCATGGTTTTTAATAAACAAACATATATATTCCATGAAAACACCTTTAGACATCATATTGAAACTTAAACAACAATCGTCAACATGTACATACTCATATCACCACAAAAAGTTTACAAAATAATATTTAAAACGTGGTTCTTAAGCTCTATGAACGGATTGGATCCATAGATGAACACTACGCATACCTTAGTGATTGAATCTTGAAAGAGATTAATGTTTCTAAAAGTTCTTGAAGAATTTCTTAGGCTTTCTCTTGAGGACATGATCTTAACAGAAAACCCTAATATTGTGGTTAAGTGTGTAAGAGAGGGTTTTTAAGATGCTTAACTGAAGAAAAATAGAAAAAATTATGCTTCTTTAGGGTTATAAGTCATGGAAAGTGAAGGAAAAGACCAAAATACCCTTATGAAATAAATTCCCAGTTGCTGAAAATCATAGCTGATGACATTTATGATAAAGCGTAAAAAATATGACAAGTCGTCAAAAATGTCGTCACACAGGAGCTGGAACTGATGGTTTCTGCCTGAGTCTGACGACATTTGTGACAAGGCATCAAAAATGAGGTAAGCTACCACGAATGTCGTCACTTAGGAGCTGGTTTCTGCCTAAGGATGATGGCCTTCGTGATAAGGCATCACAAGTGTGGTAAGCTACCCCGAATGTCATCACTTAGGAGTTGGTTTCTACCTAAGGCTGATGACCTTCGTCATAGGGCATCACAAGTATGGTAAGCTACCATGAATGTCGTCACTTAGGAGCTGGTTTCTTCCTAAGGCTGACGACCTTCATGATAAGGCGTCACAAGTGTGGTAAGCTACCACAAATATCGTCACTTAGGAGTTGGTTTCTGCCTAAGGCTGACGACCTTCGTCATAGGGCATCAAAAATGTGGTAAGCTACCACGAATGTCGTCACACTATTTCCAGCCTAACATGCTGGAGTAAAATAGGAATAACTCTTTGCTCCGATATCGGATTTAGGAAAAATTTGTATCGTTGGAAATATAATTCAATTATATATTTGTTGATAGGTCATAAGCTCAAAAATTCCAAGTATAATTAGAGATATACTCATTTGAAGTTGACTATACCAATATCCTTCTCAAGAATTCAATCGATAAGGAATGTTTTGATTCGTCTGATAGATGGGAGTTATTTGAAGCCTTAATATACATCTAACCTACTCATAAAACTATAAAAGAACCATAATGTACTATGCATGATCTTGGTACATGTATCTAATATTGGTTTGGATTTTTCGGGGTATTACAATATATCCCCCTTTGAAACATTCGGCCTCGAATGATGACTGCTTGAGAGGGGAGAAAAGATAAAATGACGCATACACTGATCATGCTCAACTGGCACATGGTTTTAGGACTGAATTTAATTCTAAACTAAATATAGCCCAACTGAACATGCATATCTGATGCATGACTAATAAGCTGAACTCATGAATGCATGATAAGCTATGCACTAATACTTGATACCAATTTTATACTTGAATTTTGAACATGTAACTGAATAAGCTTAAGGAAAATGGTTACCTCGAGATAAGTCTGAATTAGCGGAGCAAAGATGAGGGTACATGGTTCGCATGTCTTCTTCTGCTTTCCAAGTAGCTCCTACCATGGACTTATTCCGCTAAAGAACCTTGACTAGAGGGACTTCTTTTTTCCTCAGCCTACGAGTCTGATAGTCAAGGATTTCAACTGGAATCTTTTCATAAGAGAGGCTATTCTAAATGTCAATACTCTGGATAGGGACTACAACTGCTGGGTCACCTATGCACTTCTTGAGAAAAGAGACATGGAAGACTTGATGAACTGAGGCTAGATCTTAAGCAATTTGAGCTCATAGGCTACCTTGCCAGAGCGACTAAGAATCCTGAAGGTACCAACATATCAGGGACTGAGCTTTCCCTTCTTGCCAAATCTCTTCACTCCCTTCATAGGAGAGATCTTGAGGTAGACATAGTCATCGACCTCGAATTCGAGATCCTTTCTACGAATATCTGCATAAGACTTCTGTCGGCTCTAAGTAGCCCGAAGTCTTTCTCTGATCAATTGAACTTTCTCTAAGGCATCGAATACTAAGTCAAGCCCTATGACTCCGGTCTCACTAACTTTGAACCAACGATCAGATACCTACATCTCCTACCATAGAGAGCTTCGAATGGAGCCATCTGAATACTGGAGTGATAGTTGTTGTTGTATGCAAACTCAATCAAAGGCAAGTGGTCATCCCAGCTTCCCTTGAAATCAATTGCACACGCCCTTAGCATATCTTCTAGAGTCTGAATGGTCCATTCTGCTTGACCATCTATCTGAGGATAAAATGATATACTGAGATGAACTTGGGTACCAAGACCCTTTTTGAATGCTTTCCAGAAGTAAGAGGTGAATTAGGTACCTTTGTCTAAGATGATAGATAGTGGATTACCATGTAATCTGACCAACTCCCTGATATAGAGTTTGGCATAATCCTCAGCTGAGTAAGAGGCACGAACTAGACGGAAATGAGCTGACTTGGTCATTCTGTCTACAATGACCCAAATTGAATCATGCTGATGATGTGTTCTAGGCAAACCCGTCATGAAGTGCATGTTCACTTCTTCCCACTTCCAAGTAGGAATAGTGAACTCCTTCATGAAACCACTAGGTTTTTTATGCTCTATCTTAACCTGCTGAGATGTAGAGAACTTAGCCACAAAATTTGCAATATCTCTCTTCATCCCACTCCACCAATAGATCTCCTGCAAGTCGCGGTATATCTTAGTGTCCCCTAGATAAATAGAGTATCGCGCACCATGCGCTTCTGCAAGAATTTGCTGCCTCAAGTCATCTACATTGGGATCACACAAACGACCCTGACAACGAAGAAGACTATCTCCCCCTTGGGAGAAAACCTCTACTTCCTGACTCTGAACTGACTCTTTTAGTTTAACAAGACTAGGATCCTTGTCTTGCTTCTCTTTCACCTTGGAAACTAGAGATGACTCTAAACTACTCTGAACACATACACCACCCTCTGAAGAGTCGACTAAGAAAACGCCTAGTCTTTCAAGCTGATGAATCTCCTGAGCTTATTTCTTCTTACTATCCTCAACATGGGAAACACTACCCATGGACAGTCTACTGAGTGCGTCGGCCACTACATTGTCCTTGGCCGGATGATAAAGGACACTCATGTCATAATCCTTCAAGAGCTCTAACCACCTTCTCTGATGAAGATTGAGATCTTTCTGGGAAAAGACATACTGAAGGCTCTTATGATCTATGAAAACGTCTACATAAACACCGTCTAGATAATTCCTTCAAACCTTTAAGGCAAATACAACTGCTGCTAACTCAAGGTCATGAGTAGGATAATTTTTCTCATGGGGCTTTAACAGTCTGGAGATGTAGGCTATGACTCTACCATTCTGCATGAGGACACAACCTAAACCTACTCTAGATGCATCACAATATACTACGAATCCATTGGAATCGTCGGGAAGTGCTAAAACTGGAGCTGAGGTGAGTCGAGTCTTCAACTCCTGAAAAATCTTCTCGTAAGGTTCTGACCATTGAAAACTAACCTTCTTCTGAGTCAATATAGACATAGGAGATGCAATAGAAGAAAATCCCTCAACAAACCATTAGTAATAGACAGCCAAACCCAAGAAACTCCTGATATCTGATGGAGAGATAGAGCGAGGCCAGTTTCTTACCGCTTCAGTTTTCTGAGGATCTAATCTAATGCCATCACCAGAAATAATATGGCCAAGGAATGCTACTGATCTTATCCAAAATTTGCACTTACTGAACTTGGCGAACAACTGGTGATCTCTGAGAGTCTAAAGAACAATTATGAGATGGTTTGAATGATCACGCTCTGTGCGAGAAGAGACCAAAATATCATCTATGAAGACTATGACGAATGTGTCCAAGTACTTCTTGAACACCCGGTTCATCAACTCCATGAAAGCTGCAGGGGTATTGGTAAGACCAAAGGACATGACTAGAAATTTAAAGTGACCATACCGAGTATGAAAAGCTATCTTCGAAATGTCACATTCTCTAACTCTGAGCTGATGATAGCCTGATCTGAGGTCTATCTTGGAGAAATAACTGGCACCCTGAAGTTGGTCAAATAAGTTGTCTATACTAGGTAGTGGATACTTGTTCTTGATCGTGACTTTGTTGAGCTGGCGGTAATCAATAGATATTCTGAGAGAACCATCTTTCTTGCGCACGAATAAGACTGGCGTACCCCATGGGGATCCACTGGGCCTGATGAATCCCTTATCTAAGATATCCTTCAACTGATCTTTCAATTCCTTGAGTTCTATTGGTGCCATTCTGTATGGCGGAATAGAAATAGGCTGAGTATCTGGGAGAAGGTCTATGTCAAAGTCTATTTACCTTTCGGTAGGAATGCCTGGAAGATCTTCGGGAAAGACGTCTGAATATTCATTAACCACTGGGACTGATTCGAGACTGGGAGATTCAGAACTGGAATCCTTAACATGAACGAGATGATACACACACACCTTAGAAATTATTTTCCTTGCCCGAAGGTAGGAAACAAGCTGACCCCTGAAAGACGAAGTGCTACCCTTCTACTCTAGGATGGGCTCATTCGGG
Source organism: Capsicum pubescens (assembly GCA_030864215.1). NCBI lineage: Eukaryota > Viridiplantae > Streptophyta > Magnoliopsida > Solanales > Solanaceae > Capsicum > Capsicum pubescens. The sequence goes on along the minus strand of CM061538.1, from coordinate 210,727,447 downwards.
AACTGAAACTAAACTATCCTATTTCTGCAATTGACTATGGTATAGCAGGAATGAAGCCAATCCATGCCGAGAATGACATCAAAATCAGTCATCTCTAACTCGACTAAATCTGTTGAAGTGGATTAGACTGAGAGACTGACTTAAAATTATGTTTACTCGCATGACATGAATACCGAAGAAAGGGAACTGTTCCTAAAACATCTCATAGCCTCCTGTACATAAATGTGGCACATAACACACCCATGTACAAGACTATACTTGATGTAGCTTTCAGATTTTCTAGGACTCTATTGAACCTTAGGCTCTGATACCAAGTTTGTAACGCCCCGATTTTCTGAATCAAAAAGCTACACGATTTTCATAACCCCAAGGGACCACAAGCTAACCTATGATTGATATATATACCTGTACACTACATATATAATGTAATAATGCAGAAAACATGAACATGTAGGCCATAAGGTTCAACTGAATAAATAATCTGTCAAAACATAATATCCATATGGGTGAAAGATACCCAAAACAGCTGAAAACTAAATCAAATCTGAACATAAGTCTGAATACTGAATCTGAAAGCCTCTAAGTGTTGTCTAAATAAGGAGTTGAAGGAACATGTCTCCAACTAACTCCGTAAACAGATAACTGGCTAAAATAATAATGAATAAATCCAATCATATTGTCTACGAATAAAGAGGACTCACTGAATCTCTGCGACTGGAAATGCTACTGCTACTGCCGATCTGGAGCTCGTGTCTCTGAACCTATGGTATAACATAAAAAGAAAGCACCATAGCACAAATGCATCAGTACGAGGGGATTTATTGAGTATACGAGTGAGGTAGGCTAAATATTAATAGGGTTCGCATGCATGAACATTGGTAACTGACTCACCAACATGAACGCAAGAGTACAACTTGAATACATAGTAACTGAAATCGTGGATAAATTATAGCTAGTCCTGTATGCTAATATATAGTTTACTGATGGCTAAAATGACTGATACTAAAATTCTGATAACATGGGCGACTGTATCTGAAAATCCTGAATCTGATGGAACTATCTGAGTTTCGTACTATAACTGAGTCTGACTTTACCTGACAGTCCTAATATACTGAAATCTGAAGACCTATCTGAGTTCTTTTACTGAGACTGATTCTGAAACTTTGGGAGATAGTTGTTTAACCGGCATGCCCCAATAACACATATAGCTAAGTTGGGGTCCAATCTCTGCCCCGACTGAAGGGGTGTCAATACCGCGCCACTGGTAAGGACAGTGGTGGGTAACCCTTAGCTGGCAGGTATTCGAAAGGAGAATGGTGGGAACCCTATACTGACAGGTTAAGCCATCTCATCAACCCTAATCTAACAGGCTAAGATGTCTCAACCTACGCTGGCTACGTAGTTCTGGAACTCAAGGATGACTGCTAAGAATCATACCCTAACTGGTAGGTGAGTCCCCATCCTTGGTTTCACTTGATGCTAACTTCTACTCCCATCTGAAGAGACTAAACATGATTCAAATGACTGTACATGGACAGATTAACTGACTTCCGTTGACTGATGGAGTAGTGCTATTATCTAAGAGTTAACTGAGATCATGAGATTTCGTGAGTCACATGACTAACTGAGTTCTATAGATTATATCTTGACTGAGATTATCATGACAACATGACATGGATCTAGGAACACAACTATGTTTTTCGGGTACAAATACCCCCAGGACTCGATAGAAGGAAACTGACAGACATGACATGACTTGATCACAAGATTTGAGTCCACAATTCATAATATCATAAGTAGGGGATATCATATTTCATATAGTTATTCAACATCTTAAACATTGTAGGGAATGCATGGATATATTTTGTGTACATATTGTATATCTCCATTATCTTACATGTTTCATACCACCACAATAGCAATACATGAAAAGCATGGGATTCATATTGAAATATATAGCTAACATGGACTTGTCATTTAGACATCATAGAACCATACAAACATGAATTTCTAGTTTTCTAAGCATTTTATCAAACACCTTGCATGTATTCTTTAAGGCATAGATGAGTTTCATATTTGCACTATATTAAACCACCTAAAGTTCATGGTTTTCAATTAACAAACATATTGTTCCATGAAAACACCTTTAGACATCACATTGAAACTTAAACAACAATCGTCAACATGTACATACTCATATCACCACAACAAGTTTACAAAATAATATTTAAAACATGGTTCTTGAGCTCTATGAACGGATTGGATCCATAGATGAACACTACGCATACCTTAGTGATTGAATCTTGAAAGAGATCCAATGTTTCTGAAGGTTCTTCAAAAATTCCTTAGGCTTGCTCTTTAGGAGATGATCTTGAGAGAAAACCCTAATCTTGTGGTTGAGAGTGTAAGAGAGGGTTTTTAAGGTGCTTAACTGAAGAAAAATAGGAAAAATTACGCTTCTTTAGGATTAGAAGTCGTGGAAGGTGAAGCAAAAGACCAAAATACCCTTATGAAATAAATTCCCAGTTGCTGAAAATCATAGCTGACGACATTTGTGACAAGGCGTCAAAAATATGGCAAGCGTTCAAAAATGTCGTCACACAGGAGATGGAATTGATCGTTTCTACCTAAGTCTGATGACATTTGTGATAAGGCATCAAAAATATGGTAAGCTACCACGAATGTCGTCACTTAGGAGCTGGTTTCTGCCTAAGACTGACGATCTTCGTGATAGGGCATCACAAGTGTGGTAAGATACCACAAATGTCGTCACTTAGGATCTGGTTTCTTCCTAAGGCTGACGACCTTTGTGATAGGGCGTCACAAGTGTGGTAATCTACCATGAATGCCGTCACTTAGGAGTTATTTTTTGCCTAAGGCTAACGAACTTCGTGATAGGACATCACAAGTATGTTAAGATACCATGAATTTTGTCACTTAGGAGCTGGTTTCTTCGTAAGGCTAACGACCTTCGTGATAGGGCGTCACAATTGTAGTAAGCTACCATGAATGTCGTCGCACTATTTCCAGCCTGACATGCTGGAGTAAAATAGGAATAACTCTTTGCTCCGATATCGTATTTAGGCAAAATTTGTATTGTTGGAAAGATAATTCAATTATATATCTGTTGATAGGTCATGAGATAAAAAATTCCAAGTATAATGAGAGATACTCTCATTTGATGTTGACCATACCGATATCCTTCTCAAGAATTCAATCGGTAAGGAATGTTTTAATTTGTTTGATAGTTGGGAGTTATTTGAAGCCTTAATATACATCTAACCTACTCATAAAACTATAAAAGAACCATGATGCACTATGCATGATCTTGGTACATGGCTCTAATATTGGTTTTGATTTTTTGAGGTATTACATATACATAGATGATATACTACTATATACAAAAACTAAAGAGGAACATTTAAAATTATTAGAACAATTTGCAGGTATAATAGAAAATTCAGGAATAAGTCTAAGTGAAAAGAAAGAAGAAATAATGAAAAAACAGATAGAATATTTAGGAATACAAATAGATAAAAGTATAGTAAAAATACAACAACATATAGTACAAAAAATAATAAATTCAAAAGAAGAATTAGATACAAAAAAGAAATTACAATTATTTTTAGGATTAGTAAACCAAGTAAGAGAATATATACCAAAATTAGCGGAAAGCCTAAAGCCATTACAGAAAAAGTTAAGAAAGGATGTAGAGTATAATTACAACGAAGAAGATAAAAAAAAAGGACAGAAAATAAAAATACTTTGTAAAGAATTACCAAAATTACAATTTCTAGACGAAAATAAAAAATTTACATATATAGTAGAAGCAGATGCAGGTGAATATAGTTATGGAGGAGTACTTAAATATAGCTATGAAGAAGAAAAATTAGATCATTGTAGATACTATTCAGGAACATTTAATGAAACAGAAATAAAATGAAAAATAAATAGAAAAGAATTATGCTCATTATATAAATGTTTATTAGCATTTAAGCCATATATTGTATATAACAAGTTTATTGTACGAACAGACAATACACAAGTACGATGGTGGTTAACAAGAAAAATACAAAATTCAATTACAATGAAGGAAATTCGAAGATTAGTATTGAATATATTAAATTTTACATTTACAATTGAAGTAATTAAGACTAACAAGAATGTTACTGTAGATTACATATCAAGACAAAGCTACCCAAACTGATATTACAGAAGATAGTACTCTACAAGAAATACTCAAAACCCTAACTACGCTTTCAATGAAAGTGGATAGTATGGGAAATGAGATAGAAAAGCTAAAGACTAATGAAGTTAAACTGAAGTCTGAAGCTATGACTCAGATAACTCAGCAATGTGCAGAGAAATGTCGATCGAAAGACAATAAAATTCCAGAGATAAAAGAAGACATTGGGACACTCCAAAAAACCCATAACGTTTATCAATCTACTTCTGCAGGTACAAGCAAAGGATTTAGAAGTAACGCAAATTTGAACATGAACAAAATTTTGACAAGCCATTTATACCAAAAAAACCAAAAGACCCTTTGTTTATACCCCCACAAACTACTACATATTTAGATCGCCTAAATCAAGACAAGAAAGCTTATAACCATATAACCAGATCATTTATTGAAAACATCCATAAGATACAAACCTACTTAAACCTCAGACCCAGAGCTACAAGCATTCAAGAACCAAATTCAGATTATATAACCCAAAAACTACAAGGATACAATAAGTTAATAGCATTACCAAAAACTAACCCAAATCTAGTTAAAACCTGTTCAGTTATAGGCTACTCAATACTGTATATACCCAAGACGGAAGTGAATATCTTCTATACCAGAAATATATAAAGCAATTACCACTTACAAAAAGATAACCAAGGGCAAACTATTTTTTGTAAAGTTCTATACGGCACCAGCAGAGATATTGTATGATAAAATTAAACCAATTATACAATATATGAAGATAGGAATGACCCGAGATATGATCATACCCAAAGATATTTGTAACGCCCCAATTTTCTGAACTGGAACGCTACACGGTGCTCATGACCCCGAAGGACCACAAGCTAACCCATGACTGATATCTGTACCTGTAACTGCATAATATACATATAAAATACAGAAACATGAACAAAGAGGGCGTAAGGTTCAATCTTGAATAATAAAATATCTAAAATAAGGTGGTATCACAGTACCAAAACAAAACTGAAAATACTAAAGTATAAATCTAAAAACTCTATAATCGTCTGAAAGCCTCTAAACTGTCTGAATAAGGAGTTGAAGGAACATGTCTCCAACTAACTCCCTAAACTAAAAATAAACTGAAATACTGGAATAATAAATGTAACGATCATGTCCTCAAAAGATGAGGACTCACTGATTACTGAACTGCTAGTGCTGATCTGGAATCTACACCTCAGAACCTATGGTGTAACATAAAAAGAAAGCACCATAGCGCAAATACGTCAGTACAACTAAAGTACTGAGTATACGTGGGGGTAGGCTAAATGCATGGGGTTTATATGGATGAACATGCTGACTAATATGAATGTGAGAATACATACATACATACATACGTAACTGCTACTGAACTCATGGAGATACTGACTACTTGAGTTTGAACTCTGATAACATGAGTTTCGTGATACTGAGATACTGAATGAATGATAACATGGATGACTGTATCTAACAGTCCTAATTCTAGGGAAAACTATCTGAGTTCCAAACTATATCTGAACATCTAAGTCTAAGATCAGTCCTAGCTAACGAGTGATCTTTGAACCTGATAATGAGAATACTCAACTGAATCTGAGATTGAGATCAAGCCTGTCTGTCGGGTGACCTCTATATCTAATAATAAGCATCTGAATATGGGACCAAGCCTATCTGACGGGATATTACAGGAATCAATGGAACTATCTGAGTTCCTTACTGAGAACGATGACTGTATCTGACAGTCCTGATTCCTGATTTCTACTCTGAAGACTGATACTGAAACTGTAATTGTAACTATGACTGTGGGAGGTAGTAACCTAACCGACATGCCCCGATACTGTACTGGTGAAGTCCAATCTTTTCCCTGATTGGAAGGGTGTCAATACCGTGCCACGGGTAGAGACCTCTACTATGGTCAAGCCTTTCTGACGGATGACCTTGAACAGGAAATCAAGCCTAAGGCAATATAATAGTCAAGTATAGCCTTAATCTGATGGGTGACTCATGTCCTGCGCTGGCTACGCAGTTCTAGAGTACAGGGATTTGTTGCTAACGGCTTTGCCTTCATAACGGGAAAAACCGCCATCCCTGCACTCGCTCGGTGCTAGTCCCTACTCCCAACTGAAAGACTCTAAAAATATTAACTGCGGTAAACTGCCTAACTGAACTGAACTAATTTATAAACTGATTAACTGAGCTGATAATATTTTCTTAGCTGAACTAAGCTGAATTTACTGAGTTCCGTTGGCTGACGGAAAAGGTACTTGATATCTAAGGTTTCACTGAGAGTACTGAAACTACTGGGACTACTGAACTACTGAGATTTCTGAGTTTTTCTGAGTCACGTGACTAACTGAAATCTATGAAGCATGGCTTGACTGAGGATGTCTTGAAACATGACACTAGCTCTAGGCACACAACTATAGTTTTTGGGTAAAAGTACCCCCAGGACTCGATGGAAGGAAACTGACACACATGACTGACTTGATCATAAGAGTAGAGTCCACAATTCACAATATCATAAGTAAGAATTTCATAATAAGAATGATTCTCAATAAACTATCACATAATCCGGAATGTACACAACATGTATATACTTGCATGGCTTCAATAACATGGTCATTCCATATCACAACAATATCATGAGCATCTCATACAACATCTTCAATTCAAGACAATAGCATGGGGATCATGTTGAATATAAACTTAGAACATGGAATAGTCATTTAGGACTTATTATGTCATAAAAGCATGATTTCTATTCCCTTAGGTATTTTCACAAATACCTTACATGCACATCTTAGGCATAAGTGGATTCATCAAGATTACAAATATTCAACCACCAATTTCACATATTTATACATTAAATACCACCATATCCTCACACAAAACATACAAAGATCCCATCTTAGGGATCATCAAACTCCAACCACATGAACATCAACCACCAACAATATAAACATCATAATACATAATTAAGAAGATGGTTCTTGAGCTTCATGGACAAAAGGAGTCCATGAATCAACTCACGCATACCTTAGAAGGAAGATTCTTGATGATTGATGGAGGAATTTCCTTGAAATTAGATCTTTAATCTTAATTATGCAACCTTAGTTGTTTTTCTCTTTTAATGCTCTTGGATGATGAACTTAAGATGTTAGTAGGGTTTTAATGTAATTAGGATCTATATATTTCGTAAGGTTAAGTTTAGGGACGTGTAAGGAGTGTTAAAAGACTTAATTACCCACAAAATAACTCAAAACGGAGTATTTTTGGCACTTGGAACTGACTTAGGCGGCGCCCAAGTAATTGCACAAGCCAGGTTGGGCGGAGCCTAACCAATCACCTAAGTTTGGTTGGGCGGCGCCTAACCAATCGCATACTGATATCGCTCAATCTACAGCTCTCGTAGGAGTGTAAAGCGGTCGTTAGCAAATATAGAACCCAACAGGGTTGGGTGTCGATCCCACAGGGAATAGCTTGGCCAACAAGTAAGCAAAATTACTAAACTTTTGGTGCAAGTCTCATAAAAAGGGGGGATTGTAATGTGTCACCAAAACAATTAAATAAAAGCTGAAAATAGCAAAGTAAAAGAGAAATATTTTTACGTAAGTTGTAAATAATGAGAATTGAGGCGTTGGGGTTATGTCCACCTTCTGAGGTATACGTCTCTATTGTCTATGAGTGTGTAGAATTCTGACATGCAACTGCTTATAGAGAATTGTATTCGATGGTAAATCCAGGCGTCTTTCGACCTATTCGAGGATTATTTCACTTTAACTCTTTCGAGCTTAAAGCGTGTCTAACGGTATGAATTCTACAAGAGGTTAGTCCAGTTACGGCACTAGCTTTTTAGTAGGGAATTTTAGGGGGTGACCCTACTACCTTGACATTATCTCTTTTCCGGACAAATAACCTTTCTTTCGAACAAGTTAAATGTTATACTGGCGTATTCTTGCGTTTGCAACCACAAATAATGTAGACTAAGATGAAGAGAATAATGATATAAGCAGTATACGTGTCGCCAACTCACAACCTCACAGCAATAGATAGTATCTCATACGGCTTCCATAACCCCAACAGAGAAGTTTAGTTACCCATGAATGCGAAGGAGATCACGATTGACATTGTTGTTATACCACAATATTGAGTAATTTCGTGTAGCTTAGGTAGTAGGCGTGAGTCGTGAATTCCTAGGCAAAGTAACGATTCTCTTGTTGTGGAATTTAAGAATAGAAGAGTAGAAGAAGAAAAATAGAATTAATGGAAAGATTAGAAGAGTTGTAGAATTGTTTGTAGTGGAAGATGAGAGGGATGGAAGAAAGTATTGTGGTCTCCCCGATTCTTCAAAATCTCTAGCATGATAGGGTATTTATAATAACCATATCCTAATCCTACTAGATAAATAAAATATCTAACCAAATCCTACTAGGCTAATGTAATACTTAACCCAATTGTACTAGGTTAATGTAACATTACCATAATCCAAATAAACTAATGAAATACATAACCCAATTGTACTAGGTTAATGTATCATTGTCCAAATCCAACTAAGTTACTGCAAATCCCCAAAGTCTTCAGAAATGTTGTTTTAGCTCGGGACAGATTTTCCATGCAGCAGTTTTGTCCTTAGGCGTGTAAACTCCCTTCCCTTCCTTCGTGAGCTTTCTTTTGCGTCAAGTAAGCCATAAAATGCTGAATTTTGCATCATTTATACCTGAAACTTTACTAATCATGTTTGTTAACTCATTTACAGGAAAAAGGACTAAAAGTGCATGAAATATATACTTTGTTCTCAAAACTAGGCTAAAATATGGGCAAAATATATTAATATAGGCGTGTAAATTCGCCTATCATCAACACCCCACACTTGAAGCTTTGTTCGTCCTCGAACGAAATACCATGTCCTTCTAAACATCAACTTAGGGTTTCACAGCAACAATACAAAACATTTTTCAAGACAAGCACAACAATTATCAACAAAGAGTAGCTTTTCGATTATAGGTAGAAACAATTTAACCTCTAGCATAGACTCGTGATGGTGATCAACTCGCATGCAAACGTTAAGGTACAAGGAATCATATATAACTACCCAAAACTCATCAACCATGTGTGTCTCACACTATAGTACCCATAATCACTCACAAGTATAGCATATTTTTCAAACATGGGTATCAAAATGTCCTTGCTCTCACTCTCACAAAGAATTCATATGTAGCAACTGATGACCATAGGCTTGCCCTTAATGTAATACTCTACTAAATGTTAGAATGCTAAGCTTAGGATCAAGTAGGTCTTTTGATGGTTGTAATGTAGGCTAAGGGACGGGTAGGATTATTTTGGCCAGGAATAGTGACTAAGTTCCTAAGCGCTTTAATACATCACTTTGTATTATTGACACTTTTTTTTCAACCTTTCATTCTTTTATTCTACCACCCTTGTTCTCCTCTTTTGTTTTTCAATTTTAAGCATAACTCGCTTTTCAGCTTTCTTTTCCTTTTTCTTTTCACAACATACTTCTTATGATAGCACTTTCTTTTTCATAACACATTCAAGCACCATTACAATTTATAGCATCATACTCACCCAATTTCCTCTTATGTTGTCACATGACTTTTTCACTTTAAAGAACTTAGGAATTTGGATCAAATTACGGTCTTGAAAAAAAATGGATTAGGCTTACATACAAGGTTGTCAAAGAAAATAGGCTAAAGGCTCAAAAGGGTTTAACTAGGATGATGTCCATGGGTAGGTAAAACTGAAGGTAAACAAATATAGGTTGCCAAAGAAATGCCTAAATCATATCCTAAACTTACACTCCTTATTTTCGCTTTGCATACATACCAAGCAAGTTCTAGCATCATCCACACACATAGAATATACGATTATCTCACACACACAAGGCACATGGTCGACTTGCTTGGAAGTAATATAGACTCTCGACCCAACAAGTGAAGGAATTGAACCACACAATATCACATAATGAGTCACAACTAGAGCCTAAACGTCTCAATAGTCACAATTGTAGCACATACTCTTGTTATAATCTCATGCTGCCTATAAAAATAATTTCATGCGAAGCTAGAAAAAACAACAAAAACAAAAAAACTAAAACACGAAAAAAACAACAAAAAAACAACAAAATAAACAAACATAGATGCGATAGAGAAGTATAGCATACGATACCGCCACCCCACTCTTAAACGGGACACTGCCCTCAGTGGAAAATAAATACGAGGAACCTGGTTAGTCGGACTCTTCCTCAATGTCGGGGGTCATACCCCCTTCGTCGGAATCATCATAAGAGTCGTCGTCTGAGTTCTCCTCCTCGTCAGAGTCTGGCAAGCCTCGATCGTCATCAGTCGGCACATCATCATCTAGAGGTTCCTCAAAGTATACGCCCACTCCACACATCTCCCGTGCATGCATGTTCATGGGATAGTTGTGGTCCAGCTGTTAGAGCTCTGCAGCAGTTGGAACATGTCCACCACTCATCATAGTAAATCGTGTCATGCCATAAAGATGACGGAAGAAACTCTCATCACGAGCATGTCTTTCCGCAGTAGTAAGGTTGACACCATGAGTTGTTTTAGAATCTTTGACCTTAGTAAGGTCAACCTTCTTTGGGTTATGTGGGAGTTTGTGGTCAGCTGGTTCCTCTTCGATATCCTCCTTCCGCAAGATTGCTGTCAACAGATTTCCAAACGTGAAGTGGGACCTTTTGTGGAGTCTGGCCTTCCTCATGGTAGAGCGAATGATTGCCCCAAAGTTGATAGGGACATTCATCATCAAAGCATAGACCAAACACACTCTATCTCTTGATATCTTGGTGTATTGAGTCCCAGGAATAAGGCATGAGTTGACAATACGCATCCAGATTCTTGCTTCCCTATTCAGTGAAGCATAAGGGAAGGTGTTGTGTCGTCTTGTGTCTTTATGTCTGCCCCACCTTGCCATCGATCTACTTCCACAAGTGTGTGTCTAATTGCTCTATAAGGAGGCCTGCTATACAGCTCTTTGAATGGTGCTGGGTCGACTGAAGGTAAGCCAAGAAAAGAGTTGATCCAGTCCGCGTTGAGCTGTAACACTTGGTCCCGAATTTTGACTTCGTTGCCTGTTGTTTTCGGTGACCAGTTGGCGTAAAACTCTCTTGTCAAATCAAGATTACATTCTCCCATATCGCGGAAGATGAAATCCAACTTCAATGCCATGATTTTCGCCAACATACGCGGCTCCTTCTTCGCTAAGATGTCCTTGTTGATCAGGTCGACGTGAACATATCTTCTTTCTTTGTTGTTCCTGTACCATTCTTTGGCTTCCTCCTCAAGAACCCATTTTATTCCAAACATTCTGCGGGTTAGTTGTGTTGAGGATGATTCTCCTTGGTCCTTTCTACCTCTCTTCTTGCCCTTTTGGGAAGTGGTAGCCTTCTCCTTGCCTTGCCTCGCTTTAGGTGCCATTGTACCTAAGATTAGAAATAGTGTTAATGGCAGCACAATCTCAGTCGATACAATATATAAACAAGCAGTAGGGGTACCACCCCACACTTAGTTTTGTTGACACAAATCAGTGAAGTGAAAGTGGTCGATTACTCAGATTTCGTCGACATCCGTTTTAGGATTATATTTCGACAAGAAAATCAGTAATGTATTACTACTTGCAGCCATTGCACTACTTTCATGTTAGATATAACAACACTACTACATAGGGGTTGTAACATGGTATGGATTTTTTCAACAATCGCAACCTCCTAAGTCGGTAGGGAACTATAAGGCTTATCCCGATGAACGGGATAGTCTAGCATGTAAGTATCCAAGTAACAAGATCATAACATGATAGTCAATGTTCGTCACCATAGAAATTCCTCAAATCGTATAACAATGCTATTAAAACTAAATTCAAGTCGGAAACAAGTCAAGATTTTCCTACGTATATGTTTACTCACATGATTTTGTATCAATGATCAAAACACATGAACATCACCAATCAATCTTATACGATGTAGAAATTTATAATAGACATAGCAACGTAGTACTTACGAGAAATAAATGAAGAATAAGAGAGTACTTACTTGCTTGAAGCTTTTGAAGATGGTTTTGTGAATTGGAAGAGCAAAAAGAAAAATTTTGGGATGGTTTGGAGAGGGAATGCGGCGCCTTTAGGTTAATTTCTAGTGTGGTTATGTTTCAATACTAAGTCCCCTTTATATAGGAAGAGAATGGGTCGGGTTTTGACCCATTTACAATCGGTTTTGGAGACAAAAATGCTAGATATGCGGCGCATAATGCTCGGCATAGTCATGGTATGTACGACGCATAGTCTATGGAATTTAGGGACATATGCGCCGCATAGTCTATGGCATATGAGATCCTGAGACCTAATGCTATAGCATAGGCGGCGCATAGTCAAAAGCACACTTAGGAATGGGCGGCGCATAGTGTATAGCACACTAGATTCTGAGACCTTAGGCTATATGATAGGTTGTGCATCGTTCGTGGCCTAGTTTTACCTATGCCTAGCCTTCCTCGATGCCTAGTTTGGAATGAGCAATTCTCAATCCATAGCCTTATGCATCACTATTCCTAACTTACCAGCTTTACCATACAATGCGTCCAAATCGTCAATTGAAATCAATCTCCTCGTTGAATACCTCTTGCACCTATTTTTTCTTAAAACCAAATGAAAACGATTAGTATGATGGGTTGCCTCCCACCAAGCGCCTTAGTTTTGGTCGTGGCACGACTCTTATTTTTGGATTTTCATTATCAAAAGCAAAACAAGTAAAAAAAAACGATAAAACGATAAAACGATGGGTTGCCTCCCATCTAGCGCTTTTTTTATTGTCGTGGCTCGACATAGTTACCTCGAGTACTTAGACTTCGTCGAGATAAGTGATGGCCATAGAATTCATCGAGTCAAGAGGACCGATATAAGGCTTAACACGTTGGCCATTCACCTTGAAGACAACACCATGGTTGTTTTCCAATTCGACTACTCCAGACGAGTAGACTTGGATAACTTTGTATGGACCAGACCACTTAGACTTTAACTTACCTGGGAAGAGCTTCAATCTGGAGTTGAAGAGAAGTACCATATCACCCCTTTGGAAGTTTCGTCGAACAATCCGCTGATCATGATACTTTTTCATCCGCTCCTTGTATAGGTCTGACCTTTCATATGCATGGAGACGGAATTCATCTAGTTTGTTCAGCTGCTCCAACCTCAGATTCTACACATCATCCCAATTCAAATTTAATTGCTTCAATGCCCACAATGCCTTGTGTTCGAGCTCTATGGGTAGATGACAAGCCTTCCCATAGACTAGTTGATAAGGAGACATGCCAATGGGTGTTTTGAATGCAGTCCTATACGCCCATAGTGCCTCATCTAGCTTTCAAGACCAATCCTTCCTATTCGCATTAACCGTCTTTGCAAGGATTTGCTTGATCTTGCGATTGGAAACTTCTACTTGTCCACTAGTTTGGGGATGATAAGGCGTAGCTACCTTATGTTGCTTGACACCATACTTGGCCAAAACTGATTTGAATAGCTTGTTGCAGAAGTGAGATCCTCCATCACTTATGATAGTACGTGGTACTCCAAAGCGAGAGAAGATATTCTTCTTTAAGAACGCTACAACACGCTTTCCTTCATTGTCGGCCAATGCTACAGCTTCTACCTATTTCGAAACATAATCCACAGCAACCAAGATGTACTTCATTCCAAACGAATTCACGAATGGACCCATGAAATCAATACCCCACACATCAAAGAGTTCTACCTCAAGAATTTTGGTCATGGGCATTTCATGGTGTTTTGAAATCGTACCTTGACGCTGGCATTGGTCACACCTTCTATCATAGTTGTAGGCATCTCTGAATATCGAAGGCCAATAATAACCACTTTGCAATACTTTTCTGGCCGTCCGATTGCCTGCGTGATATCCTCCAACTTGCGAAGTGTGGCATGCTTCCAAGATAGTAGGCACCTCTTCATGGGCTATACATCGTCGAATGATACCATCCGCACATCGTCGAAACAAATAAGGCTCATCCCAATAGTAGTGCTGTACGTCATGCATAAACTTCTTCCTTTGGTGGTAAGATAAATTGGTAGGTATCACATTACTCACCACGAAATTTGCAAAGTCGGCATACCATGGTAATTTCTCCATTGTTGTCGCTAATATCTTTTCGTCCGGGAATGCATCATCAATCTGAATTTCAGGTTGCGCCACATGCTCATTCTCAAGTCGAGATAGGTGATCAGCCACTTGGTTCTCGCAACCTCGTCTATCTTTGACTTTGAAATCAAACTCTTGCAGCAGCAATACCCATCTAATCAACCTTGGTTTTGCATCCTTCTTTGTCATTAGATACCTAAGAGATGCATGGTCTGTACGAACACCTTAGTACCCAATAGATAGGCACGAAACTTCTCAAATGTTTACACAATCGCTAGGAGCTCTTGTTCAGTAACAGTGTAGTTCCTTTGGGCTTCATTTAGGACCTTACTCGCATAGTAGATAGGATGAAATAATTTCTCCTTTCTCTGACCAAGAACAGCACCAACGGCTACACCACTAGCATCACACATGACTTCAAATGGGAGAGTCCAATCTGGTGCTACCATAATAGGGGCTTCAATGAGTTTTCCTTTAAGGCATTCGAATGCCTTTAAGCAATCTTCATTGAAGTCAAACTTTGCATCTTTCTCCAATAGTTTGCACAATGGACTCGCAATTTTAGAGAAGTCTTTGATGAACCTACGATAGAAACCAGCATGGCCAAGAAAACTACGAACTCCCTTCACCGAAATTGGAGGCGGTAGCTTCTCAATAACCTCACTTTTTTCTCGGTCAACCTCTATTCCTCTTTCAGAGATCTTGTGCCCAAGAACAATTCCTTCTTTTACCATGAAGTGGCACTTCTCCCAATTCAACACAAGGTTGAACTCTACACATCTTTGTAATGCCATGCTCAAGTTTGCCAGGCATGCTTCAAAAGACTCACCAACAACTAAAAAGTCGTCCATAAATACCTCCAAAGTGTCTTCAACCATATCAGAGAAAATAGACATCATACAACGTTGAAAGGTGGCTGGTGCGTTACATAACCCGAATGGCATACGTTTGGAGGCAAACGTACCATATGGGCATGTAAACGTTGTCTTCTCTTGGTCTTCGGGTGAAATACAAATATGATTATAGCCTGAATAACCATCCAAGAAGCAAAACCATCCTTGAGTGTCCAAGAATTCAGCTTGTGGTAGTCCATGCATACTCTCCATCCAGTGACGGGCCTGAGTGGAATAAGTTCATTCTTTGCATTTGCGACCACCGTCATACCTCCTTTCTTGGGAACACATTGTACAGGGCTTACCCATGTACTATCAGAAATAGGATACACAACTCCTGCGTCTAACCACTTGATGATCTCTTTCTTCACCACTTCTTGCATAGGTGGGTTTAGACGTCTTTGATGCTCAATGGTGGGTGTGCAATTTTCTTGAAGCTGAATTTTATGTGTACAAATCCCAGGTGGAATACCAATAATATCCGCAATGGTCCATCCAATAGCTCTAATATACTTGCGTAGAATAGCAATAAGAGCTGCAACTTGTCGCTCACCCAAATCGGCTGCCATAATGACTGGAAGAGTGTTTCCGCTTCCTAAGAATGCGTACTTCAAATGACTTGGCAGCTCCTTCAATTCTAACGTGGGTGGCTCTTCAATAGATGGCTTAGCTGGTGGTGTAGGCCGATTCTTGAGATCAAGATCCAGCTTCTTGGGAGTATAGCGATATGTTCCTAATCCCGATAGAGCACAAATGGCTTCTTCAGAATTTTCAGTATCTTCACTCTCTCCATTCATGAGCACAACTTCCAAGGGATCATCAATAATTTGCTCTTCTTCAAGTAGTTCTTTCTCATCATCAAAGAAAACATCAGCCACCGAAAATACACTAAGATCTTTGGGTTGCTTCATTGATTTGCAAACATCAAAACGAACCACTTCGTCATTTATTCGGAATGAAAGTTCATTAGCTCTCAAATCAATGAGCACACTTCTTGTAGAAAGGAAAGGGCGCCCCAAGATTATGGGAACCTCAGAATCTGCTTCACAATCAAAGATGAAAAAGTCTGCTGGAAAGATAAATGAAGAAACTTTTACCAAGACATCGCATAGAATACCAACAGGTCATTTTACCGACCTATCTTCCATGACGAGCCTCATATTGGTTGGAGTAGGATCTCCTAACCCCAACTTCTTGTAGATCGATAATGGCATCAAATTGATGCTGGCTCCTAAGTCACATAATGCTTTGGCAAAGTTCAAAGATCCGACGGTGCAAGGAATAGTGAAAACTCCGGGGTCGGCCTTCTTCTGAACTATCGATCGGGTAGCAATTGCACTACAATGATGCACATCGTCTTTCAGCTCATAACTTGCTGCCCTCTTCTTTGTCAAAAGATCCTTCATAAACTTCGCATACCCAGGCATTTTTTCAAGTGCCTCCACCAATGGAACATTAATGGTCAGCTGCTTTAACATAGTCATGAATTTGCTGAACTTAGTGTCATCCGCCACCTTCTTCAGTCTTTGGGAAAAAGGTGGTGGTGGGTATGGAAGTGTTCTCTCCACGGTTTTCTTCTCCTCTTGCTTCCATTTTTCCATTTTTTCAGGCTGCACGTCACTGGGCGTGACGTCCTTGACGTCAGGACTGGTTGTTGCAACATCTTCTCCTTTTGCGTTATCATCCATGTCCGCAACTTCGTCAACCACTTGCTTGCCTTTTGCTGAAGGTTCCAGCACCTTACCACTTCTGGTAGTGATGGCCATGCATGACCCATCATTCCTTGGGTTTTGCACAGTATCGCTAGGTAAAGTGCCAGCCTTTCTTTGATTGAGTGCTGCTGAAAGTTGGCTCAATTGCTGCTCTATTTGCTTTATTGAAGTGGAATGAGAATCAACTATTTGTTTCATGGAGGACAAATCATTAATTACCTCAGTAACTCCCGCGCTCGTTGCTTCCACTCCTTTCAATAATTTAGCCATCATGTCTTCCATACTTCCAGAATTAGATGTGGTGGTATCACGTCAACCAGGGGGAACGTACAAACCACTCTTTTCATTGTTTTTCTTCCAACTACCTTGGTCTTTGCTTCCAGATTTATCATAATAGTTCCAACCTTGGTTTCCTTGGGTATTCCCACGGAACCCCCCCTGATTGTTCAAGTAGTTGGCCTCCTCTTTCGAATCAGATTCGTCTCTTTCTTTTAGCGCCACAGCTTTCACTTTTTTGGTTTTCCCTGATAATAAATGCTTTGTCAGAAAATCCACTTACGTTTTCATGTGCGCTAAATATTGATCACGTTCTTCTTGTCTTCTTCTTTGGTCTGCAGTCATGCCTATAGATAAAATGGGGCTTGCTACCTCGGAATCCCTGGTATGCCAAGCTCTACTTTGTTTCATCATGCGATCTAGCATATTGCTTGCTTGACCAAAGGTGAGATCCATAAAGGATCCTCCAGCTGCGTTATCCACCACTGGCTTAGTTATTGAATTCAAGGCTCTATACAATATCTCCATGAGGTGAACATTAGTCATGTGATGGTTTGGGTATCTCGCTAGCTTTGTCTTGAACCTCTCCCATGTTTCATGAAGAGCTTCAGTGGGAAGCTGACGAAAGTTGCTGATTTCATCTCTCAATTGTGCCCTTTTGGAAGACGGAAAGAATCTTTCTAGGAAAGCGTCTCTCAATTTCCTCCAATTTGTAATTGAATCAGGAGTCAGCCCATTCAACCATAGTGTTGCCTCCCCAGACAGAGACAATGGAAATAGACGTAATCGAATTGCATTCTGACCAACACCAGGATTGTCAAAAGACTTGCATGTAGAAATAAAGTTGATGAGATGCATATTCGGATCATCGCCTGCTAGTCCACCAAACAATCCCTTGAGTTGCAATAACTGAATCATGGTGCTTGTGATGTTGAACTTGGCTCCGGGCGCTAATGGTGGTGGAATTATAGCTCCAGTGGCTCCGGCACCATCAAGATCATCATCATCATCGTCGAAAGCTGGCTGCATAGGTTGGCGATCATGTCTATACCGAGCTTGTCAACCTCTTTTGTTGGCAGGTGTTGTGATTTCAGCATCTTGCCTTGGGTTTAGTAACTCGTCATCACCTAAATCCTCATCGTCAGGATTTGTTGCTCGTGCAGAGTTATCAATGTTCTGCTGTTGAACCTGGGTTGCGGCAAGGGCAGCCAATCTTGCTTGTTCCTGTTGAGCAGCCATCCTTGCGATTTCAGCTTGTGCTTCCATTCTACCAATGCGTTGTTGTTTAGGATTGATTGGTAATAACTGTTGACCAGAACTTCGAGTATGGGGCATGCACTAAAATAAAAACCTGCAGTAGACAAAAACAAAAACTAAACGTAAAAGTACGAGAATCTTTGACCAAAGGGTCTAGTAATTATCACGAACTTAATTGACACTTGTATTCCCCGGCAACGGCGCCAATTTTTGATATCGCTCAATCTACAACTCTCGTAGGAGTGTAAAGCGATCGTTAGCAAATATAGAACCCAACAGGGTTGGGTGTCGATCCCACAGGGAATAGCTTGGCCAACAAGTAAGCAAAATTACTAAACTTTTGGTGCAAGTCTCGTAAAAAGGGGGGATTGTAATGTGTCACCAAAACAATTAAATAAAAGCTAAAAATAGCAAAGTAAAAGAGAAATATTGTTATGTAAGTTGTAAACAATGAGAATTGAGGCGTTGGGGTTATGTCCACCTTCTGAGGTATACGTCTCTATTGGCTATGAGTGTGTAGAATTCTGACATGCAACTGCTTATAGAGAATTGTATTCGATGGTAAATCCAGGCGTCTTTCGACCTATTCGAGGATTATTTCACTTTAACTCTTTCGAGCTTAAAGCGTGTCTAACGGTACGAATTCTCCAAGAGGTTAGTCCAGTTACGGCACTAGCTTTTTAGTAGGGAATTTTAGGGGGTGACCCTACTACCTTGACATTATCTCTTTTCCAGACAAATAACCTTTCTTTCGAACAAGTTAAATGTTATACTGGCGTATTCTTGCGTTTGCAACCACAAAGAATGTAGACTAAGATGAAGAGAATAATGATATAAGCAGTATACGTGTCGCGAACTCACAACCTCACAGCAATAGATAGTATCTCATACGGCTTCCATAACCCCAACAGAGAAGTTTAGTTACCCATGAATGCGAAGGAGATCACGATTGACATTGTTGTTATACCACAAGATTGAGTAATTTCGTATAGCTTAGGTAGTAGGCGTGAGGCATGAATTCCTAGGCAAAGTAACGATTCTCTTGTTGTGGAATTTAAGAATAGAAGAGTAGAAGAAGAAAAATAGAATTAATGGAAAGATTAGAAGAGTTGTAGAATTGTTTGTAGTGGAAGATGAGAGGGATGGAAGAAAGTATTGTGGTCTCCCCGATTCTTCAAAATCTCTAGCATGATAGGGTATTTATAATACCCATATCCTAATCCTACTAGATAAATAAAATATCTAACCAAATCCTACTAGGCTAATGTAATACTTAACCCAATTGTACTAGGTTAATGTAGCATTATCATAACCCAAATAAACTAATGAAATACATAACCCAATTGTACTAGGTTAATGTATCATTGTCCAAATCCAACTAAGTTACTGCAAATCCCCAAAGTCTTCAGAAATCCTGTTTTAGCCCGGGACAGATTTTCCATGCAGCAGTTTTGGTCCCTAGGCGTGTAAACTCCCTTCCCTTCGTGAGCTTTCTTTTGCGTCAAGTAAGCCATAAAATGCTGAATTTTGCATCATTTATACCTGAAACTTTACTAATCATGTTCGTTAGCTCATTTACAGGAAAAAGGACTAAAAGTGCATGAAATATATACTTTGTTCTCAAAACTAGGCTAAAATATGGGCAAAATATATTGATATAGGCGTGTAAATTCGCCTATCATCACATACCCTTACCGTCTCTCACAAAAATGGGCATAACATTTCGCTCGGGTATTGGATTAAGACAAAATTGGTATCGTTGGAAAGATAATTCGATTCTCTATAATTTGGTAGGTAGAAATATGCAGAAATACCACATTAAGATCGAGTTATACACTTTCAAATATAACCCTTACGAAATCGAACACTAAAACTTGATGGATTCAAAAACTCTTAGCTTGTATAACCTTAAGTGACTCATATGAACATGGTTAATGCATCATAAGCTATCTTATCTCTAGGATACTCATTATAAGTCATGTACTCAAGTATGAATCACAGGATAGGAGATTTCATATGTAGGAAAAATGGTTCGTCTCCTAGCTTAGAAACATGTGGGGTATTACAATATTCAACAGCAAGTTGAAATTCCCAAAATAGATATACCAGATTTTTATGCGAAGAAAAGAATTATTGGATTATCCACAATTATCCAAGAATTAGAAAATAACTACCTAAACGGGAATCCAATATGGAGTTATTATTCAAGAGACCAGCTAATAATTTATTCAACTTCAAGAGAGTTAAGACAAACAGATATGGAAGAAGTGCAAAGATGGAGTATGACACTACTTAATCCAGAGAAATGACCAACCACCAGAGAAATTAAGGAAAAATTTATTTCAGATGAATTATTAACCAGATACTGTAAATTAATAGGGCATAAATATCCAGACCATCTATGTTCGAGATGTAACGAAGAAGATAACATTATTCCAGAAGTTCAACTAGAATAAAACAAGATAAAGACGCTAGATGGAAGATATACGACAAAAGATGTAAAGCAACATAGACCGATGGAGAAATAAAGACAAAGAGACAAAGCATTAAAGTAATGAAAATGACATATGAATTAGTAAGATAATTTTGTGACATGTGAATTATTAGAGTACGTAAATTATTATGTAACACTATGTAGCATTTACTAGCCTTTTTGACTTTTTTGGCAAAAGTCCCATTATTAGTTTTGTTTGTTTTAGTATAGCTTTAGAACTTTTTCTTGTAAAGATACTTTAAGTCTTTTCTACTTTTGTAAAGATAACAAGTGTAAAGTAGGAATAGTCTAGAATAATATATGCATTTTCTCTTTTTTAGGTTATAAATAGTAGAAACATTTGCTAAGTTAAGGCAAGACTTTCTACACGAAAAGCAAGCCTTCTTGTACACAATAAAATTTTCTCTCATATAATCAATAAAAATATTTAGTTTTATACTAAGCTATGGATGAGCAAAGCACAGATTTATCAAATCTACCAGAACAGGTATTTTCATTCATAATTATGAATAGTTAAATTCATAAATTTCTGACAATCATAAGTATAATAAAATAAGCTCATGTTAGTTACTTTATAGTAGAATTATTCGAAGAATAGCATGTTAAGAAGTTTATTAGCAAAGTGGAAAAGGAGAAAAATTTCTAGAACTATGCCATCCTAAAGATGAAACCGGTGAGGCAAAGAAGCCGTGATAGGGGAGTAACCAGAGTAGAGGCGCTGCTTAGGGAAAAAGTATCCAGATTACCAAGCTAATAGTGACCGAAGAACATGTTATTTAAGAATAATCTTGTATACAGTGATCTAAGATGATCATATTTTGTTATGTATATGATTGGAGGGAATATTTTAAAAAATAGCATCATATGAAAAATGAATAATTATTTACCTGATGAAATGATAGATGAATTTAAGATACTTGAATTATATGTACTTAAGGATATAGAGATAGTAGATATAAAGAAAATTATATGGGAAAAGGTATTTGATATTGAAAATGAAAATTCGATAGAAGATGAATTAGAACGAATACACATAAATGACGATAGATCCTATTCATACCTAAATAATTATTATTCAGACGAATATTATACATATTAAAAATGTTAGAATATATTAGAAGAGTTAGAGAATAACAAAGTTGGCTATATGAAGAAATTAATTAAAGGAATCAGCTTAAACGAGAAAAAAACAATTAGAAGAAAGATTACTTAGAATAAAATTAACCTTAGAAAAAAGAGATACAATGAGAGTTTATATAATACTATACATGAACAATAGATGTTAATAGATTACATAGATAACATAGAATTACATATCTAATATAGCACGATTAGAATAAGTTATTACACAGAAATTTGTAAAATTACAACTACTATAGGATAAAATGATAAACTATGAATACTTAGAATATTGGAGAAAAGATATGGAGCAAATAAGATTAATAGAAACACTTAGGAAAAAGAATCTACTCGACTACATAAAAACCAAAAATATGGAGAATATAGTATACCTTAAAAATAATCTAGAAGAATTAATAAGGTTAAAACAAATAACTAAGGAATGCTATAACATAGCATTTCAACATAGAATTTTCAACAAACATAAGTTACCCTCACTCCGCACCCCCCTACAATTGTTAATAAGCTCATGTTAGTTACTTTATAGTATAATTATTCAAAGAATAGCATGTTAAGAAGTTCATTAGCAAAGTGGAAAAGGAAAATAATTTCTAGAACTATGCCATCTTTAATGTGAAACCGGTGAGGCAAAGAAGCTGTGATAAGGAAGTAACCAGAGTAGATGCGCTGTTTAGGAAAAAGTATGTAGATTACCATGCTAATAGTGACCGAAGAACATTTTATTTAAGAATAATCTAGTATATAGTGATCTAAGATGATCATATTTTGTTATGTATATAATTGGAGGGAATGTTTTGAAAAATAACATCATATGAAAAATGAATAATTATTTACCTGATGAAATGATAGATGAATTTAAGATACTTGTATTATATGTACCTAAGGATATAGAGATTGTAGATATAAAGAAAATTATATGGGAAAAGGTATTTGATATTGAAGATGAAAATTGGATAGAAGATGAATTAGAACGAATACACTTAAATGATGATAGCTACTATTCATACCTAGATAATTATTATTTAGACGGATATTATACAGAGTAAAAATGTTAGAATATATTAAAAGAGTTAGAGAATAACAAAGTTGGCTATATGAAGAAATTAACAACAGGAATCAGCTTAAACGAGAAAAAGGACAATTAGAAGAGAGATTACTTTATATGAACATAAATTATTCGCACTCTCCGCACCCTCTACAATTGGTATCAGAGCTATATGTTAAAAATATTCACGAGTAGATATGTGTTAATTATGAGAAATGATAATTTAATTGTTAATTATGAGCTATTGTTATCTTGTTAACTATGTTATTAACTATGAGAAGACCATTTAAAAATACACAGGCTTTTAAAGAAGATAAAAGAATTCTAAATAGTAATTATTCAGAATATAAGAAACTAAATAAAACAAAAGAAGACCCTCATAGGATAGCTTACTTAATTACTTTGATATCTAGTATTGAGGCAAAATTGATAATTCTTTTAAAATCTAGAAGAATAAGATATACGCCACCTAACTACGATAAAATCAGATTTAGAGATCCACCAAAATATTATAAATATTAATGAATAATATAGACCAATCCCAAAAATATAAAGAACTAAAAAAAATATTATTTGGGAAACGAAGAGAATTAAAAATAAGAAAAGAAAGACTACAATATAACATAACTGTTAGAGTATGTCAAAAATCAATAAAAGCACAAAAGGAAGAAATATAATATTTAGAATCACAAATAAATAGTCTAGAATACATATATCAACATGATCTATACACTATCAAGTAGATAAAATGAACAAAGAAGAATTTATAATAGATGAAAAAACATATGAAAATCATGATGCATTAAAAATAAGAATAGTTTTTGCTAATCTGGGAAGACGATACAAGAAAATAGGTGAACATTTATACTTAATGCTAGAAAAACAAGAACTAAAATTAGAAGATAAATTAACAGCCATGGTAAGAATAGCAAAAGAAAATGAAGAAATAGACAGGAAAAAAAAATATAAAATAAAACAACAGACTACAGAAGAAATGCGAAAAATAGAAGAAACTAAAAATAATAGGATTGCTGAATTAGAAAAAGAACTACAAATGCTAAAAGATCTGTGTGAAAAAAGACAGAAAGAAAAAGAAGAAAAAGATAAAGAACAAAAATTATTAGCTGAGATAAATCAATTTAAAGAAAAATTAGAAGAAAGAAATAAAGAATTAGAAACTAATGAAATAGAAGTAAATACAATAGATGCTGAAGAAACAAATAATTATGATTCAAAAAGTAGTGAAACATATACAAAAATCTTAACAAATATAGAAAAACTAGAAATAAATGACAAACAAGAAATAATTAATAAATAGAACCTAGAAAATATAAATACGGAAATAAAAACTCTTGATAAAAAGGACGATGAAAAAAATAATACCTAGTACATCAGAAATAAGAAAACCTACATATTATTATAAAGAAAAGTTAAAAAAATATAACCTAAAGGATGAATATAACAAATGGAGACCAAAACAAATAATTAATAAAAATAATAATTTCTTAGACTTAGACTGTGTAATAGATGTAGATAAAATGATACAATTATGGATAGGATATATAACAAAATAATTATTAGAAAATAACATAAATGCAACAAATACACCAGAATATATAGAAAGAACACTAATAGGAACAACAAAATTATGGTTTTTAAATTTAATTGAAGAAAGCAAAAAGGTATAAAGGGTTGATAAAAAAATAGAAGGAACAACAGTAATTAAACTAACACCTATAGACATATTAAAAAAATATGAAATAGCTATAAGAGATGAATTTAGCAGTATGGCAACAGAAAAACAAGAAGAACAAAACAAAGACAAAGATACAAATAGGAATTTAATGTTAAAACTAGCAATATGTAATATGTGCTATATAGATGAATATACGTGTGGATTTAAAGAATACTACTATAAGGGAACATACAATACAAAAGAAAGTAAAGAAGTTAGAAGATTAAATTTTAGTAAATTACCTGAACAATTTAGTTCAAAAATTATAAAGAGTTGGGCTGAACCAAAAATAGTAGATACCCTAGAAGTAAGAATAAAATTTCTACAACAATGGTATAGAAATATATGTGAAAAATACAAAGAAGAAACAAAAATGGCAAAAACAATAATAAGAAATTTAGCATGTTGCAAGGATAAAATAGCACCCCAATTTAGATGTGAAGAAAAATATTATACGAAAAGAAAAAGACATAAGAAATATAAGAAGTATAGAAAGTCAAAATATAAGTATAAGAAACCAAGAAAAAGATATTATGTAAAAAATTATAAATATAAAAGATCATATAGAAAAAAGAAATCTATAAAAGAATGTACTTGTTATAATTGTGGAAAACTAGGACATTTAGCTAGAGATTGTAAAATGCCTAAGGACCCAAAAATGAAACAAATATCAGAAATAAAGATAGAAAATGCAAAATATATGCAAATAAATTATATAGATTACGAATTAGAAAGTGAAGATAGTAATATGAAATTTCAGAAAATGAAATAGATAGTAAATCAGATGAATCAAATGACTGAAGAAGATATAAAAATAATAACAAAGGAAGAATATTTAAATGAAGAAGGAACAAATCAGAAAATAATAGTTGATAATAATATATTTAAAGAAATAAAAGGAAAAGAATTAGATCTAAGTGTAGAAAAAATATTTAAAATACCAACAATAAAAACCATATTTAGTAGACGAAAAGAAGAATACAACGTAGTAAGCCAAAAAGAACATGTAATAGACTGTAGATATACAAAAGGTAAAGCTAGTATACCATTAGTAACAAAAAGAATAATTAATAAAGAAATAAACGATATAAAAAGTAAAGACCCAATAAAATACGTACACCTTGGAGGAACGAAAATATTAAAAAAAGCATGTTTTAGAGATGGAATAAATACACCAATAGAATTATATTTAGCAGATGATAGAATTATATAACCTATAGAAAAAAGTATAATAACTGCTATAAGAGGAAATTTAGTATACCAAAAATTTAAATATATAATAAGTGTGAATTAGCCAGTAGCAATAACAGATAAAAACATAGATAAATCATTAGTATTATATTAAAAAATATTAGGAATAGAACTAATCCCAGGAAGTAAAATATTCATAGCAAGATGTAAAAATCTATATGTATTAACAATAAATCATAAAATAATGGGAAAAAATAAAATAATAAAATACAAATAGAAAGTACTTTTGAACAATTTGTAAAAACAATTGATAATAATGATTATAGTTACAAAAACATAGATATAGAAGAAGATTTAGAAATAATAAATGATAGAATAAGCACAACGAAAAGAATAGCTTTTGAAAAAACAGAATCATCAGGATTATCAAAAAGAACAAATTATGAAATAACTTCAACACTTAATTTAACTCAATATTATATAACGGGAACAATAAATGAAAAAGAATATTTAATACTCCTAAATACAGGACAAGAAGAAAATCATATATAAAAATACCTAGTGAAAAATAAAGAAATAAAATCTAATAGTAATATATGCCCTGACCTACCAAGAAGTTTAATAATTATTAAAGATACAACTAAAAAAATAATAATAATAAGAGTTAGAAAAATAAAAATAGAATTTGAAATAAAAGAAGATATGCAAAAAGCAGATATAATATTAGGGATAAAATGGTTAGAACAAGTAAAACCCTATAATATAGAACATACACAATTAACCATAACCTATAATAAGGAAAAATTATTAATAACGATAGCTTTAACATGAAAATATATGTACTTATGAAAATAATAGTAGAAGAATATTATAATAGATATTATACACCTATGATAGATACAGGAGCAGAAGCCAACTTATGTAGATATAACTGTTTACCAGAAGACAAATGGGATAAGCTAAAAACACCAATAGTAGTCAAAGGATTCAATAATGAAGGAGGCTTAATTACCTATAAAGCTAGAAATATAAAAATACAATTATGGGATAAGATATTAACAATAGAAGAGATCTATAATTAAGAACTAACATCAAAATATATGCTTTTAGGAATGCCATTTTTAGATAAACTATACCCACATATAATAACTAAAACACACTGGTGGTATACAACACCATGTAAACAAAGGGTAAGAGCAAAAAGAGATATTAATAAAATAAGAAAGAAAGCTGATTGGATAACAGGAAGCGAAAAAATCACACAAAAATTAAAAAATATAAAAAATACGGAAGACACAATAGAACTAGTTATATTTTCAATAAATAACGAATAAATAACTATATTTTCAATAGACAAGGTAGAAATAATAAAGAAAAAATTAAGACAATTATACAGTGAAGATCCATTAAAAGGATGGGAAAAATATAAAACTATTGTAAAAATTGAGCTAATAGATAAAAATAGTATAATAACCCAAAAACTACTAACATATAACTTTGATGATTTAAAAGTATTCGAAATGCATATAGATGAATTATTAGAAAAACAATACATGCAAAAAAGTAATAGTAAACACAATAGCCCAACATATATAGTAAATAAACATAGTGAACAAAAAAAAGGAAAAAGTAGAATGATTATTGATTATAAAAACCTAAACGCAAAAACTATAACATATAGTTATCCAATACCAAATAAGATATTAAAAATAAGACAGATACAAGTATATAATTATTTTAGTAAGTTCCATTGTTAATCAGGATTTTACCATTTAAAACTAGTAGAAGAATCTAAAAAACTAATTGCGTTTATAGTGCCATAAGGATTTTATGAATGAAATGTGTTACCATTTGGATATAAAAATGCACCAGGAAGATACCAACACTTTATGGATAGTTATTTCAAACAATTAATTAATTGTATAGTATACATAGATGATATACTACTATATACAAAAACTAAAAAGGAACATTTAAAATTATTAGAACAATTTGCAAGTATAATAGAAAATTCATGAATAAGTCTAAGTTAAAAGAAAGCAGAAATAATGAAAAACCAGATAGAATTTTTAGGAATACAAATAGATAAAAGTGGAGTAAAAATGCAACAACATATAGTACAAAAAATAATAAATTCAAAAGAAGAATTAGATACAAAAAAAGAAATTACAATAATTTTTAGGATTAGTAAACCAAGTAAGAGAATATATACCACAATTAGCAGAAAATCTAAAACCATTACAAAAAAAAATTAAGAAAGGATGTAGAGTATAATTACAACGAAGAAGATAAAAAACAAGTACAGAAAATAAAAATACTTTGTAAAGAGTTACAAAAATTACAATTCCCGGACAAAAATAAGAAATTTATGTATATAGTAGAAGCAGATGCAAGTGAATATAGTTATGGAGGAGTTCTTAAATACAGATATGAAGAAGAAAAATTTGAACATCATTGTAGATACTACTCATGAACGTTTAATGAAAAAGATATAAAATGAGAGATAAATAGAAAAGAATTATGCTCATTATATAAATGTTTATTAGCATTTGAGCCATATATTGTATATAACAAATTTATCATACGAACAGATAACACACAGGTACGATGGTAGTTAACAAGAAAAATACAAAATTCAGTTACAACGAAGGAAATTCGGAGATTAGTATTGAATATATTAAATTTTACATTTACAATTGAAGTAATCAAGACTAACAAGAATGTTATTGCAGATTACATATCAAGACAAAGCTACCCAAACTGATATTACAAAAGACGATACTGTAGAAAAGATACTCAAAACCCTAACTACACTTTCACTGAAAGTAGATAGTATGGGAAATGAGATAGAAAAGCTAAAGAATAATGAAGTTAAACTGAAGTCTGAAGCTATGACTCAGATAACTCAGCAGTGTGCAGATAAATGTCGATCGGAAGACAATAAAATTCCAGAGATAGAAGGAGACGTCGGGACACTCCAAAAAACCCATAATGTTTATCAATCTACTTCTGCAGGTACAAGCAAAGGAATTAGAAGGAACCCAACTATGAACTTGAAAAAAATATTTGACAAGCCATTTATACCAAAAACACCAAAAGACCCTTTGTTTATACCCCCACAAACTATTACATATTTAGATAGCCTAAACCAAGACAAGAAAGCTTATAACCGCATAACCAGAGCATATATTGAAAACATCCACTAGATACAAACCTACTTAAACCATAAACCCAGAGCTACAAGCATTCAAGAACCAAATACAAATTATATAACCCAAAAGCTACAAGGATACAATAAGTTAATTGCATTACCAAAAACTAGTTCAAATCTAGTTAAAATCTATTTCAGTTATGGACTAATCAATACTGTATATACCCAAGACGGAAGTGAAGTATCTGCTATACCAAAAATATATAA
Source organism: Capsicum pubescens (assembly GCA_030864215.1). Classification (NCBI taxonomy): domain Eukaryota; kingdom Viridiplantae; phylum Streptophyta; class Magnoliopsida; order Solanales; family Solanaceae; genus Capsicum; species Capsicum pubescens. The sequence goes on along the minus strand of CM061538.1, from coordinate 210,697,878 downwards.
AGCAATTACCACTTACGAAAAGATAACCAAAGGCAACTTATTTTTTGTAAAGTTCTATACGGCACCAACAGAGATGTTGTATGATGAAATTAAACCAGTTATACAATTTGTGAAGATAGGAATGACCCGAGATATGATCATACCCGAAGATATTAAATAGCAAGTTGAAATACCCAATCTACCAGAATAGGTATTTTCATATATAATTATGAATAGATAAATTCATAAATTCCTGACAATCATAAGTATAATAAAATAAGCTCATGTTAGTTACTTTGTAGTAGAATTATTTGAAGAATAGCATGTTAAGAAGTTTATTATTAAAGTAGAAAAGGAGAAAAATTTCTAGAACTATGTCATCCTAAAGGTCAAATCGATAAGGAAATAAAGTCGTGATAGGGGAGTAACCAGAGTAGAGGCGTTGTTTAGGGAAAAAGTATCCATATTACCATGTTAATAGTGACCGAAGAACATGTTGTTTAAGAATAATCTAGTATATAGTAATCTAAGATGATCATATTTTGTTATGTATATGATTGGAGGGAATATTTTGAAAAATAGCATCATATGAAAAATGAATAATTATTTACCTGATGAAATGATAGATGAATTTAAGATATAGAGTTAAGGATATAATGTTAGTAGATATAAAAAATTATATAGGAAAAGGTATTTGATATTGAAGATGAAAATTGGATAGAAGATGAATTGGAACGAATACACTTAAATGACGATAGCTACTATTCATACATATAGAGATAGTAGATATAAAGAAAATTATATAGGAAAAGGTATTTGATATTGAAGATGAAAATTGGATAGAAGATGAATTAGAATGAATACACTTAAATGATGATAACTACTATTCATACCTAGATAATTATTATTCAGATGGATATTATATAGATTAAAAATTTTAGAATATATTAGAAGAGTTAGAGAAAAACAAAGTTGGCTATATGAAGAAATTAACAACAGGAATTAGCTTAAAAGAGAAAAAAGTCAATTAGAAGAAAGATTACTTTATACAAACATAAGTTATCCACACTCTCCGCACCCCCTACAACCCTTTGTTTACATGGTGTTGTAAACCACCAGTGTGTTTTAGTTATTATATGTGGGTATAGTTTATCTAAAAATGGCATTCCTAAAAGCATATCTTTTGAAGTTAGTTCATAATTATAGATCTCTTCTATAGTTTTTCTCTAACTCTTCTAATATATTCTAACATTTTTAATCTGTATAATATCCATCTGAATAATAATTATCTAGGTATGAATAGTAGCTATCATCATTTAAGTGTATTCGTTCTATTTCAGCTTCTATTCAATTTTCATCTTCAATATCAAATACCTTTTCCCATATAATTTTCTTTATATGTACTATCTCTATATCCTTAGGTACATATAATACAAGTATCTTAAATTCATCTATCATTTCATCAGGTAAATAATTATTCATTTTTCATATGATGCTATTTTTCAAAAGATTCTTTCCAATTATATACATTACAAAATATGATCATCTTAGATCACTATATACTAGATTATTCTTAAATAACATGTTCTTCGGTCAGTATTGGCATGGTAATCTGGATACTTTTCCCTAAACAACGCCTCTACTCTGGTTACTCCCCTATCACAATTTCTTTGCCTCACCGATTTCACATTTAGGATGACATAGTTTTAGGAATTTTTTTCCTTTTCCACTTTGCTAATAAACTTCTTAACATGCTATTCTTTGAATAATTCTACTATAAAGTAACTAACATGAGCTTATTTTATTATACTTATGATTGTCAGGAATTTATGAATTTAGCTATTCATAATTATGAATAAAAATACCTGTTCTGGTAGATTTGATAAATCTGTGCTTTGCTCATTTGTAGCTTAGTTTAAAACTGAATATCTTTATTGATTATATGAGGGAAAATTTAATTCTGTACAAGAAGGTTTGCTTTCCGTGTAGAAAGTCTTGTCTTAACTTAGCAAATGCTTCTGCTATTTATAACCTAAAAAGAGAAAATGCGTATATTATTCTAGAATATCCCTACTTTACACTTGTTATCTTTACAAAAGTAGAAAAGACTTAAAGTATCTTTACAAGAAAAAGTCCTAAAGCTATTCTAAAAAAACAAAACTAATAATGGTACTTTTGCCAAAAAAGTCAAAAGGCTAGTAAATGCTACATAGTGTTATATAATAATTTACGTACTGTAATAATTCACATGTCACAAATTTATCTTACTAATTCATATGTCACTTTAATAACTTTAATGCTTTGTCTCTTTGTCTTTATTTCTCCATTGGTTCGTGTTGCTTTATATCTTTTGTCGTATATCTTTCAGCTAGAGTCCTTATCTTCCTTTATTCTAGTTGAACTTCTGGAATAATGTAATCTTTTCCGTTACATCTCGAACATAGATGGTCTGGATATTTATGCCCTATTAATTTTACAGTATCTGGTCAATAATTCATCTGAAATAATTTTTTCCTTAATTGCTCTGATAGTTGGTCGTTTCTCTGGATTAAGTAGTGTCATAATCCATCTTTGCAATTCCTCTATATCTATTTGTCTTAACTCTCTTGAATTTGAATAAATCATTAGATGTTTCCTTGAATAATAACTCCATATTGGATTCTCGTTTAGGTAGTTATTTGGTAATTCTTAGATAATTGTGGATATTCCAATAATTCTTTTATTCGCATGAAAATCTGGTATATCTATTTTGGGTATTTCAACTTGCTATTGAATATCTTCGGGTATGATTATACTTGGGTCATTTCTATATTCACAACTTGTATAACTGGTTTAATTTCATCATACAATATCTCTGTTGTTGCCGTATAGAACTTTACAAAAACTAGGTTACCCTTGGTTATCTTTTTGTAAGTGGTAATTGCTTTATATATTTCTGGTGTAGCAGATAATTCACTTCCATCTTGGGTATATACAGTATTGAGTAGTCCATAATTGAAACAAGTTTTAACTAGATTTGGGTTAGTTTTTGGTAATGTTGTTAACATATTGTATCCTTGTAGTTTTTGGGTTATATAATCTGAATTTAGTTCTTAAATGCTTGTAGCTCTAGGTCTGAGGTTTAACTAGGTTTGTATCTTATGGATGTTTTCAATATATGATCTGGTTTTGTGGTTATAAGCTTTCTTGTCTTGGTTTAGGCTATCTAAATATGTAGTAGTTTGTGGGGGTATAAACAAAGGGTCTTTTGGTGTTTTTGGTATAAATGGCTTGTCAAATATTTTTTTCATGTTCATATTTGGGTTCCTTCTAACTCCTTTGCTTGTACCTGCAGAAGTAGATTGATAAACGTTATGTTTTTTTTTTGGAGTGTCCCAACGTCTTCTTTTATCTATGGAATTTAACTGTCTTCCAATCGGCATTTCTCTACACATTGCTGAGTTATCTGAGTCATAGCTTCAGACTTCAGTTTAAGTTCATTAGTCTTTAGCTTTTCTATCTCATTTCCCATACTACCCACTTTCATTGAAAGCGTAGTTAGGGTTTTGAGTATTTTTTCTAGAGTAGCATCTTCTGTAATATCAGTTTGGGTTGCTTTGTCTTGATATGTAATCTGCAATAACATTCTTGTTAGTCTTAATTAATTCAATTGTAAATATAAAATTTAATATATTCAATACTAATCTTTGAATTTTCTTCGTTGTAACTGAATTTTGTATTTTTCTTGTTAACCACTATCGTACCTGTGTATTATCTGTTCGTACAATAAACTTGTTATATATAATATATAGCTCAAATGATAATAAACATTTATATAATGGGCATAATTCTTTTCTATTTATTTCCCATTTTATTTCTGTTTCATTAAACGTTCCTAAGTAGTATCTACAATGATGTTCTAATTTTTTTCTTCATATCTATATTTAAGTACTCCTCCATAACTATATTCACATGCATTTGCTTCTACTATATATGTAAATTATTTATTTTTGTCTGGAAATTGTAATTTTGGTAATTCTTTTCAAAGTATTTTTATTTTCTGTACTTGTTTTTTATCTTCTTCGTTGTAATTATACTCTACATCCTTTCTTAATTTTTTCTGTAATGGCTTTAGGTTTTCTGCTAATTTTGGTATATATTCTCTTACTTGGTTTACTAATTCTAAAAATGATTGTAATTTCTTTTTTGTATCTAATTCTTATTTTGAATTTATTATTTTTTGTACTATATGTTGTTGCATTTTTACTCCACTTTTATCTATTTGTATTCCTAAAAATTCTATCTGGTTTTTCATTATTTCTGCTTTCTTTTCACTTAGACTTATTCCTGAATTTTCTATTATACCTGAAATTGTTCTAATAATTTTAAATGTTCCTCTTTAGTTTTTGTATATAGTAGTATATCATCTATGTCTAGTATACAATTAGGTAATTGTTTGAAATAACTATCCATAAAGTGTTGGTATCTACTTGGTGCATTTTTATATCCAAATGGTAACACATTCCATTCATAAAATCCTCGTGGCACTGTAAATGCAGTTAAAATTTTAGATTCTTCTTCTAGCTTTAAATGGTAAAATTCTAATTTACAATCGAACTTACTAAAATAATTATATCCTTGTATCAGTCTTATTTTTAATATCTTATTTGGTATTGGATAATTATATGTCATAGTTTTTGCATTTAGGTTTCTATTATCAATAACCATTCTACTATTTCCTCTTTTTTGTTCACAGTGTTTATTTACTATAAATGTTGGGCTATTGTGTTTACTATTAATTTTTTGTATGTATTATTTTTCTAATAATTCATCTATATGAATTTCGAATTCTTTTAAATCATCAAAGTTATAGGTTAATGGTTTTTGGGTTATTATATTAATTTTATCTATTAGCTCAATTTTTACAATAGCTTTATGTTTTTCTCATCCTTTTAATGGATCTTCACTGTATAATTGTCTTAATTTTTTCTTTATTATTTCTACCTTATCTATTGAAAACATAGTTATTTTTTCTTTATTTATTGAAAATATAACTAGTTGTATTGTGTCTTTAGTATTTTTTATATTTTTTAATTTTTGTGTGATTTTTTCACTTCCTTTTATCCAATCAACTTTCTTTCTTATTTTCTTAATAACTCTTTTTGTTCTTACCCTTTGTTTACTTGGTGTTGTAAACCACTAGTGTGTTTTATTTATTATATGTGGGTATAGTTTATCTAAAAATGATATTCCTAAAAGCATATCTTTTAATGTTAGTTCATAATTATAGATCTTTTCTATTGTTAATATCCTATCCCATACTTGTATTTTTATATTTCTAGCTTTATAGGTAATTAAGCTTCCTTCATTATTAAATCCTTTGACTACTATTGGTGTTTTTAGCTTATCCCATTTGTCTTCTGGTAAACAATTATATCTACATAAGTTGGCTTCTGCTCCTGTATCTATCATAGGTGTATAGTATCTATTATAATATCCTTCTACTATTATTTTCATAAGTACATTTATTTTCATGTTAAAGATCTCTTTATTAATAATTTTTCCTTATTGTAGGTTACGGTTAATTGCGTAGGTTCTATATTGTAGGGTTTTACTTGTTCTAACCATTTTATCCCTAATATTTTATCTGTTTTTTGCATATCTTCCTTTATTTCAAATTCTATTTTTATTTTTCTAACTCCTATTATTATTTCTTTTTCAATTTCATGTTTAATAGTTATTAAACTTCTTGGTAGGTCAGGGCATATATTACTATTAGATTTTATTTCTTCATTTTTCACTAGGTATTTTGCTATATGGTTTTCTTCTTGTCTTGTATTTAAGAGTATTAAATATTCTTTTTCATTAATTGTTCCCGTTATATAATATTGAGTTAAATTAACTATTAAAGTTATTTCATAAATTGTTCTTTTCGATGATCCTGATGATTCTGGTTTTTCAAAAGCTATTCTTTTCGTTGTACTTATTCTATCATTTATTATTTCTAAATCTTCTTCTATATCCATGTCTTTGTAAGTATAATCATTGTTATCAATTGTTTTTACAAATTGTTCAAAAGGACTTTTTATTTGTATTTTATTAATTTTATTTTTTTCCATTATTTTATGTTTTGTTGTTAATACATATAGATTTTTACATCTTGCCGGAAATATTTTACTTCCTGGGGTTAGTTCTATTCCTGATATTTTTCAATATAATACTAATGATTTATCTATGTTTTTATCTGTTATTGCTACTGAATAATTCACACTTATTATAAATTTAGATTTTTGGTATATTAAATTTCCTCTTATAGCAGTTATTATACTTTTTTCTATAGGTTTTATAATTCTATCATCTGCTAAATATAATTCTATTGGTGTATCTATTCCTTCTTCTCTAAAACAAGCTTTTATTAATATTTCCGTTCCTCCAAGGTGTACGTATTTTATTGGGTCTTTACTTTTTATATTGTTTCTTTCTTTATTTATTATTTTGTTTGTTACTAGTGGTATACTAGCTTTACCTTTTGCATATCTACAGTCTATTACATATTCTTTTTGGCTTACTACGTAGTATTCTTCTTTTCGTCTACTAAATATGTTTTTTATTGTTGGTATTTTAAATATTTTTTCTACACTTAGATCTAATTCTTTTTCTTTTATTTATTCAAATATATTATTATCAAATATTATTTTCTGATCTGTTCCTTCTTCATTTAAATATTCTTCCTTTGTCATTATTTTTATATCTTCTTCAATCATTTGATTCATCTGATTTACTATCTATTTCATTATCTGTTTCATTTTCTGAAATTTCATATATACTATCTTCACTTTCTAATTCGTAGTCTATATAATCTATTTTCATATATTCTGCATTTTCTATCTTTATTTCTGATATTTGTTTCTTTTTTGGGTCTTTAGGCATTTTACAACCTCTAGCTAAATGTTCTAGTTTTCCACAATTATAACAAGTACATTCTTTTATAGATTTTATTTTTCTATATGGTCTTTTATATTTATAATTTTTTACATAATATCTTTTTCTTGGTTTCTTATACTTATATTTTGACTCTCTATACTTCTTATATTTCTTATGTCTTTTTCTTTTCTTATAATATTTTTTTTCTTCACATCCAAATTGGGGTGCTATTTTTTCCTTACAACATGCTAAATTCTTTATTAATGTTTTTTTCATTTTTATTTCTTCGCTATATTTTTCACATAGATTTCTATACCATTGTTGTAGAAATTTTATTCTTGCTCCTAAGGTATCTACTATTTTTGCTTCATCCCAACTCTTTATTATTTTTGAACTAAATGGTTTAGGTAATTTACTAAAATATAATCTTCTTACTTCTATACTTTCTTCTGTATTGTATGTTCCCTTATAGTGGTATTTTTTAAATGCACACGTATATTCATCTATATAGCACATATTACATGTTACTAGTTTTAACATGAAATTCCTATTTGTATCTTTGTCTTTGTTTTGTTGTTGTTGTTGTTGTTGTTGTTGTTCTTCTTCTTCTTCTTCTTCTTCTTCATCTTCTTCTTCTTCTTCTTCTTCTTCTTCTTCTCCTCCCCCCCTCCTCCTCCTCCTCCTTCTCCTTCTCCCCCCCCCTCCTCCTCCTTCTCCTCTTTCTTCTTCTTCTTCTTCTTCTCCTTCTTCTTCTCCTTCTTCTTCCTCTTCCTCTTCCTCTTCCTCTTCCTCTTCCTCTACCTCTTCCTCTTCCTCTTCCTCTTCCTCTTCCTCTTCCTCTTCCTCTTCTTCTTCTTCTTCTTCTTCTTCTTCTTCTTCTTCTTCTTCTTCTTCTTCTTCTTCTTCTTCTTCTTCTTCTTCTTCTTCTTCTTCTTCTTCTTCTTCTTCTTCTTCTTCTTATTCTTCTTCTTCTTCTTCTTCTTCTTCTTCTTCTTCCTCCTCTTCCTCCTCTTCCTCCTCTTCTTCTTCTTCTTCTTCTTCTTCTTCTTCTTCTACTATTGCCATACTGCTAAATTCATCTCTTATAGCTATTTCATAATTTTTCAATATGTCTATAGGTGTTAGTTTAATTAGTGTTGTTCCTTTTTTTTATCAACCCTTAATACCTAATCTTCAGTTGAATTTAAAAACCATAATTTTTCTGTTCCTATTAGTGTTCTTTCTATATATTCTGGTGTATCTTTTATATTTATACCATTGTCTAATAATTTTTTTGTTATATATCCTATCCATAATTGTATCATTTTATCTACATCTATTACACAGTCTAAGTCTAATAAGTTATAATTTTTATTAATTATTTGTTTTGGTGTCCATTTGTTATATTCATCCTTTAGATTATAACTTTTAAACCTATCTTTATAATAATATGTAGGTTTTCTTATTTCTGATGTACTAGGTATTATATTTTCATCGTCCTTTTTATCAAGAGTGTTTATTTCCGTGTTTGTACTTTCTAAGTTTTCTTTATTAATTGCTTCTTATTCTTCATTAATTTCTAGCTTTTCTATATTTTTTAAGATTTCTGTATATGTTTCACTATCTTTCGAATAATTATCTCTTTCTTCAGCATCTATTGTATTTATTTCTATTTCCTTAGTTTCTAATTCTTTATTTCTTTCTTCTAATTTTTCTTTAAATTGATTTATCTCAGCTAATAATTTTTGTTCTTTATCTTTTTCTTCTTTTTCTTTCTGTCTTTTTTCATACAGATCTTTTAGCATTTGTAGTTCTTTTTCTAATTCAGCAATCTTATTATTTTTAGTTTCTTCTATTTTTCATATTTCTTCTATAGTTTGTTATTTTATTTTATCTATTTCTTTTTTCTGTCTATTTGTTCATTTTCTTTTGTTATTCTTACCATAGATGTTAATTTATCTTCTAATTTTAGTTCTTTTTTTTCTAACATTAAATATAAATATTCATCTACTTTCTTATATCTTTTTTCTAAATTAGAAAATACTATTCTTATTTTTAATCCTTCGTGATTTTCATATGTTTTTTCATCTATTATGAATTCTTCTTTATTCATTTTATCTATTTAATGGTATATAAATCATGTTGATATATGTATTCTAGGTTATTTATTAGAGATTCTAAATATGATATTTCTTCTTTTTGTGCTTTTATTGATTTTTGACATACTCCAGCAATTATGTTATATTGTAGTCTTTCTTTTCTTATTTTTAATTCTTTTCGTTTCTCAGATAATATTTATTTTAGTTCTTTATATTTTTGGGATTGGTCTATATTATTCATTTGTATTTATAATATTTTGGTGGATCTCTAAATCTGATTTTATCATAGTTAGGTGACGTGTATCTCATTCTTCTAGATTTTAAATGAATTATTAATTTTGCCTTAATACTAGATATCAAAGTAATTAAGTAAGCTAACCTATGAGGGTCTTCTTTTGCTTTATTTAGTTTCTTATATTCTTAATAATTACTATTTGGAATTCTTTTAACTTCTCTAAAAGCCTGTGTATTTTTAAATGGTCTTCTCATAATTAACAAATAACAACATAATTAACAAGATAACTCGGCTTATAATTAACAATTAAATTAGCATATCTCATAACTAACATATATCTACTCGTGAATAATTAAATGACACATAGCTCTGATACCAATTGTGAGGGGTGGGGGAATTTTTTCTTTTTAAAAAGGTATTTATAAAACTAACTCTTTTCCTATTTCCGTGGTTATTGATATGTGTTTATAAGTGATTGGTGCTGAAAGACATATTCTTTCTTAAAATTAGAATTGATAAAAAAAATTATATTAGTATCACTTTAGAATTATTTAGGGGGTAATAGGCCCCCGAAAACTTTAAGTGTCTTTTGAAAAATTCGAGACAACTTTAGCGGTGCTTTGATGTCTTTCCTCTTAATTTTTTCTAGCATAATATTGTATACTAACTCCTCTTGTTTGTTATTTATAATTAACTTAGATGAATTTCCAAATGAGTTTCATTTTATTGCAAATTTGGTTTCCTTACTATTTCAATTCTCTTTCCAACTCCAAAAATAAAAAATAGATCAAGACTTTTAATTTAGTTATCCAAAAGCTGATTTTGGTTAAAAAAATGTTCCTTTGACTCATGAAAATAAAAAACTTTTCTCTTGCATTTTTTCATGTATTCTTTAAGCATTCAAATTAGTTTCTCACTTCTAAAAGAATCTAATCAAGTATTTGATCAATGAGCCTTTACGCAAGCCACAATATTTGGAAATTTATTTTTTTCTTTGAGGGCAAAGGTAATAAAATTATGTTCACTTTTTATAAAAAATTATCCTTAGGATTAATTAGCTATAAGAAGTGTTAAATCTGTCGGTCAACCAAAATTTTGAATTTTCAAAAGTATCTAATACCTTCTTTGAAAATGTACTTGAGCCCTTACTCTGAACTCTGGTTATATATAAAAAAAAGGTTTTCCCAAAAAACCCTTTAAAAATTTATTTTCTTAATTTCCTAAAAATTAAGTGACATGATGAAAACTAGGGCCTAGTTGTGTCGGTGCCTCAAGACCAACCGAGACCGGTGACCACCTCTAATACCCAACCATAACCACCATACACCTGATATCAGATGAATTCTTATTATGTAACATAACAAGATGGAACACTCATAAATCAAATACAATCAAATGGTGTCAGTTCAATACCAATACTAATGCCAAGGCTAACACCAATATCGACACCACCCATGTCAACCCAAAGTAGTCTCATAAAGGCTCTATCCAAAATCAAAACAACACCTGGTAGAGACATTCCCCCGACCATAGAAAAAAACAAATTCTAAGAAATATCAAAAGTATGTACAAAATTCCATAGCATGAAATGGAGCCTTTCGGAGTATTGAATCTCACCACTTAAATCCTACAAAAAGTTGACTCCAAATCCAAGTCACTAAGAAGGAAGAATGGTATGGCTGGTTCCTACATCGCTTGGGGATACAACGCTCAAAGATGGGTTAGCGGGTGAACTCTAGCATGTACTCAGGACCAAGGAAAAAATAATGCCAACATCTAAAACCAAGCATGTAACCATAAGAAATCATATCCATACATATACATATATAATCCATGTCGGGAAAGGGAATCGGGTTTAACATGTATTTAAAATCTTTAACCTGGGTTTGTGTAGCTTTACCTTTATAATCCACCCACGGGATATATGGGTCCAGTGTTACCCTCCTGAATGGGCCTCAGTACGTATAGCTGTATGAACTAGATTTATCATAGGGGCTAGGGATTCCCATGTACCCTTCGCCCTCCATGATATATATGTAAAAGTATTAACTTAGGAGATTTTTATTTACCCCACAAGTATAAGGTCATCATGACTAACCCTCGTGTCGGTAAACATGAGTTTCCAGTGTCTGTCCTTTAGACTCACACCTTCACGGTAAGCTATCACAACTTGCCATTATTGCCTAATTAAAACCATTAACACATAACCACACCACCAATTCCATGTGTTAATTACCAAGGCATTATGTAGTGGTATTGTCATACCGACTATAACTTGTAAGCAATGTCATTAGCCAACACTTAGGGGATTTCCATGTACCCCATAGGATTTCCAATCAATCAAAACCATGGCCAGCAAAGCCTTTCCAAATCATTTAATTAAATCAAACCAATTTAGGTTCCGTTACCATAGCATGCAATGCAATGTTTTCAATAAAAGTCAAACTATGTGACAAAAACATTCTCAGTTACATTTTATCAAACATGTTGAGGGCATATAGTTACAAAAACCAAAAAAAGATCCAACTAACCATTCCCATGAAACCACATGTTTAAACAAAAATTAGAACATGAAAAAACCATAAATAGAACATAGGAAAATATCATCCAACCATTATTAACTAAAAACCCCAACATATATTTCAAAACCAACACAAATCCATAATAATGCCATGAAAATCATCCATTAAAACATGTTTTAGTTGAATTAACAACGAGGGAGGAGTAACATCCCATATTAAAGAAGATTCCCAAAATGAAATTCACTTTTGAGCCCCTAAGATGAACATCTCTGAAGAACCCGAGCCCTAATTTTTCTTGAGAGAGTTTAGAGAGAGGTTTGGAAATGTTAAAGATGTGTTTTTATCTTTCCAAGTGAAAAAATGAAGGGCCAATTAATATTATAGGATATGGGTCTTAAGGGTTTAGGGTGGGAAATGTATAAAATACCCTCAACTTTAAATCTAAAAAATCTGCATTAAAGGGTACGACTCCCCCTCCCCCAACTCGTACACCCAACATATGGGTAGTACCAATCACTCGTATGCTAGATAGAATGTTGGACTCCAATCCTGTCCAATATACGACCACAAGGTCCAACTCATATCCAGTCATACGATTGGTACTTATAAATCATACCCTAGGCAGCCTACTAAGGGCTTGACACACTCAGAATCATATGAGTCCATAACCTATCTCGTACCATTATCATATAACTAGTATGATGTCCACTCGTACCTTGGATAGAATGGAACCTAGATCACATTGATTATCATATGACTTGGGCTACTAAGTCGTAACCTTATATACAACTAGTAAGATTGAATCATATGATGTCCAGAGAGTTCAAAACCCAGGAAATTTCTAACGGTCAAACTTAGGGTGTTTCAATTCTCCCCCACTTGGATCATTCACTCCCGAATGATGGAACAAAGCAGTACAAACACGATTATATCCCAACACCTCAACTTTGGCCTTTAATTATGTTAGAAAACAAAGATGCAAAGAACTAATTTTTCCTTTAACAAAGTTTGAAACAAAGACGTAATAAAGAACACATACCTTCCGCACAAGTTTCTGGAGAAGAAAATAGGAATGGATACTTGGACTTCATGTCCTCTTCCACTTCCCAAGTAGCTTCGTCAACCTTGTGGTTCCTCTAGAGAACCTTAACCAAAGCTACATCCTTGTCCCACAACCAACAAACCTACCGATCCAAGATCTCAATTGGGACCTCCTCATAAGACAAAGAATCTGAAGTACCCATATCCTTGATAGACACAATTAAAGATGGATCACCCGTACACTTTCTCAACATAGAGATATAAAGTACCGGGTGAATGGATCTCAAACTAGAAGGAAATTCCAACTCATAGGTAACATCACCAACCTTTTACAAAATCACATTAGGATATAACTTCTTACCAAACTACATCACCTTCATGGGAGATACCTTCAAGAACACCCTATCTTTAACCTCAAACTCTAAGTCCCTCCGTCTCACATCCTCATAGGACTTTTGGCAACTTTGGGTAGCCTTAAGCCTTTCCTAAATCACCTTTACCATCTCCATGGCTTAGTGAACTAAATCTGGGCCAAACATCTCTGCCTCACCATCCTCGAACTACCCAATAGGAGATCTACACCTCTTACTATACAAGGCCTCAAATGGAGCCATCCCAATACTAGAGTGGTAGTTGTTTTATAAGAAAACTCCAAAAAAGGTAAATTCTCAACCTAACTACCACCATAGTCAATCACACAAGCACAAAGTATATCCTCCAATGTCTGAATAGTCCTTTCTACTTACCCATCTGGCTGCGGGTGAAAAGTAGTACTTAGATTAACCTTAGTCCCTAACGCTTTCTAAAACGAATGACAAAATTGTAATGAGAATTGCCTACCATAATTAGAGAGAATAGAAATGGGTACCCCATGCAACTGCACACTCTCAGGAAGATACAACCTTGCATAGTCATCAGTAGAGAAATTAGTCCTTACTAGCAAAAGGGTAGCCGACTTTGTCGTCCTCTCCATGATGACCAAAGAAAAATTAAATAGATTCCAAGAAACAGAAAGACCGATAATGATATCCATATTGATTACTTCTCACTTCCATTCCGACAACTCAATTTCTTAATACAAACCTCCGGGCCTCATGTACTTAACTTTCACTTGTTGACACATCATACACTTAGACATAAAATTAGTCACATCTCTCTTCATATTATTCCACCAAATACATATCCTTGATATCATGATACATTTTCATCGAATTGGGAAGAAAAATATTGCGCGACTTATGCACCTAAGCCATGATCCTCTCTCGCAAACCATCGATATTAAAAACACACAATATCCCTTGGTACAATGATGAGTGATGATTTTACCATTCATATGCACTAACTATTTATGTGCACAACTATTTTTGTAAAGTTAAATAAGACAAAATTGTTATTTAATGCATCGATCTCCTATTTTACAGGTCTAAAATTGAGAAGGAGGAAAGATGTGGATTGGAGCTCAAAAATAGATCAAATGGATAAAGAAAAAGGCTGATAGACACCTGATGTTGTTCATCCTCAGTTATCGTAACCTCGGTCATTATGTCATGGCCACAGTCAGTCATGACTGTCAGCACAATGCAGTTGTGGAACAGAACTGTGGTCGCAAAACCGCAGTCACAATCTGACCTGTCCGATCAAGATTCTGTGGGAATATCCCCAAGGGCAGATTTGTAATATTCTATAGATGAATTCCAAACAATATATATGCAAAAACCCTTTGTTCTTTGGGTACTGCTTACCTTATAAGTTATTTTGAATTGAAAGCTTGAAACCCTAATTTGGTAAGTGTGTAACTAATTTTTGAGGCTTGATTTCTTAGAATTTTTATGAAGAATGAATGATTTGGATAATACTTATGGTATATCTCTCTTTACTTTCTTCATGAGTAGATAAGTAATTTAGTCTTTGGATTATATTGAACTAGAGTGTAATTTGTTTGTGGATATTGTTGTGTTTGTATGATTGTTAGTTGTTGAGTAAGGATTTCACAATTATTTGAGCTTATGAGTTGGAATTTTATGGGTGAAAACACCAAATCTCCAAATAGGTTTGATGGATGCAAACCCCTAAACTTTAGAAACCCTTTATCATCTTCAAAAGATGGATAAAGGTGAATATGAGGTAACCCATAACATCCTTGAAAGAGGGTTATAGGTGGATAAGGCAATGGTGGGAAATTAAGACTATGGTTTTCTCCCTTTGAAATCGTAGAAATAAGTGTATTAGTATTTCAAATCATGTCAAGATCATCATCCTAGAAATAGGGATGCTTGATTGAGGTTTTGGGTGATTACGAATTTCACACTTGTTAGGTGCTCGAAAGAGCCAATAGGTGAAATAATTGTGGTTTTATCAAAAAATTAACCACAATGACCTTCTACCTAGCCTATCCTTTAGTTACCAACTAAACTTCATGCAAAACCATCATTAACCCACATACTTTTACCTTTAAGTAGACATAATCCCAAGGTTTCCCTCAACATTGTTGCTTAAAACAAAAGTGTCATCTCTTGATCATTTGCTAAAGATTGTACAACCTGAAATGCTAACGAAAATGACATGTAAAATAAAATGGGGGGAATTTTTTGGAAACTTTTTGTACAATCTTTAGCAAATGATCAAGAGAAGACATTTTTGTTTTAAGCGACAATATTGGGGGAAATCTTGGGATTATGTCTACTTAAAGGTATAAGTATGTGGATGTAATGCCACAAAAACTTATCCCGAGATATCACACGGTGCTCAAGACTAAGAGTAGTCCCAACCTAACCTTATAAGCCTGCTACTAAGTCTATAACTCATACTAAGCAATTTAATCAGATAGAAATACTAAAATACTGAATATTATCAAAACTGTCTAAGATCAACTAAATATACTGTCTAGTTAACTAATTTTAAAAATCTGAATATAATAGCTAGTAGTCCGACAAGCCTCTACTACTAAGAAACTAGAGATCCATTGGGACAAACCCCCAACTGGCTCGTACTAAACTGAAAGCAACTACTCAAATACTATGAAATCTAGAAATCTTGATAAATGGTCCCTCGAACCATGAGGACTCACCAACTGTATGGATGTAGATAGAGATGCCTGAAATCACTCACGCTGCTGAGACTGAGCACCTGAACCTACATTATGAGACAATACAACATATAGACGTATATATAGATCAATACTTTGAGGATGTACTGAGTATATGGGGATGAATGCACAAGTAAAGTGATGTATCAATGTTATTAAAACTCATAGAATATGCATGCTGTATGTAATGACTTACATAGCTAGAATAACTAAAAGCTGGAAATCATAAATCATCAATAATAAAACATGTTGTATAAAACTGGTGAGCCATCACATTTCAAGTCTAAAAACTGAACTATTGTCTGACATTCTTTTCTATTAGACTGTAGGAAATTCTAGAAAAAAAAGCTTTTCTCTTATGGAGGTTCTTCTAACCGACATAAACTATGTGAGCTATCATGGAGTCTAATGTCTCATTCCTCTGAAGGGAAAATCTCACATTGGGGAGAGGTGTCATACTTTTGCCAAAGAGTATAACCTAGAACTAAGTGATCACGTCTGTAACTGTCATCCATATAGAAATAAAAATACTGAATTTGTACCTACGTTCGCTTGTAGTTCTAGAAAAGTAGGATGCGCTAAACCCACACTTTCCGCTCGATGCTAAATACTACTCCATTTAATCTATATGCTCATTCTATAGGAAAATCCACTTTAAAAAGTCATAATATTTCATACAAAAATACACATGTGCATCTATTCATTCAAAACTGAATTTAAGTTGTAAAGTGGATTCTGTATCTTAGCTAAAGATCAAAAGATCAAATCTTTATTCAAAGTTTTCTATAAACATATCATGGGATGCTTAAAAGCATAATCATTCTTGAAATAACAATATTCAACTAGGGCTTGATAACCCATGCTTCAAATTCATGTCAAAACATCATAACGTTCATGCTTGATAATGTAAATATTCATAATTACACTCAAAATCTTAAAAATATAGTCACACGCATGAATTTACGGAAGTAGACATGTAATTCAACAACCAAAGCACTTGAAATCTCAAAATCTTCAATTAACAATAAATGGGTATGAACCCTAAATTTAAATTCTTGTAAAATCATGTAAATTTGTCATTAAAAACTAGTTTTGGCCGCAAGGATGAAAGATTTATCCTTGATCAAAATCCCACATACTTTAATTGATAAAATTGAATAAAAATCTTGATCGTTAATTCTTAATTGTGATTTTGATAATAAATTCTTGAAGATCTTGAATTGAAAATCTTTAATTTTGAACTATCTTGGAAGAATAATGGAGGAAATTAGATGTCTTGGAGATTAAGTTTTGAGCTCTAGGATTTTCTTGGAGAGTAATTTGATGAAAAGTGAGCATAGAATGCTTAGAATAGGATTAGTCATGTGTTTTACATGATTTGGGGCTTGGGAAAAGACCAAACTATCCTTTTTAGAAATAATTTTCGGAAAGTTGGAAAATCCTTATTTGGCCACCCACCGTGACACGCCACTATTACAGTGGCTCACTAGATAAGGGACCATTGGGAACTAGAAAATCAACACGATGCAGAGCTATCGTGGTAAACCATTAAAATTCCATTTAAGCCATCTCTGTGATGCGCCACTATCATGGTGAGCCACTGAAAATTGACAGCTGGGAAATGGGACCTCACCGCGATGTAGGACAATCGCGAAGGTCCATTGGAATTATATAATTTACAAATTGTCCTTCACCGCGATGCGGTGCCTGTCAAAATATCTTACCGTTTAACTAAAAACGCCATAACTTCTCAATCGAGTATCGAATTAAGGCTAAATTGGTATTGTTGAAAAGCTGAGCAAATTATATACACATTAGTGGGTCTAGAGCTTGAAAATTCTACATTTACCAAGAGTTATTCATGTTTGAAACTAATCCTTGACATTCTAGGAGCTAAATTTAGCTAGGAAAAGTATGGGGTGTTACATTATCTCCCCCTTGAGAACATTCGTCCTCGAATAAGACTAGTTAAGCTGAAAATACTAGGGAACTGAGGCTAAATGCTAGCATGCACAACTGAAATAAGCTGCATGATTGAATCTACAATATACAGAGAGATTGCGAGTGCATGAATTTACATGATGATAACTATATGGCTGAATCTGAAACTAGAAAAGAATTGAATTAAGGAAGACTCTTACCTTCGGCTAAATATAAATTAGTGGAGAAGAGATGAGGATACTTGGTATGCATGTCTACTTCTGCTTCCCAAGTAGCGACCTCAACGGACTGATTTTTCCACAGAACTTTGACTAAGGGAACTTCTTTTTTCCTTATCCTACTAATCTGGTGATAAAGAATCTCTACTGGAACTTCTTCGTATGAGAGGCTATTCTGAATACCTGTGCTTTCTAGAGGAACTACAATAGCTGAATCCTCCATACACTTCTTCAATAAGGATACATGGAACACTGGATGAACTGAGGAAAAGTCTGCGGGTAGCTTAAGCTAATACGCTACCTTTCTAACACGATTCAAAATCCTATAGGGGCCTACATATCAGGGACTAAGCTTCCCCTTTTTGCCAAATCTCTCCACCCTCTTCATGGGTGAAACTTTAAAATACACAAGGTCATCTACTTCAAACTCAAGATTTCTCCCTCTTATGTTTGCATATGATTTCTCACGACTCTGGACTGCTTTCAATATCTCTCAAATCAACTGAACTTTCTCCATAGCTTCAAACACCATATATGGTCCAATTAAAGTAGCCTCACCCACTTCGAACCAACCTACTGGAGATCTACATCTCCGTGAATAAAGAGTCTCAAATGGAGCCATCTAAATGCTAGCATGATAACTGTTATTATAGGCAAACTCAATCAATGACAAATGCTCATCCCAACTACCTTTAAAATCAAGAACACAAGACCTCAAAATGTCCTCTAAGGTCTGAATATTCCTCTCTCCCTGACCATCTGTCTGTGGATAAAAAGCTGAACAGAGATGATCTTGGGTACCATGACCCTACTAAAAGGCTTTACAAAACTGAGAGGTAAACTGAGTACCTCTATCTGAGATGATGGACGCAGGAACTCCATGTAATCTGACTTACTCCCTGATATATAACATAGCATAATCTTTAGCCGTGTAGGACGTGTGAACTGGCAAGAAATGAGCTAATTTAGTCAATTTATCTACTATAAACCAAATCGAATCATACTGACGATACGAATGGGGTAATCCAATCACCAAGTTCATATTCACCTTTACTTATTTCCAAGTGGGAATACCAAACTCCTGAAAAGTGCCACCAGGTCTTTGGTGCTCTACTTTAACCTATTGACAAACTGAACACTTAGGTACGAACTCTGTACTATCCTTCTTCATACCACTCGACCAATAGGCTTCCCGCAGAGCACAGTACATCTTGGTGGCACCTGGATGGATGGAATAACGCGCACCATGCACTTCTGCCATAATCTTCTGCCTCAAATCATCAACAAATGGCACACACAATCTACTCTGGTAGCGCAACACACCATCTCCCTCATGGGAAAAAACTTCTACCTTTTGGTTTTTAACTGAACCCTTCAGTTTGACTAAACTAGGATCCCTATCCTATTTTTCTTTCACTTCAGAAACAAGAGATGATTCTGAACTACTCTGAACCCAAACATTCCCTTCAGCTGAGTCAACCAACCTTACACCTAATCTAGAAAACCGGTGAACTTCCCGAACTAGATCTTGCTTATCATTCTCCACGTGAGCAATACTACCCATAGACAATCTACTAAGGGCGTTTGCCACTACATTGGCCTTGCCCAGATGATACAACATACTTATATTACAATTCTTTAACAATTCTAACCACCTTATCTAACGATGATTTAACTTCCTCTGAGTAAACACAAACTGCAAACTTTTGTGATCCATAAACACATCAACATGCACTCTATAAAGACGGAGCCTCCAGATTGTCAATGCAAACACAACTGAAGCTAACTCAAGATCATGGGTAGGGTAATTATTTTTGTGAGGTTTAAGCTGTCTAGATACATAGGATATGACATTACCTCTCTGCATCAACACACAACCCAAACCAACTCTAGAGGCATCACAATACACAACAAAACTATTTGTACCATCAGGTAGTGCTAAAACTTGGGCTAAAGTGAGTTGAGTCTTCAACTCCTAAAAACTCTTCTCACAAGAGTCTGAATACTGAAACTTAACTTTCTTCTGAGTCAATTTTGTAATAGGAGATGCAATCGATGAAAACCCCTCAACAAACCATCTATAATAGCTAGCTAAACCCGAGAAACTACTGATGTCTGATGAACAAATGAGTCTAGTCCAGTTCCTCACCACTTCGGTCTTTTGGGGAGAAACTCTAATGCCATCACTAGAAGCAATATGATCGAGGAAAGCAACTGATCTTATCCAAAATTCACATTAGTTGAATTTGGCGAATAACTGGAGTTCTCTAAGAGTTTGAAACATAATTCTAATATGGTACATGATCATCCTCACTACGAGAATAGACAAAGATATCATCAATAAAGACTATGGCAAACATATCTAGGTACTGTTTGAACACACGGTTCATTAAGTCTATGAAGGATACTGGGGCATTTCTTAGTCAAAAATACATAACTAGAAACTCAAAATGACCTTAACGGATTCTGAAAGCAGTCTTTGGAATATCATATTCCCTTACTCTAAGTTGATGCTTGCCGGATCTAAGGTTTATCTTTGAGAAATAACTTGCACTTTGGAGTTGATCTAATAAATCATCGATTTTAGGAAAAGGATATTTGTTTTTTACTGTGACTTTATTCAGCAGGCGATAGTCAATGCACATTCGCAAAGAACCATCTTTCTTACGCACGAATAGGATGGGAGCGCCCCATGGAGAAACACTTGGCCTTATGAAACCTTTGTCTAAGATATATTTGAGTTTCTCTTTCAACTCTTTAATCTCAACAAGAGAAATACAATATGGGGAAATTGAGATGGCTTGAGTATATGGGAGAAGGTCAATACCAAATTTTATTTCCTTATCGAGTGGAACCCCTGACAAGTCTTTGGAAAAAACATCAGGAAACTCATTAACTACTCTCATAGACTGAACTGTTAGAGTCTCAAACTTAGTGTCTTTGATTCGAGCTGAATGATAGATACACCCTTTTGAAATCAACTTTCTAGTTTTAAGGTAGGATATGAAATGAATCTTTAGAGACACTGAATTATCTCCCCACTCAAAGACTGGCTCATCACAAAACTGAAATTTTACCACTCGGGTGCGACTATGTATAGATGTATAACAAGAATGGAGCCAATCCATACCAAGAATAAGGTCGAAGTCAACCATGTCTAACTCAATCAAATTTGCTAACATAGTGTTAAGAAGGACAGTAATAGGAAACTTTTTATAGATCTGTTTGGCAACGACTGACTCACCTACTGGGGTAAAATCCAAGAAGGGCTCAGGAATCTTTTTAGGACCTATTTCAAAATTTACTGCAACTAATGGGGTCATATAAGAGAAACTCAAACTGGGGTCCAACAACACATAAACATCAAGATGAAAGACACAAAGTATACCAGTAATAACATTTGGGGATCTCTCCTGCTCCTGTCGGAATGGTAAATCATAGAACCAATTCTGGCGCTGTCCGCTACCAGTACTGGATGATGCACCCTAAGAAGGGATTGGGCGATCTATGGAAGATGGTTTACTAGTAGCCCGAGTCTGGGGACGAACATCCCTGCTTCCTTGCTTATTATATGGGCACTCTTTAAGACCATGGCCCAACTGACCATATCCAAAGTAAACTTTCTGACCCATCAAGCACTCACCAAGATGATTTTTACCACATCTAGCACATAAAGGATAACTAGGATTTCCACCCATATTATTCTGAGATATGGACATAGAAGTCTTACCCCACTATTCCTGCTTGGTTCTAGGTGAGGGGGCACTAGTTGAAGATGGCGCTGGTAAAGAAGAATAACTTTGGAATTATGAATGATTTCCCCCTGCAGACCTTGACTGACCATACTCAAACTGCCAAGTTCTAGCCTTATTATTACTTCTATTTCTTGCCTTTAGATTTTCTGCGTTAATCTGTTGGTCATGAGTCATCAATCTAGCAAGATCCATGTCTCCAATAAGCGTGGTAGTCATATACTCCTTGACTACCAATCCAGATACTCTGGTAATTAACATACTCATACTAGATCTAGTATAAGCTATCAACTCAGGAGCATACTTAGATAACTAGTTGAACTTAAGGCAGTACTCGTTAACTGTCATTGAGCCAAGCCTTAGGTTCATAAACTCCTCGATCTTGGCTTCTCACAACTTATGCGGAAAGAACCTATCTAGAAAAGCATCCTGAAACACCTGCCAACTCATGGGAGTTGCATTCTCACCCCTATATTTCTTCCACATAACAACCCAATCATAAGCAACATTCTTCAGCCTATAAGAAGCCAATTCTACACTCTCCTCTTCAGTAATATGCATAACTTGGGTGATATTTTTCACTTCATCAAGATATACCTATGGGTCCTCACCTACCTTTGACCCAAAGAATTCAGGAAGATTCATTCTCATGAAGTCACAAAGTCTGGCTACAACTAAATCCCCCTCTTACTGACACAAAACAACAACCTGATTATTGGCCTGAACATTAGCAGTCACAACTTAAGCTAACGCCTGAATGGCAGCCCAAAATCTAGCATGAGACACATTCTCATTCATATGATTAACAGACTAGGGTGGATGGTTATAATTCCTATGGGCATTAGCTCTGTGAGGAAGCATATTCTGTCATGAAAGAGCACGAGTTAATAGAAGATAAAGATAGTTATAAGCATGATGGATTATGGAAAAAAGAGATGATTTACTAGAAACATCCCATATTCTCTTGCTCATGAATGTGGCGCACTTCCCCATGATAAAGACTCTACATAACGCGGCTTGTATGACTCCCTAGGAATTTTTAAACCTTATGCTTTGATACCAAGTTTGTAACACCCCGAAACCTAGTCCCGAGACATAACACATTGCTCAAGACTACGAGTAGTCTCAAGCTAACCTTGTAATCCCGCTACTAAGCCTACAATTCATATTAAAGCAATTTAATAAGATAGAAATGCTAAAGTACTGAATATTATCAAAACTATCTAAGATCAACTGAATATACTGTCTGGATAACTAATACTAAAAATCTGAACATAATAGATAGTAGTCCGACAAGTCTCTATTGCTAAGAAACTACAGAGACATTGGAACAAATCCCTAAATAACTCAGACTAAACTGAAAGCAACTACTCAAATACTATGAAAGTTGGAAATCTGGATTAATGGGCCCTTGAACTATGGGGACTCACAAACTGTCGAGATGTAGATAGAGATGCCTGAAATCACTCATGCAGGTGAGACTGAGAACCTGAACCTAAATTATGAGACAATGCAACATATAAACGTATATATGGATTGGTACTTTGAGGATGTATTGAGTATATAAGGGTGAATGAACAAGTAAAAGTAATGTCTCGATGTTATTAAAACTCATAGAATATGCATGCTGTATGTAATTACTCACATAACTGGAATAACTGAATGTTGTAAATCATAAATCATGAATAATAAAACATGCTGTAGAAAACTGGTGAGCCATCACATTTCAAGTCTAAAAGTAGAACTATTGTCTGACATTCTTTTCTATTAGACTGTAGGAAATTCTAAAAAAAAAAGTTTTTCTCTTAGGGAGGTTTTTCTAACGACATAAACTATGTGAGCTATCATGGAGTCCAATGTCTCGTTCCCCTAAGGGGAAAACCTCACATTTGGGAGAGGTGTCATACTCTTGCCAAGGAGTATAACTTGAGATCTAGGGTTTTCTTGCAGAGTAATTTGATGAAAAGTGAGCATAGAATACTTAGAATTGTATTAATCTTGTGTTTTACATGATTTGGGGTTTTGAAAAAGACCAAACTATCCTTTTTAAAATAATTTTTGGAAAGCTGGAAAATCCCAATTTGTCCACCCATCGTGATGCGCCAATATCGCGATGGCTCACTGGATAAGGACCATTAGAAACTGGAAAAATACGAAGCTATCGCGGTAAGCCACTGAAATGCCATTTAAGCTATCACCGCGATGTGCCACTATCATAGTTAGCCACTAGAAATTGACAACTGGGAAATGGGACCTTACCGTGATGTGGGCCAATCGCAGAGGTCCACTGTAATTTGACAATTGCAAAATTGTTCTTCACCGCGATGTGGTGCCTGTCAAAATTCATACTATTTTACTAAAAATGCCATAACTTCTCAATCGAGTATCAGATTAAGGTAAAATTGGTAATGTTGGGAAGCTGAGTCAATTATCTACACATTGGTGGGTGTAGATCTTGAAAATTTTATATGTACCAAGAGTAATTCATGTTTGAAGCTAATCCTTGACATTTTAGGAGCTAAATTTTGCTAGGAAAAGTACAGGGTGTTACAGTGGGATAATGATGGTTTAACATGAAGTTTAGTTGCTAACTAAAGGATAGGCTAGGTCGAAGGTAATTGTTGTTAATCTTTTGATAAAACCACAATGATTTCACCCATTGGCTCTTTCGAGAACCTAACTTGTCTAAAATTCGTAATCACCCGAAACCTCAATCAAGCATCCCTATTTCTAGGATGATCCTCTTGACATCATTTACATTCCTAATAAACTTATTTTTAAGATTGCATAAGGGATCAAACCATAGGATAAATTGTCCACCATTGCCTTGTCCCCCTATAACCCTCTTTCAAGGTTGTTATTGGTTACCTCATAGTCACTTCCATCCATCGTTCGAGGATGATAAAAGGTTTCTAGAGTTCGGGGTTTTCGCCCATCAAACCCATTTGAAGATTTGGGGCTTTTACCCATCAAATTCTAACTCATAAGCTTAAGCAATGGTGAAACCCTTACTCAACAACTAACAATCATGCAAACATAACAATACCTACATACAAATTACACTCTTATTCAACATAATCCTAAGACTAAATTACTTAGCTACTCAAGAAGAAAGAAAAGAGAGATATACCATAAGGTTTATCCAAAGCATTCATTCTTCACAAAATACTAAGAAAACAAGCCTCAGAAATTATTTACACACTTGCCCAATTAGGGTTTTAAACTTTCAATTCAAAGTATGTTATGAGGTAAGCAGTACCCAAAGAACAAACGTTTTTTTCTTATATATTGTTTGGAATTTTTCTATACAATATTACAAATCTGCCCTTAGGGATATTCCTACAGAACCGCAATCGCGTAGGTATGATCACGACTTTGGTTCTGTTCCATGACCGCATTATGCTGACCGTCATAATTGACTATGACCGTGGCATGACAACCGAGGTCGTGGTATCTGAGGCTAACAACATCAGGTCTCCAGCTGCACTCTGCTTTATCCATTTGATCTATTTTTGAGCTCCAATCCGTATCTTTCCTCCTTCTCAATTTTAGACCTGCAAAATATGGAGATAAGTGCATTAAATAACAATTTTGTCTCATTTAACTTTTAAAAAATTGTGTGCACATAAATAATTAGTGTGTATGAGTGGTAAAATCACCACTCTTAAAACCCCCCAACTTAGAAGCTTCCTTGTCCTAAAGCAGCACCACCCTTTACTATAAGACAACTCCCTATGTATGCCCACATGTTAGTTTCCAATGGTCATGAGGGCTACAACTTGATTACAACCAAAAAAAGCTATTCACACATGGGTAATCGAATTTTTACAACTCCCCTAATTATAAAACCAATTAGCGAAGGATATAATAGACTCCGAGGAGCAAACACGCAACAACTACTAGCACTCTAGAAATGACTCACTTGTTAACCACACCATGTTAAATCTCCTTTTATCTCATCATTCGGAAGATGACAGCTTCACCCACCTCAATTTATTCACATACCTCCTCGGAAGAAAGAAGATTTCATATGCCTAGCTACCAATCATGCAACAAGGAATTTTAAGTGCAAAGGATCACTCTCTCAGTAAATTCTCCATGTTAACAAGTACCATGCCATATATTGCCCCTATTTTCAATCACCACTACCATGAACACACTTGGTTGAGAATCACAAAGTTCTTCTTTGAGCTTGTAATTTAGTTTAGGGTAGGGTAGGATATCAACTTAGGACAAAAAGGGTAAACCCTCCTTGAACTTCTACATCACTTTTTTTATGCTTTGTTATTAGGCCACTTCTTTTCACTTTACTATTTTTCCTATTTTCTCCCCTTTTTTTACCAGTTTTATTTTCACCTTTTCATCTTCACTCTTTTTCCATGCATCAAGCTTCACGTAACTCATTCTTTTGATGGACTATCTCTTTATTCAAATCAAAATGCTTATTTGCTTAAGCATGTAGGCACTTTCTTATAATTTTGTGGCTCAACTACACTTTCTTTCTCTTTCCACCACCCCCAACTTAGGATTTTAGCCTCAATTGGTATTCTTAAGTTCAAGAAGGATAGGTTTCAAGAGAGGAAGAATAGAAGGGTCACGACTTATAATTCTTTTGCCAAAGAAAAGTCCAAAGGCTCAAAGAGGGAGACTAGTGGTAACTCTGATGTATTGGTAGGCTTTTTAGGCTAAAGTGGACTTCCAAAACCACAAGATGGTCTATGATTATTTTACCAACCAGGCACAATCAAAATTTATCTTTGAAAGACTAATGAGGCATGTTCTAGATAGTACAAGTACATATGATAAGAAATTAAGTTCACACACATGACATATGAACATTGTCAAGGAGATTCAATTGATCTCCTCGCTTGTGACAAAGATAGAGTATTCACTATTTTTCTAAAGTTAGTTTTTTTAGAGTTATAGAAAGAGGTAAACTTTTCTCACAAGGTTTGTCACATCCATGACTTCGAATTTTGCAAAATTTTTAGATAGATGGGGGTGTTTGCTTTTGTATCTGTACCACACATAATTTGCTAATCATGGAAGAAACCCAAGTTATAGTATCACATTGCAAACTATCGTACGGGTGAACCACTCATATAGTTACTCAATTTTAACCAATGGGTATGAATGCAATTCCAAATCATCAATGCTATAGGTACTCAGACTTCCCTTGCATTTTTGGCCTCGATGGCACAAGTACTTAGATTTTCCCTACATCTATTGTTAGAAACCCAATCATTAAAACTAAAATAGAAAAATACCCTAAGAACAAAGTAACTAATCCATGCATATATGGGCATTATAAGTGTGACCAAATATTAAAACCCAAACAAAATAAGAATTAACCAAAAGAGAGAAAAAATATTCATAAATATCAATAATACAGGCCCAAATTAAGTGAATAAGAAGGCAAACCTAACTGAAAAGGCAGCAATGTCCCCACTATTAAAATAATCAAGGATAAAAAAGAGATAAGGGTGATCCCTGAAATCGCATCATGGGCTTTTATCACTTTTGGACTCTACATTACCACCATCCTTCTCAAGATCGGACCACTCGGCTGGGACCTTATTGTCACTGTCCACCCAAGAAGAAGAAAGTTTATCCCGGGGTCTTAGGACCTTCTATATAAAGTTTACACCCTTTCACATCCTAATAAAGAACTCATCCCTCCTCTTCTCCCTTGCAACTATTTTTTCATGTATGATCTGAAGGTCTCGATGTGATCTGCCAAACAGGAACAGGCCTTCTTAAGCTTATCAATGGTTTATTCTTTCTCCTTGTGGTCCTATTTGTACTTCTCATAATTAGTATATGACACATAAGAGTGATGAGTGGTGGAAAGCTCTCCCGATCCTTAGGTAAATTTAGACACAAGGTTTTTAATAGTGGCAATATTTACTCCAATCTCCTCAAGAGGTCCCGTGGTGAATGTCCTATGAGACTTGGGCTCACTGCATGCTGGCTTTTCCAAATTAATCTTTCTTTTCTTGCTTTTGTCGGGTGCGCCCTCACCTCGAATACTAAAGGAGTAGATGAGGGCACTAGGGTGAACCTATGTATCACTAGAATACTCTTCCACCCCTTATCCTTTGCAAAACTCTGTAATCAAGGAGGGGGAAGAATAGATGTGTACCACCTTGGTTCTTGAAATGATCTATTTCATTAACCATGAGTTGAACAAAATCTAGAGAGATGCTGTCTAGAATGCACGCAACCATCCTAGCACGTAATTCGAGGACTATTGTCATCTGGGTGCAAGGAGAAACTTGGATACAAATGATATGTAACCATATCCGATCCTCAAAGTGAATCATTCATGGAAATATTTCTTCTAGTTTTTGTCCACTAGATTTCCATTTTAGGGTATAGCCGTTGTGCCAACCAATTCTTTGATTCACACCCCTTCACATTGAATTCACCCATGTCTACCTGCTTGATCCTATAAACATCATTGATTTGTTAAGTCCCAACTTTCACCGACTTTCCCTGAATCCTGACAGTTATATTAGTGGGTCTAAAAAAGACACTTCACCAATGTTTGCATAAAATTCACGGACCCATTATTCATTTTCAATGCATGGATCTGGAGTAAAGCAATTCCATCCTATGGCTTCAAGTTTGTCATGTAATGCCGGTAGTTTCTTTGGCACATTCTCCAAGCAAATTTCTCTCTCCAGGAGTAGCTTTGTCCTTGGAGGATCACTTTAGTAATGAGTGTGGCACTTGGGTGCCATGAAATGGATGTGATCATACTTATCCATGAGGTTAGACTGAAAGCACTAAGCACATATTATATCTTTTGATATCATTTTAATCATGCAAGCTGTGCTATATTGATCACTAAAGTTCATTAGACTAGGTGCTTGGTGTTGCTTGACTAAAAATTGGAAGTGAAGGATTTTTGGCGTGGTAGGAAATTATCCTCAGTTACTGCGATCATGAGTTAGGACCACATATGCATTACCGCAATCGCGGTCATGCTACCTAAGGTTGGTTAAGTGTCAGCTCTACATGTTCAGATTTCTCCTTAATTTAAGCTACTAGTATGATCTACACTATGGATGCATATGAAGATCATTGGAACAATGCTAACAAGTGTGTGAATATGCCCTTTAGAAAGAAATTATTAATATTGAAAATTCATTTGAGCATTTTATCAAGCACTTGGAGTGTAAATCTCATTTGTCTACCTATTTCACACTTCATTGGGTACTTATGATTTCCCCACTTGTGTGCACACCTTAATCAAACATCCAATATTAGGCCCTTTATTAATCGTGTATTCTATGGCCTATTTTCAAAAGCAAAGGCATGGATTCATGTCACCTACCGGAGTTGTGATACAAAGGGATGCAAGGATGATGTTTGAGAGCTCACAAACTTGGCCAGAAATTAGCCCAAATTAGAGAGTACAATCTTGAAAGATAGTGTGAGAAAAATGATGGAAACTAAGGGTTAAATGACTGAAGTAGCTACAACTGCGGTCAAGGGACCGCGATCACTCTTAGGGACCGTGATCGATCTTGGGACCACAATCATGCTTGGGGACCATTATTTTAGTAACTGAGAGTAATTTTGCTCTCCTATTTTCCCCTGTTTAGCATTTTACATTAATTTTGAGGTATTTCTCCCCTGTTCTTAGTGTTGATTTATTTATTTTCCCCTTTTTAAGCTCATCTAGTGCACTCCATAGTGCCATAAATGCATGGGTTATTAATATGCAAAATATAACATCTACCCTATAGAAATATAACCAAAAGGATACGAGCCATTGTTGTGGCATTTGTAGGTTGCCTCCCACCTAGCGCCTTAGTTATCGTCGTGGCACGACGTCTTCCTTCCTTCATTATCAAGGTGGGTCTTCGTACCCCTCCTCATTCACCTTCTCATTTTCCATATCTACCATGGATACTAATTGCAACTCCGCGGTTTTCTTCTTTGACTTACAAATTTTGAAAGAGACCTCATCCTCTTGCACTCTAAATTTCCTCTCCCTCAGCTCTAGATCGACAATGGCTCTCTCAGTGGCCAAGAAAGGACGAACAAGAATGATAGGCACCTCTTGGTATATTTCACAATCCAATACCACGAAATGTGTTGGGAGAATTAACTTGTCCACTTTTATAAGGACATTAAATAATATACCCACCGGCCTTTTTATAGACCTAACCTCCATCAACAATTGCATAGAGTTCAGCATCGAGGCATCCAAAGTAAGTTTCTTGTAAATGACAAAAGTCATTAAGTTTATTCTTGCACCAAGGTCACATAGATCTTTTGCAAATTCATGCATCCTAATTGTGCAAGAAAGAGTGAATGCTCCGGGGTTATCTTTCTTTTCCGTAGCCTTGCTATCATGATAGAGATACACCTATGAGTGACCTCAATAGGGTCTCCTTTAACAAGTTTCTTCTTGGATATCAACTTTTTCATCAACTTACAATATCCCGGGATCTCTTGGATTGCCTAAAAAAATGGGATATTTATCGATAAGTTGCTAAGTTTGGCCATGAACTTCCTCAATTTTTCATTTTCCTATTTTTTATGCAAACATTGAGGAAATGGGGGAGGAACTTGGATGGTTGGTCTTGCTTCAAATTGTGGCCTTTCAACTTCAACCACCTCCTCATCACTTTTATCGATCAGTTGCCTCCCTTCTTTAAGGCGTCACCTTCTTTGCTTTGGCCTTGGGAATATTCTCACTTATGTCTCCTCTAAAGTTTTCCTCAAATGTTTTTCCACTCCTTATGACAATTTCTAGGACTTGAGCATCGTTCTTTGGGTTAGCAATTGTGTCACTTGAAAGTCCACCTCTAGGTATAGCATTTACTTATGTGGATATTTACCCCACTTGGGTCTCTAATTGCTTGATAGAGGCGGAGTGAGACACCACCATTTGAGAGAGTTGGGAGAAATCACCCTTAAACTCATAGACCATCTTTTCGGTGCCTTCTACTTTATTCAAGATCGTTTATAACATATCCTTGGTTTTGATCTTTTTAGGGTTAATAGAACTAGATTCTTTGGATTTAGCTCAATCATAAGGAGGGACATAACGGTCATAATCACATTCATGATATCTCCAATCTCGATCCCACTCACGATCAATACAACCTTTGTTCTCACTTTGCCTTTAATAAGCAGTGCGGGACCCCTCTGAGTAGTTTGCCAAGTACCAGATTTCTTCATCCAACTTCTTTGCCTCTTTATTATCTTAATATGAGTTCGATGCTACGGAGTTTACTGCTTTCACAGGTGCACCCATAACATGCTTCGTCAAGAGCTCAAGTTGGGTCATCATTTTTTCCATGTTCTCCTTCTTTTCTTCTTCTCATTTTCTTTATTCATTAGCCACCATGGAGGTAGTAGAAGGCATTTTGGAAGCTTTGATATCTTAGGTATGACAACCCCAATGTTGTTTTAATACTTCTACTATCAATTTAAAGGCCGCAAGATGATGCAATCTCACTATAGAGTCGCCCGCCGCATTATCCACCACCATTTTATTTGATGGATCAAGAGACCTATAGAAAATCTCGGGGAGCATCTTTTCTGGGACCTCATGATTCTTTCATGTCGATTAGATGATACCTTCCACAGTTTCAGTTCAATATTCAGTTTAAAATTACATTCAGTTTTGCTTGACCATAACATACAGACTTCTAGTTATTTAGTTATCAGATTTCAGAATTTTAATTTTACAGATTATTTCAGAAAACATTATATGCTTGGTCTTTCCTCCTAGTATTTCTATTTTGATATATGCACACTCAGTTATTTCATGCTATTCAGCCAATAATTACTTTGTGTACAATTAACCCATGCATTTCAGGCTAACCCCATCTCATATACTAGTACATTCAAAGTACTAACTGTATACTTTTATTTGATCTATGATGTCTTATATCATAGGATCAGATGCTCAGTTTCCCAACTGTGCTTAGACAATTCATCTTATCAGCAACAACAGTTGTGGTGAGTCCTCATATGTCGAGGATAAGATTTTGTTATTTTATTTTATCTCAGTAGTTCAGTATTTCCATTCAGTCGGAGTTAGTAGGGGGTTTACTCCTGAGTCAGTCAGTAGAGGCTATTTAGACATTTAGATAGTTCATCATTTTATCAGCTATTTTATCATTCTTATTAGTATAACTTCAGACATTCAGATTTATGATTTAGTCGTATTTCAGGATTTCAAACCTTATGGCATTATCAGTTGTTGTTCCACATATGTTGTTTATTATTAGGTTACTTAGTGCTCACAGTAGGTACCATCTCATAGGTTAGCTTGTGGTCATTTGCGATCGTAAGCACCATTGTCACGACTAGGTGGTAGCCTCGAGTCATGAAAAATATACATCCAAGGAGAACCATCCTTCTTACACACTAATAACACTAGTGCACCCCATAGGGACACACTAGGATGGATGAAACCCTTATCTAAAAGATCCTTTAGTTGCTCCTTAAGCTCCTTCAATTCAGTTGGAGCCTTTTTACTTTTCCTTTGTCTTAGTTGTTAGTCTTAGATCGAGTCCATAGTTGTATCTTTCAAATTTTACTAACCAAGTCCTATACATATTTGAGTCATAGTTTAATTTCAATCATCAGAGTCAGTGTTTTCCAGTCATCGCATTCTGCGTCTTGTACATAATCGAGTTGTAGTCTCTTTTCTTAGATTTTTAGAACAAAACTTACTTATTTCTTATCCTTAGATCCTTAGAATAAATATATAGAGTTAGTCCACAAAATACAAAAAGATTTTCCATTAAGTCTTCTCTATAGAACTTTCGAACAAATACATCGAGTCTTTATAGTCCAGAAAAAACCAAAAATATGTCTACTACACAGTCCTCATCCAGTTCATATAATCCTTTTGTCAAGATAAACATGTATGCCACTCCTAGTGATATGCTATTATGTAAACTTGACTATATATATAAAGTAGAGGTGTTACCATCACAAAAACAGATGTGTACCATACCTTTACAAAACGCCTATTCAGTTGTTGCTAGAATGGTATGCAACTCCTAGATGAAGATCCGCTCAATGGTCCTAGAAAAAATAAAGAAAGTTAAGGAGTATGTTGCTGCTACACCACTTATTTAGCATCCTATTCTAGTAACTCCAGAGGTACAATTCATATCACTACAGATGCCAGAGGACTTTACCCAGCAATGGAAAAGTCTTGGATTTACTCATCTCCATATTGGTGATGTACGAATTACGTTGCTATATCAGGGGAGAAAAGGCCAGCCAGTTGTGGAGAATCTTTCTCTTCTTGATACTAGATCCAATAAGTACCAACATGTGAATTTGAGTACATCAGAGATTATTCTGGATGACGGTACAATATTTTTCACCATATTCCCCAACTTCAACATACCCTTAGCTGATCTACATCTAATGAAGGCGATAAAGATCTAGGTCCAGATTCTTGATACTCCGCAGGACAAGGATGCTAGTCAGGCAAATCTCCACTGTCAGATAGCCTAGCGAGTTCAAAACCATAATATGAATCTATTTCCTCCAAGTGGAAAGAAATCTCTGTTCTTGACCATCAATAAAACTGATAAAACCACTAAGTACATCAAAATCTCGAGAGACATACCTAGGGATAAACTGTCCAGCATTATCCCAGCTTTATGGGTCACTAAATATGAGAAGTTGAGAGCCTATCCTCAAACCATCAAGTCCACTAAAGATTCTGACCACTACTATATCAAAAGGCCACCCAAAACAACCTTCTACATCCCATGTGTAACCCAAGTGATGATCTTTCGAATGTAAAGGACCCCTGTACCATCCTTAAGTACCTCACTGGCTTTATAAGACAACATGATTGAATAAATAACTTCAATCATGAGGGTCGTAGTCTGATGTGGAGTAAATGCCCTTTTTTAGGACATTACCCATGGAAGGCTGATTGTGTGATTGTAGAATTTATAGAAGAAGGGTTGTTACCGTTATTCAACCTAAGATGCTTATAACACCTCTCTCTATATCTATTCAGTCTAATTCTTACCCACTAGAATACTAATCCGCAAAGTTTAACCAAACCCAAGCTCCAGAATGACCATATGTTATCCAATCGAAAAGAGCTTCAGCTGCTCCTCGATATGCCATACTTATTAGAGCACTTGAAAACAATTTGCAGGCCATCCGATCTGAACAATGTCCATGAGGAACGCCATCCCTAACTTTTCTTTTCCAGCAACATAAGGAAATAACATCTCTTCAAACAGAAATCCAGAATCTTAAATACGATTATGCTTTATTGAAAAAGGAATATGATGACGCTGTACGGCAAAAAGACAAAGTATCTTCCATAGTATTCCCATATGGATATTCTAAATAGGTTTTAGTAAAACCTTCTCCACCTTGTTCATCTATGCAATTTACTTCACCTCCAGAAGATGAACAAAAATTTGTTACTATGTGGAATATGAGAGATGCCAAGAAAAGGATCAGATATTCTAGTCGGATTCCATATAATACTAATAAGATGGTAGTGACACAAGTTCCCATCAACCATGGTACAGTTTTTGTAGTCTCAGTTGATGATCCTAAGATCCAGATGATAGAAACCCATTATGATGATCCATCAGAGGTTCCTTCAATTCAAAGAGCATCATAAGATTGTGATCCTGAGGAGCAATTACAGGAAAACAATGTTGATCCAACACATATGATGATCACAAGATGTGAATGATAATTCTCCACTTTAGATGATCTCTTTCAGATCCCCGATAAGGAATCCCATAATGGCGAACAGGTCTCTTAGAAGAAGTGTCTTCTCAATACCAATAATAAGGCTGCTGACTTGATCAACCTTAATCAAGTTGACCCGAGTCTTGTTGTTCTAAAGGATGATGAACTAATGCAAGTAGATCAATCTCACCACATAGACCCCCATCCTTCTGAGAAGCCTAAGGAGGTTTTATTCGAAAACACCATAGCGGATAAAGGTTCCTAATCTGTCCACTCTGATGATATGAATGATGATATATCTCTTAATCTAGAAGGGTCTCTAACACTCTCAAGATTTCAGGCAAGGCACAAGATATACATGCAATTTAGACGGGCCAGAAAGAAGAAACCATCAAAAAAAAAGTTGACTACTAGCAAAGATGTCGAATCCTCTAGCAAGAAAGATCCAGTCAAGCAGAAATGCTTCATCTTCCATGACAAAGGACATTTTGCAAGAGAATGTCCCAAGTCCAGAAAGGTGAAGAGGGAAGCACAAGCTTCATAGAAAACCATGGCTTATCTAGAAGATATTTATGATCCTCATCCAACTGCAGAAGATATTCCCAGATCTGATTTCAGCATAGAAAAGGGAATATTTGAGGATATATTTATTAGTGGCCAACCACAAACCTTCATTAGAAGTCAGTCATCTGATGCCAACGATGACCTCAATACTAGTGCATGTGTTAAAGGTAATTAAGATGCCTTATAGAAACCTCTCCAATTACCTAAGGAGGAATGTCCATCTATGTCAGAGAACCACTCTAGCAAATCAACAGTCTCTCAACCATTCTCTGAGAAATACCAGCTGATAAGTGATCCAGTCCCAGAAAGAAGGCAATAACCAACAACAGAGGTAGAGAGAACCATGGATTCAACTTTATCCCAGCCTTAGGGCTTCAAAACTCTCATGACAATGAAGAATCTAGCTGAAAGAGGACAATGCATTATACTGTCATACTACACATCTAGATTCTCCTAAGTCCTCGCATGCTGGTAGAATTAACTTGGGATTTTGGATAAAACGAATTAGCTCATATTCTAGGACATTGCCGCCGATACCAAAATCCTACTAGAAACCTCCTGTAGTGATACAAGCTGCACCATGCAAGCCATACTTTAGGCCTTGAACAGTCTATGAAAGAAAAGATCTGTGTTAAAGCAGATGATTAAGGACTACCTATTTATTAATCCTCATCACGGCAGGAATAATCTTATTATGAAGTCTAATTGCCCCTGGTCAAGTCGTCAGGTAGGATCCCAGCAAAAGTTATTGTTCAGGAGGTTCAAACTACCCATAACTCCAGATTATAAGACTAAGGTAGTTGATCAAACTAGGTATTCCAGGTGAAGAAGCCTAGAATACAACAGGAAGAAGATTTATAGATACTTCATCTATAGAAAGCTTGGTTTCTTTTCAAAGAACTATCCTTAAGACAAGAAGTTGAAAGACACTAGCCACCTCTTTAAAAAAATAGCTGATGCTGCTAGAATTTCTCTCAACAAAGAGGAAAACCTTAAATCGGTCTTCTTGATGGAAGAAGAATTGATGGAGGACACCATCTTATCTGTGGATGTTTATGAAGAATTAGGAAAGATCAATGCTACTGATCTCTACCTGTTATCCAGCGACGGAGAAGACAACCAGAAATCGGCCAGCCTGTCTGCCTGCTCAACACATCAGGAATATTATCATCCAGAATGACAGATTGATCTCTAGATCTATTCAACAAATATATGGATCCTTTAGATACATCTTTTCTTTGAGAAATCCAAAATTTCAAAGAGCTTGAAGTATTCAAAAGGCACAACAAATCTATCCTTAATCCATTCGGAGAACATTCGAGATATCTCTCCTGTTATGTTTTTATTATACTAGCTGATGACTCCCAAAAAGAACTCCAATGGTTGTTCTGGTACATACACTGCCAGTACTATCCTATCATGGAGTTCAAGTGTTATGCCTTCAGGCATTATGATAGAATTCAACCAACTCCAAAAGCACTTATGCTATAATGGATTTGATGCTCTGAAGATTCCTGCGATACAACGATCTTCATATTCTATCACCTGGTGGGGATCACAGGACGTGGAGTCCAAGCCCAGAAAAAAAGTTCACTACACTGGAAATTTCCTGATTTAATCCTCTCTCTTGAAGATGAATGCTGCGAAGAATAATGCTTTACTCTCCAGCGAACCAAATGCATTTCAGAGAAAAGAGACTACATCAATGATAGAGTTTGAAGAACAAAAGGATATCATTCACCATATAAGATAAAACAAAATGAGTCCACAAGCATACGGATGAAGGCTCCTCCACATGAATGCAGGGATTCATCCAAAAGAAAGAGTTGCTTTACTAGATCAATAAAGAAGAGATTGGAAGGCTAAGAATCCCTAGGTAGAAGAACAGAGTAGATTGGTGGATAGAATAAGGATACACGATCTCATCACCACCAGCACCATCCAACACTACCTAAAAAATTACGTCAAATGACATGTGCAAGAAGTTACCCTCTACTCCAAGAAAACCATATCAGATGGGTTACCCTCGCCAGTGGGTTACCTTTTTCAGCGGGTTACCCTCCTCTGGAAGGAAACCCTCCTCAGTGGGTTACCCTTTCAGATGTGTTTTTGGAGCTGCTGACTCAGCTACTTCGAAGACAAGGATCTTATCCACCTGCTTGCAAGATTTCAGTGAAGCTACTGATGCACCTACTTGCAAGAATGCCAATAACATAGTTTGTTTGGTTTTAATTTGGCTCCCCACATATTAGTAAGGACCGGTGTGAATAAATATAAGGCTTATAAAGTCATAACAAATAATGATTATCCCTTCCAAAAGGATAGGACTTATCCTTATTAATGGATAATGCCTATCCCTTAGCTTTTAGGATAGGATTATATTATTTTATTTTATGTTTATCCGTAGTATAGGCTTATGTTGTAAGCTTCCTTCTCTTATAAAAGGAAGCCTGGGACTTT
Organism: Capsicum pubescens; assembly: GCA_030864215.1. Classification (NCBI taxonomy): domain Eukaryota; kingdom Viridiplantae; phylum Streptophyta; class Magnoliopsida; order Solanales; family Solanaceae; genus Capsicum; species Capsicum pubescens. Next base: position 210,660,383 of record CM061538.1, on the reverse strand, counting down.
AGGTTATAGGAATCATTTTCTCTACCTAAAAACCACTTGTATAGTTTCTCTCTATTATCTATAAAAATGTTTGTTTTCTAAACTTTCTTGCTCTTGCTTTCTCTCTTCCAATGAGATTGGTACTTTGATTCTTTAGGTCGGAGTAGGGGGTAAGGAAATACTATGGCGAAGTTACTTTACATTTTTATGAAACGAAGTTGGCTTCATGCACACGACGTAGATGTCTAAGTGTTTTCCATGTATATGAAATGAAATTGGCTTAGTCCATGCCATAGCTTTCTGATTTGATTCTATATCTGAGAATGAACACGAAGATCTAAGGTCTTCCTTAGTAGACCTTTGGTTCTATGGACACCGTAATACCCATTTTTAGGCATATACGGAACAATCTTGTACTAAAGAGACAAGGGATTTCATGTGTTCTAAGACTGGCAAAGTCAAGCCATCTCTTTTTTGGGTTGCGAAGGCTATGTTACCTAGGCAAACTGTCCTTGATCTATAGATTGCAGTTCCAAAGTAATTCCATATCGTTTAGGGTTGAGAAGGATTTGCAGATAAAAAGTAAACCATTTGTACGAATGTGTAGATCAGTGGTAGGAAAGCTATCGTGTGTCGATTAAAAGCTTTGATTTTATATGGCATGCCGCCTATATGGTTGGGAATCACCTGTCATGTTAGAAAGGTTAGGCTCTGTGTCTGTGGAGTTGATGTAAGCTTTGATTTCATATGGCGTGCCTCCTACACTACCTTTCATGTTGGAAAGTTTGGGGTTTGTTTCCTAGCCGCCTGGATGCTCTCGCTGGAAGTCGTCCGTGCCCCTTTGCCTCCTCATCTATTTGAGGTCGGTTGGTGGTGCACCCCTTAGGGAGATCTAACCAATCATCTTCCTTATGTATTACGGGTTAACTCACCCGTTGAATCGCACATATGTCAGATATATTTGGTATCAGATCCATCCCCGCTCCCGGAGGTCGGGAGGAAGAAGAAGTTTGTATCCACCTCTGCTAATTGCAAACAGGTGAACTAGCTTTATATTTTTATTCTTAGTTTTTAGTTTTACTTATCAAAACTACTACTCTTAGATTCATCCTTAGTTCTTACTTCCAAAAATTACAACTCAAGTCTTGTACATATTAGTATCATAGTTTTAATTTCATTATCAGAGTCAGAGTTTTCAACTTTCATATTCTGCGTCTTGTACATAATCGAGTCGTAGTTACTTTTTTTAGATTTGTTCTGTCTTGTCCTTAGATCTTTAGCACAAATATATAGAGTCGTTCCACAAAATTACAAAATGATTTTCATTTTATTGAGTCTTGTCCATAGAAGTTAGAACAAATACATAGAGTCTTTATAGTCAAAAAATTCAAAAATATGTCTTCATCTGCGTCTTCTTCTTTAAGTTCATCCAGTTCTTGGAAATGTCTAGCTCAAGTAAATATGTCTCCTACAAAAACTTTGCCATGTAAATATGACTACTTATACGAAGTAGATGTGCTACCACCAGAACAGAAAATATCCTCAACACATCTAGCACTCCTAAACCCTTACTTTGCCTTTGCAAAGAAGGCATGTAACCTATGGCTGTAGATCCATTCTTTGGTACAAACGAGACCAAAAGTAGTTAAAGAATATGTTGCTTCCTAAAAAATATACCACTATTCTATTCTTACAACTCAGGAGGAATAGTTCATCACTCTACAAATGCCGAAATATTTTCCAAGACAGTGGAGAAACCAAGGCTTCACCCATATCCACTTTGGTGCTGTTATGTTGTGTTGTCATATCACGGAAGAAAAGGTCAGCCCGTAGTGGTGTATAATTCACTCCTTGATACCTGGTACAACAAATACCAATATACCAATTTGGTAACTTCAAAAATCACACTGAACGCTGGGACAGTCTTCGTCACTATATTCCCCAACTTTAATGTGTCCCTCTTCGATCCGTATCTAACGAAGGCGATAAAGATACAGGTCCAAATTCTTGAAGTTCCACAGGCCATAGATGGAATCTAGGAAACTCTCCACTACCAGGTGGATTGGAGAGCTTAGAATCATGATATGGATCTATCCCTTCCAGGTGGCGACGATGTTTTGCTCTTAAACATAGATGACACCAACGGAACCACTCAGTGTGTCCAGATCCCAAGGAAGATCCCCAGAGATGAGCTTGTGAAAGTACTCTCAGACTTACGAGTCACAAACTATGAGTAGTTGAGAGACTATCCTCAATCTCTCCATTCCATGAAGCCAACCTTTGCAAGAAGGAGCGATAACATCGTTTCGATCAGTTTCAACCACACCAAAAATAGCCTCCCAAAACCACCTTCTCAATTTATATGTACCAACTTTTCGATGAACATCCACTGATAAACGACCCAAAGTTGAAAGATGATCCAAAATTTATGTGTTTGTTCCTAGAAAGCAGTATGGAAGAGCATGATTGGATACACTACTTCAATCATGATGGCCGATATACTGTGTGGTGCAAATATCCTTTCTCTGGACACTATCTGTGGAAGTAAAATTGCATATTCCACCTATGCCAAGGAGCTACCTCACCCTCTCCACCACTAGTTAAAACTACCAAAGAAAAATAACCTACAAGCAAATTTGACATCAGTTACACCAGTCACTCGGATGATTTCCCTCCAAACAAACCCTTTGAAAAGGATAACATAATCCACGCTTCAAAAATACCAGCCAAAACTATTATCCTACTATCTAGAGAGAAGATGAACCTCAGCGACACCAAAGCAACACTCAACTAGCAATCTGAAAATTCCATGTGCCACAACAAGATGATGTCCAACATCCACCAAGACATGAGGAATGTTGCTCACACTCAGAATAAGTTGACAAGCAAAGTTGAAGGAATGAACAAGAGAGTAGAACAAGAATCCACTCAGCACGACACACTTATCTTCCAATTGGAACTCAGGATCCAATCTATGCCGTATGATATATATCCGCCAGGCACTTTGATGTCTCATTTCTTCGACCAACAGCAGAAGAAAATGGATTCTCTGAAAGAACAAATCAAGCAACTGAGACATGGTGTGTTTCAGCACCAGAGAACCCATAACTCACTACCAAAACCAAAAGTGAGCCACATCTTTCCCACTCATACTTCAATATCCCATATGCTAATATGCCCAGATTCTCAAGAAAAAAAGGTTGACATTGCTAAGCATGTATGGGATAGGAAAGATGACATTGGTGCCAAGAGAAAAGCCGATAAAACTCAGAAGTAGTCCAAGAGGAAAAGGAATCCGACACAGACAAAGGGACCATGATGATCTCGAACCACGACATCACCTTCCCTAATGACAATCTGATAATTCACAAGCCAGAAGCTCCATATGAAGTTAAAGAATGGAATGCCTTGCTGAAAGATGTCATTCTTAATCTTAAGTGGCTGTCATCCCATCGGGATCCATATGCTGATCCAGACCAATTTATCGCAAATATGTATGGCTTGAACAACAGTAAAGATTCCATTCCAGATACAAAAGCCACAATAATCCATGATCTAGTTGAAGAATCTCTGAAGTGCAACGAACCGATCCAGGATTCCAATCCCATTAGTCCTGCTTCAAGTTCAAGAGGTTCCTCTGATGAAGACAGCGAATAGTCTGTCGATTCACGAGAATATACTGAGAACACTCCTGAATACTCAATTGAATCTCCTGAAGAAGACTATCCAGCAATATACATGAACCATTCTGATAATACTCAACTTACACCTCAATTTAGTGCAAGGCAGTCGTCGTCAATATATTTACCCAACTTTGGAGTCGCGGTCGAATCCACAGGGAACAATGTGAATGGTGATTAAACTAGTTTGAAACTAAATCTACAAGTTAAATTTAAAAAAATGATATGAAAAGATAAAATTAGGGGGTTTAGGTTTAACAAGTTGTTGTTTGTAATAAAGAGTTTATAGAATAACCAAAATTATGTTCACTAGGGCTTCCGGCATATGACAGATGCTAAAAGTGGTTCTAGATTCTCATAGTGGGTATGATAACAAGCGATCTTTATCGATGTTATGCTTAAATGTCTCTCAACCTACTTAAGCATTTAATTCCTTAATCCTTTTAGACTTAGGGAATTTCTATTTACTGCCCAGATTTTACCTCAGGTTAACCAACCTCGTTACAGTGTTGATTATTAAATGAAGTATTTTTGAGTCCCTGTTGATAATTCACTTCCTACTCTATTTGATTTATTTCTAAAGAAAATCAAAGCATGTGTGTCTACTGTTTGCAACCAACAGACGTTAATTAAAACTTCAGAATTATTAAGAAATCCTACTACCTTTTGAATCTTGAATACTTAGCACCTCATCAAGACCTAACCCTAGATCCCATAACTCAGGTTAATGGAGTTTAGCCACTCATGATGTAACGAATGAAACACATAATTGAATTCATGATTTGATAGATAAACTTACATAGCAATGAAAATCAATAATTGTTTCTTTGATTCAATCACTAAATAACTCTGCAAAAAGAAATAGTAATCTCTCACAAGTTAATGGTGACAGTGTATCCAAAACTAGAGAGAGAAATACTAAAGTTTGTGAAGTTCAAGATGTTTAAGATTTCTCCTCCCTTTCTCTTTGAATGAAACCTTAAAAGCTGTTATTTATAGCTGTAACTTTAAAGGAAATTCAGAATTAAAATTTCCAAAATTCGTCCCTTAGATGACTCAAACTCTTAAGGAAAACCTAGACTTGTCCTTAAATAATTAGGCTAATTATGGAAATGAAATCACAGGTTACAATTTTTTTTTTCGGAATAGACGACGACATACGTGATGCCTTATAAGGGTTCTGATGCCTTATCAGGAATGTCGTCAGATCCTCTTCAATTTTGACATTCTCTGCTTTAGGGTGACGATGAAACTTGACGGCTTATTAGAACATAGATGATTTATCACCAATCTCGTCAAAGATTTCAGCTGAAGTTTATTCGCTGGCAAAAGTTGACGACACTCTTGATAGCTTATCAAGTTTATGACGACATATCAGGGGATGTCATCACACTTTTGCTCCAACTTTATCACACTTCCTCCAGCTGACGATGGACCTGATAACTTATCACCAAGTTGACGACTTATCACAAAAGTCATCAACTGTTGTTCTATAATTTCTTGGCTATTTGTTCCATATTCACCTCTTTTTGTCCTTATTGTCTTAGGTTCTCTTGTCTCTTTCCTTTTGCTGCAATATCAAAGAAATATCATCAAAAACAACGATAGTTACTTAAGAACTTACAATTATTCCGAGTTAAAAGTCTTAAATGTTCTAACAAAATGCTAGCACATCAACACCCTCAACTTAAAACAACTGCTTGTCCTCAAGCAACAAAAATATAACTTAGAGAATACAAAGTACATTCGGCAGTCAATTTTCTATATCATCTAAACACAACTTCACCTTCTCCCAGGTCAATCAATTCAAACTCAACTATGTATACTATTGAAAAATAACCATACAAAATGCATGAATCAAGATGTGGCATAAATTCAGCAATAGCAACCATGCATGTACCAAGATCACACTATCCGAACAAGTTAGCTACTAGCAACATAACCTGTGTGCCCTCACAGCAAAGAAATCTTTTTTTCACTCATATCAGAAATCAGATATATACACTTAGGGATAATCACGAGACTCAATCTCAGAATGAAGTTCCACTCATTGTACATCAAATGCCATAGGCTTGCCCTTATAGTCAGTACCAAGGTTTTAAGATAGGTCAGCTAGGATCACTATAGGTCTTTTTCTTGGCTTGTAATATAGGCTCGGGGATGGTATGATATTCAAAGGTATTTAAAGTGACTACGCCTCCTTGACACTATGCTGGCCACTTGGGGTTTCACTTCTTTACCTTTTTCTCTTCCTCTCATTTATTGATCACACATGCTTAAGGTGGGTGCTATCTTTTCAAAAACCAAATTATTTTTTTCTCATATTTTATACACCTTTTTCTTTTCTTATTCTTTTTCCACTACACTCAGCTTTTTTTCTTTTCTTTGCTTTTATTCTACCTTCATACTCATTTTTCATCACGCACCCCTGTGATAGCCACCCTCAACTTAGGCTATTTGCCTAAGTCAAAGTACCCAATGTCCAAGGAGGACCATGGCCAAAATAGGTTCATTGTGATACACATGAGAAGGTTATAGGTATAATAAAAAGAATAGGCATTAAGGCTCAAAATCGGGATCAAGGGATATCATTCACACATGGAAGGTTATTTAGGCTAAAAGTGGACTAATATCAAAACAGCCTATGATCCTTTCCTAACTCCTATCCTACAACCTAGACAAGACTAACTGCGTAAGTTCTAGATTCAATCATACAAAGGGAACTCAGTACACCTCACACACACATGTGACACAAGTATATCACACATTGCTACTTATTCGGTTCATGCAATTTTTTAGAAATGATTATCATGTCACTAGAACTAATGCCAAAATCAAGATGCACAATGGTCACAAATAGATATAATTCACATAGTTACCAGATAGATAATTGGAGAGGTATTTATCATTTCAAGAAAAATCAACAAAAATATGTCAACTGCCCTAGATACTTATTTTTCCTCCAGTTAACCACAACACATCACAAAACAAACACAATACGCCTAAATATGCTGGCTCTACTAGGAACAAGACTCCAGGGAAAAGAGGCACGGCAACAAAAACCCCAAGAGGACATCAACACCCACAAGTAGCCCTACCCTCAACTTAAAATCATGAAATGTCCCCAATGCATAAAACCAAAACAAGAGAGTTAGAAACATACCTGTGGCACCACGGGTGTGGAGATCTGATGTCAATCACATAATACAAGTACAAACAACAAAATACGTTGGATTACCTTCCAAGAAGTGCCTAATTTAGTGTCGCGGCATGACACAATTATCTTGACTACTCAGACTTGATCAGGATACCTTGTTGATAATTATTTATGTCTCCACTTAGAGGATTTGAAATGTTGACCCAAATTTTGATCAATACATCTTCGGGGTGTGTTGGGCAAATGTGAGGGCATGATGAGGAATGTTCTATCACGCCACTTTGAAAACTTGAACTGCTTGCCCAATTTTGGATCAAACTTTTGTGTGGGATCATTTGGCAACGGTGATAATCTTAAACAACCACTAAATGGACATCGATATTTAAGCTTTTTGTCCTTCAAGATTGGGGTTGTAGTATACCCTTTTGGAAGGACAAACTCCAAAATGCAAAAATCTTCCTCCTTATTTTCAAAATTCATCATTTGCTTGGGTGATTTGACTTTCATCACATCCACCAAGCATAATGTTGAAAAGTGGTTCGAATGAGGACTAAATCTCAATTTTGGAGTAACATCCCTATTAGTATTTATACCCCGAAATGGGCTAGCGTCTTCATAAGGATTGTGCTTGATTTCTTCTTTTGACTCTAGTACTATCTCCTCGTCTTTGGCATCTTCATTCATAAATAGTTCGGTTGGTTGGGAAATCACCGAGGGTTGCTCAACATCAAGCTCATCATCAACATCGGATTCTTGCTAATCATCTTCACACTCGTCCATTATGTTAAAAGATTCCACAGACATGATATCATCTAAACATAATGTGAAAAAGTGCTTTGAATGCTTGACCTCTATATCCATATCCTCTATCATTCATCTTTCCTCATTATTTTCCCTTATGTCTTGATGTATATCACGTATGATATCATTCATTGTGTCCACACAATCCAACATTAGTTGAAGCATAGCTTCAATTCCACTCTTTTCTGTGCTTTGTTCTTCCTGTTCTTGACCATAAGACCAATCAAAATCATAAGAAGAACTAGAATTTGGGTTAGCATACCGGGGGGATGGGGCATTTGGGAAATCACTCTAATGTCTATCTTGACCACCACATAATGAACAATCATACTCCCGATAGAATGGAGATGGTACACACAACTCTCTCCAAGAAACATATCTACAATCTTGCCAAAGGTGAGGTCCATCACAATATGGACATGGATCATCAAGATAAGATTTCCAACCACCAAGATAATGTTCATTCCACGATGCCATAGTAATAAGTAAATTAAACTAAAAATCAACCTAACACAAGAAATAAAAGAAAACTAAAAACAAATATTTACAAGTTTGAATTCAAGCAAGTAGGCTAAAATTCAATACCAACTTAATATGACAAATTGTTCCCCGGAAACGGCGCCATTTTTGATAACGCTCAACTTACACCTCAATTTAGTGCAAGGTGATCGTCGTCAATATATTTAACCAACTTTAGAGTCGGGGTCGAATCCACAGGGAACAATGTGAGTTGTGATTAAACTAGTTTGAAACTAAAACTACAAGTTAAATTCAAACAAATGATATGTAAATATAAAATGAGTGGGTTTAGGTTTAACAAGTTGTTGTTTGTAATCAAGAGTTTATGGAATAACAGGAATTATGTTCACTAGGGCTTCCGGTACATGACAGATGCTAAAAATGATTCAAGATTCTCACGGTGGGTAGGATAACAAGATATCTTTATCGATGTTATGCTTAAATGTCTCTCGACCAACTTATGCGTTTAATTCCCTAATCCTCTCGGACTTGGAGAATTTCAATTTATTGCCCAGATTTTACCTCAGGTTAACCAACTTTGTTACAACGCTGATTATTAAAAAAAGTATTTTTAAGTCCCTATTGATAATTCACTTCCTACTATATTTGATTTCTTTCTCAAGAAAATCAAAGCAGGTGTGTCTACTGTTTGCAACCAATAGATGTTAATTAAAACTTCAGAATTATCAATAAATCCTACCACCTTTTGAATCTTGAATACTTAGCACTTCATCAAGACCTAAACCTAGATCCCATAACTCAGGTTAATGGAGTTTAGCCACTCATGATGTAACGAATGAAACACATAATTGAATTCATGATTTGAAAGATAAACTTACAGAGCAATGTAAAGAAATAATTATTTCTTCGATTCAATCACTAAATAACTCCGTAAAAAGCAATAGTAATCTCTCACAAGTTAATGGTGACAGTGTATCCAAAACTAGAGAGAGAAATACTAAAGTTAGTGAAGTTCAAGATGTCTAAGATTTCTCCTCCCTTTCTCTTTGAATGAAACCTTAAAAGCTGTTATTTATAGATGTAACTTTAAAGGAAATTCAGAATTAAAATTTCCAAAATTCATCCCTTAGATGACTCAAACTCTTAAGGAAAACCTAGACTTGTCCTTAAATACTTAGGCTAATTATGGAAATGAAATCACAGGTTACAATTTTTTTCTCGGAAAAGACGACGACATGCGTGATGCCTTATCAGGGTATTGGCGCCTTATCAGGAATGTTGTCAGATCCTCTTTAATTTTGACATTCTCAGCTTTAGGCTGACGATAAAACTTGATAGATTATCTTAACTTTGATGATTTATCACCAATTTCATCAGGGATTCCAGCTGAAGTCCATTCTCTGCTTTAGGCTGACAACAAAACTTGACAGCTTATCAGAACTTTGACGATTTATCACCAATGTTATCAGTGATTTCAGCTGAAGTCCATTCTCTGTCTAAGGCTGACAACGCTCTTGATAGCTTATAAAGTGTGTGACAACATATCAGGGGATGTCGTCACACTTCTGCTCCAACTTTATCACACTGCCTCCAGCTGACGATGGACCTGATAACTTATCACCAAGTTGATGACTTATCACAAAAGTCGTCAACTGCTCTTCTACAATTTCTTGTCTATTTGTTCCATATTCGCCTCTTTTTTTCCTTATTGTCTTAGGTTCTCTTGCATCTTACCTTTCACAACAATATCACAGAAATATCATAAAAACCAATGATAGTTACTTAAGAATTTACAATTATTCCGAGTTAAAAGTCTTAAATGTGCTAAGAAAATGCTAGTACATCACATTCCAAGAAACTAGAGGTCTCCGAAGTTGTCGATGACCAAGAAGGGATGACGGGCGATCCAATCCCAGAAATAAGGCCAGATCCAGCTACATAGGTAAGAAAAACCATGGGAACCAAATTTCAAAAGTTCACCCTTAATGATATTAATATTTCCGCATGGCCCCAGCGGATCCAGGACTTCTACACTTGGATAAAGATAAAGAATCTTGCTGATTGGGAGAAATACATGATACTCTAAGAGTTCACATCTAGATTCTTCGGCATACTCAGAGACTGGTGGAAAGATCTTGGGATTTCAGACAAGAACACCTATCTGGCGTCCCAGAACTTTGCCTTCAATATTAGAATCCTACATGTAGAATTCTGCAGAGATGCAGACAAGAGCTAAGAAAAGCTTCGATGATAGCTCTTTGAGATGAAGTGCCTATCGTTCGACAGAAAGGTCATTGATATCCACTTATAGAAGATGGGAAAGATCTACTTTGAGTTGGGAGGAGATCCCAGCCTGAAGCAAGACTTCGTATCATCACTTCCAATAATGTTATCTAACCACACAACGATGATTATGGAGGAGAAGTTCAAGTCCATAATCATCCTACAGATAGGCTATATCTGGTGGGCCATCTTCCTAGCTCTGGAAAACATATGCATCAAGAGGACTATACTGAAGTAGACCATCAAGAATAATCTAGCCCTCGACCAAGACCGCTACAAAGATAACATCATCACTAAATCCGACTGCTCCTACTCTCGCAGCAAGATGAGATCAAAAAGGTAGTTTCTATTTAGGAAGTTCAAACTGCCAAGACCTCCCGATGATAGAAGCAGGGTTACTCGATAAACCAGGTATTTCATACAGAGAAGCCCAACCAACTACAATAAGAAGGATAATTGTTGCTTCATCTGCAGAAAGCCCGACCACTTCGCCAGAAACTATCCTCAAGCCAAGAAGTCAAAAGACTTCATCCACCTCTTTGAAGAGATAGTTGATCATGCGATAGTCTATCTTAGCACGAAGGATGACCTTGAATCGGACTTCTCGCTGGAAAAAGAACTGATGGAGGACACCCTCTTTTCCATAGACATATATGAAGTTTCAGGCAACTTGTATGTTGATGATCTCAAATTAATATCCAGCAAGTAAAAAGACATCCAGCACCAGGCTAGTCCAATCCTCATTCTCAACATGGCAAGAATACTATCTTTTGGTCTGGCAGATTATGCTCCAAATCTGTTCAACAAATATGTGGATCCCTTTGATCCATCCATCCTCTAAGAAATAAGAACCGTCTATGAGCTTCAAGTGTTTAGAAAATATGGTGGATCCATCCTGAAGTCATTTGGTGTACTCCTGAAATATCCCTTCTACCATGTATTCATCGTACTGGCCAATGACTTTCCGTAAAAACTCCTGTTTCTATTCTAATATCTATGCCACCAGCACTATATTCTCTTGGAGTTCAAGTGTGATGCCTTCAGGCATTTTGATCGAATCCAACCTACTCTGAAGAGATTTATTTTGTGGTTCAAGCCACAAGAATACTGTATTCGAAGCTTTAAAGATTCCTATGATACAATGGTCTTCATGCTGCATCGCCCTATAGGAATCTCAGGACACGATGTCAAAGCTCAATCGAAAACTTTAATCCTCTAGAAATTTTCCGTATCCATACTCTCAATAAAAGATGAATACTATGAGGCTCAGCGCTTCATTTTCCAGAAAAATAGATGCATTCTGATAGAAATTTGGCTGAAAGAATGGGGAAATTAAAATTACGCAGACGACGATCATCCTAACTTAGATGAAGTCTGACGATAAGAAAAAAAATATCAGTCGTAGTATGAGATCATGAGAGATGAAGTTACCGACTCCATCAAAGCATACGACTGAAAGCACCCCAATAGGAATGTGAAAATTCATCGTTCAGAAGGAGTTACTTCACTAGATCTATGAAGAGAAGCTTGGAAGGCCAAGAACACCTTAGGCAGAAGCATAGAGTAGATTGGTCGATGGAAGAAAGGTACGCAAGATCAATGCCGCCGTCACCATCCAAAAGTATTGCCTAAGAGATAACGTCAGATGACATGTGCAAAAAGTTACCCTCTCCAGTGGGTTACCCTTTCTAGTAGGTTACCTTCTTCATTGGGTTACCCTCTCTAGTGTGTTACCTCATCTCCAAAGAAACCCTATTAGATGTGTTATCCTCGCTAGTGGGTTACCTTTTCTAATGGTTACCTTTTCCAATGGGTTACCTTTATCTCCAAGGAAACCCTTCTCTGTGGGTTACTCTTTCAGAAGGGTTTTTTAAGTTGCTGACTCAGCTACTTCTAAGACAAGGAGCTCCACCTTCTTGCAAGATGCCTGTGAAGCTGCTGATGCACCTGCTTGTAAGCTGCTGACTCACCTACTTGCACATATTGTCGCATGCCAACTACATAGTGTGTTTTGTTTTTATTTGGCCCCCTACATATTAGTAGGGCCCAGTGTAAATAAAGATAAGGCTTGTCTAGTCATAACAGATAATACTTATCCTTTCCAAAAGGATAAGACTTATCTTTATTAATGGATAATGCCTATCCCTTAGCTGTTGGGATAGGAATGTAATGTTTTATTTGATATTTATCTGTATCATAGCTTAACTAATAAGCTTCCTTCTCCTAAAAAGAAAGCCTAGGCCTTTTGGTTAGAGGCATCATTTTCTCTACCTAAAAACCTCTTGTATAGTTTCTCTCAATTATCAATAAAGATATTTTTTGGCTAAATTCTCTTTCTCTTGCTATCTCTCTTTCAAAGGGATGGGTGATCGATCCTTTAGGTTGTAGTAGGGGGTAAGGATTAACTATGACAAAGTACTTGTTGCAACGACGATGATGGCACCCCAAAATTACTTTCCATGTATATGAAATGAAGTTGGCTTCATCCACATGACGTAGATATCTAAGTTCTTTCCATGTATATGAAACGAAATAAGCTTAGTCCATGCCATAACTTTCTTAACTGATTCCATATCTGTGAAAGAACACGCAGATCTGAGGTATGCCTTAGTACGCCTTATGTTTCACGGCCGCTAGAGGGCAACAAGCCAGGGAGAGATATTGTAAGACCTATTTTTAGGCATATATAAAATAGTCTTGTACTAAGGAGAAAAGGGATTTCATGTGTTCTAAGACTGGCAAAGTCAAACCATCCCTCTTCTGGGTTGCGAATGCTTTGTTGACAAGGCATGCCGTCCATGATATGTAGCTTGAAATTCCAAAGTAATACCATCCCGTTAAGGGTTGAGAAGGCTTTGTAGCTAAAAATCAAATAGTTTAAATAGATGGGGAGGCAGAGGGGCATGAACGACTGCCGACGAGAGCATCCAGGTGGCTAGGCAATAGACCCCAAACTTTCCAACATGAAAGACAATTTCACGACTATATAGGCGGCACTCCATACGAAATTAAAGCTTCTATCAACACCATAGACACAGATCCTAACCTTTCCAACATGATAGGTGATTCACAACCATATAGGCGGCATGTCATACAAAATCAAAGATTTTAATTGACACACCACAACTTTCCTATGACTAAGATAAATATCCATATAAATGGTTTGCTTGTTATATACAAAACCTTATCAATCCTTAATGGGATGGAATGACTTTGGAACTGCAAGCTACACATCAAGGATGGTTTGCTTTTGCAACAAAGCCTTCGTAACCCAAAAGAGAGATGACTTGACTTTGCGAGTCATAGAGAAAACATGAAATCCCTTGTCCCCTTAGTACAAGATTGTTCCGTATAATCCTAAAAATAGGTATTACGGTGGCTCTCCCTAGCCTGTTTCCCTCTAGCGGTCGTAGAACAAAAGGTTTCCTAAGGCAGACCTCAGATCTATGTGTTCTTTCTCAGATATGGAATCAAATTGGAAACTATGGAATGGAATAAGCCAATTTCATTTCATATACATGGAAATCAATTAGACATCTACGTCGTGTGGACGAATCCAATTTTGTTTCATAAGAATGGAAAGTAACTTCGGGGTGCCATTGTTACCATCACAACAAGCTAGCATTTCATCGTAGTAGTTCCTTACCCCTACTTTAAACTAAAGTATTGAATTACCTATCCCTTTAGAAGAGAGAAAGCAAGAGCAAGAGAGTTTAGCCAACAAACATATTTATTAATAATAGAGAGAAACTATACAAGATGTTTTTAGGTAGAGCAAATGATGCCTCTAACCTAAAGGACTAGGATTCCTTTTATAAGAGAAGAAAGCTTACTAGCTAAGTTGAGCTATGGATAAACATAAAATATTAGATTCTTATCCTAACAGCTATGGGATAGGCATTATCCGTTAATAAGGATAAGTCTTATTCTTTTTTAAGGGAAAAACATTATCTATTAGATAATCCTTATCTTTATTCTCACAAGACCCTACTAATATGTGGGGGGCCAAATAAAAATAAAACAAACTATGTTGTTGGCATGTGACAGTATGTACAAGCAGGTGAGTCAGCAAGTTGCACGAAGATGCATCAACAGCTTCACAGGCATCTTGCAAGTAGGTGGATATGCTCCTTGTCATCAAAGTAGCAGATTTAGCAGTTTCAAAAACCCATCTAAAAGGGTAACCCACTGAAAAGGGTTTCCTTGGGTAGGAGGGTAACCCACTGGAAAGGGTAACCTACTGGAGAGGGTAACCCATCTAATAGGGTTTCCTTGCAGAGGAGGGTCACCTACTGGAGAGGGTAACTTCTTGAACATATCATCTGACGTCATCTTTCATACAGTGTTGGATGTTACCGGTAGTGATAAGATCGAATATCCTTCTTCTATCCACCAATCTACTCTGTGCTTCTGCCTAAGGTGTTCCTGGTCTTTCTAGTTTATCTTCATTAATCTGGTAAAGTAACTCCTTTATGATGAATCTTAGTTTTCCAGTTGGGGAGGTTTCATAATTATGTTTTCGATGGAGCCGGAGACTTTATCTTTCTTGAACTCGTACTGCGGCTGATATTCTTTTGCTACTCATCAGACTTCATCCTAGCGGGGATGACCGTCATCTGCATAGTTCCATTTTCCCCAATTCTTCGGACATATTTCCTTTGGAATGCATCTGATCTGCTGGAAAATGAATTGTTGAGCCTCATAGTATTCATATTCGATAAAGAGTATGGATACAAGAAATTTTCAGAGAAGTGAAATTTCAAATTGATCTTGGACGTCGTGGCCTGATATTCCTATAGGGCAATGCAGCATGTAGACCATTGCATAGTAGGAATCTTTGAAGCATCGAATCCAGTATTCTTGTGGCTTGAACCACATCAGAATTCTCTTCATAGCAGGTTGGATTCGATCGAAATGCTTGAAGGCATTACACTTAACTCCATGAGAATGTAGTGATGGTGGCACAAATACCAGAATAGTCACAAGAGTACTTGCGGGAAGTCATTGGCTAGTATGGTGAACACACGGAAAAAGGGTTATTTCGGGTGTACTCCGAATGGATTCAGGATAGATCCACCATATTTTTTGAACACTTGAAGTTCATAGAAGGTTTTTTTTTCTTGGAGGATCGATGGATCAAAGGGATCCATATATTGGTTGAACAGATTTAGAGGGTAATATGCCAACCCAGAAGATAGTATTCTTGCCATGTTGAGCATGAGTATTTGACTAGCCTGGTGTTGGATATCTTCTCCAATGCTGGATATCAGGTAGAGATCATCGATATGGATGTTGCCTGAATCTTCATATACATCTATGGAAAAGAGGGTGTCCTCCGTCAGTTCTTCTTCCCGCAAGAAGACCAATTCAAGGTCGTCCTCTGTGCTGAGATATATTTCCGCATGATCATCTATCTTATCAAAGGAGTGGATGGAGTCCTTTGACTTCTTAGCCTGAGGACAGTTTCTGGAGAAGTGGCCAAGATTTTTATTGATGCATCCATCATCCTTCTTCTTATAGCTGGCTGGGCTCCATTTTTGGTAATACATGGTTCGCCTGGTAAATCTGCACCTATCTTCAGGATGTCTTGGCAGTTTAAACCTCCTGAACAACAGTCACTTTTTTAATCTCATCTTACAGCGAGAACAAGAGCAGTTGGACTTGGTGATGAGGTCATCATTGCTGTAGGCTCGGTCGAAGGATGGATTATTTTTTATGATCTACTTCATATAGTCCTCTTGATACATATGTTATCCAGAGCTCAGAAGATGGCCTACTGGATGTAGCCTATCTGTGCGATAGTTATGGACTTGAACTTCTCCTCTACAATCGTCGTTGTGTAGTTTGCTAGCATCGTTGGCAGTGATGATACAAAGGCTTGCTTCAGTATGGGATCCCTGACCAACTCAAAGAAGATCTTCTTTATCTTCTGGATATAGATATCGATGATGTTTCTTTCAAACAATAGGCATTATATCTTGAAGTGCTGTCGCCCAAGCTTCTCGTGTCTTTGTCCTACATCTCCGCAAAATACCTTGTGTAGGATCCTGATGTTGAAGAAAAAGTCCTAGGATGTCAAATAGGTGTTGTTATCATAAATCCCAAGAGCATTCCACCTGTCTCTTAGTATGCCAAAGAATCTGGATGTGAATTCTGATAGTATCATGTATTTATCCCACTCGGCCAGATTATTCATTGCCATCCAAGTCTAGAAGTTTGGGATCCATTGGGACAGGTTGAAATCTTAATGTCGTCGAGGGTGAAGGTGTGAAATCTGGTTCCCGCGATCTTTCTTTCTACTGTGCTTGGATCTGGCCTTCTTTCTGGGATTGGATAGTCCCTAATCCCATCTTGGTCGTCAACAACTTCGAAGACCTCTGGTTCCTTGGTATGGTTCATGTATATTAGTGGATAGTCTTTCTCTATTGTAGATTCAACATCATTTGTTTCTGGATTATTCACATGTGCTGGAACATCATCTTCAGTAGCATCAGAATCTTTCATCAGTGTTTGAACATAAACAGATGAAGCCTTTTCTTCTGTGTCTTCAACGGAAGTACCATCATCAATTTTATAACATACATCCATAAGGTTAGTGGAGGATGGGTGTACTTTCTTTCCCTCAGTTTCAAAGCTATAGATATTCAATAGGTATTTAGGTAGATCAAATGATACCTCTAACCTAAAGGCCTAGGCTTCCTTTTATAGGAGAAGAAAGCTTACAAGATAAGCCAACACTACAGATAAAAATGAAATAAAATAATACAATCCTATCTAACAGCTAAGCTAAGGGATAGGTATTATCTGTTATAACTGGATAAGTCTTATCCTTGGAAGTGTTAAGCATTATCTGTTATGACTAGATAATACTTATCTTTATTCACACCGGGCCCTAGTAATATGTGGGGGGACAAATAAAATAAAAGCAAACTATATTGTTGGCATGTGACAACATGTGCAAGCAGGTGAGTCAGCAGCTGGCAAGAAGGTGCATCAGCAGCTTAATAGGCATCTTCCAAGTAGGTGGATAAGCTCCATGTCTTCAAAGTAGTTGAGTCAGCATCTTTAAAAACCCATATAAAAGTGCAACCCATTGAGGAAGGTTTACTTGGAAAGAAGGGTAACCCACTAAAAAGGGTAACCTATTAGCGAGGGTAATCCATCTAATAGGGTTTCCTTGGAAAAGAGGGTAACCCACTAAAAAAGGTAACCCACTGAGGAGGGTAACCTACTGTAAAGGGTAACCTGCTGGAGAGGGAAACTTCATGCACATGTTATCTGACGTCATCTTTCAGGCAGTGTTGGATGGTACCGGCAACAATGAGCTCACGTATCCTTCTTCCATCCACCAATCTAATCTGTGCTTCTGCCTAAGGCATTCCTTTTTTTCAAAGCTTTTATTCATCAATCAGGTGATGTAAATCCTTCTGGACGATGAATCTTCGCATTCCTGTTGAGGAGCTTTCAACCGTGTGCTTTTGATGGAGCCGGTGACTTCATCTCTTGTGATCTCATACTATGATTGATATTCTTTTGTTGCTCGTTAGAATTTATCATAGTGGGGATTACCGTCCTCAGCGTATTTCCATTTTCCCCATACCTTCAGCTTGATTATCTTCAAAATACATCTGTTCGGCTGGAAAATAAAGCGCTGGGCCTCATAGTAATCATTTTCCATAGAGAGTATGGATATGGGAAATTTCCAGAGAAGTGAAATTTCTAGTTGAGGTTGGACGTCATGGCCTGAGATTCATATAGGGCGATGCAGCATGAAGACCATTGCATCGTATGAATCTTTAAAACATTGAATCCAGTATTCTTGTGGCTTGAACCACAGTATAAATCTCTTTAGAGAAGGTTAGATTCAATCAAAATGCCTAAAGGTATCACACTTGAACTCCATGAGAATGTAGTACTTGTGGTACAAATACCAGAATAGCCACAGGAGTACTTGAGAGAAGTCATTGACTAGTGCGATGAACACATGGAAGAAGGGATATTCCAGGTGTACTTCAAATGACTTCAAGATGGATCCACCATATTTTTTGAACATTTGATGCTCGTAGAAGGGTTTTCTTTCTTAGAGGATGGATGGAATAAAGAGATCTAAATATTGGTTAAACAGATCTGGAGGGTAATCTGCTAGCCTGAAAGATAGTATTCATAATGTGTTGAGCATGAGGATTTGACTAGCCTGGTGCTGGATGTCTTCTCTGTTGCTGATATCAGGTAGAGATCATCAGCACAGATATTTTCTTGAATCTTCATATACGTCTATAGAGAAGAGGGTGTCCTCCATCAATTCTTCTTCCTGCGAGAAGACCGATTCAAGGTTGTCCTCCATGCTGAGATAGATTTTAGCATGATTAGCTATCTCTTCAAAGAGGTGGATGGAGTACTTCGACTTCTTGGCTTGAGGACAATTTTTGGTGAAGTGGCCAGGCTTTTTGCTGATAAAGCAACCATCATCTTTTTTATTGTAGTTGGCTGGGATCCATCGTCTGAAATACCTGGTTCATCGGGTAACTGTGCTTCTGTCGTCGGGAGGCCTTGGCAGTTTGAACCTCTTGAACAACAGTTGCCTTTTTGATCTCATCATACCGTAGTAGTAGGAGCAGTTAGACTTGGTGATGAGTTCGTCTTTGATGCAGGCTCGATCGAGGTCTAAATTATTCTTGACGATCTACTTCAGTACAATCCTCTTAATGCATTTGTTGTCCAGAGCCTGGGCGATGGCCTGCCAGATGTAGCCTATCTGTGGGGTAGTTATGGACTTGAAATTCTCCTCCACAATAGTCATTGTATGGTTTGCTAGCATCGTTGGCAATGATGATACAAAAGCTTGCTTCAGGTTGGGATCCCCATCCAACTCAAAGTAGATCTTCATCATCTTTTGTAAGTGGATATATATGATGTTTCTATTAAACGATAGGAACTTCATCTTGAATAGCTGTTATCGGAGCTTTTCTTATCTCTTTCTTACATCTCCGAAGAATACCTCATGCACGATCCTGATACTAAAGGAAAATTCCTGGGATGTCAGATATGTTTTCTATCGAAAATACCAAGAGCGTTCTACTAGTCTCTAAGTATGCCGGAGAATCTGAATGTGAATGCTGAGAGTATCATATATTTCTCCCACTTATCTAGATTCTTCATTGCCATCCAAATGTAGAAGTCCTAGATCTACTAGGGCCATGATAAATCTTAATGTCGTTGAGGGTGAAGGTGTGAATCCGATTCCCATGGTGTTTCTTGCTGGTGTACATAGATCTGTCCTGCTTTTTGGGATTGGATAATCTGTCATCCCGTCTTAGTCATCGACAACTTCGGAGATATTTGGTTCCTTGGAATAATTCATGTATATTGGTGGATAGTCTTCTTTTGGAGATTCAATTGAGGATTCAGGAGTGTCCTCATCATATTTCGTGAATCGACAGACTCTTCATTGTCCTCTATGTATCCATCGGCTGAAAAGTTATCACTGGTGTCGGAGTATGCCTCTGTATCAGAGGAATCTCCTTCACTTGAAGCAGGATTAATGGGATCAGCATCCTGGATCTGTTCATTGCACATCAGAGATTCTTCAACTGGATCAAGGACTTCTATGGCTTGTGGATCTGGAATAGCATCATCATCGATGTTCAAGCCATATAGATTCGGGATAAGCCAATCTGAGTCAGCATCTGGATCATGATGGGATGGCAACCACTTGTCATTAAGAAAGCCATATTTTAGCAAGGCGTTCTATTCTTTATCTTCATATGGTACTTCTAGCTTGTGGATTATCAGATTTTCATATGGGTAAGATTCCATTTGTCTAAGATCATCATGGTCCCTTTGTCTTTGTAAGATTCCATTTTCTTCTTGAACTGCTTCTGGGTTTCGTCGGCTTTTCTCTTGGCAGCGATGGCATCTTTCCTACCCCATGCATGCTTGGCAATATAAAACTCCTTTTTTTCTTAAGAATCTGGGGATATTGGCATATGGGATCTTGAAGTAGGAGCAGGAAATATGTGGATTATTTTTGGAAGAGAGTATGTATGTGGCGACATGGGGACAAAAGGTTGGCTTTGGTAGTGAGCTATGGGTTATCTAGGGATGAAACCCACCGTGTCTCAGTTTCTTGATTTGTTCTTTCAGAGAAGACATTTCCTTCTACTGCTGGTCGAAGAAATGAGACATCAAAGTTTCTGGTGGACATATATCATACAGTATAGATTGGATCCTGAGTTCCAACTGACGGATAAGCTTTTCATACTAAGTGTATGTTTGTTCTTCTCTCTTGTTAATTCCTACAACTTTTCTTGCCAACTCATTCTGAGAGTGAGCAATATTCCTCACAGCTTGGTTGATGCTGGATAGTATCCTATTTTGGCATATGACATTTTTTAGATTTCCAGTTGAGTGTTGCTTTGGTGTGGCTAAGGGGAATCTTCTCTCCAGATTATAGGATGATAGTTTTGGCTGGTATTTTTGGAGCATGGCTTATGTTATCCTCTTAGAAGGGTTTGTTTAGTGGGAGATCATCCGAGTAACCGGTGCTAGATTTGGACATCATGAACAGTTTGGTTGCAGGTTGTTTTTATTTGGTTCTGGTAGTTTTAGCTGGAGGAGAAAATGGTGAGGTATCTCCTTGACACATGCGGCATGGGAAATTCAACTTCCACAGACAGTGTCCGAATAAATGACATTTGCGCCACACAATATATCAGTCATCATGATTGAAGTAGTGAATCCAATAATGCTCCTCCATATTGCTATCTAGGAACAAACACATGAACTTTGGGTGGTCCATCAACTTTGTTTCATTTATCAGTGGAAGGTCATCAGAAGGTTGGTACATATGGACTGAGAAGATGGTTTTTGGAGGCTTTTTTAGGTGTGAGTAGTTGAAACTAATCGTGACGGTGTTGTCGCTCCTTCTGGCAAAGGTTGGCTCCGTGGACTAGAGAGGTTGAGGATAGTCTCTCAACTTCCCGTAGTATGTTACCCATGTGGGAGAACTTTTACAAGCTCATCTCTAGGGATCTGCCTTGGGATTTGGACGCATTGAGTGGTTCTGTTGGTGGCATCTATGTTTAAGAGAAAAGCATCGCCTCCACCTAGAAGGGATAGATCCATAGAATGATTCTGAACTCGCCAAGCCACCTGGTAGTGGAGAGTTTCCTAGATGGTATCTCTGGCCTATGGAGCTTCGAGAATCTGGACCTGGATCTTCAATGCCTCCATTAGATACCGATTAGAGAGGGACATGTTTAGTTGGGAAATATAGTGACGAATAATGTCCCAACATTCAGTGTAATTTATGAGGTTCCCAAGTTGGCATATTGGAATTCATCATACCTGGTATCAAGGAGTGAAAGACGCACCACTACGGGCTGACATTTTCTTCCGTGATATGACAATGAAAACCTAACAGCACCAAAGTAGAGATGGGTGAAGCCTTGGTTTCTCCACAGTCTTGGAAATCTTCCGACATCTGTAGAGTGATGAATTGTTCCTCCTAAGTTGCAAGAATAGCATGTTGGACTAGTTTTGAGGAAACAACATATTCTTTAACTTCTTTTGGTCTTTGCAGCAATGAATGAATATGCAGTTATGGGTTACATGCCTTCTTTGCAAAGGTAGAGTAAGGGTTTAAAAGAGGCCATACTTATCAGAGCACTGGAAAGTAGGCTACAGACTATCCAGTATGAAATGTGCCCACTAGGATCCTCAATACTATATTTTCTTGACCAACAATGTAAAGAAATGGCATCGTTAGAAGAACAAATCCACCTCTTGAAATAAGATCATGCTAAACTCCAAAATGCCTAAACACAATCGTATTTCCCAAAACATATCCTTTATGAGGTTCGGTCAAACCCTTTTCCACTTTCTCACCTCATCTATCTGTACCAATGTTATTCCCTCTAGCTCCCATAGATGAACGGAAGGAGTTCAACATCGCTAAGTTTGTATGGGAAAGGAAAGATGCCATGGAAGCCCAAAAGGTATACTCTTGCGCCTTACGACGAAAGGCCAGAGTATCCACCATATTCCCACATGAATACTCTCCACAAGGATTAGGACAACCTTCATCACCTTGTTTATCTATGTAATTTACCTCATCTTTTAAAGATGAACAGACAAGAAGAGATGTCATGATACAAAGGGTCGAGAAGGTCAAGAAGCTAAGGTATTCTAGGCAGGTACCCTATGATTCTGATAAGATAGTATCGACACATTCTCCCATCGTCCATGATCCAGTTATTGTAGTCTCAGCTGATGATCTTGAGATCTAAAGAACAATTATATAGTATGTCGATCCATCAGAGACTTCTTCTATTCAGAGAGCATCACAAGATTGTGATCCTGAAGAACAATTACAGGACAACAAGGTTGATCCGACACATATGATGATCATAAGCTATGAACCATATTCCCCCACTTCAGATGATCTCTTCAGATCCCTGACATGGAATGCCACAACAAAAAATAGGTCTCTTTGTAGCACTATCTTCCAAGGAACAATAGCAAGGTTGCTGACTCAATCAACCTTAGTCAAGATGATCTGAGTGTTGTTCCAAAGGATGATGGGCTTATACAAAAGGAGTCATCACCTCACACAAGCTCCCATCCTTCAGAGAAGCATAAGGAAACATTATTTGGCAACCTTATGTCTGATGAATTTTCCCAATCAATCAACTCTGATAATATGCATGAAGGTTTAGCTCTCGATCTAGAAGGATCTCCTCAACTATCAAGGTGTAAAGCAAGGCACAAGAGGTATATGCAGTTCAAACGAGCCAGAAATAAGAAACCACTGGACAAAGAACCAATTATCAACAAAGATGACAAATCCTCCAAGAAGACAGATCTAAGAAATCACAAATACTTCATCTTCCATGAAAAAGAAAACTTTGCAAAAGGATGTTCTAAGTCTCGAAAGGTGAAGAGGGAAATACAATCCTTGGTGCAAGCCTCGGAGAAGACCATGGATTATTACGAAGATCTTGATGATCCTCATCCAGCTGCAGAAGAAATTCCCAGATCTTCTTTTAACACAGAGAAAGAAATATCCGAGGACATCTTCATCAATGGCAACCGCCATCTTTCATTAGTGGATAGTCATCTGGTGCTAACAATGACTTCTGTATTGATGAATGTGTCGAGAATGATGAATATGCTTTGTATCTAGTAATCCAATTTCCTGTGGAGGAATCTCTATCTATGTTAGAGAAACTCTCTAGCTTACCAGCGGTCTCTAAATTAATCTACAAGGAATACCAGTTGATCAGTGATCCAGTCCTAGAAAGGAGGCAAGAACCAATGACAGAGGTAGAGAAAACCATTTCTTTAACCCTGCCTCAGGACTTCAGAACTTTCATGATAATGAAAAATCTGGCTGAGAGAGGACGATGCATGATACTGTTAGACTATACATCTAGATTCTCCAAAATCCTCACGTACTGGTGGAATACACTTAGAATTGTAGATAAAACCAATTATCTCACATTCCAAGACTTTGCCGCCAACACCAAAATCCTGTTAAAAGCCTTCTGCAGAGATCCGAGCTACAAGAGGCAGACCATCTTCTAGGCCTTGAACTGTCTATGCAAGAAAGGATCTGTACTGAAGTAGATTATTGAGAACTACCCAGTTCTTGATTCTCATTATAGCAGGAACAATCTTGTTATGAAGTCCGACTGTCCCTATTCAAGTCATCAGACGGGATCCCAACCAAAGCTGTTGTTCAGGATATTTAAACTACCCAGTCCTCTAGACGACAAGACTAAGAAAGCCACGCAAACCAGGTATTTTAGATGAAGGAGCCCAGCAGATTTCGGAAAGAGTAAAGATAGTTACTTCATCTATAGAAAGATTGGTTACTTTGCAAAAAATTATCCTCACCAAGCTTCAAATATTTAAAAGGCACAGTAGATCCATCTTGAAGCCATTTGGAGAACATCCGAGAGATCTCTTTTATTTAGTGTTCATTACGCTAACCGATAATTCCCAGTAAGAACTCCTATAGTTGTTCTGGAATATACGCCACAAGTACTATAATATCATGGAGTTCAAGTTTTATTCCTTCAGGAATTATGATCGAATCCAACCAACTCCAAAAGGTTTCATGCTATACTGGATTCTATGATCCAAAGATTCTTGAGATGCAATGGTCTTCATGTTGTATCACCTGGTTGGAATCACAGGACATGAAGTCCAAGATCAGATGGAAATTTCACTACTCTGGAAATTTATGATTTAATCCTCTCTTTTAAAGATGAATGCTTTGGAGAACAATGCTTCACTCTCTAGCAAACCAAATGCATTCTAGAGAAAAAAGACTACACCAATGATGGAGTCCGAAGTACAACAAAAGAATATCAGCACCGTATGATTTCAAAATTGATGAATCCATAAGAATACAAATGAAGGATTCTCCACAAAAATGCAAAGATTCATCCAAGAGAAAAGGATACTTCACCAGATCGATGAAGAGAAGCTTGAAAGGACAAAAATACCTCAGGCAGAAGCACGGAGTAGATTTGTGGATGGAAAAAGGATACGCGGGTTCATCGCCGTCGACACCAACACCATCCAACAATGTGTGAAAGTTACATCAGATGACATGTGCAAGAATTTACCCTCTCCAACGGGTTACCCTTTCTAGAGGGTTACCTTTTCTAGTGGGTTACCCTTTCCAGTAGGTTACCCTCCTCTCCAAGAAAACCCTGTCAGATAGGTTACCTTACCAGTGGGTTATCTATTCCATTGGGTTACCCTCATATCCAAGATATCCATCTTCTGTGGGTTACCTTTTCATATGGGTTTTGAAGCTACTGAATCAGCTACTTCAAAGACAAGAAGTTTATCTACCTGCTTACAAGATGCCTGTGAAGCTGCTGATGCAACTACTTGCAAGCTGCTGACTCATCCACTTGCACATGCTGTCACATGCCAACAATATAGTGTACTTTAGTTTTATTTGTCCCCCCACATGTTAGTAGGGCCCGGTGTGAATAAAGATAAGGCTTATCTAGTCATAAAAGATAATGTTTATCCTTTCCAAAAGGATAAGACTTATCCAGTCATAATGGATAATGCTTATCGCTTAGCTCAGCTGTTAGGATAGGGTTGAATTATGTTATTTTTTGTTTATCCGTAGTGTAGGCTTATCTTGTAAGCTTCCTTCTCCAATAAAAGAAAGCCTAGGCCTTTAGGTTAGAGGCATCATTGGCTCTACCTAGAAACCTCTTGTATAGTTTCTCTGTTTTCAATAAAGATGTTTGTTGGCTAAACGCTCTTGCTCTCGATTTTTCTCTTCCAAAGAGATGAGTACCTCGATCCTTTAGTTCAGAGTAGGGGGTTAAGGAAATAGTACAACGAAGTGTTAGCTTATTGTGATGGCAACAATGGCACCCTAAAGTTACTTTCCATGTTTATGAAATGAAGTTGGATTCGTCCACATGACGTATATTTATAAGCACTTTCCATGTATATGAAACAAAATTAGCTTAGTCTTTGACATAGCTTTTTTATTTGATTCCATATTTGAGAAAGAACACGCAGATCTGAGGTCGGTATTAGTACATCTTTTGTTCCACCGAAGCTAGAGGGAAATTGGCCCAGGAGAGATACCGTAAGACCCATTTTTAGGCATATACAAAACAATTTTGTACTATGGTGACAAGGGATTTCAAGTGTTATATGACTGGCGAAGTCAAGCCATTCCTCTTTTGGGTTGTGAAGGATTTGTTGCCAAGGCAAATCATCCTTGATGTGTAGCTTGCAGTTCCAAGGTCATGACATCCCATTAAGGGTTGAGAAGGCTTTGTAGCTAAAAAGCAAACTGTTTGTACGGATGTGTATCTCAGTTGTATGAACGTTGTGGTGTGTCGATTAAAATCTTTGATTTTATATGGCATGCCACATATATGGTCTTGAATCACCTGTCATATTAGAAAGGTTAGGCTCTGTGTTTATGTTGTTGATGAATGTTTTGATTTCGTATGGCGTGCCACTTACATGGTTGTGAAACCACCTTTCATATTAGAAAGTTCAGGGTTTGTTGCCTAGCCGCCTGGCTACTCTCACCGGTAGTCGTCCATGCCCCTCTACCTCATTGTCTATTTGGTATAGTGGGGATGGATCTTCATAACATGTTTCTGTCTTTTAGATCTCAGGATCATCAGATAAGAGTACAACAACTGGACTATGGCCGACGGGAGGGTGTGTCTCTACCATCTTATCAACATTATATGGAATCCGGCTCAAACAATTGACCCTTTTCTTGACATCTCTCTTTTTCCTCATAGTAACAGATTCTTGTTCATCTTTTGGAGGTAAATTGAATTGCATAGATTAACGAGGTGGATAAGGTTGGCCTAAACCTTGTTTAGAATATCCATATAGGAATACGACGGTAGATACTTTGGATTTTTGTCGTACGGTATCATTATATTACTTTTGCGGTAGAGCATAATCGTATTTCACATTCTGTATTTCTTCTTCAAGAGAGGTTATCTCCTTATGTTGTTGAAAAATAAAAGTTAGGGATGGAGTTTCTCATGGACATTGTTTAGATCGGATGGCCCACAATTTTTTTTCAAGTGCTCGTATAAGTTTTGCATATCGAGAAGAAGCTGAAGCACTTTCTAATTAGATAATATATGGCCATTATGGAGCTCGGGTTTAGTTATACTTTGTGGAGTAATGTTCTTATGTGTACAAATTAGAGTAACTATATGTATAGAGGGGTGTTATATGTATCTCAGGTTGGGTAACCGCAACAGCCCTTCTTCTGCAAATTCTACTGTCACAATCAGCCTTCCATGGGTAATGTCCTAAAAAAGAGAATTTATGCCACATCACACTATGACCCTCATGATTGAAGTTCTTTATCCAATCATTCTGTCTCATAAAGCCATTGAGGTACTTGAGGATGGTACCGAGGTCCTTTACATCTGAAAGGTCATCATTTGGATTGAATATGGGGATGTAGAAGGTTATTTTGGGTGGCCTTTTGAGATAGTGGTGGTTGAAATATTCAGTGGACTTGAGAGGTTGAGGATAGGCTCTCAAATTATCATATTTAGTGACCCACGAAGCTGGGATAATGCTTACTAGTTCATCCCTAGGTATGTCTCTCAGGATTTCGCTGCACTCTGTGGTTTTATCAGTTTTATCGATGGTCAAGAATAGATATTTCTTCCAATTTGGAGGAAATAGATTCATATTATGGTTTTGAACTTTCCAGGATCTGTTATAGTGGAGAGTTTTCTGACCAACATCCCTGTTCTACAGAGCATCGTGAATCTAGAACTGGATCTTTAACGCCTTCATTAGATGTGGATCAGCTAATGGTATGTTGAAGTCAGGTAATATAGTGGAAAATTTTGTACCATCATCCAGAATAATCTCTGATGTACTCAAATTCACATGTTGGTACTTATTGAATCTAGTATCAAGAAGAGAAAGATGCGCCATAACTGGCTGGCATTTTCTCCCTTAATATGTCAACGCAATTTATACATCACCAATATAGAGATGAGTAAATCCAAGACTTTTCCATTGTTGGGAAAAGTCCTATGGAATGTGTAGTGATATGAACTATACCTCTGGAGTTACCAGAATAGGGTGTTGAACAAGTGGTGTAACAGTAACATACTCCTTAACTCCCTTTGTCCTTTCTTGGACCATAGAGTGGATCTTCATCCAGGGGTTGCATACCTTTCTAGCAAGAGCTGAATAGGGATTTTTTAGAGGTGTGGTACATATCTTTTTTTGTTATGGTAACACCTCCACTTTGTATATATATTAAAGTTTACATGACAACGTATCACTAGGAGTGGCAGACATGTTTATCTTGACAAAAGGATTATATGAACTGGATGAGGACTGTGTAGTAGACATATTTTTGGTTTTTTCTGGACTGTAAAGACTCGATGTATGTGTTCTAAAGTTCTATAGAGAATAATTAACTCTATATATTTGTATTAAGGATCTAAGTACAAGACACGAGTAATATTTGTTCTAAAAATCTAAGAAAAGAGATAATGACTCGATTATGTACAAGACGCAGAACGCAATGATTGGAAAACACTGAATCTGATAATTGAATTAAACTATGACTCAAATATGTATAGGAATTGGTTAGTAAAATTTGAAAGAGACAACTATGGACTCTATCTAAGACTAACAACTAAGACAAAGGAAAAGTAAAACAAAAGAAGATAAAAATGTAAAGTTGGGTCACGTGTTTGCAATCAGGAGAGGTGGATGCAAACTCCTACTTCCTCCCTACATCCGGGAGTGGGGATAGATCTGATACCAAATAGAAAGGGAGGATAAGAGGCACGGACGTGCTCTTGTGAGAGAAACCAGACGGCTAAGCAACAGACCCTGAATTTCCCAATATGAAAGGCAGTTTCATGACTATGTAGGCGGCATGCTATACGAAATCAAAGCTTCTATCAACACCACAGACACAGAGCCTAACCTTTCAAACATGACATTCGATTCACGACCATATAACTGGCATGACATACAAAATCAAAGCTTTTAATTGACACACCATAGCTTTCCTACGACTGAGCTACACATCCGTATAGATGACTTGCTTTTTAGCAACAAAGCCTTCTCAACCCAAATATGGGATGTCCTGACTTTGAAACTACCAGTTATATATCAAGGATGATTTGCCTTGGTAACAAAGCCTTCGCAACCCAAAAAAGGGATGGCTTGACTATTCCAGTCTTAGAACATATGAAATCCCTAATCTCCTTAGCATAAGATTATTTGGAATATGCCTAAAAATAGGTATTTCGGCGGCTCTCCATATCCTGTTGCCCTCTAGCAGCTGCGGAACAAAAGGTGTACTAAGGTAGACCTCAGATCTACGTGTTCATTCGCAAATATGGATTCAAATTGGAAAGCTATGGTATGGACTAAGACAATTTCGCTTCATATACATGGAAAGCACTTAGACATCTACTTCATGTGGAAAAATTCAACTTCATTTCATAAATATGGAAAGTAACTTCAGGGTGCCATTGTTTCCGTCGCAATAAGCTAGCACTTTGTCGTAGTATTTCTTTACCCCTTTACTCTGACCTAAAGGATCGAAGTACCAATCCCTTTGGAAGAGAGAAAGCAAGAGCAAGAGAGTGTAGCCAAGAAACATTTTTATTTAAGATAGATAAATAATACAAGAGGTTTTTAGGTAGAGCAAATGATGCCTCTAACCTAAAAGCCCAGGCTTCCTTTGATAGGAGAAGAAAGCTTACAAGATAATCCTATACTGCGGATAAATGTAAAATAAAATAATACAATCCTATCCTAACAGCTAAGGTATAGGCATTATCCATTAATAAGGATAAGTCTTATCCTTTTGGAAGGGATAAGCATTATCTGTTACAACTAGATAAGCCTTATATTTATTCATACCGAGCCCTAGAAAAATTTGGGGGGCCAAATAAAAATAAAACAAACTATGTTGTTGGCATGTGACAACATGTGTAAGCAGGTGAGTCAGTACCTTCACTGACATCTTGTAAGTAGGTGGATAAGCTTTTTGTCTTTGAAGTAGATGAGTCAGCAGCTTAAAAAATCCATCTGAAAGGGTAACCCACTGAGGAGGGTTTTCTTGGAGAAAAGGGTAACCCACTATAAAGGGTAACCCACTGGTGAGGGTAACCCATCTGACAGGGTTTCCTTGGAGAGGAGGGTAACATACTGCAAAGGGTAACTCATTAGAGAGGGTAACACACTGGAAAGGTACCCCACTGGAGAGGGTAACTTCTTGCACATGTAATCTGACGTCATTTTTCAGGAAGTGTTGGATGGTGCCGGTGGCGATGAGCTCATCTATCCTTCTTCCATCCACCAATCTACTCGATGCTACTGCCTGAGGTGTTCTTGTACTTCCAAGATCCTCTTCATTGATCTGGTGAAGTAACACTTTCTTTTGGATGAATCCTTGCATTCATGTGGAGGAGCCTTATTTCATATTGTTGTGGCTTCATCGTTTTTGATCTTATAGGGTGACTGATATCCTTTTGTTGTTCTTTAGACTCTATTGTTGGTGTAGTCTCTTTTCTCTAGAATGCATTTGGTTTGCTAGAGAGTGAAGCATTGTTCTTCACAGCATTCATCTTCAAGAGAGAGAATTAAATTAGGAAATTTCCAAAGTAGTGAAATTTCCGATTGAGCTTGGACTTCATGGCCTACGATCCCACCAAGTGATACAACATGAAGAACATTGAATCGCAGGAATCTTTAGAGCATCAAATCCAATATAGCATAAATCCTTTTGCAGTTGGTTGGATTCGATCATAATGCCTGAAGCCATAACACTTGAACCCCATGATAGGATAGTACAAGAGGTATATGTACTAGAACAACCATAGAAGTTCATTCTGGGAGTCATCATCTAGTATAATGAAAACATAACAGGAGTGATATCCCAAATTTTCTCTGAACAGCTTCAGGATGGATTTGTTGTGCCTTTTGAATACTTGAAGCTCATTGAAAGTGTGGCTTTATTGGAGGATAGATAGATCTAAAGGATCCATATATTTGTTGAATAGATCTAGAGAGTAATCTGTTATTCCAAATGATAATATTCCTGATATGTTGAGCAGGACAGACTGACTGGTCAACTTTTTGTTATCTTCTCCATCACTGGATATCAGGCAGAGATCAGTAGCATTGATGTTTCCTGATTTTCATAAACATCCATGGAGAATATGGTGTCCTCCATTGGTTCTTCTTCCAATGAGAATACCGATTCAAGGTCGTCCTCTTTGTCGAGATAGATTCTAGCAGTATCAACTATTTTTTGAAAAAGGTGGACAACGTCTTTTGACTTCTTGGCTTGAGGACAATTCTTTTCAAAGTAACCAGGCTTTCTGCAGATGAAGCAGCTATAAATATTCTTCCTATTGTATTTTAGGATCCTTCATCTAGAATACCTATTTTGATTAACTACCTTAGTCTCATCGTCTGGAGGTCTGGGTAGTTTGAATCTACTAAACAATATCTTTCGCTGGGATCTTTCCTGACTACTTAAACAGGGGAAATCGGACTTCATAATAAGATTATTCCTTTTATGATGAGTATTAAGAACTAGGCAGTCCTCAATAATCTGCTTCAACACAAATCTCTTCTTGCATAGACTGTTCAAGGCTTGGTGTATGGCCTGCATGGTGTGGCTCGCGTCTTTGCAGGAGGCTTCTAGCGGGATTTTGGTGTTGGAGAAAAGTCCTGGAATGTGAGATAATTCATTTTACCCATAATCCCAAGTGAATTCCACCAGCATGTTAGGATTTTGGAGAATCTGAATATGTAGTTTGAAAGTATCATACATTGTCCTCTTTCAGCAAGATTCTTCATCGTCATGAGAGTTCTGAAGTCCTGAGGCTGGGTTAAAGTTGAATCCATGTTTTTATCTACCTCTGTTGTTGGTTCTTACCTTCTTTCTGGGACTGGATCACTTATCAGTTGGTACTGCTCAGAGACTGTTTGAGAGACCGCTAATTTACTAGAGTGGTTCTCTAACATAGATGGACATTTCTTCTTTAGTAATTGGACCGGTTGCTGCAACGCATCTTTATTACCTTTAACATATGCACTAGCATTGAGGTCATTGTTTGCTTCAAATAACTCTCTGCTAATGAAGGGTTGTGGTTGGCCACTAATAAAGATATCCTCAGATATTCCCTTCTCTGTGTTGAAATCAAATCTGAGAATGTCTTCTGCATCTGAATGAGGATCATCAAGATCTTCAGGAAAAACCATAGTTTTCTTTGAATCTTGTGCTTCCCTCTTCGCCTTCTGGACTTGGGACATTATTTTTCAAAATGTCATTTTTCATGGCAGATGAAGCATTTCTTCTTGCCTGGATCTTTCTTGCTGGAGAATTCGACATCTTTGCTGGTAGTCAGCTCTTTGTCCGGCGGTTTCTTATTTCTGGCTCGTTTGAATTGCATATATCTCTTGTACGTTGCCTGACGTCTTGAGAGCATTAGATAACCTTCTAGCTTGAGAGATATATCATCATGCATATCATCAGAGTGTACAAATTAAGAACCTTCATCCGTCATTGTGTTACCGAATAAAGCCTCCTTAGGCTTCTCAGAAGGATGGGAGTTTATGTGGTGAGATTGATCTTTTCACATAAGCTCATCATCCTTTAAAAAAACAAGACTCGGGTAAACTTGATTGAGTTTGATCAAGTCAGAAGCCTTGTCATTCAAATTGCGAAGACACTTTTTCAGAGAGACCTATTCGCCATTATGGGATTCCTCATTGGGGATCTGGAAGAGATCATCTGAAGTGGTGGAATCTCATTCACAGCTCTTGATCATCATATGTTCTAGATCAATATTTTTGTCCTGCAATTGTTACTTAGGATCACAATCTTTTGATGCTCTCTGAATCGAAGGAACCTCTGATGGATCTTTATAATTAGTTTTTGTCTTCTGGATCTCAGGATCATCAGCTGAGACTATAGCAACTGGACCATGGCCGATGGGAGCATGTGTTGCTACCATCTTATCAGCATCAAACTCAATCTCTCTATCCATAGGAACACCATGAAGATCATCAGGAAAGACCTCGGGAATTCATTCACCACCGAGACGAAATGCAAATAAGGACCCTATGAGTTAGAATCTTTAACCCAAACTAGATGATAGAGACACCCCTAAGAGATCAACCTCTGAGCTCTAATATATTATATGAAATTCCCCTTAGGAGCTAGGAAAATACCCTCCCACTCAATAACAAGCTCATTAGGGAATTTAAAGAAAACCTTACAGGTCCAACAATCTAGAGATGCATAGCATGAGTGCAACCAATCCATCCCTAATATAACATCAAAATCCACCATATCTAATCAAAATAGATCCACCAAAGTTTCTTTACTATCAACAGATACCATACACCCCTATAGACTATTTTAGCAATCACAGACTTACCTACCAAGGTAGAAAAAAAGGGTCTGAAACACACTACGAACCAAAACCAAAATGCACAGCCATAAATGGGGTCACATAAGAGAAAGTGGATCCCAGATCAAGTAAATAGTACACTTCACGATAAAAGAGTTTCAACATACCAATCACGACATCAGGCGATACCTCAGACTCCTATTGGGTAGTAAGATCATAAAGAAGGTTCACCAGTGCAGAAACTATATGGTTCACCCTTTGGTGCCGAAACTGATGATAAAGCAACTAGAACCTTGTTCTCCCCTGAAAAAACCTTACAAACAGGAAAGTTTCTAAGAATATGCCCTGGCTGACAATAGTTGAATCACCAGTCCCTTCCATCATCACAGAAATCCTGATGCAAACAACCACAAAATCTTTAAGGAGGATACGATAGAGCTGACTAAGCCTCACTAGCCTGATATTGGCAACCCTGTGCCCAAAAGTTATCATCACTATGGAAACTCTTATCACTCGACGATTTTGGGTAGGAAACACTAGCCTTTGAATAACACCCCAAATTTCCCCACCTCTTCTTAAGCCACTTACCACTATCTCTGCCATTCTATTTTTGGCTACCACCCTACTCAGAGAATCTAAACTTCTTTCCCTGACTCTCACTTAACTCAACCTACTTATTCTTCTATTTCTCTACCTGTTGCATGTATACCCCAACCTGGAGATATATATGTCCTTGATTAACAAGGTAGCCTTAATCTCAAGGATCAACCCATGAGACAATCCCCGAGTGAACTTTTTCATCCGGTCCCTCATACTAGAAACAAACTCTGGAGCATACCGAGAAAACTGGTGAAACTTCAAGGCATACTCTTTGACAGACATCTTACCTTGATTCAAATGAAAAACTCATCCAACATAGCTTCTCTCAAATCTTGAGGAAATAAGCAGTCTAGAAATACATTAGAAAAATACTTCCATAGATGTGACTCAATATCATCACCCCTTTCTTGATCCCATTCCTAATACCATTGGCACGCCATATCCTTCAGTTGATGGAAAAATCCATACCCTACACATTCGTGGCATGCACAACATAAAGATCTTTTCCATATCATCTAGAAAACCTTGAGGATCCTCCTCTACCCTAACACCATTAAAGGTCAGGGGGTTCAGCCTCATGAACTATCCAACCTTTATGTCCTTGGAAGATAGAGTAACAGGAACACCATGCTTAGACTGAGTAACTACCAACTATGCAAACATGTCAATGGATTGATGAAACTAAGCATTCGTTACTTCTTCCTGTGGAGTTTGAGATAAACTAGAGGGAACCGATGGAACTCCAGGACAACCAAGAACTAGACCCCTGGACTGAGTATGGATCCCATAAGTAGAGCGTGTCCCATCAATATTTTCCCCAGTTGGGATGGAGGAGTTTCTGTGAACTTCTGATCGTCGAGGAATGACTTGAAAAATGAACAAATAGGAATTAGACAAAATTACAAAACACAGACTCTACAGCTTAAAAATAGAACACAAGAAAAAGAAACATTCCTAAATGTCTTGTGCCTCTCCCTTATGAGTGTTGGCGTGCTACACACTCTTAAAAGAGACTCTACTCGACACGACTTTATGGACACCCAATAGACCATGAACCATGAGTCTGATACCAATCTGACACAACCTAATCTATGGCCTAGTCGTGTTAGGTTCCTCAAGCCCAACCGATATCAGAGACCTCCCACAATACCCTATGAAAACCACCCTACACCCGATGTCAGATGAATTTCAATTATGTAACATAACAAGATGGAATAATTATAAATCAAATACAGTCAAATGGTGTGATCCCCAATTCCAATACCAATACCAAGGTTGACACCAATATTGATACCACTCGTTCCAACCCAAAGTAGTCTTACAAATCCTCAATCCAAAATTAAAACAACATCTAGTCGGGATATGACCCCCACCATAGAAAAAAACTAAAGTCTAAGAAATATCAAAAGTATGTAGATAAGTCCATAACATGAAATGGATACTTTTGAAGTATGGAAGCTCACCACTTTAATTCAACATAGAACTGTCTCCAAATCCAAGTCACTGAGAAGGAGGAGTGGTATGGCCAATTCCTGCATCACATGGGTATATAGACAAAGATGGGTTAGCGGGTGAATGATAACATGTACTCAGGCTTAAAAATAAAATAATACCAATATCTAAAACCAAGAATGTACCATATGCGATCACATTAATAAATATTTATATATAATCTATATAGAGAAAGGAAATTGGGTTTAGCATGCATTTAAATCCTTTAACTTGGGTTTGCATAGCTTTATCGTCATAATCCACCCACGGGATATATGGGTCTAGTGATTGCCCCTGAATGTACCCGAGTTAGTGTAGCCGCATGAACCGGTGATATCACAGGGATCAGGGATTCCTATGTACCCTTCGCTCTCCATGATTATATGTATAAGTATAAACTTAGGGGATTCCCATGTACCCCACAAGTATATGGTCACCGTGAACAACCCTCATGTTGGCAACTATGAGTTTCCACTATCAGTTCATTGGACTCAGACCTTCATGATAAACAATCACAACTCTCCATTATTGCCCAATTAAAACCATTAGCACACAATCAAACCACCAATTCCATGTGTTAATAACCAAGGCATTATGTAGTGGTATTATCATACCTACTATAGCTTGCAACCAATGTCATTAGCCAACACTTAGGGGATTCTTTTGTACCCCATGCGATTTCAAATAAATCAAAACGATGGCCACCAAGTCCTTTCCAAATAATTTAATTAAGTCAAACCATTTTAGGCTCCATTACCAAATTATGCAATGAAAAGTTTTTAATAAAAGTCAAACTATGTGACAAAAACATTCTCATTGGCATTTTATCAAAAATATTTATGGAATATAGTTTCCAAAACCAACACCAAGAACCAATTAGCCATTCCCATGCCACCACATGTTTAAACCAATATTATAACATGATAAAACCATAAATATAACATAGGAAAACATCATCCAACCATTAGTAACCAAAAACCCCAACATATATTTCAAAACCAATATAAACCCACAATAATGCCATAAAAATCATCCATTAAGACATGATTTTAGTTAAAATAACAATTATGGAGTAGTAACATTCTTTATTAAAGAATATTCATGGAAAGAACTTGAGTCTTGAGCCCCAAGTTGAACACCTCTAAAGAACCCTAGCCCTAATTTTTCTAGAGAGAGTTTTGGGAATGTTTAAGATGTGTTTTGATCTTTCCATGTAAAGGATATGGGACCAATTAATGTTATAGGATATGGGTCTTAAAGGTTTAGGGGTGGGAAATGTCTAAAATACCCTAATCTTATAAGCTAAAAAATATGTGCAAACTCCCCTAACTCGTACACACAACATACGAGCAGTACCCACTTCTCGTACCCTAGACAGAATGTTGGACTCTAATACTGTTCAACATATAACCATAAGGACCAACTTGTATCCAATAATATTATTAATACCTATAAATCATACCCTAGGAAGCCTACCAAGGGCTTTACACACTGAGAATTATATGAGTCCATAACCTATCTCATACCATCATCATATAGCTAGTATAATGTCCAATCGTACCTTGGATAGAATGCAACCTAGATCATAATGATTATCATATTACTTGGGCTACTAAATCGTACTCTCATCATACAACTAGTAAGCTTGAATCATATGATGGACAAAGAGTTCAAAATCTCAGGAAATTAGTAAGGTCAAACTTAGGGTGTTTTATTAAGTGGAGACTCTTTCCCTTTCTTTTATTTATTTTTTCAAAAATAATTTTCCAGGGTTATGACGTTTTGATTGATTTTAAAATATATCATAATGGAAATAGTGACACTACTAGGATTTCATCTAGATTCTAACCAAAAGGATTGTTCTAACTTTTTATGGCCAACCCTTATGTATTTTATTTATTTTAGTTTCAATTATTTGTTTTATCTTATGAAATATCATATCGTTCATACTTCTTCTACTCTAAAAATTAACACAGTCACACATACACGTGAGGTGTTTTGTGCACTCATAAACTTCTTTGAAAATTACAAATTTTCGGAGAGTTTGCATATGTGAGGTATGTTTGGATCTTTTATGTGTTACTGTGTCACCTTCTCACACGAGTAGTCCACTCAGAAACCTTATGTCTAGTAAGCCAAATCTTAGAAAAAACTTAAGATAGAGCTAGACTTCCCTTTCAATTTAAGTCGTGCATGCATACACCTTAGTTGAGTTGATTCGTAGTATTAACTCTACATATTTGCTATCCACCTATGTGTCAATGAGTTTTGCAACACAACGATCAATAAGTATATTTGTTCAATGTATATGTTATACAAATCCTTGTTAATTGGTTGGATCAATCTATAATAATCTCGAATATCTGGTATATAGGCTCACCCTTGATATAAAAGGGCCACCCAAATTAGGATGTGAATATTTACATGCTATTAATTATTATTATATGATATAACTATTTCATGTGCTTGTGTTTCTCTGATTGATGATAAATGGATCTACTCCTATCTTCACATATTTTTCTAGAGCCTTTTGATGTTTTGACTTTAGACAGAATATTTTAGTCTTTTTTCTTAGAATAATTGTGTGTTTTCAAGCAGCCATTATTATATTTAGCATGGTATTTTAGTTTTTTCAGGATAAGAACTGAGTGTGAAGAATAACTTGGATAATCTGAGAAAAAAAAGAAAAATAAGCAACGACGGCTTATGCAATGGACCGTCGACCATACGATGAAACGTTGGTCTTAACCATCGGCCAAAAGCAGAAGTCAAAGATTCTCGATATCCTGTGATGGTCCAGGTGATGATCCGTCGACCTTGTGATGAACCATTGTTCTAAACCGTCACCAAGTTATAGAACACATAATCACTAGAAGTCCTGCGACTGTCTAAGCGACAGAGCGTCGACCTTGCAAAGGACTGTTACTCTACCTGTCGCCCAGAAGTAGAGAATGGAATCACTGGAAGTCCAACAATGGTGCAGGTGATGGACTGTTAGACTTGTGTTGAACTGTCGCATGACCCGTCGACCATAAAGAGGAAAATCTAAGTTTGAATTTTAAAACCCCAGTTCTAGAATCATATAAATACCAAGTATTTGGGTTTAGTATGTATCTTTTGTCATTAGTTTCATACTTTATCCTCTAGTGAGAGGTTTTGTAATACTTTTCATTAGGATTTGAATCTAGGGATTAAGATCTGATTATTAGTTTTGATACTTTCCATTGAAGATTGAGAAGAACAATATTGTGATTTTTGTAAGTACTCTTTTGAAGTTATTTATGAACATCAATACATCTTTGATTTCTGATATGAAGATGAGTAGATAAACTCCCATAACTAGGGTTATAGGAGCCTTGATGTAGATAATTGCTTGGGGTTGTGAATCGGTTTTGATTTCTAGCATCTTGCAGAATTGCATGAATATTTCTTCATTATAATTACATATCTTGGTTGCAAACTTCAGAAGTGAGCCCATAAACACCACTTGTCTGACAAGAAAGTGGATGTTGGGAAAATGAGTGATTCATATGAAATTTATAGGTTTACCCTATGGGTTGATTCCTTAACAGAATTAACCCCCATGAAAGTGTTATTGAATAATGCATAAATCCTTTAAGTTCGAGAGAAGTAAAGGGTGAAATACCCATTAGGTTGAGAAACACATGGGTAATTCTTAGAATCCAATAATTCTTGCAATTGAACTTATAAGTTAGAACTCGATCACAAGTTCACAACCTTAACTGTTTGAACATCTTGGTGAGCATAACTATAGTTAATTCATTCTCATTGAAATTACATTTACATTAAGTCTCAGTAGCTGGACTTTCGTGCGACACAAATATGAAAGAACTCTGTTAACATTTTAAAACCCTCTTTATTTCAGAACCTTAGATCAACAGTCTAATAACAGTCACAATACTTAGTGAACACAGTATTCCCTATGGTATTTGACACCTAACCCAGTTGGGTTCTATATTTGATAGCGACTTCTTACGCTCTCGTAAAAGAGGTGTAATTTGTGTGTATCATATTTTGGCACCGTTGCCAGGGAATATGGTTGTCAATTAAGTTTGTATTTGTTAATTTACCTTTGTTCAAGTTTCCCAAATTTTACTTTTGTTTGTTGTTTTTGTTTAGTGCAGGTAAGTTATTGTGTATGATAAGTACACGGAGATTGGGTGCTCCATTATTACCAATACATCCTAATCCTAATGATGATGATTTAGGGAATGATGACTTGTTAGATCCTGTTAATCGAAGGCATACAGAGAATGTAGATGCAAACAAAAACCATTCTTTTAGGGCAAGACCTAATGGCCAAGATATTTAATTTGATCTTTATAATGATGAAGATGGAATGGATGGAGCTGGTGACACTTGAGCTATTATTCCTCCACCTCCAGCTCCAGGAGCAAAGTTTAATATTATCAGTATAATGATTCAACTCCTTCATCTGAAGGGGTTGTTCGGTGGACTCCCGGGAGATGATACCAATATGCATTTAGTGAACTTTGTCACTATTTTCAAGTTCTTTCATAATCCAAGAGTGGGACAGAATGTCATCTTCCTGCATTTATTTCCATTGTGTTTGTATGAGGAGCCAACATTATGGCTTAATAAGCTAACGCCAGATTCTACAACCAACTGAAGGCAGTTGAAAGAGGCTTTCCTAGAAAGGTTCTTTCCATCTTCCAGGAGGGTACAGTTGAAGGATGAGATCAGCAACTTTAGGCAGCTCCCAACCTAAGATTTTCATGTGACATGGGAGAGGTTCAAAAAGAAGCTGACGCAGTGTCTGAATAATAATATGATAGATATTCATCTAATAGAGACTCTTTATTGGGCTTTGAACTCTATTACGAAGCCAGTTGTTAATAATGCTGCAGGGGGATAATTTATGGATCTCACTTTT
This sequence comes from Capsicum pubescens, assembly GCA_030864215.1. NCBI lineage: Eukaryota > Viridiplantae > Streptophyta > Magnoliopsida > Solanales > Solanaceae > Capsicum > Capsicum pubescens. The sequence continues at coordinate 210,620,057 of CM061538.1, read as the reverse complement.
CAGGAGGCCTAAAAAATGCTTGATCGGATTACCAAACAAAGTAGAGCTTTGCATACCAGGTATTTTATGGTAGCAAGCCCTACAGTTTATATTGGCATAAATGCAGAACAACATAAGAAAGAGTAATAATGCAATCAAGACATGGAACACTTGATGATGCAGATGGATTTGTTGACTAAGCACTTATTATCTGCAAAGAGTGAAAAAATGAAAGTTGTTGCATTCCAAGATAGAGATAATTATGATTTGAAAGAAGAGGCTAACTATTTGAATAACTAGGGGGTTTTCAAGGAAATAGCCAAGAAAATCAAGGTCGTAACTACTACGACAAGGCTCGTTACAAGGATAGGGATCAAGAAAACTAGAAAAGTAAGAATGATAGAAGTGGGCTCTATGTATCTCCCGAAAGTAGAGATAATGCTGAAACTAGCTCTGTAAAGATGTATATGGAGGACATGATGGAGAAATTATTAGAGGGAGTTGAAGCTACTAACTCTGGGGTGACTAACATGAAGAGCGATTTGTCTTCTATGAGTAAGTTGGTAAACTCACACCCTACCTCTTTCAAATAGCTAGAGCAACAAATGAACCATCTCTCGGCAGCATTAAATCAGAGGAAGACTGAAACATTGCCAAGTGATACCATTCAGAATCCTCGGAATGATGGCTCTTGCATGGCTATCACTACTAGAAATGGCAAGGTATTGGCAAGCCCTCCTATTGGCAAGCCTGTGGTTGATATTGTAGCAGATGATATTAAACGATCAGAGGTTTATCATCCGATGGAGTATAGAAAATCAGATGAGGTTATTGATGATGCACCATCCAACAGTCAGCAGGTTGACGAGTTGGATAAAAGTAGGGGAAAAGAGGCTGAAGTGGTGATTACCACTCTTCCAAAACCACCTCCTCCATTAGTTAAAGAAGAAGTCCAATGACACAAAGTTCAGCAAATTCATGGCTATGCTTAAACAGATGACAATTAATTTTCCATTGGTGGAGGCATTGGAGAAAATGCCAGGGTACACAAAGTTCATGAAAGATCTTGTCACGAAGAAGCGGACTGTTAGTTTTGAGCTGACGGATAATCTCCATCATTATGGTTCTATCTTCACAAGGTCTCTGGTGCAGAAAAATATAGATCCGGGAGCATTTACTATCCCATGCACTATTGAGCCTCTTGACTTTGAAAAAGCTCTATACAACTTGGGAGATAGTATAAACTTAATGTCGCTTGTGGTATACAAGAAATTGGGTTTGGGGGATCTTACTGCCACAAATATGAGACTAGCTATGGTGGATAGATCTATGAAGCGGCCCATAGGAATTTTATATGACATGTTAGTCAAGGTAGCCATTTTCATATTTCCAGCTGACTTTCTCATTCTCGATTGTGAGGTGGACTTCGAGGTGTCCATAATCTTGGGTTGACCTTTCCTTACAACCGGGAGTGTACTTAATAATCTGAGAGCAAATGAGCTACTATTCAGGTTGAATGATGAAGTATTTCAATTTGATGTCTGTCGGTCCATGAAACAGTATAAAGATATGAGCATATTTTCCATTTTGGATGTATATTATGAGGAGGAGAAGGAAGTGCCGATTGAAGAGAAATTTGTTGTTGAGACATTAGCTATTGTATTGATGAATTTTGATCAGGATCTTATAAAAGATTATGAAGGGATAGTATGTACCTTAATGTGCATGGGGTCTTACTCATATGCACCCAAGAGGTTGGATTTGGACTTAAAAAATCGTCCAAGTCCCCCTGCTAAGCCTTTTATAGAAGAACCACCTATCCTAGAGCTGAAAGAGTTACCCAGTCATTTAAGGTATGTGTTCCTGGGAAGTGGGAATACACTACTTATTATTATTGTGGCTGACCTGGGTGAGCAACAGGTGGAAGCCCTCATCTCTATTCTTAAGATATATAAGAGGGTTATTGGTTAGATGATTGTAGACATCATCGGTATCCCTCCTGGTGTATGTACACATAAAATCCAGCTGGAGGAGGATTGTGTCCTAATTACTGAGCACCAGCGTCACTTAAACCTACCTATGCAAGAGGTAGTGAACAAGTAGATCATTAAGTGGATAGATGCAGGAGTGGTTTATCCTATATCAGACAGTAAATGGGTGAGTCCTATTCAGTGCATGCCCAAGAAAAGGGGCAGAATAGTGGTGGCTAACAAGAAGAACGAGTTGATTCCACTCAGACCTGTTACTAGGTAGAGGGTATGCATGGATTATCGAAAACTCAATTTGTGAACATTAAAGGATCGCTTCCCAATGCCCTTCATGGATCAGATGCTTGACCGACTGGCTGGAAGGGGTTGGTACTATTTCTTAGATGGGTATTCTGATTACAACCAGATTTACATTTCTCCTAAGGATCTGGAGAAGATGAAATTCATATGCCCATATGGTACGTTTGCTTTCAAGAGGATGCCTTTTGGGTTATGTAATACACCCGCCATTTTTCAGTGGTGCATAATGTCAGTCTTTTCTGATATGGTTGAAGACACCCTGGAAGTGTTTATGGATGATTTCTCAGTTGTCAGTTATTCCTATGAACTGTGCTTGCTAAATCTGAGTTGGGCATTACAGCGGTGTAAAGAGTTCAACCTTGTCCTTAACTGGGTTAAATGCCACTTCATGGTAAAGGAAGGCATTGTGCTCGGTCATTGATTTTTAGTTAAATACATGAGGCTGATCGACCCAAGGTAGATCATATTAAGAAGCTACCATCTCCCATCTCAGTGAAAGGGGTGCGCAATTTCCTTGGGTATGCTGGTTTTTACCGGAGGTTTATAAAAGACTTCTCTAAAATTGCAAATCTACTTTGCAAACTTTTGAAGAAGAAAAATGAACTCTTCATTGATGCTAAATGCATTAAGGAATTCGAATACCTTAAAAGGAAGTTGGTTAAGGCTCCTATTGTTGTTGCAATGGATTGGTCAAAACCATTTGAGATTATGTGTGATGTCAGCGGAGTGGCACCTGGGTTGTTCTGGGACAAAAGAAAGAGAAGTTGTTTCTTCCAATATATTATGCAAGAAGGCCCTAAATAGGGCTCAGAAGAATTATACGGTGATAGAACAGGAACTTCTGGCAGTGGTGTATGCTTTAGAGAAGTTTAGGGCATATTTGTTAGGTACCAAATAGTGGTACACACTGACCACGCGTCCTTTAAGTACCTAATGGAGAAGAAGGACGCTAAACCAAGGTTGATCCAGTAGGTATTGCTACTTTAGGAATTTGACTTCGAGGTCAAGGATTGTAAGGGGTGTGAGAATTAGGTGGCTGATCACCTATACAGACTCGAAGGTGAGAAGGTAGTAAAAGACGAGCTTGAAATTGATGATTTCTTTCCGAATGATAAAGTATTGGCTGCAGTGCTCGAAAAAGTACCTTGGTATGCTAACTTCACAAACTATGTGGTAAGTGAAGTAATGCCAGAGTATTTTTCCTTTCATCAAAGGAAAAAATTTCTCCATGATGTGAAACATTATTTCTAGGATGAGCCGTATCATTTTCGGCGATGTGCGGATGGTATTATTAGACGGTGCATTCCAAAAGTGGAGATGTTGAGTGTACTGGAAGCGACTCATGCTTCCCCAGTTAGAGGTCATAATGATGGTGATCGTACTACCATAAAAGTACTTCAAAGCGGCGACTATTGTCCTACTTTGTTCAAGGACGATTGTGAGTTCATAAAGAGATATGAACAATGTCAAAGGCAAGGGTCTATCTCAAAGTTCCATGAGATGCCAATGTTAAAGATGTTGGAGGTAGAATTGTTTGATATCTGGGGCATTGAATTTATGGGGCCCTTTGTGAGCTCATTAGGGATGAAATACATATTGGTAGCCATTGACTATGTGTCAAAATGGGTTGAGGCAGTGGCTCTAGCAGATAATGAAGGGAAGCGAGTCATTGCATTCTTGAGGACAAACATCTTCTCTCGCTTTGGGGTACCATATACCATCATAAGTGATGGAGGATCACACTTTTGCAACAAAATTTTCTGAGCCGCGTTGGCAAAATATGAAGTTAAGCATCATAAGGTAGCTATGCCATATCACCTGCAAATAAGTGGGAAGGTGGAAATCTCCAATAGGGAAATGAAGGATATCCTTCCCAAGACTGTGAATGCTAGAAGGAAGGATTAGTCTAGGAAACTGGATGATGCATTATGGGCATATCGAACAGCTTTCAAGATGCCTATTGGCATGTCGCCGTACCAATTGGTTTATGGCAAGGCATACCATTTACCAATTAAGATAGAGAATAAAGAGTTGTGGACACTGAAGCATCTTAATCTGAACTAGAATGAGGCCACAAATATAAGATTGGGGCAGCTTAATAAGATGGATGAGTTCCATCTCGGAGATTATGAAAGAGATGATCTGTACAAGAAACGAATGAAGAAATACCATGATCACAAAATTAAAAAGAGGGAATTTTAGAAAGGTGACTTGGTGCTTCAGTTCAACTCCAGCCTCAAATTGTTCCCAGGTAAACTTAAGTCCAACTGGTCAGGCCCATTTAACGATATTCAATTCTACTCATCTGGAGTAGTCGAACTTGAAAATGAAGATAAAAGTGTCTTCAAAATCAACGGCAATGAGTAAAAATTAATATCAGTCTAAAAGACTCGATAAAAAGTATTGCTACTGTCTATCTTAATGAAGTTGAGTAATTGAGATAACTGAGTCATGTCGTGATAATAAATCAGGCTCTAAGGGGAGGCAACCCACAGTGTGTTGTTGTAAAGCACTAGTTTGAGTTATTTTGGTGTTTGTTTTGTTATTTTGTACAAGATGAAGGGTTTTTGTAGGTGTGCAGGTCTGACAGTACAGGAAAACAAGAGATAAGAAAGTTTGGGGGTTACCGATGGGTTACCCAATGAATCAACGGTGACTCGATGGTTCGTCGTGGTAGTCATCATAGCAAAGTCCAGAAAATAAGTTACTGGAAGAATCATGATGGGTTGACCAATGGACCATCGTATACTCGACAGACCGTTGACTCAACCGTCGCCAATATTCCCCAAGGTAAGTTCTCTAGAATGGATTAATGGGTCTCCCGACGGATCATCGCTTATGCGACGGGCCGTCTGAATACCCTATTTTAGCGGGTCGGGTTGGCTCGATGTAAATAGAAAAATATTTCATTCTTATCCAACCCAACAAGTTTTTAAATAGATGATTTGAAGTGGTTGAGTAACTCCCAAACTATTCAACATACCTGAACCCTTTCATTTTCTCTAAAAAATTTCTACTTCCCTCTTCCCCATCTATTTAAAGTTTATCTCTTCTGTGTTGCTCTCAATCACAAGCAATAAAAATTGTCTCTAAAACAAGGTGGCATATAGAATCCTATTTTGAAAGTGCAAAGTCAGAGTAGTGTACTACAATAACAAGGTATGAAGTCCTTTTCACTCTCTATCTTTCATCAACATGATGAGCAATAGAATAGGTGAAGAAAATCAAGTGAACCAATTCTCCTCTTGGTTTGGTATTGTGTGGTGATGATGTGAGTTAAAACCTAACATACACTGTCCTGGGGGGAAGTCTGAGTAACCCATGGACCAAAAAAGGGCAAAATTTAGAAATGTATTATTGATAAAATAGTCCTTGAATGAAGTGTATGCAAAGTGTTCGACAAAATGCCGAAATGATGCCTGAAAGAAAAAATGATAGTCGACGGTCAGAGCGATGAACCGTCAGATACCCGATGACCCATCGCCTGAAATGATCTCCACTTTTTTATAGTCAAGGTTACTGGAAATACCCCAACATTTTTGGTCGACGGACCATCGCAGGACCGAGGACCGTCGCCCTAGCCGTTGCTGGTCCATAATTTTTTTGTCTTCTAGTTTTAGTCTGCAAACTGATAAAAGTTTCACTTACAGGTATCATGGTAAACAAATTACCAACCACCGGGGGTAGAGGTAGAGGACAAGGGTCCATAAAAGTGCTATCACAAGATGCAGATGCCCCGACATACAACACCCGACAAAATCATCAAGTTATCCCTTCATCCTCCCAGTCTGAAGAGGAGGATGAAAGGAGTAGCAGTAGAAGCTAAAGCTCAAATCCAGTTGAAGAAGGGGTTGAAGTATCTAATCCCGTCCAAGAGAAAAGTCCAGAACAAGAAGACCCAAATTTGATTTAGTGCAAGGATCTGCAAGTGAGAGAAGCTATGTCCAGATTGAGGGTACTTGAGAGCACTTCTACAAAGGGTTGGCACCAACAGACAGGGTACCCACAAAGAGGGATATTTTGAAGAATTACAGATCATGACAACAACCTTGAAAGAATACCCAGATCTTGAGTGTAGATTCAATGAGTATGAACTGGCATGGATGAGTAGGCCACTTAGGAGCTATCAACCAAATCTGATACTTGAGTTTTTTGCTAATTACTTGGCGTTTCTTAAGAAAGATTTCCCCAATGGTGCATTAACTGCAGAGAAAAACAAACTTTATATATTCCGTGTGTGAAGAGTCGACATAGATATCTCGAAGCGAACATTAAACAAGCTCTTGTTGAGGCCGAAATATCAGATACCGCGGGCAATTCTAGAATTGGAGCACCGACTATTCACAAGGACTCAACAAAAGTCGTGGTTAGCCAGAATACTGACAGATAGAGGAGAGCCTGCTTGGTTACACAACCCCATGAAAAGATATCTAAATCGTACCTAAATTTTAGGGCCAAGTTATGGTGGGCGATTATGAGGCTGAGACTGATGCCAACAGGCGGTGATAACCACTTAGAACTCACTAGATCCATGATTGTTGCTTCTTTGATTGAGGGACTAACAGTGGATTTTGGCCATATTATTTCTGATGAATTGTTCTTTCGTGCTCACAAGACTTATGCCAAATGCGCTGCCATTCCCATGCCTTATCACAGAATTATATAAGTGATAACACTCAAACTACAGCACTCGTAAGAGTGTAAGTGGTCGTTGTCAAATATAGAACCCAACTGGGTTGGGTGTCGAATACCACAGGGAATACTCGGTCACTAAGTATGCAATGATTAGTAGACTGTTGATCGAAAATTCTACGAAAAAGGGGGGATTTAATTGTAGCGTGAATTAAGAGTATCAAAGTAACAAAGAAAAATGGAATGTTTAGTAGGTTTTAATCAATGAAAATTGTAAGTTAGGGTTATTTCCACCTTATGAGTTTTACGTATCTATTGGCTATGAGTTATGCGGAATTCAGACATGCATGCGCTTATAGAGATTCGTATTCTATGGTAAATCCTTGTGTCTTTAGACCATCAAGGACTATATCACTTTAACTCTTTCGAGCTTAAAGCGTATACTAATGGTATGAATTCTCCAAGAGGTTAATCCAGTTACGGCACTAACTTTTAAACAGGGGTTGGTAGCCCTATTTCCTTGTCATTCTCTCTTTTCCATACATGTAACTTTTCTTTCGAACAAGTTAATGCTATACTGGCGTATTCTATATGTTTGCAACCACAAGAATTCAATTAAGAT